>JAUPFT010000022.1:16468102-17668102 GCA_036936625.1 Parnassius smintheus behrii
ATGATCGAGAGGAACCTGTATATCTGATAAATGAATTATTTTAACGATATATGAAGTCCATCAATACGCACTTGAGGAGTGCGGTAGACTTATTGCTCTTAGTGACATGTACGATTAAGGAGTCTCTCAGGAGAGACGAGAGATATGAGAACCTGCAATTCCGACGGCGTTGTAGTTTTTACGGGCAGTGGTAGTCACTTACCATCAGCTGAGCCGCATGCTCGTTTGCGCTTTCTTATAAAAATACATTGGCTGCAATTTTATTCTAACTTCAGTGTCGGGTTGCGATTTTTGTATTAAAAATGCAAAAAAATCTACAAAAACTATAAAAAACCCATATCCCTATTAATAAAAAGATGTAATCTCGTTCTATCTCATTCAGACAATGATATTTTGATCATTCTATGTAATCATCAACATTTAATACCCAAAGGCATTGAGTTATACAACACTAGAGGAGCAAACCACATTACCGCGCGTCGAAAAAAGTGTAACCACTATCCAAAGGGGACCACGTAGCTTTGAAACTAATAACAATTTTAAGTAAACATATATCTATCTCACTTACACAAGTTGCGAAAACAATATCGTCGTCGTAAGATTAGATAAAGATAGACACACAAACATGCAATGGCGGGTTGGTGTGGCTTACTATATGAAATTTTACCTAAAATACGCAATAAAAATGAGTTTTTTTAAGCTGCAGTTAATTGTTTTTATATTAAAAAAGTATATTTTATTTTAAAATCTTTATTACGTCCCCTTAGAAAAAAAGTGATACAAAGCTTATCAGATGAATAGAAGTAAACATAATGATGAAATAAAACGTATTTTTATGGTTCTAATAAATCAAACAATATAAAATAGGTATCTAATAAAATCTATGAAAAAGAACCAAACGGAACTCGACTTTCGATTAAGAAACAGAAGGGAGGAATCGAGGCTTCTCTCGATCCGGCCTCCTGCAACGCCTACGTTGGGTTCGGGAACAACGTATGTGATCTCCGCAACGGAGTAACACACTAGGGCGATAACCTCGTTCCTTTTCAGCAAGTAGGTTCAGACGGGGATTACGGGTCTTCCGAAGTCGTCCCGGTCCCGACGCCTTAATTCTTCGATGTGGACTGTATAACTTAAGGGATCTTGGGAATGAAACAGCAATTATCTTCAAACCGTTCCGTGAGAGAGTAATCACTTTTCCCTATACTTTTCTTCTTGACTGCTGGTTTTTTTACTTTTCCCGAAGGATTTTCTTGTTTTTCCGAACTATTACCCCGAACGAATTGCAATAAAACCCGTTCACTAAGCTACCCCCAGAGCTATACGCGAAAGTGAGCCGCGCCATTCGCGTGCCTGCGCAACTTAACAACATGAATTTGTACTATTACTCTCTCACGTTTCACTTAATTTCTTTATTCACATAAATCACACATAAATACAAGTTATCTATTTAGATAGCACAAAACAATATCTACACCATGATATACATTATTTTTCCGTATTACAAAAATCCTTTAATTTATAAAACAAAATATGCCTACTTTACTCACAAATCCAAATCCAAACTTCTTAAATATTTAACACAGAAAGTTAAAACAATGTTTCCCACTTGAATTTATACATATGTTAACTAATACAATAGTTTGATTTACATTTTCTCTATTTATTTCACTATTTAAAACACTTTTAAATTTCTTATACAAAACTATCATTATTTCACTTATGCACAGGAATTTTCACATAAAATAACACAGAATTCACCTTTTTAGCACGTACAATCAACCTGAAATGTTTTACAAGTCATTTTTACATAAATTGCTGAAATTACAAACATTTTACATTTTTACATATTCGGCCTCCTAAGGGCGTGGCCAGCGTGCTTCCGTGAACTCACACTATTTGAACAACTAACTTTGCACGGCTCTCGACTATCAGAAAAATGAAAGTCTGAAATACACTTAATTTTAACAATATTAAATAAACGAGTGCTTCTACATAATTTTCAAACAGTAGGAAACTATTTCTGATAAGACTCTTATTCGTTATCATGCTTCTTATCAGATAACAATACAAGTGAATGTTTTCATTAATCAATCATAACAAATAGGCATTTGTTTTCGTACAAACATATCATACTTATACAAGACAATACTTATGCAATTAATTTCCGTTAATTCTGTTTATGCACAGAGTGATTATCTCGACCGGGGAACCAATCCGATCTCTAACTTCACTTTAATATTCCTTTGAATTTACATCATTGGAAAGACGATTTCAACCGGGGAACAAATCCGGTAATATAATTTATAACATAAAATTCCTTATGAATTTATTAAGCGATATTACTTAGGAAAACGAACAAACTAGTCTGGCCTGGGAGTCGAACCCAAGACCTTCTTATCATTAATTCGACATTTCTTTAAGATTTAACTAAGCATTTTCTTATCAGAGCGTCGTGGCTCGATAATTTGCTTTTTATAACTATGCGTCATCGGTTGATTTAATAAACTGAAACATTCTTATAGGCGCGTCGCCAACAATCTCCCCCCCCCCGTGCGTTAGCACCATCATTTGGGAGGCGTCGCGGGTACCAGGACTATTATTCTGGATGTAGGTCTCCTCAAGATACCTGTGCTAGTAATGACGTCAACCACTCTGGTGTGACCGTCTGGTCCCGGTAACGTTCTACTAATTTTGCCTTTCGGCCACGTATTTCGTGGCAACGAATGATCTATTATCAAAACAATATCGCCTTCTTTAGGTTCCATGAACTTTCCGTTATTACCTGTTCGCGGTATTAAGGTAGGCATGTATTCCTTCAGCCACCTTGTCCAAAAATGGTCGGCTAACCTCTGTGCAGCTTTCCAATTGAGTTGACCCGTCAGATGCCGCTCTAGAAATAATCCAGGTGGTCGATCACCACATGAGCGTCCCAGAAGAAAATGATTGGGTGTCAAACCCTCTTCAGGACTATCCATACTGAATGTTACCAGAGGCCTGGAATTCACTGTGTGCTCTGCTTCTAAAAGTAACGTATGTAGAACCTCCTCTCGTGGGCTCTTTTCTCTTAGCGTAGCGGTCAACGCAATTTTAATCGACCTTACTAACCTCTCCCAGGCGCCACCCATGTGCGGTGCTCCCGGAGGTATAAATTTCCATTTAATATATTTCTTAAATGACTCATTTTTCATGCCCTCATGGCATTCTTCGCATGCTTTCAATAATTCCTTATTCGCAGCTTTGAAATTTGTCCCGTTATCGCTGTATATAACGGCCGGTTTTCCTCTTCTGGCGATAAATCGCCTCAACGCCATTATCATTGACGCTGGTGTCAATGAGGCTGCTAATTCCAGATGTACTGCTCTGGTAGTCAGACACGTGAATAAAACACCCCAACGTTTTTCGTGTCGCCTTCCTATAGTCACACTCATAGCTAGAGCTATTCTCTCCAGAGGAATATTTCCTTGTGGCACGTTCTGCGGTTTGGATCTGTATGTCCTGCACCACTGGCAATGATGTGACACACTACGTACTACATTACGTAAGTTCAAGACATAAAATTTCTGGTTCACCTCATTCATCACCGTCTGGTGATTGGCATGTCCAAAATGATGATGAACTTCTCTAATCATCATTTTAACGATTTCGTGTTTACCGTCCAATATGACAGGTTTTCTACTTTCCTCGGTCAAATTAGACTTGAAAGGTAAACGTCCATTTAAACGGAGTAAGTTATCTTCTCCTATTTCCATAGATAATTTACTTAAGCGTGAACTTCTTTCAACACTTTTGCCTGCTTTCAAGCACTTTATTTCCGAATAAAAACACTCGTCTTGAACGAACTTCCAAATTAATAATTCCGCTTTTTTCAAGAGCGCTATGTCCAACGCGCCATCGGGTCCTTTAACCGACTTTGCTAAAACTTTGTTGGAACACATAACCGACTTTTCGGCTGCGTCGTCGGGTCCTTTAACCGACTTTCTTAAACTCTTGAATTTTTCTACCGCTTGTAAGGTGCGTGTAGTTGCCCCAAGGAATTTCTTAAAGCTGCTAAATCGTCCGTAGTCGGGTAGACTTAACGGTTCTTGCTTTCTTAACGCATTTACGCCCTTTGGCGATTTTTCTTCACCTGTTTCTAAGCTTTTTATGGTGTCCACTTGTTTGGGCCATAAATCAGGACTTTTCCTGAGGAATTCAGGTCCTTGAAACCAGCGATGACTTACATCGAAGGTGGAAGGGAAATTTCTAGTGGCGTCGTCTGCCACATTGTGTGACGTTGGAACCCATCGCCATTCACATGGCTTACTGTGATCTTCGATCTCAGCCAATCGATGAGCAACGAATGGTTTAAAGGCGCGAGGATCTGACTTAATCCACGCTAACACTGTACGTGAGTCTGTCCAAAATACTCTCTCGGACATCTCGTACTTGCTCTCTTCACTAACCGAGGCAGCCAGCCTGCTGCCCATAAGAGCTGCTTGCAATTCAAGCCTTGGAATCGAAATTGGTTTCAACGGCGCTACTCTTGCCTTTGCGGCGATCAGCGTAATCCGCCTTAATCCTAGCTCGTCCGTGGTGACGTAATACACCGCGGCAGCGTATGCTTTTTCACTAGCATCCGTGAAAGTGTGTAACTCTCCCTTGCCGACGCCTTCAGCAACGGGTCTAGGTACCTCTAAATGACCTAATTTCTTCAATTCCGATATCCATTTACAAAATAACACGTGTAATTCGTGTGAAACTTCTTCATCCCAAGAGATGCCTGTCCTCCATACTTGCTGGATCAGCGACTTCCCTTGAATCGTTATGGGTGATGCGAGTCCCAAAGGATCGAAAACTGACATCACAGCGCTAGTTATCTCCCTCTTCGTAGGCGGTCGTAAACCTTCCATCACCTCTTCCGGTGTGTTACGAAGACTTGTGGAGAAACTTATTATATCCCGTTTGATATTCCAAATCAAACCTAACGTGCGCTCTGTGTGCTCTTTATCTCCCAGCGAAGCACTGTCGCTCTTATATTTATTTTCCATCTTACTTAAAACTTCGGGTCGGTTGCTAGCCCATCCCCTCAGTTGGAAAGAGCCTGCTTATGTAATTCATACATATCGTTTACTATCCTTTCGGCCGTCGTCACGTCGGGAAATGCCTGTAGATAGTCATCCATATAAAAATTGCTTTCTGTAGCGGAAGCTGCTTCTGGATAGATATGCGCGTTGTCCTGCGCATTTCTATTCTTTACATATATAGCGATGCATGGTGATGATGCCGCTCCAAATATGAGTGACGTCATTCTATACTCTTCCGGTGGCGCGTCACGATTGTGCCGCCATAAGAATCGAAGGCTATCCCTGTCTTCATCCCGGATTTTCACTTGCAGGAACATTTCTTTAATGTGTGCCATTACTGCCACGCTTCCTTCTCTGAATCGTAGCAGAACTCCGAACAACGACTTCAATAAGTCCGGTCCGGTTAACAATGCATCATTGAGACAACGTCCGCCCGTCTTTGCGGCGGCGTCGAAAACTATCCTTATTTTCCTTTTTTGTGGGTGAGTCACTGCGAAGTGAGGAAGGTACCACGTACGTGGGGAAATGGGAATATGGTTCGCTTTCTCTGCGTAACCATTAACGATGAGATTTTCAATTTGCTTCTCATATTCCTTCTTCAACTCGCTATTTTTGTCGAGCTTTTTTTCAATATTCAACAGGCGACTTTCAACCTGCGCTCTATTCGACGGCATGCACTCATTGTTTGTGCGCCATAACAAAGCAGTCTCGTACCTATTATTAGGTATACGACGTACCGTTTTGTTCAAAATACTTAAAGCTCGTTCTTCTGGGTCGTTCACGGGCTTTCTAGCCGACACTCCCAGAGATTCCAAACTAAAATAGTCCTTGATCAATTTATCCATATCTTCCTCCTTCTTGGTGGAAATGTGGTTAACGATCTTGATCGGTTTAATACCACCCGATATGTGACCATGTAAAACCCATCCAAGTTTGGTGAGCGATGCTACAGGTAGGTTCTTACCTCCTGAAAGAGTAACTATGAGATGCCAATTGTCCTGACCAATTAATATGGTAGGTTTGGACCTCTCATACATCAACTCATCCTTAATCGGTGTCAAATGAGAACACCGTTGCAATAATTCTCGGCTTACCGACTGCGGAGAAAGGTTAAGTGACTTAATTGTTTGTACACTTATCTCTTCTAAGTCGCTCGAGTAAATGCCTTTTATCTTAATGTTTAAGCGATACGAACTGTCGTCGTTAATTCGCTTACCTCCCACGGCTTCGATACGTAATCCCTCTTTACGTCCGCGAGGCGCTAATTTCTGAGCCATACACTCCTCTATGAGTGTCATGGTCGATCCCTCATCCAGAAGAGCTGTTGTCTTGACCTTTCCTCTAGGTCCATACAACTCGACCGGTATAATCTTTAAGTATGCACATGCCAGTGCATTCACTGTACTAACAGTTGTAATCTGAGCATCCTTACCCCCCTCGTCCCCTTGTGGCGAGGTTTTTTCTTTGGGGTATCGGTGTAGCATTCGATGATGTGACATTCTACATCCCTCTACACCACATTTTTTCGCTTTGCACTCTAACCTCCTATGGTTAGGTGACAAACATTGGAAACATACTTTCGCCTTTTTGACCGCTTCCCATTTCTCGTGAATATTCATGTCCTTAAACTTGTAACAACTCACTATAGAGTGTTCCTTGTTGCATATAACACACTTATGTGTTACCCGACTTACAGGCTTATCCTGGGTTGTCATAACCACCTGTCGGTTGTGCCCTTTACTATTTCGGCGTTCTAGACGCTCGCTCGACTTACTTCGGCGCATATAGCGCTCGCTCACGGCACATCTGCGTACACCTCCCTTTGCAGTGTGTACAGTTTGCTTCCTGAATTCAGGACGCTTCCTTTTTTCAGGCGCATTTTCATTGTTTAAGGACGCTCCAAATTGTTCACTCAATAAATTTAAAAACTTGGCCATCTTCTGTAACTCTGGCTCCAAAGGATACTGAGCTCGATATTCAAACCATTTAAATTTAATCATAGTTCCGAGCTTCTCCACTATGCGGCTCACTAACTCCGGTGAGTACAAATACTGTGGTTGATTCAACGCTTGTATCGTGGCAACCACGTTCGTAATACGACTTGCAAAAGATCCTATATTCCGGCAATCTTCTGCCAATCTTGGCATACGCTTTACATTCTCGATTTCGGCTAGAATGAGCATCTCAACCCTACCGAATCTTCTTTCGAGAGCGTTCATTATTTCTTCCGGTTCACACAAAGTAAACAACAACGACTTAACCGCTTCCTTAGCGGTGCTCTTTAATGCCCTCCTAAGGCGTGCGACATTTTGCACCCCTGAAAATTGGCTTCTCGTGTCTTCAAACACCGTTTTGAAAATTATCCATTCACCCGGGTCTCCATCGAACACCGGTAATTCCTGGAGGAAATGAAGCTGGGAAGACTTATCTTTACCAGCTATTTTTATTGCACTCACAATCGCTTCGGTCAATTCTGACACCTCACTCGCGTGTGTTTTCTGTGCATTTCCTTGGTTGCGCTCGATCTCCGCCCCTTTGCGGCGTGATCCTTTACACGCTTCCTTATCAGTAACATCGGGTTGTGCTACACTAACCGGCGCGCTCATTATGGTCTGCTGAACCCAACTCCTTACGAAAGGTTCCACCTGAGTATTCCGCTCTTCATCATCCTCACTCGAGTCGATCTCCTCTTCTCGGTTGAGTCGTGCCAACTCCAATTGAGACTTGGCCAAGGCAGCAGCTGCCTGTGCTCGTTCGAGCTCTGAGCGTTCGAATTTAATCCGCGCCTCTAATTCGGCTTTCAGCCTCGCCGATCGCGATGACCTACTACCTCTTTGTAACCCTTTATCACTAGTGTGCCCGATTACTGTCCTTGACGATGCCGCTTCTTCGGTCCTTTGACCTACTTTTTCGACCACCGTTTCACTCCTGGATATAACGGATTGTTGTGCGGTACTGGCCTGCGTACCACTGGTGTCCGTCCTGTTGCTTGTCGTTGCCACGGACGTCCCTGTGTCCCACGTGCATGTGGACGTGTCGGTGGTGGCTCCACTTGAAAGAGTTGCTCCATTTGACGCAGTAGCTGTGGTCGCTCCAGATGGTTCCGCTTCTTTAGCTTTTCTTGAGAGCCCTGTCCTTGTCCTGCTCCCTTCGCTTCTCCCTGTCTGGTCTTGTGCCTTCTTCATCTTGCAGGAAGGTGATTGTTGGCCTACGGTCCCTAACTGTCCCTACGGTCCCTACAACCCCTTACCTACAACCCTTCTACACCCCAACCTAACACCACTACCCCTCCCCCCCCTTTATCTCCCAACCTACAACCCTACTACCACCCTAACAGCCCTATCAGCCCTATCAATCCTGGACGGGGCCTACCGAGGTGAGCCGTCCAGGGATGGAGTCGTGCAGGAATGGAATGGAGGAAAGGTTTAGGAACTGTGCCGCCAAGGAATATGACGAAACAGTCGAGCGGTAGTGCAAGCGCAGTCTCGCTCGAGAGAACTGCTCCACCCGAAGGTGTTGTGCCAGAGCCCAACCGTTTGGCACCGTTAGGTGGTCGGGATGTATGCTGTGCTCGCCGCCCAGTTGCCGGTGACGCCTCGTCCAAGCGCCCTCCTCCGGCCGCGATGCAGTCAGGTGCCCACGCGCACCCTCGCCCGGCAGCAGCAGCGGTGGATGCTTCGTCCAGCACCCTGATGATCCGACAGGAAAATGCCGGACACGGTCGTCCGACAGGAAATGCCGAGCACGCTTGCCCGACAGGAAAATGCCAGACACGGTCGTCCGACAGGAAAAATGCCAAGCCCTGCTTGGCCACGATGAGTGCCTTCACAAGACACCTGCGCCCGGCTGCGATACGTGCCCCATGCGAGCACACGCCCCCGGCCGCAATCCCGGTTTTCTTTCTTCCAGTAGTTCCAGGTCCCGTCCTTCAGCGCTGACGTCCTGGTCTTCTGGCCTTTGGTCCTATTGCTTCAGCTCAAACCTCCGGCTTCCTTCGGTTGCTGATCTTCACTCGGCTCCGAAGGTCTTCTTTTTTCCACAACCAGCAGTCCACAGCTGGTTCCTTGATCCAGCTGGCGGGGTTCGGGTGGTCTTTAATCCGGCTCGAAGGACCAATTGAAAAAGAACCAAACGGAACTCGACTTTCGATTAAGAAACAGAAGGGAGGAATCGAGGCTTCTCTCGATCCGGCCTCCTGCAACGCCTACGTTGGGTTCGGGAACAACGTATGTGATCTCCGCAACGGAGTAACACACTAGGGAGATAACCTCGTTCTTTTTCAGCAAGTAGGTTCAGACGGGGATTACGGGTCTTCCGAAGTCGTCCCGGTCCCGACGCCTTAATTCTTCGATGTGGACTGTATAACTTAAGGGATCTTGGGAATGAAACAGCAATTATCTTCAAACCGTTCCGTGAGAGAGTAATCACTTTTCCCTATACTTTTCTTCTTGACTGCTGGTTTTTTACTTTTCCCGAAGGATTTTCTTGTTTTTCCGAACTATTACCCCGAACGAATTGCAATAAAACCCGTTCACTAAGCTACCCCCAGAGCTATACGCGAAAGTGAGCCGCGCCATTCGCGTGCCTGCGCAACTTAACAACATGAATTTGTACTATTACTCTCTCACGTTTCACTTAATTTCTTTATTCACATAAATCACACATAAATACAAGTTATCTATTTAGATAGCACAAAACAATATCTACACCATGATATACATTATTTTTCCGTATTACAAAAATCCTTTAATTTATAAAACAAAATATGCCTACTTTACTCACAAATCCAAATCCAAACTTCTTAAATATTTAACACAGAAAGTTAAAACAATGTTTCCCACTTGAATTTATACATATGTTAACTAATACAATAGTTTGATTTACATTTTCTCTATTTATTTCACTATTTAAAACACTTTTAAATTTCTTATACAAAACTATCATTATTTCACTTATGCACAGGAATTTTCACATAAAATAACACAGAATTCACCTTTTTAGCACGTACAACCAACCTGAAATGTTTTACAAGTCATTTTTACATAAATTGCTGAAATTACAAACATTTTACATTTTTACATATTCGGCCTCCTAAGGGCGTGGCCAGCGTGCTTCCGTGAACTCACACTATTTGAACAACTAACTTTGCACGGCTCTCGACTATCAGAAAAATGAAAGTCTGAAATACACTTAATTTTAACAATATTAAATAAACGAGTGCTTCTACATAATTTTCAAACAGTAGGAAACTATTTCTGATAAGACTCTTATTCGTTATCATGCTTCTTATCAGATAACAATACAAGTGAATGTTTTCATTAATCAATCATAACAAATAGGCATTTGTTTTCGTACAAACATATCATACTTATACAAGACAATACTTATGCAATTAATTTCCGTTAATTCTGTTTATGCACAGAGTGATCATCTCGACCGGGGAACCAATCCGATCTCTAACTTCACTTTAATATTCCTTTGAATTTACATCATTGGAAAGACGATTTCAACCGGGGAACAAATCCGGTAATATAATTTATAACATAAAATTCCTTATAAATTTATTAAGCGATATTACTTCGGAAAACGAACAAACTAGTCTGGCCTGGGAGTCGAACCCAAGACCTTCTTATCATTAATTCGACATTTCTTTAAGATTTAACTAAGCATTTTCTTATCAGAGCGTCGTGGCTCGATAATTTGCTTTTTATAACTATGCGTCATCGGTTGATTTAATAAACTGAAACATTCTTATAGGCGCGTCGCCAACAATCTAATTAATATAAAATTTATATGAAATTATAAATAATATAAAATTATTTATATAAAATAGGTAATAAAATATATTTAATAGATAATTCATGAATAAACTAAAATAAGAATAATCAATTATTTTGTATGAAAGTTAAAACGTAGTTTTTATTATAATTTCCAAAATATATAAAATCAGAGGTAACAAATTAACTTACTCCATTAATTATATAGTCTCCCACTAATGTAGGGTAATCACAAATGCGAAAAAGTGGCAACATTGAACCTAAATGGCAATATTCGATAATTTTATTTAATTATTTGAGGTTTGTTACGTTTATATGAAAACAAGAACTAAAAAATTATGTGTTGAAAGTGATGCCGCTTGATTTATTACATTTTTGTGACCTTGAATAGCATTCTTTCACTACACATTTACCCATTTTTGTCGCGGCTCAACTCTGTCGGCGTCACATTGAACAATGAACTCACGTTAGCGAGGTATATGGCTGTGGCCATATGTGCAGTGGCAACGCTTTGGCGCGGTTATTACTGATCTAGGGTTATATAAATCAATGCCCAAAGGCATTAACCACAAAATATTGTCCATAAACAAAATCGTCCAGATGAACTCTTTGATAAAAATGAAAATTGTTATTTTAATTATGTCAGGAAACACGCAATGCTTTTACGTATTAGATCCACGTTGCAGCTATGTTATGGTTGTAGCACGAATGAGTCGGCTCGACCAGGGTGGGACCACCCGCTAAATATAAAATAGCAGCTTAATGCTGCTGTGTTTTGTACGGCGTGTACAGGGAACCGTGACCCTTTTTACTGGAAACGAGTCAAACTGTTGGTAAGTAGTAGCCGTGGCCCGTAGACATCTACATATATTCTCGACTACGAATCAAAATGCAGATGCGTTGTTACCCGTGAGGACACATCACTTTTCGTCGTTTTTAGTTTCAGTAAAAAGTTCTATGGTTCTCTACACTCACCATACGAAACACAGTAGCGTTAAATTGTTATTTTACGCTGTTATTCTGGGAGAGCGTGACCCTTCCCCGGTCGAGCCGTATGGTTCTCCAACGCACAAGTAGTTTAGTTATGTAATAGCTTGACACAAAATAAATACCCAGACTGACTCGTTTATAAACTTTAAACAAGTGATCTCTAGCATTGAGTTTAGCTCATAAAATATTCGTCGTTGGTTTTAAAAGGTACGAAATAAAATAACTGTAAAATTTCAATCATAAAGGAAAACATCACAAGAAAACCTTGATGGCTAATACCCGTTTTCACAAACATCACTATGTTGTCTCACAGCTTGCTGAAACGCACTGCGTACAGAAGATTTATTCATAAACTTGAAGAGCACTTGAGGAATGAACAACACGTTTATTATAATTAATGCACTATTATAATTGACTTTTTGTTGAGTTATTGACAAACTTGTGGCATATGGAATGTCAAAGTCAAAATCAAAATTATTTATTACATTTATTAGTAAACATAATATGTTATAACAGTGTAACATCTTGTATTGATTACTAAACCACATCATTGTCAACGACATAATAAAATAAATACACAAACATTAATACAAATACATCTAGTTAGTATATATCCATCTGTTTTCATTTGGTGATTACTTTCGTTATTAGTTCGGAGGCTTATACTACTTAATCAGTATCAATAGTGCCAACTATATATTTCACCCTCAAGGCGACGTAATTAATCATTTTCGACTGGTTTTCCTGAATTTCGGCACAAGCTTTTAACTCGCCTTCCCAATTAGACGATTGATTTGTCGCCAAAATACAATTACATATCACTTTTCTAGGATACGTAACCTTAACTTGACCAATTCTGTGTAATTATGCACAGACACTTGACAGGTATCCATAACCATATTTTTGCAAAGCGCAGGCTTTTAAAAAAAAAGGGGGGGGTGGGAATGACGCGATTACTCTATAGTACTAAATATTTTTTATTTTATTATTTGGTGCTTAACTTCCGTATTATTTTTTACTCTAGTGTTACCTATACTTATTGTTTAGTCTTAATTATGCTTTGTTTTAGTAAGTTGATTGTCCTACTTCTTGAACTTGAGAAGAATTTCTTAAATTGATGTATTTTTTTTTTCATTCCAATGTAGAAGCATACTTATATGAACTGTATAAACAACATGAACACGCTAATTCTCAACGTACACTTTATATAAAAACAAGGATTAGTAAATGACAACACAATCAATAATATTAATTTTAAAAAAATTAAAGTTAAAGTTGGGTAAAAAGGAATTTTACCCAAATTTATAAAGGTTGATGCGTCTGCTAGTGATCGCTTGGACTTCTTAACAACTTGAAGGATTGAGGTAATCAATATATTTGATATGCTGAAACGATATTTTATAGCTTTATACTATGCTATAATTCGAAAGATGGAATTATAAACATGTTATTAACAAATTCTATATATTGACTTTACTTGGACCAAAATGACTTATATTCACATTATATCGATGTTAGTTTAGTGTTAGAATTATAATTACAAAATCTGACTGGAGCCGATAGGAGGCGATGTGGTCGAGTTGTTATTATATTTTATATGTATACTACAAAAAGCCAATTACCGGAAAAGGCAGAATGACATCTGCTGAGTCAGCTAGTAATTTAGGGTTTGTTTTTACCAATTTAGGGTTATATGATGGTTTTGTGTGCACGACATATTTTCTTCTATAAGAACGCACACATACTTTCCTAAATTACATTGTATTGATTAGCAGCTGCCAAAATTTGTGTTTTCTCAATACTTTTAATTATAATTGTCAAAAATTTACTTCGGCGCGTCACTAAAACTCTAAGCATTTCTGTTATGATGGTATTTTAGTAACCATACATTCATAATATCTCAATCATATTTTAAGGCAATATGAAATTATTTTATTCAGTTTTGACTATCATTGTTATTATAACATTTTCTTTATTAGCAATAATGTAATAAAAAGACTGACAGTATTAATTTTATAGTAAACAGGTTTTAACTTATAAATTGTTTGAGGTAAATATATTCTATCCATCTACTACAGCATATAAAAGTCTAATATTGAAAATAGGCTTCCCCGTGAATTTACTTTATTGAATTAGTTCCATTAAAAATTGTACGATATTGTTGTAATCAATAATTTTAGATCAATTAAATTAACTTTTTATTAATAAATTATAATTACAATTTTGATAGTATTTTTCTTATCAAACATGTAAGGTTTATATCAGTTTTATTAAATATTATTCGTTTGAAAAATTCATTTTTTTAACAAATAGATACACCGTTTATACAATTATCTTACCTTATCATAAACAATTCCTAACTCAATGAAATTGGGAATTTATCTGTATAAAACAAAAAAGTCAGTTATAGACTTTGAAACCTTCCAAACGATGTGCCCGAAACGGGTTTTTTTTAGGAAGGCAATAAGGCGAGGATGGTTTTAAACCACTAAAACAATGCATTAGGCTTTAAATAAAAAAATAACAAATAAACAAAAATGTATTTTTTTCAACAACTATCCTAGTTTAGAATAAAACTATACTGGAACCTCGTGGACACTATCAAGTTTATAGTCAACCAAAAATGTAAGAGCAGGAAACTGTCAGTGATATCTCTCGAATCCAGAACAAGCAAGATTGCCAAATATTGATGAAGATTGACAAATAGGCCTTATGCCTATTTGTAAATTTAGTCAATCATATGAAATAATGTAACTGATAATCATAAATGCAGGTTCTGTTTAAACTGGACCATCAATAGAATTACAACCTCAGCTAACATCAGAATCCTAGGCGTCGACATATCGAATAGTGTGCAGTTTCGTGGTCACTAAGATGGGAAGGCCAAATTGGCCTCTAAAAATCTTAACGTGCTCAACAGAGCGAGACAGTATTTAATGCCGGCACATCACTTGCAACTTTACAAAGCGCAAGTTCGGCCTCACATGGAATACTGTTCTCATCTCTGGACCGGGGCACCCCAGTGCCAACTCCTTCCACTTGACCGCATCCAGCGCAGAGTGATTCGAATCGTCGACGACCGAGTTCTTTCCGATCGGCTCGACTCACTGGCGCTGCGTAGAGATGTTGCATCCCTTTGCATTTTCTACTGTATCTTTTGAGGAATTGTTCGGATTAATTCCAGACACCAAATTTCACGAACGTACATTGCGTCAAAATTCCCAATACCATCCTCACCATCTAGATGCTTGACGGTCCACTACCCCCTCGTCGGTCCAAATGCCATATTCTGGCGTCTCAAATAATATGCGCATCTGTCAAACGCCATAATATGGCGTCGAGTGATAGCAAACTATTTGTAATATATTTATATATATATATATATATATATATATATATATATATATATATATATATATATATATATATATATATATATATATATATATATATATGATATATATAACGTACATATATATAGCATATATATTTGTTATACATAATCTGATAGCTTATTTAATAACGTTTCCATTGATATATGATTTTAATATACTTACTTAGTACATATATATATATATATATATATATATATATATATATATATATATATATATACTTAGTATACGTGTTATATACTTACTTAGTACTTCGGAAAGTGCTCGACAGATACGCCATATTGACCAAAATGACCCCGACTTTCGAGTGGCTACTGTATGTTTTACTAGGAGTTTTCTTCTTCGTACAACTTCTCTGTGGAATTGTTTACCACCGACAACTTTTATGGACCGATACCACTTAGGGACCTTCAATAAAAGAGCTTACTCCTTTCTAAAATGCCGGCAACGCATCTGCAATTCCCCTGGTGTTGCGGTTATCTATGTGCGGCGGTAGTCACTTACGATCAGGTGAGCCGCATGCTCGTTTGCCCCATCTTCTATAAAAAAATTAAAAAAATACAAGGAGTTGACGGGTTCTCTTATCTCAGATCTATTTTGATAGCATTGGGTGACAAACAAGCAGACAGTCCACCTCATAGTAAGTGGATGCTGTGGCCCACAGACATTCACATTCATCCTCAATTAAGGAACTAAATGCGAATGCGTTGTCACCCCTGAGAACTAATATGGAATGCCTCGATTCCAGTAAAAAGGGTTTCCGGTCCGCTGCACTCACCACTATATCATATGCACCATCAAGTTTTTGCATGCAGTCCCAGTTTTTGTTCTGTTGTGTTCGCAATGTGAAAACATCAATGTAAGTATCTATTACAAACTTTTATTTAATACAGAAACATGGCATCAGGTCAGAGTGTATTTTGATAAATCATAGTTAAGTAGCTATTATAGTTTAGTTTCTATATAATTACAATCATTGGTTTTAATATCTAAGTTCACGTAATTTATTACATAATTTGACTTGCGATACTCTTCACCTCATAATGTTTTGTTTTTATATACGTAAATTTAATATAATACATACTTACATTACAATTATCTTCACAGAAGAATAGTCTAGTTTTTGTAGATAATGTATTTAGGTATGTTCTTACAAGTGTTAACCAAATATTTCATATCTTTATAAATCAGCTGGAACTTGAACTTTCCCAGAGTTCTTATACTCGTATTTTTTCAGGCACAATTCATTCAGACGCAATACAACCATGATATAGATGATAACTCATTACTAACCATTTAAAAGTATAATGATTTCTTATATTTACGCGAACAATACACATTGATTAAAACCACTTTTACGGATTTTATACGTTTAGTTTTAATCAATTAAAAATTATCTCAATCCTTTGTAAAATTAGCAAAATATTAGGACAGTGACGTCGCGAGTTGAACAGCATGGCAGCTAGCGTTTTCACGCGAAAATTTAAAACGATAGATTAAAATAGTTTTTATGGCACATTCTATATAAAAAAATAAATATTATAGTGGTTCATTATCACTCTAGGATTCATTTAAGATTATGATCATTAAGATTAAGATTAAGCTCTGAAGATTTTTAAACAATAATATGATTATTTATGACCTAACATACGAATTATTCGAGTACTTGTTCGTAAGTTTTTATAGGATTAAGTCAAGTTTTCGTGTCCGTATTTGAGTATATATACATAATGTAATACGTAGCAAAAACTTATTTCCTTTACAAGTTTAGGAAGCCATTCAATAGAACCCATATCACAATCCTGACAAGCAGTTTGGCAAATATTTGGAGCATGGAGTAACAGCTGCATTAAATTAGGTGGACAAACACATTGACTTTTCGACGAGTTAGGCCATTTCAAGGAGTTTTACTGCCAGTTTATTAAATCACTGTGTCGGTTTATCGAACGGGACATTGGGCAAATAACTGGTGTCGCAACAAAATTTTATTTTGTGAGAGTTCTGGTATAATACTTTAAATTAGATTTTTATTGCCTCACATTTTTCAGGTTTAATTTACTTATTTATCTATTTTAATTATTTACATGACCTTGTAGGGGTTTCATTAAGAATAAATAACAAATAAGGATGAAAATAAAAAAAATGACCCAGCATAGAGTGTATATTTATAATTCTCTCAGCACACACTAAGATAAACTTAGAAAGTGAAACAATACATCTAAATTGTTAGAGCCTTTCCGAGAAACTAATTACAAATGCATAATAAACAATTTATTTTATCTGGAGTACTAAAGTATAAAAAAGAGGTAATATTAAACTGTTTTTCTATCAACTTCAATATAAACGAAATAAGAACATCCTCAACTAATTCGAATTAAGGATAACTAAAAAAGCTACTGATCAGATCTTGGTCAACCACACAAAAAGCACCAGCTTTTAAATAAAAAAGAATCATCAAAATCAGTGCATCCCGAAAAATTTATGAGGTCACATAAAAAAAAAACATAAAGTCTAATTGAGTACCTCCTCCATTTTGAAGTTGGTAAAAAATAAAATTGTGCGTGTCGGCTACGTTACTGGAGTTTACTGAAAACAATTCTCTTAAAATATATACAATATGCAAAGAAAGTAAATGCACTCATAAATTTATTTATATTGATTTGACAAATTATATTAAATAAATATTATTACAAAAATATATACATATATGGTTTATACTACTTTTTTCATTTCGCGCTACGAGATGCGCGAGTATGTTGCACAGAGACAAACCATAACGGCTTCATTTTATATTTACGCCTTAATTTACTACTCATTTATTTTTCATTAAATGCACTCTATATGTAAAACGAAACTTAGGAGGAATTTCAAAAATTTAAAAATTATTTTACCACATTTCATCATTCGAACTAGCGCAATTTAGCGTTGTAGATTTACGTTCCAGCCATGAATCATTGAGTGGATAATAAATACCTTTGGCGAAATCACTAATACGGGTATAATGGGTACATTGCGCGAGCAAGTTAAGTTTGTTGCTTTGTGCGTCACGGGCTAACGAATTTTCCCAGAAACACAACCTAGCTAAATCAATTTAGCGCCCGTGTGAACAACTATATTGTAAATTTAATCGAAAACGTTAAAATCGCTCTTTAGAACGTGATTACAACAAAGAAATAAACATTCCAATATTGCTCCTATAATAGAAAGTATAAATCGTTTCTAGCAAAAATGAAACCATAACGGCTTCACTTTTTGTTAACTAAAATATATAAAACGATTCTTAAGGAGTAGTTTTTTAGTCGTTCTATGAAAGACGCAGCTGGTAGTTTATTTCCCTCAGTCGCCTTTTACGTAACCCACGATGATGACATGGAGTACTGGCCGTTAGATAAACTCCAATTAACTCCAGAAATTGTAAAGTAAGATACTATTATAATAAAAATAAATATAAAATCAATGCTAGTAGTGTCATAAAAAAACAGGGATAGATAATGGTACGAGGAAATAGTATCACGCGTCGCGTATGAAGGTAAACTTTACAATTTCAAGAAAACATAAATCGAACTCTTTGTTGTTATTTACATGTTATAGTAAGTTAAAGCCTCTTTGTCTACTTTTAAAAATAAAGTATATATATAGTTTTAAATCCATTAATACAACAATAAAACCCTCCAATATGCAATAGAGTATTACGGCAGACTCCTTCGTGCTTAGGATTATGGTAATTTTAGAGACGACACGAGGTTTTTCCATAAAATAATAAAACATTTAAACTGCAATTCCACTGTAAGTTATAGGCCATTTATTCTTTATTTACGACGTAAATTAAATAAAATAACGAGCTGACTAAGACAAAATAAATGGTGGTCACTATGTTTTATGCAAAAGTAGTTTTGTTGGTGACGTGAGTCGCTCTACCACATTTACGGGAGGATGTGGGGTAATAGAATATCTTACACTTCCGCTAGTCGGTAATATCCTATCGTCAAGTGGGTTAATATCTCATCGTCAAAGACGACAGAGGAAAGTAAAGCAGAAGACGGGCAGCAGTATCTTCTTTATAACAACTATAAAATAAAAACTGCGACTACCAACCGTCTGCTAAACGTGGCTTAGCGAATATCTCCCCTATGAGGCATAAAAGTAAAGTAAAAGTAAAGTTACAGCCTATATACGTCCCACTGCTGGGCTCAGGCCTCCCCTCATTTCTGAGAGGGTTTAGGGCAAGGAAGTGTCCGCCGCGCTGCCCAAATGCGTGTTGACGAACTTCACATGTCTTCGAAATATTTTTTTTTTTCTTATTCCTCGGACATGCAGGTTTCCTCACGATGTTTTCCTTCACCGCCGAGCACGAGGTAAATCAGCACTTAAAATTGCAATTAACAATTTCATTGGTGCCGGCGGGGATCGAACCCGGGTTACTCGCGTTCTGTTATATTTACAGCGAGCGTTAACCACTGAGCTACCACGGCTCTTTATGAGGCATAAAGTGTGGCCTATTTAAACACTGCAATGAAAAATCGAAATATCTTGAGCCAAATACCCAGAAATACTTAGTAATTCTTTCATTGTTTCTTTCTGATTATACAGGAAACTTATTATTCAGAAGTCAGAGTATCCATCAATAGATTGATTTATTTATTAATTTTTTTGAAAGGATTTGGTTCACAAAATCATGGAAACGCCGCATTCCTAACAGTAATTTTTATATTTCGCATAGAATGTCAGTTGCCGACTTGTGCAACTTCTTGGGGATATTATGATATACGCGCACAAAATTGTCCATCTGCTCAAGCTATTTCTAAAACCGTGGATAGATTTTGTACCAGACACTCGCTAAATGATGCAATAATTCTAACATACTGAAAGAATGCGCGTAATGAAAATATCATCGCTGCTGTAAAGGAATTGGAAGGATATACATTTAGTGATGAAACACTTCAAATTGCTACTATCTTCTTTCACAACGAGGAAAAATTTGCGCATAGATTTTGCCCCAATTCTGCATAAAATTTAGCTCTTACACCTGTACTTTTAATACTTTTAAAGCCAATAGAAAATCGTTTGCCAGTAATATCTAAATGAATGCCTACTATTAAGTTCAGAGTTTGGTTTGTATGCTTTTAAAATATAATAGACATAACAGATAGAGAGAAATTTCAGGAGTGATCAATATTTATGATGTATATACTTATATGCCAGTATATTCCAAATTTATGAAGATAACATATTTTTGAATTTTAAAAAAGATTTAGTTCTTTTTTTGAGAAATGACGTTGACGTTGACGTTAAATATATAGACCAAATTAGATCATAAACTGTTGCGGATCGTTTTATTTACCAACAACCCTTTTAGTGTATCAGCAGGACAACAGGTCAACTACATAGGTCAACTAGTTAAGCTAGTAAACATTGGTCCAGTCGAGCCGAATATCAGACCCAGATTATTCAGAAGTTTTGTTAATAAGCGGTGCCAGGTTTGGACCGCACGCCATAGTACTCGCAGTGGATCGCTGCTACAAGAGCACCGCACACCCTGCAAAAGCGGTAACAGCTTTGTCCAGCAAGGTGGACAAACTCAGCTGCACTGGGAGTGTTAGTTCAACGTGACGTCACAAAGGACGCCATCAGTAGTACATCGCCAGTTCAATGTTCGAGTTCGCCAATTGAAGCCGGGTGTCGAAGTTCAAGGTAAAGCCGAAGGGGAACGCCGCAAGTACAATATCAGCTCAACCTGTGTTTGTGTTAGTGAAGTGCAAACGTGAGTACAATTTAGTTATTTTCATAGGAGCTGTGACAATTTCTTACTTATTTGAATATTGATTTCAAGGAAGATTTTAACTTGTGCATGTTAGATTAAGGTCTCAGACTAGTTTCATAAACACAGGGAACCTATGCCCGATTTCTGTAAGAGTGTATTTTTGTTAATAAATACTTATAAATTTTTACTGTTTTTGAGACTTGAAAAATTCGCAAGCTTTGTTTAGTAAAGAAACTTGTTAAGTTTTACGTTTCAATTTAGGTTTTTCTGTTACAAAATTGATATTGTGTTACATTCAGATTGATAAATTTAACTTTACACAAATAATTGAATTATACTATTTTTAATATTAGTTAATAATTCTATACGATTATTGTTCACGATGGAAGGACAAATTAATATATAAAAAGACCTTCAGCAAATAATACAAAAGGGCTTTACTAATTTTAAAAAGTGTCCAAAGGATAGACTTACTGTTGAATATATACAAACACGGCTTGAATTATTAGAAAATGATGGGTCTTCGTTCAAAAATGCTAAATCTCAACTTTATGGTCAGTTTAAGTTAGAAGATATAGGTCAAAATATTGTCGATATGTACGACGCAACAGAAGATACTTACATACTATGTAAATCTTTAATGAAATCAACTTTAAACAAGATAAGTATTAGAGAACCGTTACCACAAGATAGTGGATGTTTCTTCTAAGCAATCTAGTTCATTTGTAAAGTTGCCCAAGATAACAATTCCTACTTTTTCTGGCAAGTACAGTGAATGGACAACTTTTCACGACCTTTTTGTTTCACTAGTACACAACAATGCATCCTTAGATAATGTGCAAATATGCACTATCTTAAAAGTCACAGTTAATTAGGCATACACCAATCACAGATGCCAATTATAACGAATGTTGGTCTCAACTAGAAGATCGCTATGCAAATAAAAAGTACCTAACCAGTTGTATTTTAAAACGATTGTTCGTCCAGAAACGCTTACATGTGGAATCGGCTAACTCATTAAAGGAGCTGCTAGATACCACATGTGACTGTTTTAATGCACTAACAAAATTTGAAAATCGATGTGAGCACATGGGACGTTATTGTCATCCATATAGTGACGTTCAAGTTAGATAATGAAACGCGAAAGCAGTGGGAGTTAAGCATTTCTAATGACTCCAGCAACGAGTTGCCCACCTTTAATCAGTTTAGGACATTTATTGAAAGTCGTTTCCGCGCATTAGAATCTACAGAGCCGAGGAAGATTGTGGCTCACCAGATCAATAATAGTTCTCATGTTCATAGTTCAAAAGTATTGCTGGCCACAAAGTTGCCGAATATCCGTTGCGAATTCTGCTCGGAACTTCATAAGCTCTGTTTCTGTAAGCAATTTGCAAAAGAGTCCATAGAAAACAGACGAGAGTTTGTAGCAAAAAATAAACTATGTTTTAATTGTTTAGGTGGCAATCATACAGTTTACAAGTGTAAAAAGCAGACTGTCTGTAGAATTTGCAAAAAACGCCACCATTCCTTGCTGCACCATAATAAAGAACGTTATGCAGAAAATAAGGGTCAAGATTCCAGAGCAAAGTCTGCTATCAATAACACTAGTTCCCCAACAAGTGATAATCAAATAATTGCATGCTTATCTTCGGGAGAAGTTTTAAAACCCAGACAGGTTTTATTAGCCACTGCATTGATAAAAGCTGAGTCCAAGTCGGGTGAATTTCAAACAGTTCGAGCCTTACTTGATCTAGGATCACAGGCTTGTTTTATAACAGAGTCCACTATCCAATTTCTCAGGCTTAAGAAAATTCCAGTCCAGGGTCATGTTTCTGGTTTAGGAGACAAGTCAACCATTGCTAATTACATGGTAAATCTGATTATAAAGTCCACGGTTGATCTTGATTTTCAACTTCAAATTAATGCTTACGTTTTGAGTAAGATTACATCGTACTTGCCTGAGAGAACTGTGAATACCAGTTCAATGGAATGGATTGATCTCAACGGTCTGTGTCTAGCAGATCCTTCTTTCAAAACATCCAATAAAATTGAAGTTCTTTTGAACACAGATGTTTACTGCTGCATTGTTAAGGAAGGTGTAGTAAAGAGTCCGTCTGGTTCTTTAATAGCGCAGAACACCACTTTACGGTGGATCCTTTCCGGTGTAGTCAGTTCAAGTAATGAAAGTGTAAAACATCACAGTAGAAATATAAGTGTATACTGTGCACAGTTCAGTGAAGACAATATTCTAAAGAAATTCTGGGAGATAGGAGAACAAGTTAGTATAAAAAATACTTAATCCAGAAGAGCAAAAATTTGAAGAATTTTATATTAAAACTACTAAGAAGAGGATGATAAGAAAGATGAAGCAGTTTCCTTACCACACCACGCGGTGATAAGAAACGACAAGACCACCACGAAGGTTCGTGTGGTTTTCAACGCCTCTGAGAAAAACAGAAAGGGAGTTTCTCTCAATGATACTTTAATGGTTGGACCAACGCTGCAAGCAGACTTGAGACACACAGTTCTTAGATGGAGAGTACACGCTATTAGTATTGTGGCGGACATAATTAAAATGTACCGCCAAGTCAGAATAGCAGATGAGGATGCTATATTCCAGAGGATACTTTGGCGAGAAAGCCTTGAAAAACCACTTAGGGATTATGAATTGGTAACAGTAACCTTTGGAACAGCTTCTGCACCATATCAAGCAGTTAGATCACTCCATCAGGTTGCATATGATGAAGGAGATAAGTACCCACTTGCGGCTGATAGAGTTTTAAATTCTTTTTATGTGGATGATTTGATGATGGGAAGTAATAGTGTCGAAGAGGGAGTGGAAATGTGTAAACAAATGATAGATTTATTAGGAAAAGGAGGATTTGCCTTGCAGAAATGGAATAGCAACAATCAGCAACTATTAGATAGAATAAGTTCAATATATACGTGATATATAAGTGAAGTAGTACGGAAAACAGGTCAAATAAACATAAAAAATGAGTACACTAACAATCACAACAAAGGAAATATAGTAGTTAAGGGAAAAGAAATAGATAATAACAATATAGAATGATTAAAACTACTTTTACGGATTTTATCGCGTTTATTTTTACTTTTTATTTTTAATTCCCGACGTTTCGGGCGCTTTCCAGCACCCATGGTCACGGGGGACTGAGATGACTGACGTACCGATGTCATTGTTAAACCCAGAGTACCTTCAGCTTTTTAACTGTAGTTCCAGAGCATGTGTTTTTCGCAAAGTATTCTAGTCTGCGAAAATTAGTAAGAGTTATTGCATATTGTCTTAGAATTTTAAAACGGGAAAAACGCAAATGGATTCATTCACAATAGAATACCAACAATTAAAGGAAAAAGGGTATTTGAATTTAAAAACAAGTAAACTAATATCACTCTGTCCTTTTCTCGACAAAAATGGTATCATGCGAATTCGTGGACGACTTGAGAAGTCAGAACTAGACGACCAAGTAAAAAATCCGACAGTCCTACCACATTCAATTCATTTTCTTTTAGTCGCAGATGCGCATGAGAAGACACTGCATGGTGGTTCTCAGTTAATGGCAAATTATTTAAGGTCAGCCTATTGGATAATAGGTGCTAGATCTCTAGTTCAACAATATGTTCGCAAATATGTAACTTGTGCAAAACAGAGAGCTACTGTCAAAAATCAACTGATGGGTGATCTCCCATCGGTTCGATGTACACCAGCAAGACCATTTTTATATAGTGGAGTGGATTATGCTGGACCTGTAAGTATAAGAGCGACCAAAGGACGTGGGTATCGTTCTTATAAGGGCTACATATGCCTTTTCTTTTGCATGTCCACTCGCGCTGTTCACTTAGAGGTCGTAAGTGACACGAGTACACAAGCATTTTTAGCTGCTATTCGACGATTTGTGTCGCGACGAGGTCACTGCGCTAAATTGTGGAGCGACAACGCCTCCAATTTTGTAGGTGCCTCCAAAGAATTGCAACAGTTGGCATCTATTCAGCCAGCCATAGCAGAATATCTGGAAGCAAACAACACACAGTGGCATTTAATTCCGCCGCATGCTCCTAATTTCGGTGGTCTTTGGGAAGCGGGTATAAAATCCCACAAGTTTCACATTAAAAGGGTTATTGGTGACTCTGCCCTCACGTATGAAGAAATGACCACATTCCTCAATCAAGTGGAAGCTTGTCTAAATTCGAGGCCAAGAAGCGTCATCAACTTTACTTATCCTGGTGAGCCCCTGCTTTTAACTTCTGGACATTTCTTAATAGGAGAACCGATAGTTAATGTACCAGATAAGGACTACAAAGGTTCAAGCGTAGGCTATTTAACTAGGCTGTAGCATCCTTTGCACAAATTGCCAATTTGTGCAAAGGATGCTACAGTCTTTTTGGAAACGATGGTCCCAGGAGTATTTGTCAAAGATCATGAATAGGTAAAAATGGGCGTCACAAGTTCCGGAACCTAACATTGGGGACATTGTTTTGATTAAAGAAGATGATTTGCCGCCAAATCGTTGGTTATTGGGTCGAGTTATAGAGAAACACCCCGGTGATGATAACGTTACCCGTGTGGTCACATTGCGCACGAAAACATCAGTTATTAAAAGGCCAACATCAAAATTATGTATTTTACCTATAGCAGATCCATGAATTGTATACCTTTTATGTCAAATTTATGTAAAATATTATTATATTAAATATTTACCTACTTTTCCATTTACCATTACCATTTAGTTTATGAAGTTAATTTGTTATTAAGTACTCAGTGCAAATTTTAGATGTAAGTACAATTTAGAAGGACATTTAGTTAAGTTTTTTAGAAGGCCATTCCGTAACTAAATGTCCTTGGTGGCCGGTATGTTTATGATATATTTACTTATACGCCAGTATATTCCAAATTTATGAAGAAAACATATTTTTGAATTTTAAAAAAGATTTAGTTCTTTTTTTGAGAAATGACGTTGACGTTGTTACGTCAATTTTTATTATAAAAGGCACTGAAAATATAATTAAATATATAGACCAAATTAGATCATACACTGCTGCGGATCGTTTTATTTGCCAACAACCCTTCTAGTGTATCAGCAGGACAACAGGTCAACTACATAGGTCAAATAGTTAAGCTAGTAAACAATCAAGGCTATATTTTATCTGAAATCCGAACATGATATTAAAAAGCTCACCAATTCCAAGAGATATTTTTTTATATGACATGGTAACAAACGAGCACACAGTCCACCTGATGGTATGATGAGGATGGTTGCTGTGGCCCGTAGACATCTACATCTATCCTCGATTACGAATTAAGATGCAGATGCGTTTTCACCCGTGAGGACTAAGATGGAATGCCTCGTTTCCAGTCAAAAGGGTCTCTGATTCTCTACACTAATCATACGAAACACAGCAGCATTGAGCCTTTATTTTACCCTGGTATTCTGTTAGAGCGTGGTACCTCTCCGGTCGAGCCGACCCATTCGTGCTACAACTACACTACTAATATAACTACAGCATGGCTCTACCACGTATAAAATTAAATGCATATTTTGTTTATATGTATATTATATTTATATGCATATTATATTTATATGCATATTATATTTATATGCATATTGTACTCGTCTACCAGGCGTTGGAACCTAATGACTTACTTCATCGTTCCAAATGCGTACAGCCAAGATGTGAAAGAGTTTGTCAGCATTTGTCTTCTCGACCAAACAAGAGTGAATAGGCTTTTTTTTTTTTTATAGAATAGAGTGACAAACGAGCACACAGTCCACCTGATGGTAAGTGGTTGCTGCGGCCCATAGACATCTACATCTATCTTCCATTACAAATCAAAATGCAGATGCGTTGTCACCCGTGAGGACTGAGATGGAATGCCTCGCTTCCAGTAAAAAGGGTCTCCGGTTCTCTACACTCACCATACGAAATACAGCAGCATTAAGCTACTATTTCACGCTGGTATTCTGTGAGAGCGTGGTCCTTCCTCGGTCGAGATATAGATATGTTTTACCATCTTCGACTATATCAGCACTAACCAGTAGGATAGTAGTTAAGCAGTGGTTCGTATTAGACAATAAAACATATTTTATGAATAATGATATTTTCAATAACAATTTTATAGAATTACGTAGAGGTATTTAAAAAAGTGTTGTGTGAACACTTTTTAAATATAACTTGCTTCAAAACAACCATATTAAAAGAATAGACCCTGAAAGATTTCTTCTCAATTTAATATAACTCAATCACTGCGTTGTCATGCCAGCCACGCACTTCTTAATTTTTTGAAAAGATTTTAGGGGTCGCATGACATAACTTTTCCATCGCATTTTTTCTGTTTTATTTTCTACGTATGTTGACAAATAAGTTAATGTTTGTAAGACATTTAAAGAAAATAAAATGAAATTTGTGGAAGTATGAGCAACTTACACTCAATATATTAAGAATAATACACTTGGGACAAGAATAATCATTTGCGCTATCGCTGTATCCTGTATTCGTGTTGGCAAACTTATGATTTCCATCAAATATTTTTATTTTCTTATTTCTTCGAGACTTATGTTCAGTAGTAGATTTGAGAAGAACTATTATTACTATATGATATTTTTTATAATAAGGGTGACAAACGAGTACGCAGTTCACCTATTGGTAAGTAAAGTCAGTGGCCTATGATATCTACCCGTATCGTCTACGATTCGTCTGTAGTCTACGATTGTATGCTTGTATGATGAACATACTATATAATGAATTAAAGCCCCATCAGAAGCTACTGTGTGAAAATTATTTCTATTTTTTTAAGTTTTTTAAGTCAGGTTTTTTAATTACTTTTTATAAAAAGTATATTATTTTATAAAAATAATATTACTTTACCTGCTTGAAGTATCTAAGGAATATTAAAAGTTCAAGGCATCAACTAAAAAGTCATCTAAATATTTATATTAAAATTGTCATCCCAAATTTTTCATACTTATAGATGAATTTTTCCTTTATGTTGGAACACCTCTAAATGATTTGTACATATTAAATAGGTATTATAATACTTATTTAATAATTAAGTAATACTATATTTTGGTTAAAGCGTTTCCGAAAAATCGGTAAAAATGTATAAAAAATCGAACGATTGAATATAGGACATGCTCGTTTTTTGATTTCGGCTAAAATATTCAAGTAAGTATAGAATATATCTTGCTAAAATCGTTCACGTGTGTGACATACTAAAATTTTAACCTCAATACTTCTCCTTAAAGAAGCAAAATATATCATAATTTTAGGGTTATGCTGTCATACCCTCATAATTTTGTTCTGTCCGTCTGCTCTTTTGTGTCACCTTACCGTAACTTCTAAGAGCGTTTGCAGAAATAAGGTATTTTAGCTATGTGAAGCACTTTGTTATACTACTAAATATTTTATAAAGATATAATTTTAACCACACGTTTGATAAAAACGATGTTACATACTTCTTATTTGTTGTGATAATTATAATCAGTATTAGTTATAGCATTCCTGTAAGAACTATTTTAATCACTTTTTTTATTAAATTTTTGTACGAAAATTTGCATAATTTTAGTGACTTCATTTTTTTAACTAAATAAACAACCAAACAAACAAAACATATTTCTAAAGTAAAATTAAAAAATTAACGACTTATTAAAATACACAATATTATAATAAAAAATATAAATTTCTTTGCAACCTTCCGCTAAATAAATACAATGATGTGTCTTACCTGGATTGAAGAGCACCTTCCGCCCTCCCTCAATTGCATGCACTAACTCCGTCACCACTAGTCCCAGCACCACTACTCCCAACACCACTATTCCAGGTAAGACACACCATCGACGATAATACTATCATATTATCGTATCGTATACCGTCGATGGTGTGGTATTTTTTATTATAATGGATTTTCGCAAAGTAACGCCTGATTCTATCAATTAACACAATATTAAGTATAAAACAAATTATTGTTCCATGTTGTTAGATTATTAAGTATTACTTTTTTATGTCAAGTTTCTAAACGATTAATCGTCATTTTAAGATATTCTTTTATTATCTATATTATGCTATTTCCTATATAAAAATAGTTGAGACTTAATTTTAATTTCTAACGTTTAAGAATTATAAAAATAACTTCCTTACTAATAATCAATATTTTACAAATATTATATTCACATAATTAATCACTCAAATAAAAAGTACTTATGTATCAAATATTATTGTACTGGGCCACTAGCGAGCAAAGATGGCGGCATTACACTGAATAAGTGACGAAGCCTGATTTTTAAAATTGATTAAATAATTAAAAAGACATCCAGACCTATTAATTTTATAATATTTATTTGAGAAGGCATAGATATGTACGCGGTATACGGAATACGGATGTGTTAACAACTCGTTACCGTTACCCCATTGATTGCTTTATAGGGTCAATATTTGCCATAGTTTCCAATCGTTTTATTCATTAATATAGGTACTTCAAGTTATACTTCAGCATATGGCTGCGTTCATTTTGTTGCACCGTCACTTCATAATTTTAGGCTACTTTATTATAGCTTTACTAAAGGTTACCTTAGATTGATACCCTAAGTAAATAGTTCTCTCTATAGGCTCTCTCTTCTTTGTACTGTACTCATTCAAGTATTTTATTCAATACTTTGGGAATTTTAAGTAGTATTATTACTTCAGCATATGACTGCGTTTTCTGTGTTGTACCGAAACACAGCAATATGATTACCATTGTTCTCTTTATAATTTTTCATAATAAAGCTGAGTATTTTAGTATATTAAGGCAAGTTTATTTTATTTGCTAGTAAAGCTGGGTATTTTTGGTAGGCAAATATTTTTCTGTAATCGTTTAAGTGTTTGGTTCATTAGCATAGATACTGTAAGTTGGAATATTACTTCAGTATATGAATTCGTTTACTGTGTTTTACAGATACTTCAAAATTATCATTAATTATAATATAATTATAATCATTAATTTTAAGACCTACTGTTTATTTGTACTACCGGTTATTATTAGCTTATGCTATGTTTTTACTTCTTATTAATATATAATAATAACTATACTGTATATACTCTCAGTAACTGTTGTGTACGTATCAAGTGTAACTATGTATTACTAATAGTTTAGTTGAGTTTTGCGATCTTCTGGTAATTGATAACAATATTTGATATTTGATATTAATTACATTTGTTTTAAAAATAAGCATCAGGTTAACTAAAGCTTATCTAAAAATGTACATAAAATTAAAGTATCTGCCAGTAATATCTAAATGAATACCTTCTATTAGAGCTTGATTTAAATGCTTTTAAAATACAATAAACATAACATATAGAGAGTAATTCCACGAGTAATCAATGCTATATTTGATCCGAAATCCGAACATGATATTGAAAAACTCACCAATTCTTAGAGATATATAATAAAATATGCTTCTAATTCTTTAAGTTTCGATGCAAAATAGATTTTTAAATTTTTGCTATATTATGGTAAGGCGATATGATCTTTTTTACCCAAAAATAATAGATCTTCAATTTTCGTCTTAACTATTTTCCCCTATTGCACAATTTTTTCGACATAGTAGAATAAATAGAGTATAATGTGTATGTCAGTATGATTAACTTCTTGTCCAAAGATAATTTATAAATCTTTTTATTTTTTATTTTTCATAGTTCTCAACAAACGCGGATCAAGTCGCAAGTAAAAGCTAGTATTATATAAAAAGATCCCTTGTTTTGTTAATATAACAACACATTATATTATGAACATATGCCTTACCAACGTTTCAAAAATATTAGAAGAAAGAAAATACGTAATGTAAAATGGGATAAATAGATTACGTTTTAACGAACAAGCTCTAAAGAATAATTTGTAGGATGTAGGTAGATCATACCTAATTGAAAATCAACCATGCGATTAAATTCACTTCATTAAGAGTTCATAGTGTTTCATGTTTAGTTGGTTGGAAGTACCATCCCTAAGGGGCAGAGAGGGTGAGGGAGTGATAACGAATAATATATTTCACTGGCTTTCAACCGTTTGCCACAAACTATATACGCATTGCGGTAATGTACAGAATAGGAATGCGTTTCTACTATTTTAAAATGTAAATTTAATTCAAAGAAAATTTATCTGCTTAAAATTTCTGAGCATCAAAGTTATTTAATGGAAATAAAGAAAAAAAACATATGTATTCTCAACATAAAAGTAATAAGAGAACAAAGAACACAAAGAACTGAGATTAAGGAATACATGAAAGAATGCCAAATGATATCAAGTTCACTCTTTGTAATAATTTTATTTATAGCTTTTAGAAAAAGTTATAATAAAAAAGCATTAACAATACAATACAATAAAAAGCAAAAACAATACAAATGTAAATAATAGCAAATAAGTTGAGAAGATTGCTTAATTCTAGTCTTAATTCAGTTTATGAGCTGTCGCTGCAGAAGGCATAATTTTCAAATTTTATCCTCCTTATTTGCCAACGTTCCTTAATATATTTGAATAAGACGTAAAACCAACAAAATTTTGTCTGTAATGCTATATGGGAAGGGCTAATGTAACTTAATATGAGGACTATTCACGCTTTTTTGTAAAAATGAACAAAAATCAAAGTTTATTTTTTCTGTTACCGAGGATTCAAAGTTCAGTTTAAAATTAAAACGACGCACGTTCCTTCTGGTTGTTAATCGATGACAGATGTGGATGCCTTTGGGCAATGTCTCTCACTTAGAATAAGGCGGATTTTCTGCTCATTTCTTATCCTTATTCTTCTTAAACACACACATTCTAAAACCAATAGTTCTGCCTTCGCCGGATATAAAGACATGAGAATTTTTTCGAGGACATCCGCAACTATTACCAGCGAAGGCCAGCTGCATGAAACAAATATTTATATGGCATATAAATATTTCTTCCTGGTCTCAGTGTTTTTAATTCAAATTTATTTATTTATTTATTTTCTTTTTTTTTTATAGAAGAGGGGGCAAACGAGCATGCGGCTCACCTGATGTTAAGTGACTACCGCCGCCCATGATCAACTGCAACACCAGGAGAATTGCGGGTGCGTTGCCGGCCCTTTAGAAACGAGTAAGCTCTTTTATTGAAGGTCCCCAGGTCGTATCGGTCCGGAAAAATCGCCGGTGATAAACTATTCCACAGAGAGGTTGCACGTGGAAGAAAACTCCTTGTGAAACTTACAGTGGTGGACCGCCAAGCATCCAGATGGTGTGGATGGTATCGGGACGTTTGCCGTGTCGTGCGTTCACGAAATTTGGCGGCTGGGATTAATCCGAACAATTCCTCAGAGCACTCGCCGTGATAGATGCGATAAAATACGCAAAGAGATGCAACATCTCTTCGCAACGCCAGTGAATCGAGCCGATCGGAAAGCACTCGGTCCTCGACGATTCGAGCCGCTCTGCGCTGGATGCGGTCAAGTGGAAGGAGCTGGTACTGGGGAGCCCCAGCCCAGAGATGGGAACAGTATTCCATGTGCGGCCGAACCTGCGCCTTGTAAAGTTGCAGGCGGTGTGCCGGCATGAAATACTGTCCCGCTCTGCTGAGCACGCCAAGCTTTTTAGAGGCCAATTTGGCCTTCCCTTCCAAGTGACCACGAAACTGCACGTCACTCAATATGTCGACGCCGAGGATTCCGATACTGGCTGAGGCAACAAGGGGAGTGCCTTGAAACTGATGGGATACGACAAAGTGGTTCTTTTTAGCGGTTAACGCGCAAACTTGTGTCTTCTGGGGGGTTAACCCCAGAAGTGAGACCTATAGAGGCACCCGTAGACGCGCGGATAGTCGTCGCTGTCTACGCGTAGCCAAAGGATGGACAGGTCCGAACCTTCAAGTCTGCCGAGGCGTCGAGAACAGATGTCCTCTCTGACGTAAACGCAAACTCCAGCCCGAGGCACAAAGGAGTGTTCCAGTTTATACCCCGGGTAGGAGAGATACGAGACATCAGCCGGAGAGGACACCTGCGTCTCGGTCAGAAAGAGCAGAGCCGGCCTCGCCGTCTCGAGATGGTAGTGGACGGCGTTTAGGTTAGAGTGAAGTTCCCTGATTTTGCAGAAATTCACGGACAGCGTGGCAGGGGTCGCCTTGGTCTTGTTGCTCCGTTTGCCCCGAGCAGTTGTAGTCTTGAGCGGAATTTCGCCCCCCCCCCCAGAATACGTGGGGCAGCCTGAGCACCCACGCTCAGAAGTGGAGAAACATGGTCGTGGATGCTCAGCGAGGGATTCTCCAGGGGTGCTGGTACCCTCCTGGGGTAGTCTATCTTTATTTAATTCCGCTACCATGTTGATGGGGGGGGGGGATTTGGGCCTCCGGCCACTTGCACTCACCAGACGAAACGCGGAAGCAGAACTTCCACTTCACACCGGTATTCTGTGAGGTCGTGGTACCACCCCGGTTTGAGCCGGCCCATACGTGCAACAGCAAAGCTGCCGCATGGCTCTACCACTGTCAAAATTTATGTGGGAATGGAACGTAAATATCGAACGAAATAGATATTAAATGAATTAAGTACGAAGAATGAAAGAAATAGTTATATTATAGGTAGTAGGTAATGGTTATAACATTGTTTATTATGATTTGATTGGCTGATGGTCCCAAAGTTTATGAAAAATTTTGCACTTAGTGATTAAACACTCTTTAAATATAATATAGAGAGACTTATTGATACAATAAGACGTGTACAAATTGCTTCAAAAGTAAAGGGTTCCGATAACGTAACTTTAAATTTGATTTCTGCAAATTAAAACCACCCTTATGTATGTAAAACTCTTAGGAGGTACCGGAGAGTTAACCAAAATAAGTAGCTATTATTTCATTATTTACAACGGGTGAGGTAAAAGTAATCATCCGATGTACTTTGGCTGTATTTTTTACAATTGAAAATCGTGGGTTCTTTTTATGGATTATTTATGTCTAATTCATTAGAATTTTTTCCATCTAGTCAAAAATATTATATTTCACAAGTGGCCACCACTAGCATTGATGACCGCACGGGCCCATTTATGGCATTTTCCATCACTTTTGCCAGAACTTCAGGTGATAGGTTCGCTCATTTGTGTCGGATGTTGCCCTTGAGGCAACTTCTAGGGCAATATCCGGAGTTTGAAGCTTGTTCAAGTGAACATGAATCTCCAAAAACCTCTAGTCTATTTCTACATCTTCGGCTACCGCGGCGTATTATCAGCGAAATGGCAAGTCCAAGGCTGGCCACACCGAGGAGCATCTTGTGTTGTCCCAGTCTCTTCCAGGCGGGGGTCCAAATGCAGTGATGTTTGTCCAGTTGGTGTCAGATGACCGGGAATTTTACGACGAAATTCCTGTTATGCCAACACGGCAGACAAATTATTGCGAAATAAAATCGTAACAATTATTTTTTCTTATATTTACGCAAACACTACACATTGATTAAAACTAATTTTACGAATTTTATCGCGTTTTATTTATTTTATTTTTATTTTTATTACCCGACGTTTCGTCCGAATTCGATCAAAGACAATAATTAAAAAAGCTGAAGGTACTCCGTGTTAACTTTGACATCGGGACGTCAGTCACCTCAGTCCCCCGTGACCATGAGTGCTGGAAAGCACCGGAACGTCGGGTATTAAAAATAAAAATAAAATAAATAAAACGCGATAAAATCCGTAAAAGTAGTTTTAATCAATAATAACAATTATTCCGCGTTCTTAAGAATTATAGCTTCATGGCTTGGCGACTGGTATCTTACATCTGCTTACTTCAAATATGTCAAAACCGATTTGACATTTGACGCTACTTGCATAAACTAAACCGCTTCCAATAGGGTTAATACTTTTGCCTCACCTGTTATACCTGTTCCTTATTGTTGTGATATCACGTTTTAAATACGTTTACATTACATACAGTTTTAGTTATTATAATATTATAAATCTAAAAAATGGTGTGTTGCCTTGTAGTGGCGGAAGATAGATTCCTTTGACCAATTTTGTGTTCCACCACCTGGCTGTTGTATGTGGCTACCGTAGGAGTTATCAGAATTATAGCAATATACTTCTTATTTTATTGTGAATTCAAACAGCTTTATTATTACTTTAGAAGGCGCTTTTGATAATACTATTGTTACTGCGATAACATGAAGAGTATATTCACGGTCTTGTAAGCGCTGTCCATTTTTTGAACAATGTCAATTATTTTTTATTCAATTCTTTTGTCAGATATAAATTTCGTAAGTCGAGAGCCAGAGTCTAATTGATGAAGTTCCACCTCACTAGTTTTCCGACCCCTTTCAAGATCTAATCTTGTCTTCATTTGATTATTTGAAGGAAGGCCAAACAAGCTGGTATTTCTTATAGTAGAAAAAATATTTTTACGTAACGTACTCGTACTTTCCAGTGTTTGCACATTCATCAATATAGTTACGATATCACAATTAAAAATAAATAACAGTAGAACTTATTTATTAACAGTAGAAAATTTAAAAATTTTATTAATAAAAAAACCGATTACAAGGAGGTATAAAGAATAAAATGTTTTTAACACAACAGCTTCTGAGTTGGTCTTAATACACATTGTGTAGAAGCCCCGACTTTAAAAACTATTATGTGAGACTTATTTATTACGCAGATGGCGCGACAACCTGGTAAAGGCTCAGGCTCTGCATTGTGGCATTTATTTGAGGAGGCCCATGACCAGCAGTGATTTTTTATACATATGAAATTGGACATATTATTATCACTGTGTTACTGTAATGATGATGATGACACTCTCGTTATTATTTTTATTCTATACTTTTATAGTATATTAGACATTAAAGTTCAACTCTAGAATATCGTCAGTTTCATTAAATTTTATCTCCTTTTTCCGCAAATTTACTTGATGATGGCCAAAATAATTATTTCATGTCTTGATGTTTGTCCACGAGCAATAAATACAATATGTAGAATCTAGTTGCTTAGTGGCTAAGCATTCTATGTAAATTTCGCAGTACGCAAGCAACTCGGGTTCAAACCCCGCCGACATGAAGTTAAACGATACCGTACATTACCGTTATCGTTATAGCCTATCATTAGTCCACTATTAATTTACTTATAATAGGATAAGTCCACCATTAAAAATAAATTAACCCCACAGATTGCCTTATAGCAATAGTTGCCAAAATTTGCCGCCGGTTGGTCCACCGTGGTTTTTATTTTAGTAGTTTTAAATCCCTCTCAGAAATGAAAGCTGACCTGCGTTCAGTAGTAAAAGCTATTCAGGCTTTAACTTTAACCTTAATTTTATGAAAAACGCTTCTGCCCTTCTCATGGTTTCTGTCGCCTATTACGACACACGCGTGACTACTTGGGGTAGTGTAAATTCTTACACTGTTACAATATGATGATGGTGATATAAACAATGAAAGTACATCTGAGAAGACGATTACTTTTTATTTAGAAGGTAAAACTCTACTTTTAAGAATTATTATTATCAATCACTCATCATCATCATTCATCGTAGAAGCGTGCTCGTCGCGACCCCTGCCAGCCCTTTTCAGGGCTGCAATTCTACACAGCTACGCACCCATGCAAACGAGGGTTAGGGCGTCCCCCCAAGATGACGCACACCAGCTCGTCCCCGTTGGTGTGGAATGCAGCGCGCAAAGCGGTGATGGGGACCGCCACCCGTCACGCACAGTCCGACACGGCGGTAGGTGGAGGACGGAGTGCAGAGTTGGCACGTGGAATGTTAGAGGGGGCATGAGAGATAAGACGAATGAGTTGATCGAAATAATGGAAGAAAGAGAATTAGATGTCGTGTGTATGTCGGAGATCAAACGGAAAGGCAGTGGTACTGAAGAGCTCCCTGGCGGGATGTTAGCTATATGGTCCGGAGTCCCGGAAAGTGAGAACGCCTGCCAGGGAGTTGGAGTGCTGTTGTCGTCCCGGTTGGTCGATCTTATGACTGAATACAAGGTAGTGAACTCATGACTTCTCTCGGTTTGCTTTAAACTGGGACTGACGAAGTTATTCCTTTTAGCTGTTTATGCACCGGTAGCCTCGTCGTCCAGGGTTGAGCTAAAGGAGTTTTGGGAAAATGTAAGAAAAGTTCTAGATTTAGTTAAGAGAAACGAAAGAACTGTTATATGTGGTGATTTGAATGGATGGGTAGGTATCGCTCGACCAGGATACGAGTCGGTGCTTGGAAAGTTTGGCGATAAAATGGTTAATGATACTGGCAAGCTTATACTGGCTGTATGCAAGGAAAAGGGTTTTCTTGTGACAAACACTGTGTTTAATCACAGGAAAATCCATATGTACACTAGAGAAAGAAAGAATGAGAGAAGTATGATTGATTTGTTCCTGGTGGATGACCGACTGCGAAAACAGGTGATGAATACACGAGTTTTCAGGGGTGCTGACCTGGGAATGGATAATTATCTAGTAATTACTAGATTTAAGGGTTTGTTCGCGGGTTGGCGCTACCGGACGGCAGTAACAGAACCACAGTCGGTCTGTCGCATCCGAAGCTGTAAGCTTCAGGAAGCGGATACTAGGGACAAATATCACACGAGGGTAGCCGAAAAGCTTGACACCATCGATGGCAGGAAAGAATGTTTGGAGAGAACATGGCAGAACCTTAGGGATGGAATGGTAAGTGCAGCGGAAGAAGTATGTGGAACGACAAAAAGAGGTAGTAGTAAAATAAGAGAAGCATGGTGGAATGATGAAGTGAGAGAAGCTGTAAAAAAGAAGAAAAAGCATGGTTAGACTACTTGGCCTCTAGTAACGATAAGCATATGAAAGAGAAGATGAAAGAAAGATATAAGCTGCAGAAAGTTCATGCGAAAAGATTGATTGAGGAAGTACGTGAAAGGTGTAGAATAGAAGCGGACGAGAGGTTGTCGCACAACTTTAAGGAAAACTCCAAACTCTTCTGGAATGAGGTTGGAAGGTCCCGGAGTTGTACGACAGCCTTAAGAATGAACAAAATGCTTTCGAGAACCAATGACGTCCTCTTAGAAAAATCGGACGTCATGCAGCGATGGAGTGAATTTTATAGAGAAATGTATGCGTGTCATGATCTTAGTGAAGGATCCGGGGGTGACGCTGTGACTGGCACGCCAGACACGGACCTCGATGACACTGAGGTCATCAGCATGAAAGAGATTGAACGTGCGATTCGAAGTTTGAAATCTGGTAAAGCTGCGGGACTAGACAGAGTTACTGCTGAAATGGTCGCGTCTGGGACAGCTTTCATCTGCTGTGCAATTTGTGCTGGCGGACGGGAGATGTCCCGGATGATTGGCGATCTGCGGTCATTGTGCATTTATATAAAGGTAAAGGTTCACATTTTGACTGCGGGTGCTATCGGGCGATCAGCTTGACCAGTTTAGCAAGTAAAGTTTACTCGAAGGTTTTGACACGTAGGATGCAAGAGAAATTGGAAAGATTCTTACGGGAGGCACAATGCGGATTTAGACCTGGAAGAGGATGCACGAATCAAATGTTTTCTCTCCGCATGATCACGGAGAAGCTTCTGAGTGTTAACCAGAGGATTTTCTGTGCTTTTGTGGATCTGGAGAAAGCATTTGATAAGGTTATAAGGAAGAAAATGTGGAAACTATTGCCGGGATATGGTGTGGATGGTCGATTGTTAAGGGCTGTGCAGTCACTTTACTATGACTGTAAAGCCTGTGTGCGGGTAGGGCATGACCTGTCACCCATGTTTAAAGTCTTTTAACGTAATAGCGTATTGTAATTTTGAACATTTTTTAATCAAATACCATCTTACAACAAAACTATAAGTGCTATATGGTAAGGAGATATGATCTTTTTTTCCCATAAATCTATTTAGCCTATTGAACTTCAATTTTTGTTTTAATCATTTACTATTCCATAAATTTTTCGAGATATTAGAATAAATAGAGTATAATGTGGTTGTCAGAATATTTAAGTTCGTATACAAAGATAATTAATAAATCTTTTTCATTTTTATTTGTCACAGTTCTCAACAAACGCGGATCAAGTCTAGTATTATATAATAAGACCCCTTGTTTTTTTAGTATAACAACATAATACGAACGTTTTCCTTACCAACGTTTCAATAATATTAAAAGAAAAATATATAATTTTCAATAGGCTAAATAGATTACATTTTAACGAAAAAGCTCTGTAGAATAATTTGTACGATGTAGGTAGATCGTAATTGAAAATCAACCATGCGATTAAATTTATTAAGAGTTCATAGTGTTTGATGTTCAGTTGGCTGGAAGTACCATCCCTAAGGGGCAGAGAGGGTGAGGAATGATAACGAATAATATATTTCACCGGCTTTCTATAAACTATATACGCATTGCGGTACTGTACAGAATAGGAATGCGTTCCTACTATTTTAAAATGTAAATTTAATTGAAGAAAAATTTATCTGCTTAAAAATTGTTTAGCATCAAAGGCATTTAAAGAAAATAAAGAAAGAAAAACATATGTATTCTCAACATAAAAGTAACGAGAGAAGAAATAACACAAACAACTAAGATTAAAGAATACATGAAAGAATGCCAAATGGCATCAAGCAAAATTTTGTCAGTAATGCATAATGGGAAGTTCTAATGTAACTTAATAAGAAGACTATTTACGCTTCCTTATTAAAATGACGAAAATAAAAATTTATTTTTTCTGCTAACGAGAATTTAAATTTCAGTTTAAAAGTAAAGCGACGCACGTTCCTTCTGGTTGTAAATAGATGACAGATGTGGATGTTTATGGACCATGCCTCTCACTTAGGATCAGGTGGAATGTATGTTCATTTCTTACCCTCATTCTTCTTAAACAAACACATTCTAAAACCAATGGTTCCGCCTTCGCCGGATATAAAACCATGAGAATTATTTTGAAGACATCCGCGACCCCTACTAGTAAATAAGAAGCAGAAAACCTAATAAAAAAAATATTTATATGGCTTATAAATGTTTGTCCCTGGTCTCAGTGCTTTTAATTCAAATTTATTTATATGGGAATGGAACGTAATATCGAATGAAATAGATATTAAATGACTTAAGTACGAAACATGAAAGAAATAGTTATATTATTTGTAGTAGGTAATGGTTATAACATTATTTATAGTGATTTGATTGGCTGATGGTCCCAAAGTTTAGGAAAAATTTGGCACTTCGCGATTAAACACTCTTTAAATATAAGATAGAGAGACTTATTGGTACAATAAGACGTGTACAAATTATTTCAAAAGTAAAGAGTTCCAATTACGTAACTTTGAATTTTATTTCTGAAAAACAAGACCACCCTTATGTATGTAAAACTCTTAGGAGATACCGGAAAATTAACCAAAATAAGTAGCTATTATTTCATTATTTATAACGGGTGAGGCAATAGTAATCATCCGATGTTTTTTGGCTGTATTTTTTTTACAAATAAAAAACTTTGGTTCCATTTTTAAATTTTTTGCATATAGTCAAGAAGATGATATCGCACAAGTGGTTACCACCACACGGGCCCTTTATATGGCATTCTCCATCACTTTTGTCGGAACTTCAGGCGATCGGTTCGCGCATTCGTGTCAAATGCTGTCCTTGAGGGCTTCCAGAGTTTGAGGCTAGTTCAAGTAAACATGAAACTTTAAAAACCCTTTGAAACCACAAAATTGGGTGATCTTGGCGGTTAGTGCAAATCGCCATAACGAGAGATTAGGTGATTAAGGAAATGCCTGTGTCAAAATGTCAAAAGTGGCTCGGGCAGTGTGCGCCGTGGTAACGTCCTGTTGGAACCACAGAAACAGAAACTTTTTTATTCAATATAGATTATAAAAAATACTTATTGAAAGTCACTTTTTTCATTTACCACCGGTTCGCAAAAAAAAACCTCTGCCCTAGGAAGAACCAGCGAGAAACCCAGCGGGACTATTTTCTTTTTCAAATAATAGCTTACAATTATGTTTACAATTAACAACAAATTAGAAATAGCTTGGTAGCGATCACCCTTCCCAGGGGTTATTATCATCCATTTATTCCTTAATATTATAATAACTAAATAACCCTTTCTATACAAACTTAGTTTAATAAAAATTTTGAACTTTGCGTACATTTTCTGGGATTTTGTTGTAAAAGCGTATACATCGCCCCAATAATGAATTACTGACTCGGTGGAGTCGAGTAACTGGTACTACTTGCTTGTGTCTGTTCCTAGTATTTACAGAATAAATATCATTTATTTTCGCAAAACTGCTTTTATTTTTGTGTACGTACATTACATTTTCATAAATGTATTTAGAGGCCAGGGTTAATATATTAATTTCCAAAAAAATTTTGTCCCAGTGATTCTTTTGGATTTAAATTATATATTTCTCTAATGGCCCTCCTTTGTATTTTCACGTTTCCCCATAGCAAAATACCATATGATATAATGCTATGGAAATAATTAAAGTATAAGTAAGTATATATATATATATATACAACGTGTCCCAAAATTCAACAATAAGCCAACACCGGAGGATAGACCTGCCCCGGACTAATCGGGGAAAAAAAGAAAAAAATATATATCCCGATTATATTTTAAGTTATATAAAAAAATGAAATTCTTCAGAAATTGAGACCGTTTATGATATTTTTCACTACCATGACCACTATTTTTTTTATATTTTTTTTCTTTCTTTTTTATAGGCAACCTGAATAGTACTGCTATCTCCCACAATTTTTAAAAACTCCAGAATAACTTTTGTTTTATCACGAAAATTAATGAAACTTATTTTATTCCATAAATTTTTTGAAGACTTACTTTTAACCAAATTTAACTTATCGTGGTGTAAAAAAAAGTATGAACACTAGTATGGCAAGTTTTTTTTTAAAAATTGACGCAACTAACCAACATTCCAAAATGGTATAGTACTCTAGGAAAACAAGTTATAAAAAATATGGGCCTTTTATTTCTTAACAGGGGCCAAATGACGGTCGGGTGTAATAAAAGTATTAGTTCTTGAAAAATGTTTAATATTTCAAAACAAATGGTACAAACAGTTTCACGTGTAATTTATTAAGTTATTAACATTATAGAAAATGTTCAAACTGTTTGCCACCAGCATTAATACATGCACGACATCGCCTTAAAATGATCGTTTTATTTGTCTTGCATATCTTCTGCTATTAACGTAATCAGCAGCCTGAGTGATATTTCGACAAAGCTCGTCCAATGTCGCAATGGGTTTTGAGTAGACCCTGTTTTTAAGACAACCCCAAATAGAAGAAGTCCAGGGGGTTCAAATCGGGTGAACGGTGTGGCCATAAGATAGGACCAAGTCGCCCGATCCAACGCCCTGGATAAATATTCTCGCACAGGACGGGCATAATGTGCTGGGCAACCATCATTTTCGAACCACATTTTTTGAAGATCACTTAAGGGCACGTCGTTTAACAATTCTTGCAAGTCATTTTGTAAATACTTTAAATAACTATTGCCATCTAAGTTTCCTTGTAACTCAAAAAGCCCAGTTACTTTTCCATTTAATATGCAGGCCCATAGGTTAACCTTGAATTGATATTGGGATTTGTCTTGTCTCATCAAGTGTGGATTTTCATTACTCCAACTATTTAGGTTGTGAAGATTTAAATACCCATCTTTCTTGCATGTTATTTCATCCGACCATAGAATTTTGTCTAGGAATTGGGGATCTTCACTGTGCCTTTGCAGCATTACATGGCAAAATGTGACTCGTAGCGGATAGTCCCGCGGTAATAACGTCTGCACACGCCTGTAGTGATATGGGTGAAGCTTGTGACGTTTTAATATTCGATGTGCAGAACTTTTCGGGATTCCTGTAGCTTCTTCTATGGCACGTACCGAAGTAGTCGAGTCATTTTCTATCTCATTGAGAACTTCTTCATCACGATTCAATCTAGTTCTTCCAGTGCTTTTCCTATTGGATGGCATACGACGCTCCGAAAACGCTTGATGCACATTAATAAACACTCGATAATCAGGATATTTTTGAGCATTTGGGTATCTTTCTCGATACAGTCTGCTAGCAGCGTTAGCATTACATCGGCATTCTCCATAGATTAAATGCATATTAGCGTATTTCTGTGGTGTGTACGGTTGCGGCATGTTAAACGCCAAACAGTCCAAAATGCGCCAGAACTCTAAATCACAAAACACACAATCGTAGTCTAAGATAATGCCAGGTCAGTTCAGTTTGCAGATCATTTCCAGTCCACATAACGCCAGGTCAGTTAAGTTTGCAGGTCGATTCCAGTCCAAAAAGCCAAGCCAAAAGTCGATAGTATGTACGAGAGCCACGTAAGTTGAATTGGGAACGCAGTAAACAAAAGAACAGAGCATACTGAACTGACTTGCTGAGAATAATAACAGCTTCTCTAACTGCCCTGTTGTTGTCTCTTTTTAAAGTAAATATCTCTATCTATCTATCTCTCTCTAACATCTAAGGTATTAATGCCCCATTCAAATTCCTAGAAATTGTAACAAGAACCCATTTTGGGCATGTAGTAAAAGTGATTACTGACAATTACAATTTAAGGAATTTGGCCCCTGTTTAGAAATAATAGGCCCATATTTTTTATAACTTGTTTTCCTAGAGTATTATACCATTTTGGAATGTTGGTTAGTTGCGTCAATTTTTAAAAAAAGTATGAACACTAGTATGGCAAGTTTTTTTTAAAAATTGACGCAACCTAAAGACCCCCAATGACGTGCCCTTAAGTGATCTTCAAAACATGTGGTTCGAAAATGATGGTTGCCCAGCACATTATGCCCGTCCTGTGCGAGAATATTTATCCAGGGCGTTGGATCGGGCGACTTGGTCCTATCTTATGGCCACACCGTTCACCCGATTTGAACCCCCTGGACTTCTTCTATTTGGGGTTGTCTTAAAAACAGGGTCTACTCAAAACCCATTGCGACATTGGACGAGCTTTGTCGAAATATCACTCAGGCTGCTGATTACGTTAATAGCAGAAGATATGCAAGACAAATAAAACGATCATTTTAAGGCGATGTCGTGCATGTATTAATGCTGGTGGCAAACAGTTCGAACATTTTCTATAATGTTAATAACTTAATAAATTACACGTGAAATTGTTTGTACCATTTGTTTTGAAATATTAAACATTTTTCAAGAACTAATACTTTTATTACACCCGACCGTCATTTGGCCCCTGTTAAGAAATAAAAGGCCCATATTTTTTTATAACTTGTTTTCCTAGAGTATTATACCATTTTGGAATGTTGGTTAGTTGCGTCAATTTTTAAAAAAAACTTGCCATACTAGTGTTCATACTTTTTTTTACACCACGATAAGTTAAATTTGGTTAAAAGTAAAAGTCTTCAAAAAATTTAGGGAATAAAATAAGTTTCATTAATTTTCGTGATAAAACAAGAGTTATTCTGGAGTTTTTAAGAATTGTGTTAGATAGCAGTACTATTCAAGTTGCCTATAAAAAAAAGAAAAAAAATATTAAAAAAAAATTGTGGTCATGGTAGTGAAAAATATCATAAACGGTCTCAATTTCTGAAGAATTTAATTTTTTTTATGTAACTTAAAATATAATTGGAGTATATATTTTTTTCTTTTTTTCCCCGATTAGTCCAGGGCAGGTCTATCCTACGGTGTTGGCTTATCGTTGAATTTTGGGACATATTGCATATTTATATATATATATATATATATATATATATATATATATATATATATATATATATATATATATATATATATATATATATATATATATATATATATATTATATACTTTTCTAGCTGTTTTATCACCGGTAACAGTTGATATACTGTCTGCACTTTTTAAGGAAACATCGTCAGATACTAACGGGGCGATAGGAATCAAGCTTACGCGCCGATAATTTAGGTGATTTCTTTTTACAGTAAAAATAATGGTACCAGGCGGTCCCATAATGAACTGGCCTGATATAGTTCAACGCGACATGTCGCTACATGTTGTGTTGCATTAAATAGTACGTTTATCGTGCACTTAATATAAGAAACATGCATCGACATGAAATGCTTAGTCTTAGTTTAACAGGCATTTGATTAACGAGAGTCGCGTATTTTTTTAAAATGTCTAAAACTGAGTATTGAAGTGTCATAAAGTTTCTGTTTAAAGAAGGTTTATCCCCTGCCCAAATAAAAGAACGATTGGATGGCGTGTATAAGGAGTCTGCTCCCTCCTATAGCACAGTGAAAAATTGGGTGAAAGAGTTTCGCCTCGGGAGAGAAACCGTCGAAGACTTTGGCCACGACGGTCGACCTGTGGAAGTACTCACTCCCGAAACGACTCTTATCGAAGAGGAAGTTCTGAGTGACTGCCGTTTGAAGATTAGAGAAATTGCAGCAAGGCTTGGGCTCTCTAAGAGTACCGTTCATCGCGCGATCCATGAACATCTTCACATGAAAAAAGTCAGTGCAAGATGGGTACCGAAACTTCTTTTAGCGGTACAGAGACAGGAAAGAGTGCGCTGCGCTTCGGAGTTTTTGGATCTTTGTGGCGAAAATCCAAAGACTGTGGTCGAGCGGCTAGTGACTGGTGATGAAACCATGATCTTGTATTATGATCCTCAAAGCAAGCGCGAGTCAATGGAATGGCGTTATAAGGGTGAAAAGCCCCCTAGAAAGGCAAAGGTGCAACAATCGACTAAAAAACTGATGTGCACAATATTTTGGGATTTTCAAGGCATTCTGATGGTGGATTTTAAAGAACGTAATACAGTCGTGAAAGGCGAATATTATGCGTCTTTAATATATAAATTACGAGACAAGGTAAAGGAAAAACGAAGCGGAAAGCTGTCTAAAGGTGTCCTGTTGCTCCATGGCAACGCCCCTGTTCATACCGCTGGTGTTTCGAAGGATGCAGTTCGTCAATGCGGGTTCACAGAAGTTCAACATCCACCTTACAGTCCAGACATGGCCCCGTCCGACTATTATTTATTTCCAAATTTAAAGCGGGACTTAAGAGGAAGCAAATTTTCAAGCAATGAAGAGTTGCAGGCGGCAGTCTTCAGTCATTTTGAGGATAAAAATGTGATAATTTTTATAAAGGTTTAGAGATGTTGATTCACAGATGTCAGAAGTGTGTTAGTATTCATGGTGATTATATTGAAAAATAAAATTGGTTTCGTTTCATTTCCTTCATTGGTTCACAGTTAGGCCAATTCATTATGGGACCGCCTACGTATTTTAAAAAAAGTAAATAACATAAGCACTGCTTTATAGTTAGTTCAGTTAGTATGCAAAGTTTCATGATCTTATTTAAAGTATTTTATGAATAACAGCGGTTTATTGTTCAGTTTGGAGGTAAGTTTGGATTTTTTTTCTATCGAGAAAATTTTACGGAATCGTGTTTTCGTCTAACAGAGTCCTTAACATTAATCTTCAACTTTACCATATATTTATTTCAAAATTAATGCTGCAATACTTTCGGCATAACGGAGGATCTTGCTAAGCCATTTGAGATTATATTTCCTCTTAAAGAAACTATACATTTGAACTTCTTATTGAACTAAATCTATTTTTATAATAGAAAACGAGATTATACATTTGAAAAAAATTTCAAAAAGAAAAAGAATTAAACAAGTAATTAAATTCACACTTAGATGTTAATGTTTCTAATGTAGTTCTTTAGATTATAATAAGAGTAATTTCCAATAAGTAACTAGATTCGTATTTCGTCTCTAATATTCTAATTAAACACAAATAAGTAATTAGACTCACATTTCTTTACTGACTTTCGTTACTAACTTTCGTTACGTAATTTTAGATTTCAAATAAGAATTGAAGCTAGTAATTATTCACTTTTTGTTATTAACACTATCTGTCTTTTTAGATCACAAATAAGAATAAATTAAAATTAAATAATTAAATTCACTTGTCGTCGCTAACAAACACTATCAGTCTTTTTAGATCACAAATAAGAATAAATTGAAATTAAATAATTAAATTTACTTGTCGTCGCTGACAATTATGTTGACTAGTATTTTACATCTGCTTTCTTCAAATATGTCAAAACCGATTTGACATTTGACGCCATTTGCTAAATTAGAGCGTTTTCCAATAGGGTTATTACTTTTGCCTCACCTGTTATATACCTGTTCTTTGTTGTTGTAATATCACGTTTTAAATACGTTTTAATACAGTTTAAGTTATTTTAATATTATAAATCCTAATGATTTAATATTATAAAAATAATATTATAAATAGTGTGTTGCCTTGTGGTGGCGGAACATAGATTCCTTTGACTTATTTAGTGTTCCGCCACCTGGCTGTTGTATGAGGCTACCGTAGGAGCACCTCATAAGTATATATCAGATATAGGCTACATTATTACATAACATCAAGAGGGATAATTGTCAAGCTTTGGCTTTAAATAGTTAAAAAATGGTTTAATACCCAAATGACAATAGCCTTTAGGGTCCTCAAATACCCGAGCGAGTAAAGTCAAAAAAATCGACACTCATCAGTTTTCTTTCACATCACATAGTAGAAGCATATCGGTAAAAAATAATTAAGGTCCGTAATAACCAAATAATGATCAGTGTGCCCGCAGAATCTCGCCTTTTCAGTTAGAAACCATCAAACGCTAATTATTGTACTATAAGGAAATCATATGTAAATCATAATTATATGTATTTTTAATTTATGATCGTTATTGAGATAAAGACCCTTAATAATACAAACATGTTTTGATTATAATTGCGATGAAATATATTTCAAATGCCATGTAAGTGTATGTCCTCGTCAAAGGTCATTCGGTTTCAGTTACAATAAATTTCTTCCTTCTTATGCGAGTACTGTCTATTTATTGTTATCATTTATTCCATTCAGAGATATTACTAGATAACACAATAAAAATATCTAAAGAGTTATAAATAAATCCAGTGCTCTATATGGAGTTAAAAGACAAATTCCATTAAATATCGAATATCAGCCGTTATTTCCAAATTGAAGTGATGTAAGCGACCACAGTGAGCAACTTAATAAGTATCGGAAAACATTAATGATAATGCAATGATATAAGATTATGATTAGCTTAAGCAGACAAGTCCCCAGGAATAATAAGGTTTCAAGCATAATTTATACTAAATTTAAAATTTTAATGGTCTAGATCATATTTACTGTATTTTGGTATACAAAAATTTGAAACTGTTTATGTTTGTATTAATAATGAAAAAAAAAATCTCGATCATAAAGACGAACTTTTAATCTACTTAATCCAAGAAAAACATTTCAATATAATAAATATACTATAAAGGATTTCTTCGAATAGCTTTATTATTACTTTAGAAGGCGCTTTTGATAATACTATTGTTACTGCATTAACATGAAGAGTAAATTCACGGTCTTGTAAGCACTGTCCCTTTTTTGAACAATGTCTTTTGTCAGATATAAATTTCATAAGCCGAGTGCCAGAGTCTAATTGATGAAGTTCCCCCTCACTAGTTTTCCGGCCCGGTTCAAGATCTAAGCTTTTCTCCATTTGATTATTTGGAGGAAGGCCAAACAAGCTGGTATTTTTTATAGGAGAAAAAATATTTTTACGTAACGTACTCGTACTTTCCAGTGTTTGCACATTCATCAATATAGTTACGATATCACAATGATGAGCACATATTTTAGGAGAACAAAGGCTGACCTCAATATGTTTATAAACGACATCGCAGCATTATTAACCTACACGATATAATTCTCACAATATTAGTCGAGGTTGCAAGTGTCTATCATTAAGATATATATCAAACAGAATTTCAGCTACATTATTCTATCAAACAATGTATATATTTTACTATTTGTTGCATATATACTGCTTATATTTTATAAACTTAAGGTACTTTTAAATTCCCTTGACAAAGCTTTAACTGAAACAGCGTATTTAATATGTTCTCTGTTATATAAAAAATAAATCACAGTACAAAATAAGACAGTTTCTAATTTGGCAAATCCAATATCTACTAAAAGCAATAAAGGAATTCTACGTTCCAAAGAAGACAGCTCCTCTAACATAGCGATGTATCTTGTGACAAGACCGAGCTTCTTTTTTAACATGTGTCTTTTGATACAAAGAGAATTGAATTAATGAATATCTCCTTAATTATGGGCTTCTTAATATTATTAAAATCGAAGTAATTAAATGCAACTGTATTTTAGTAAATCCACACTCAGATTTTATCAGTGCCAAATCTCCACACATCCGCTATTGGTCGGCCGTGTTCATGTCTCTGTCGGTAAATATTATTTTATGATTACTCTGATCTTTATAAAAAAATTAAACTTGATGGGAATCATAATCGTTAATGTGTGTTAATGATTAATAGCCAGTTCTCATACTTAGTTCTCGTTTCATCTTAAATCTATGTTAATCGCAACAACGTCATCTTAATATCACCTAGAAAATTAAAAAACTGCGGTTGCTAACCAGTCCGTAAAGCATGGCAATTATGGAAAAACAGTAAGTTATTACGTTTCCACGTGGCTATGGCTTCGAATACATGGAGATACAGGCATTCATTTCAGATGATAATCATTCAAATCGCGTTACGAATCGTCGGCATTTGATATTGCGTCATTCTGCCTACCAAACACATTCAAAAGATTTTACTAGGCGATTACGGCAAATTCCTTCTATGCAGAGAACCGGGGAACCGTTTTACCGGGATCGAGGCATTCCATCTTATTCCTCAGGGCTGACAACACATGTGCATTTTTATTCTTAGTTGAGGTTAAATGTCTATAAGCCACATCATCCACTTACCATCAGGTAGAGTGAAGGCTCGTTTGTCACCCTAATTCTGTAAAAAAAATCGAGCGAAATAAAGAAAACGAGGAAAAGTTGCGAGCTGATGAAAAAATGTATTGATTAACAACGTTTGTCTAATAAGGCATCACTGTATTTTTTATATATTGCGGTGTTTATTTAAGAATAAAAGTATACCTTTGATATTTACTATAGTAGACAAAGGATATATAAGGGATAGATAACTAAAAGAAAAAAAATCTATCGAAGTGTTTCCCTCATTACTTAGTATACGTTTCTATCATCTCTATGTTTCGAGGGAAGATAATTTATCTTTGCGATAAACTCCGGAGATTTGAGCTCTTCATCCAAATCATCCTCAATACAACCATTCACAAGTCCACTGCTGAACATAAGCCTCCCGCAAGGAATGCCATCAAGCACGGCCCTGAGCCACCTGTATCCATCGACTTCCTGCATGTCTTACCAGGTCGTCATCCCAAATATTGGGGGCCACCTTACGCTACGCCTACTGCTTCTTCATTTCCCGTCGTGATATTAAGAGCCCATGAAATTAAGAGTGTGATCGGAGAGTTTTTGTGTTCATCTGCGGCGGGTCTTGCAAAACTTCACTCCAACCGCATGAACAGTTTCCACAAATTTGTCATTTATATCGTCCACTACATTGCAATCTTCTAGGCACTGCAAACGGTTTTATAACTCAATCTGAAAGGTTTAGAGACCTTGGGTTAGAGTACGATGGGGACGGAACGTATTTATTATAGGTTTTTATCATCTCTATCTTTTTAGAGAAGATCATATATTATGTCTTTGAGATAGACTCCGGAGATTTGAGCTCTCATAAGTCTATAAAAGCATATTGTACCGATCCCAAAGAACAAGGCTACGCTAAAGCTAGGTATAGTGAGTATGGAGCATTACGTACAGTTTCTAACTGCAGGCAATATTAGTATGCAGTCAACCAGTATGAGGTTTTGCGTTATCATGGAACAATAATTGAGAAGATTGATCGGCGAGTCGGGGTTGTTTCTGTAAGTTTCTCCATCATTATTCGAAGGTCTTGACAAGAGAGATAATCAAAAGTTATTTTGAATTGCACCACGAAGTGACCACCAAACAGATACTTACCACTAATAATCTGTGGGTGAGCTTCGCTTTGTATCATTATTCTGGTATCGGTTTCAGTCACTGTGTTATCATAGATAATCCACTTTTTGTCACGTCACAATTCCGACCAATATCTATTTTGTAACTACTCAGCAAGTAAACCAAGCTTCAACGCGTGCTTTTCTTTGCAAATATTTTAATTAATGTTATAAAAATATATTCAAAAATTAGTATATATTGTAGGCAAACTAACACCGAAAACCTAAAGTTAATCTTTGTTTTTTTTTAAATAAGGATCGTCGTTTGTCATTATATCGTTATATCATAAGTTATGAGGTTTAGGTAAATACACACAATATATATAAAAAATATCATTTGCACGTTAAGGTTAATTAAATTTAAACTTTCACGTGGAATCTTGACTGAATTTACAAATAGTAGTACCACTAGTACAGAAAATATCGGCCTTATCACAATCCGTATAAAATCTGTTAAATGAATCAAATGCTCTTATAATGAGTTTCGCTTCCAATTTGATCTTTGTGAGGATATATGTAAGAAATTGTAATAATTCTAATCTTTTAATAGGTCAGGACAGTCTTATCGATCTTGAGCAATTTTCTTAGTAAGACCAGGTCAGCTGTACAGCACCTAGTTTGCAACGGGAGGAGATGAAGACGAAAACTACGCCATTCATAGCCTTCTTTAAGTACATGAAATTTAGATTCTACATATTGAATAATATTTTTGAATCGCTTTGATTGTATATTTTAATTGAGGTTTCCATACGTGACACACATATTTGAGATGGCTACGAACAAGACAACAAAACAATTTTTTCATTGATTTCAACTGACGGAATGTAACAATATCTAATAACAAAACCCAAAGCCTTATATGCTTTGTTAAAAATATCGTTAACATATTGGTCAAACAAAAGCTTAGTATCAATAATAACGCCGATGTCTCTCTTTGTACCATATATAGTAACTGTCAAACCTTAAATTCTATATGAAAATTTTTGTAAATTATGCTTCCGTGCGAAAAATATAGTATTACTCTTCTAAACAATGAGATCTAATTTGATGCGGATATAGTAGTTATCTAAGTTAACAATATCGTATTGAAAAACTTTCATGTCATCGGCGAAGAGCAAAAACTCCGAGTTAAGGAGGCATTCAGCAATATCGTTGATAAATATGACAAAAAGCGGGGTGCCAAGTATTGAACAAAAATTAAAGAATGCTGGAAGGGATATTTGGATGTTGTAGCCAATGTCGATATCAGCAAAGAGGACATATACATAATTAGTAAGCAAGCATTATAAAATAATAAACCTCTCTCAAATAGAGCCACAAAATACGGTGTGCGCGCGCGCGCGTGCGTGTGTGTGTGTGTGTGTGTGTGTGTGTGTGTGTGTGTGTGTGTGTGCATGTGTATGTATGCCTGCGTGCGTGTGTGCGTGCGTGCGAGCGTTGCGTGTGTGCGTACGGTGCGTGTGTGCGTGTGTGCGTGCGTGCGTGCGCGCGCGTGTGTGTGTGTGTGTGTGTGTGTGTGTGTAAATGTACTGACATAAATATCATCATCATTATCATTACATCCCTTCACAAGTCCACTGCTGAACATAGGCCTCCCCCAAGTAATGCCACAAAGCACGGTCCTGAGCCACCTGCATCCAACGACTTCCTGCATGTCTTACCAGGTCGTCACTCCATCTAGTGGGGGGTCGCCCTACACCACGCCTACCGGTACGAGGCTACCACTCGAGAACCTTTCTTCCCCATCTGTTATCGGTTCTTCGAGCTATATGGCCGGCCCATTGCCACTTCAGCTTACTAATCCGTTGGGCTATGTCGGTCACTCTGGTTTCACTGCGGATATCCTCATTTCTGAGTCTATCACGCAGTGAAACTCTGAGCATAGCCCTCTCCATAGCTCGCTGAGCAACCTTTAGCGTCCTCACACAGCCAGCAGTGAAGGACCACGTCTCAGATCCGTAAGTCATCACTGGCAACACGCACTGATTATACACTTCAGTTTTCAGAAATTGAGGTATACCTGACGAGAAGATGTGTCGTAATTTCCCGAACGCTGCCCAGCCGATTTGAATCCGTCTATTGACCTCTCGGTCGAAGTTGGGCTTACCTAGTCGGACTATTTGTCCCAGGTAAACGTACTCGTCAACAACTTCGAGCATAGTGCTAACAACTACCGGCATAGGTGTGACATGGACATTAAACATGATCTTTGTTTTGTCCATGTTCATCTTAAGACCTATCCGTTGGGGTCATTGAGCATAGTGCTTAAGTCCTCCAGCGATTCTGCCATAAGGACTATATCGTCGGCAAGTCGAAGGTGAGTGATGTACTCGCCATTGATGTTAATACCGTGTCCTTTCCAGTCCAGTAGCTTGAAAACGTCTTCCAACGCAGTGGTGAAGAGTTTCGGGAATATAACATCACCCTGTCTTACACCTCTCTGCAGTTGGATAAGTTTCGAACTCCGGTTCTGTATTCGGATAGCCATCGTAGCCCTACTGTACAAACACTTCAGCACTTCGATATAACTACAGTCAACTTGGCACCGTTGAAGGGACTGTAGCACCGCCCAAATTTCGACGAAATCATAGGCTCATAGTCCACATATTCAGGCAAAGTGGCAGATTGTACTCTTCGGTCTTCTGTACAATCTGCCGCAGGGTATGTATGTGGTCTATGGTACTGAAGCCTTTTCGGAAACCAGCTTGTTCGGGAGGCTGGAAGTCGTCGAGTCTGCGTGCGAGACGATTCGTAATGACTCTCGAAAACAGCACGTAGACGCGGCTCAGAAGGGAAATCGGTCTGTAGTTCTTCAAGAGAGCGTTGTCGCCTTTCTTAAAGAACGAGACCACCGCGCTTCTGCTCCACGCCTCCGGAATAATGCCACCATGGAGGACGGAATTGAAGAGCTTCTGAAGGACTTCAAGTACCGGTGTTCCAACCCGCTTTCAGAAGCTCCGCTGTAATTCCATCCTCGCTCGGGGCCTTGCCGTTTTTAAGGTGGTGGAGAGCCATTCTAATCTCGCTCAGACTGACGTCCGGGATATCATCGGAATAGTGTCGGATAAGACTTGCTCTTGGATCGTTACTCACATTTGCGTGTGGCTCCAACGATGATGTGTACAGCTGCCCATAGAACCTCTCAATCTTACTCAGAATCTCAGGTATCCCGGAAACGATGTTGCCAAACTCAGTCTTCAGCTTTGACAGTTGGCTTTTACTGGCAGACAGATCTCTGGCAAAGACTTTGGAGCCCTGGTTCCGCTCGATCGCTTCTTTAATACGAGCAGTATTAAAGTTGCGTAATTCTCACCACATGCATTTGAAGATCTGTCTGCTCAGTTACCTGTATGCTGTCGACGACTGCAGCCTCATCTCCCGTCTAACAGCCATGAGATTAAAAGTGTGATTGGAGAGTCTTTGTGTTCTTCTGCGGCGGTTCTTGCAGAACTTAGCTCCGACCGCATGGACAGTTTCCACGAGCTTGTCATTCATATCGTCCACTGCATTGCAATCCTCTAGGCACTGAAAGCGGTTTTGTAACTCGAGCTGAAAGGTTTCGGGATTCTGGATCAGAGCACGAGGGGGAGGGAGCGTTGACTTCATTAGACGAGACCTCTCTAACTTAATGTTTAGGTTCAGTATGCCTCTAACAATTCGGTGATCGCTGCCAGTTTTCACCCTTGCGATCACTGAGACATCACTGAACAGTTGGCATCTGGTCGTCATAATGAAGTCAATCTCAGTTTTTGTCGAACCGTCGGAGCTCGACTAGGTCCACATCTTGTGGGGCCGCTTCTGGAAGAAGGAGCTCATCATAAAGAGTCCCTCTTTCTCCATAAAGTTGGCCAGCTGCTAGCCCCTTCGGTTCCATTGCCCTACTCCAAATTTCCCTACCTTCAGCTCACCGCTTTCTCTTGTGCCTAGTTTTGCGTTGAAGTCTCCCATCAACACCGTATAGTGGGTTTTGGAGGAATGCATGGCTCTGGAAATATCCTCATACATTTCCTCCACCTCCTCATCGGGATGTGCCGAGGTTGGTGCGTAAACCTGTATGACCTTCAGCGAATACCGTTTGGTGATTCTGAGTATCAGGTACGCGACCCTCGTCGACACACTCCCAATCTTTACAACGTTGTTGACGAGAGACTTGTGGACGATAAACCCGACAGACACCTCCTTGAGACAGACTGTCACCCTCCCGGTGGTAGTACAGTTTGCCGGACTCGAGGATTGCCGTGTCCTCCCCCTCTCTTCGGACCTCGGATAATCCAATAATATTCCAGGGCAACAGACCGACTCTTCGAACACGTCCAAATGGCTGCAGATTCGTTGCTACAGCAGATCCCCTCCGCAGAGATCGTGATCCTCGGCGACTTTAACGCCCATCACGCCAAATGGCTTGGTTCACATTTAACCGATCATGCGGGGATATCTGTTCATGATTTTGCCTTGGTATATGGTCTGACACAACCGGTTACATAATGATTTCTTATATTTACGCGAACACTACACATTGAAATAATACTAGTTTTTACGGAATTTATCGCGTATATTTAACTTTTTAAATACCCGACGTTTCGAACGCTTTACAGCACTCATGGTCACGGGCGGGACTGAGATGTTCAACGTCCATATGTCATAGTTAACCGCGGTTACCATAGATTAAAATTTAACTTTTGTTCCGATCTATGCAGTTGAACTTATGTTCATACAGTCATTAGTTAACGTCCATATGTCATAGTTAACCGCGGTTACCATAGATTAAAATTTAACTTTTGTTCCGATCTATGCAGTATAAACGTTGAACTTATGTTCATACTGCATAGATCGGAACAAAAGTTAAATTTTAATCTATGGTAACCGCGGTTAACTATGACATATGGACGTTAACTAATGACTGTATGAACATAAGTTCAACTGCATAGATCGGAACAAAAGTTAAATTTTAATCTATGGTAACCGCTGTATATTACTTATGACATGACTTAAAACAGTGATGTTGTTTGCATAGCTTTAGAATATACTGTATATTCTAAAGCTATGCAAACAATATCACTGTTTTAAGTCATAATAGGTTTAGATAAAAATTTGGTATCCATGAATCTTTGCAAAACTTTCAAATTTTAATGTTGCAATGATTTTATTTACGTCATAAAATAGTAACTGTTTTAACTTTCGATAGATTCAGTTCCGAAATGTATTATAAATTAATGTTATAAGTCTTAATCTTAGGAATGTTAATAAAACACAAGCGCTTGCTATTAATTCTGTAATTTATTACTTAAGATTTGAATTTAAATGAGCAACGTCACTTAATTTTCAAAGTATTCCTTGCAAAAAATTTAAGCTAAGGAAAGTTTTCTAAAACATTTACTTGTAATATTTTATGAAGAAATTTGATTTTGAGGGTAAAAAATAATAATAATTGTGACATACGACAGAATCTCTTTTTGGAATTTAGCTAAACATAAATAAATGTTATTTATATTATTCTCTATCAAACGAAACATAAAATCATTCATCAGAATTAATTATTAAAGAAATCCAGTTCCCTAACATTTTTTTTACCAAGTGATTATTCTCCAGCATTGAAACAATTTTATTCCCGCTACTCCCGGCTACGGTACCGACCACAGTGTTGCGCGCCTAAGTTGACGGCTGGTACCTGGCACTAGCACCATCTAGTGTCGGGTAACGGAGCGACGAGAGCTTTCCATAAAATTCCATGACTAATCTTTCAACCAACAGCGCCATCTAGTATTGAATTGAAGAACTAAGCTTTCTAGAAACCCCACACTCGATCTTTCTACGTCTGGTCGGTCGGGGCCCCTTATTTACTGGAATATTCTGGATGTTTCGGTAGAAAATGTGTATTTAAGCCGCTGCAAGCCGCGGTCGGGGCAGTATTGAATTTGGCGATACAAGCGAAGCTTCAAAGTGAAATAAAGTGAATCGGTGTGATTAATTATTAGTGTCTTTTAAGTTTTAATTGGTTTTAAATAATAAAGGTGTAAATTTTGATAATTCAATCGGCAGTTTTTATTGTCACGAACCTCAAGCTCGTAACAATAGTAACGGCAAGGAAGGGGATGCTACGAATCTTCGGTGAAGGTTCGGTTTGCCGTCTAAAACGACTTGGCCTGGGAACGTTTAACGCACGCACCCTGACGGCTGACGAGAAGATAACGGAACGAGAAGAAGAAAAGAGAGAGACAAATTTTTGGTGCGATATCATAAGACTATCCGAGGTCCGAAGAGAGATGGAATCCTCGAATGCGGCAACTTGTACTATCACTGGAAGGGTGACAATCTGTCCCAAAGAGGTGTCTTCTCTCGTTAATAACGTTGTAAAGATTGGGACTGTGTTGATAAGGGTTGTGTACCTTATACTCAGTATTAACTAACGGTATTTGTTGAATGTTATACGAGTGTGTGCACCAGCCTCAGCTCATCCCGATGAGTAGGTGGAGGAAACGTATGAGAATATCTCTAGAACCATGCATACATCCAAGACACACAGGCGGTGTAAATGAGAGACTTCAACGCAAAACTAGGCACAAGAGAGAACAGTGAGATGAAGGTCGGGATAGGGCAACGAAACCTAAATAAAAAAGAGTCTCCTCTTTATGATGAACTCTTTCTACCAGAAGCGGCTCTACAGAAAATGTATCAGGTCGAGCCACGATGGTTCGACAAAAAATGGGATTGACTTCATTATGACGACTAGACGGCAACTGTACAGTGATGTCTCAGTCATCTCTGAACCAGAGTGATTCACATAATTAAGATTAGTAAGTTGAAGTGGCAATGGGCCGGTTATATACATCGAAGAATCGACAGTCGATGGGAAATAAAGATTTTTGAGTGGCAGCCTCGTACTGTTAATTGAAGTGTAGGGTGATCCCCCACTAGATGAAGGAACGACCTGGCAAGGCATGTAGAAAGTTGTTGGATGCATCTGATTCAGGACCGTGCTATTTGGTATTCCTTGGGGGAGGTCTATGACTTGTAATGGCTTTTAATAATGAAATGATGATATTAAACGATCTTCTTATTCTAATTTTCTAGTCTTCAAGTCCACTGCTGGATATATTTGTTTCACTGCTGGATATATGTGTTCATACTGAAACCATTTAGGGTTATACATTTTCATTTTATTTTCATAATCATTCGAATGTTAAAAGTTTATCCATATATCTCTTACATATCGATAAGATATCGAGAAGACAAAAATACATTTTTGTCTGAATACGTACAATAAGGTAGAAATTGCGAATTATATGAGAGCCCACAATAATATGATCTCATAGACAGGTTTTATATTGTGCCATTTATTTCACCTGAAATCAGTTAGTCCTTAAATACGAAGTATAACTTTTATCGAAAAATTTGAAATGCAGAGGCCGTTGAACATTCTTATTTATATTATTTAATCGTGAAATAAGTTTTTATCAAGATTTAAAACACTATAAGCTTTAGGTATGAACAATAATATTAAAAAAGTGATGACCATAATGATGTTTATATTAGATCTTTATCTATAAAATAGCCCTCTTTTAAGAAACAACTTAACGTATTTTTTAATTCCGTTAACAATTTCAGTTAATTATGCCATCCTTGAAGAAATCAGCTGGACGGGAGACAAAAAATTCTTAAAAGACATTTTGTAGAAGTCTGTAGGCACAAGGTCTGTTTTTTTTCTATGGAAGAGGGGGCAAACGAGCATGTGGCTCACCTGATGTTGAGTGACAACCACCGCCCATGATCAATCGCAACACCAGGGGAATTGCAGGTGCGTTGCCGGCCCTTTACAAAGGAGTAATCTCTTTTCTTGAAGGTCCCCAGGTCGTATCGGTCCGGAAAAATCGCCGGTAGTAAATTATTCCACAGAGAGGTTGTACGCGGAAGAAAACTCCTTTTGAAACGTACAGTGGTGGACCGCCAAGCATCCAGATGGTGAGGATGGTATCGGGACGTTTGCCGCGTAGTGCGTTCACATAATTTGGCGGCTAGGATTAATCCGAAAAATTCCTCAGAGCACTCTCCATGGTATATGCGAAAGAAAATGCAAAGGGATGCAACATCTCTTCGCAGTGCCAGTAAATCGAGCCGATCGCAAAGCACTCGGTCGTCGACGATTCGAGCCGCTCTGCGCTGGATGCGGTTAAGTGGAAGGAGCTGGTACTGGGGAGCCCCAGCCAAGAGATGGGAACAGTATTTCATGTGCGGCCGAACCTGCGCCTTGTAAAGTTGCAGGCGGTGTGCCGGCATGAAATACTGTCCCGCTCTGCTGAGCACGCCAAGCTTTTTAGAGGCCAATTTGGCCTTCCCTTCCAAGTGACCACGAAACTGCACGTCACTCGATATGTCGACGCAGAAGATTCCGATACTGGCTGAGGCAACAAGGGGAGTGCCTTGAAACTGAGGGGATACGACAAAGGGGTTCTTTTTAGCGGTTAACACGCAAACTTTTATCTTCTCGGGGTTAAACTGGACTAGATTTAGTCGTTCCCATTCCGAGACTCTGTCCAGCAGAGACTCGACTTCAGACACAAGTTTGTCCCGGCACTCAGAGACGTTTTCCCGAGAAATATTGGCTCAGCTGGTGTAAAGAGCATCACCAGTGCTGTCATCTGCATAGCAATGAATGTTATGGGCTTGCAACATATCATTAATATGCAGAAGAAAAAGCGTTGGCGATAGCACGCAGCCCTGTGGAACACCAGCATTAATAGGCTTGCAATCGGAGCTTGCACCATCTACAACGACCTTGATGCTCCGATCTGCAAGAAAACTGGTGATCCAATCGCACAATTTCTCGGGAAGCCCATAGGAAGGGAGCTTCAAAAGAAGCGCTTTGTGCCAAACCCGATCGAAAGCCTTCGCAATGTCCAAACTAATGGCCAATGCCTCCCCCTTGGACTCAACTGCCTTCGCCCATCTGTGAGTTAAGTAGACCAGAAGATCACCAGCTGACCTACCACAGCGAAAACCGTATTGGCGGTCACTAATCAGCTGGTGATCGTCAAGGTACCTCACGAGCTGGCGGTTTACAATTGACTCTATTGTTTTGGAGAACAAGGAGGTGATGGCGATAGGCCGGTAGTTGGACAAGTCTGTGCGGTCGCCTTTTTTAGGGATCGGGTGGACGAAAGCCGTCTTCCATGATTTTGGGACTACGCCTAGGGAGTAGGAGTACTGGAAAAGACGAGTTAAAACCGGTGTCAACTCTGGAGCACACGTCCTCAGCACAATTGGGGGGATTCCATCAGGCCCACTCGACTTGTGGATGTCCAGGGAGAGGAGTGCTTTGCGAACCGAGCGCTGAGTGAACTGCACTTCCAGCATGGAGCACTCACACCGCGGGATGGTCGGCGGCGTACTCCCCCCTTCATCGAGAGTCGAGTTAGACGCAAAGAAAGAGCCTAGAAGATCGGCTTCGGCTCTCGTTTGCGGTGTGGGCCAGTGAGTCGTCCTCCCTGTGCAGAGATGAAAGAGATGGCTAACAGAAATACCCCTGTACAGCCTTGGCGAGAGACCAGAATGCACGGGTTCCAGAAGGAAGACGAACTAGTTTCTCGCCAATTCTGTGTGTATGTGCTCTGTCTTTGCCTTGGCAGTAACTCTTTTGAAGGACCTAGAGGCGAAATTATACTTCTTTTTTAGAGCGCTGGTGTTTACATCCCGGGACGCTGATGCATCAACCCAGGCTTGGTAGCACTCCTGCTTATAGCATGATGCTATTTTACAGGAGCGACCAAACCATGGCTGAGATTTGCCTCCAATGGGCACCACAGAGGAAGGAATAAAAAGTTCCATACCCTGAAGTACCACATCAGTAACAGAATCCGCAACAACGTTGGAATCATCCGGCGAGAAGCAAACCCGCCCCCAAGGGTAGGATGCAAAGAAAGACCGCATCTCATGCCAATCGGCTGACCTATAATGCCAAACACGGCGGCAGCCTGCAGAATGCAACCGCGATTTCAGCGTGTGTGGCACCACACTCCGGACAAGACAATGGTCCAAGGAGCCTAAAGGGGCGTCGACGGAAATCTCATATCCGTTCGGGTGAGTTCAACAGAAGGTCCAACAGGGAAGGTGCATGACCCTCCACATCTGGAATCCGCGTAGGCGAAGTAACCGGTTGTGTCAGACCATATACCAAGGCAAAATCATGAACAGATCTCCCCGCATGATCGGTTAAATGTGAACCAAGCCATTTGGCGTGATGGGCGTTAAAGTCGCCGAGGATCACGATCTCTGCGGAGGGGATCTGCTGTAGCAACGAATCTGCAGCCATTTGGACGTGTTCGAAGAGTCGGTCTGTTTCGGCATTACCGCTATGGGACCTATCGAGGCACCCGTAGTCGCGCGGATGGTCGTCGCTGTCTACGCGTAGCCAAAGGATGGACAGGTCCGAACCTTCAAGTCTGCCGAGGCGTCGAGAACAGATGTCCTCTCAGACGTAAACGCAAACTCCAGCCCGAGGCACAAATGAGTGTTCCAGTTTGTACCCCGGGCAGGAGAGATACGAGACATCAGCAGATGAAGACACCTGCGTCTCGGTCAGAAAGAGCAGAGCCGGCCTCGCCGTCTCGAGATGGTAGTGGACGGCGTTTAGGTTAGAGTGAAGTCCCCTGATATTGCAGAAATTCACGGACAGCGTGGCAGGGGTCGCCTTGGTCTTGTTGCTCCGTTTGCCCCGAGCAGTTATAGTCTTGAGCGGAACTTTGCCCCCCCCCCCCCCCAGAATACGCGGGACAGCCTGAGCACCCACGCTCAGAAGTGGAGAAACATGGTCATGGATGCTCAGCGAGGGATTCTCCAGGGGTTCTGGTACCCTCCTGGGGTAGTCTATCATTTAATTTCGCTACCATGTTGATGGGGGGGGGGATTTGGGCCTCCGGCCACCTGCACTCACCAGACGAAACGCGGAAGCAGAGCTTCCACATCACGCCGGTATTCTGTGAGGTCGTGGTACCACCTCGGCATACGTGCGACAGCAAAGCTGCCGCGTGGCTCTACCACTGTTTGTCTGTTGAGTATGGCAAGTGTAGGGAGTTTCCAACCCCAGCTCTTGTAACATGGAGACCGAATGTTGTGCAGTATGAGGCCGCGCGTTGTTGTGCAGGAGCAGCGGGGATGAGCAAACGACCAAAGCATATTGGAGACGTGCGAGCTTCTCCTTCATTGTGTTGAGTTCTTCACAGTATACATCTGCAGTTTTGTTCATCCACTGGGTGATAAACTGTGATGAACCACACTGGCAGTAGATCACCTAAATCGTGACCGTTACCATCTTGGACTAAGTTTTCGTTTAGGACATTGTCAAGGTGCTGAAACAGTATCCAAATAACTTGCCTAGTGCTTGTAATTGTCTAACAGAAATCCATTTGTAGTCTCGTGTAACAATTCTGTTCAAAAATCCTTTAGTTGTGTGTCTTTGCAGTGCAAGGTGTGTCTTGACGCGTACTTGCTGGCTGGCAAACATAGAGTTTGCGGGGCAATCTTTTGTATAGTTTTTTACCGTGCCAATTTGACGCAAATAGACCGATATTATTTTAATGCTAACGTAGTTGAATTATTATTTGCGTCCGCCAGCTCGGAAGCTATAGAAAATATTCCCTCTATGGGGGCAATTTGTACAGGGCCTTTGTTCACCCATGCTCAGGACTTTTGTTAGGTTGTAACGGTAACGGTACACATTAGCTCTTTTTATTGTAGGCAAGTGTCAGTATACTTGTATGTGAAAGAAGCGTTACGAGTCAATTTAATGTCACTTCTGTACGTGCTACGTACCACTATAAATTGCTTTTCAAATCACATGTGATAACATTTATATTTATTAATTTTTTATATTATTAATGGCTGCAACACGGTTTTATGCTGCAGCTATAATATTATGGTTGTAACACAAATAGATTGGCTCGAACAGGGAAGGCTCGCGCAATCACAGAACATCAGCGTAAAGCAGCACCTTATTAGTTCTGTGCTGATATTCTGCTGTTTCGTATGGTGAGTGTAAGGAATCGGATAGCCTTTTTACTAGAAGCGAGGTATTCCATCTTATTCCTTGGGAGTAACAATGTATCTGCATTTTCTTATTAATTGAGGATGGATATAGAATTCTATGGGCCACAGCATCCACTAATCCTAATTCTATAAAAATATTTTAGTGCCAAATAGATGTTTTTCAACTTTGATAGAAAACTTTCATTTCAGAGATATATCGAAAGTGGAAGAACATATGTGGGCGATAATAACCGCGATTTATTGAGTGTTCTCTGAATATTTCACAAATGTCAACCATATATTTTTGCTCCCTCGTTTACTTTAAGAGTTAAGAAGCTCAACCTTATTTTATTATATTTTACACGTTTCTTTTTTTTTATGAGTGGCAAGTCTTTATATCGTAATATAAAGGTAACCAATGTTATGAGTACATAAGCGGGGAATGTTATATTTTACTTAATTAATGTGGCAACAAAATTTCATTCAGAAATTAAGGAAAATAAAAAAATTGTGCCATTTTTATATCAAAAATTACACATAAGTGACTCAGTAGGGCTACGGAGCATAGAAGCTTAGTTAATAAGCAAGTTATCAATGGCCAGTGTTAAAATGGGTTTTATTTCGTGATATTTCATACCAAAAGCACAGATGAGTTAACGTAAAAGAGTTAATTTAAATAGTCATGATAAACTCCAATAAATTGTTTATCACCGGCAATTTTTCGGACCAATATAACGTTCACCGTTATTATCAGGTAGAATGTGTGCTCATTTTTCACCATTATTAATTAAAGGAAAATAAAAACACTTAACAAAACACCAATTCAGGAATGATCTCATCACACTTATAACAACGCATTATTTTTATAAAAGGTTTAGCCAAAAATGGTTTAAAACTAACATGAAAGGTTAGGTAGTAGGTAGTTTTCGTTATAAATGTTTATGAATATTAGGATAACATTGACAACTGTATAATCAATAACCTCTTGCTATTAGGGTAATAGCACAGAATGAATAACAATTCTACGTACAGAAATTACAATCCTTTGATGGTGACTGCTTGCCGACTTGATAGCCTACATAATTATTATTAATTAGAGAAATCATGCACGCAAGCTATACAAAATTATATCGCTGTGTGCGAGTGTCCATAGTACTCGTACTTTATATCTTTTCCTTTCCTAAGTCAAGGCAGAGTTTCCGTGGTTACTAAGGCATGTCAATAAAGAGTACAAAAATATAAATGCTTGACATCTCCAAATATTAATTAAGTTACTTAGGTGAAATACCCATTCGAACTATGATCGCCTAACCACATTTTTGTACCTAAGCGAGTTCTGCGATACCCAACGCATGCAACGTGCAAGGCTAGTCGTCGGGAATCTCGATGCTTGGCTCGGAAGAAACAACAAATAAAGCTTAAATACGATTCCTAACAGAAATATGATTTGACGATGATGACGTTTGGACATAGTTAAAATTTTTCTTAGTGGAATAAGTTTTCATTTCAGCATGTTGTGTTATTATAACCTTTCAGCTGCGGAGACTCTAACCGTAATACTCCGTTTACTGCGGAGCTGTTTAATAAAATGGACGGTTGATTGGGCCCAATCCGTTTAAACGCAAATATCTTGATTTTGGTATATCGAATACTATAATATGTATACATTTCTGAATTCTCTATGAAATTTCCTATAAACGGGTACATATATTTAATAAAGTTTTAAAATAATTAGTATAACTAAATATAATATAACCATCATGTTAGTTCTAAGATAGCAGTTTGCTTCATACATATTAAAAAACGATTTTACACGTACTTAATAAGATAAAACACAAAATGAGATTACAAATAAGAAGGTTACTTACCCAGCCATTGTTTTAACACAATTCACCACACAATAAATATAAATTAATACAAAATAATTACAAACAACTTCGTTGTTTGAGCGCGTCAATCATGGCTGACTCAAGGAACGGACGACATTTAAGAATGATTTAAATAAAATATACTACTAAAGTGTATAAAGCTGCGAGGTTTTTATGCTAGCCTTTTTTATCCTATACACATTGACATATGGTAGAATGAGTTAGAAATAGCACATAATGCTTTGTTTCTTCATTAAAAGAGCGGGTAAAAAATGTCTAACACTTGGACGCCCGCAGTCAACGGAGATATTTTCGTGTCCAAGTCTTGGACATCCGCAGTTGAGAGGATAACTTAAAAATATATTTTAATTACAAAGGACAAGTATATGTATGTAAGTAGATACTTGGATAGTGAAGTAAATTTCAACTAAGTTTTGTAATAAAGTACGTAGGTAGGCATTACTTATCTAGATGAATGATTACTTAATTTTTTACTTAGGTTAGGTTTAGGTTTTTATATATATATATATATATATATATATATATATATATATATATATATATATACATATATATTTAAATTACATTAAAAAAATTTCTACTAATACTATTTTATCCTACAATTAACGCGCTAGCCCCGACTGCATTTTACCCTGAGTGCTTCGCGATTATAGGTAATTATTTCACGCAGGTATCAATAGTAACAGAGGGCTGGTAATAGTGTTTTGTGTCTATAAGAACCAAACCAACCAAATAAACATATTGCGGGCAATTTGTTTATTTGGTTAGCGGCATAAAAATATACAGAATTTTTTATTGTATCGTGAATGTCGTAAGAGGCGACATAGGGAAATTGAAACAGGTTGCAGTGTAAGAAAGGTGGCAGTGAGAGGAGTGATAAAAACTACGATTGCCATCCTGCTTGTCAAGCGTAGAAACTATGGTAAATATGCCCCTTACGAAGCAGTTTGATGGGTGTCGTCTATTCAACGGAGAACTTTTCATAGGCTGCAACGGTAACTGTTCATAAAAACTGAGAACAAAGACAGCAGTCCTATTAGTTGTCAAAAAAGCAGTTAACATATAAAGCAAAAGGTATGTTTATATGTGGTAAAAAAGTTATAGCTTATACACGGCAGAGTCATGCTTTAACTATATTGCGATGTCCCGAATGTGTTACTCGAACAGGGAAAAACCACGCTCGCAAAGAAAACTAGCATAAAATAACAGCTTATTGCGGCTGCATTTCGGATCGTGAATGTAGATAAACGAAACCCTTTTTTACTGGAAGTGAGGCATTCCGTATTTGTTATCGAGGGTGACAACACATTTGCATTTAATTTCTAACCGTAGATAGATGTAGAAGTCTATGGGCCACAGTATTCACATACCATCAGGAGGACTGTATGTTCGATTGTTACCCTTTATTGAATAAAAGAAATATATCTTCCAGACCGAATTTAGGTCTCAGCGGCCAGTCTCAACAGATACTAGCCATCTGCGTAGGTCACGATTATAATTCTTAAATGTATATGCAAGCACTGGTTCAATGTCAGTTCTCTCACTCTTATATTCCAATGAGACAATCCGATGCCACCGGACAGATAACAAACACTGGACCAATAACAAAACCTATTTTTCGGGTGAGTGAAACACCGCCAACTTGCTAGACCACTACAGAGAACTTCTTAACTGAAAAACTCAATAATGGATTATTTTAAACCGGAACCGGGATTCATATCCAAGACATCAGGATCAGCAGTCGCATTTATAACCAGAATATCTACAAGGCAGTCATATAATATTATATTTATTTTTTATTTTATAACGAAATAAATTTTTAGAAAAGTCGTGACATTATAAAGGTTAAATATATTATCTTAAATAAAAGTTGTAATGAAGCCTCAAGTATTCGCATAACCTTCATTCTTATTTTCCAGTACATTAATGCTCAATAAATTACTCCTGACCGTTGTTACACCGAATTACCATGCTGCTGAGTAATTTTGTGACTTCTACCACTAATTAAATGTTTTTATTGCGAGAGAAAACTCTTCTGTTTATTTTTTTCGTCTTTTTTAATTGTTACGAACTTTAAATGAAAGAAAATCCTTTCGTTCATTCTTATTTTGAAAAACGTTTTCATTTTATAAGTGTAGCGCTTTATCGTTCTCGTGGAATGTGTTTTAAAATAAAAGAATTGTGAAGAATTTTCATACTACATTTCTTAGTGAATTATTTACTATTTGAAATGTATTTTTCTGTATTTGAATGCAAAATAGGCTTGCGTCTTCAATAGAAGGGTGATAACCGACTACACGGGCCACCTGCTTGTAAATAGATGATTATAGAGGACACATCTCCTTATAACTAAGAATTAGCAGGTTAACGGCAAAAGTGTGGTCTGCGGCTTCCATTTATCAACGTTCGAAACACAGCAGCATTTTGATCATTTAACACGCTGGTGTTTTGTGTGCGATTATGTGGTAATGTAAAAACCCTTTCTTTTTTTTAAGTTTTGATCTGATTTGCATGTGCTTTACCATGTTTGCTGAGGAACGCCCTCGTAACCGACTTTCGCAGACTGGTTATGAGTAATAACATTTCAAGTTTCACAAATGGTAGCGCAGTTACTTAGTGTTAGGATCCGATGCTGCATGGCCGCGGATTTCAATCCCGCAGGAATGTTTATATATCCTACATAGGTAATTAATCCGGATCTGGATTGCTGTGTGTTCTTGTCTATGTGTTAAATGATGTAAATAAAATGCCTCCATCGTACGAGAGTAAATCTTTGTGTACCTTTTTTAAAGAACGATGAAAAGTTTACTGCACTTACGAACTGGCTTGATTAGCTTGGGAAAAAATTAAAATCTGAGAAATTTCTGGAAAATAACGTAATACTACCGCATATTACCGATTTAGACTACTGACTTAGATAAAAAATAAGAAAAAGCACAATTGTTTTGATATTAATATCGCCCGGGTGTTTGTGACGTTTTATTGTTAGTAATCAAAATATAACTTAATAGCTCTCAATATTTTCTTCTTATTTTAATTACCATAATATTTGCGATTTTATGAGAGAAAAACAATGAAGGACCTTGAATGACACTTAATCTATTGGGCTTCATATCATGTGTGAAATAAAACAGTAACATAATCCTTTATAGGGACACAACCTGAATAAATGACAAAACTTTAGGCTTAAATGTCACGAAAATTAATTTTAAAATCCACGAATACAAAAGTAAATACAATACTAACCTTAATTTATGAGCTGTAAATGAGTTTTTTATGAGTTATGTAAACAAGACATCAGAGATGAGACTCGTAAACCAAATTTTAGAACAACGTGCCGGTTCATCAAAAGAAGAGTTTTTTCGTTAAAGTATTTGGAAGAGGCGTAAGTTTATGTTAAAGCTACAGCCTAGATACGTCCAACTGCTGGATACCCGCCTATTTTTACTTCTGAAATGGATTTAGGGCAAGGAATTTCCGCAGCGCTGCCACAATGCGCGTTGGCGGACTCAATGTCTTCGGACTTTTTTTCATTTCTTAGAAATGCAGGTTTCCTTAAGATATTATCTTTCACCGCCGAACATATGGTCAATCAGCCCTTTAAATTGTGTACAGCAAGCCGCGGGGTATCGATATAAGATAATTCAATACGCGGTTTCGCCTCTAGGGTATCGTTAGAGACTGTAATTCGAGAAATATCACATGATCTAATGTAACCGGTTTGGCTATCACGTTTGTGGCAGGTAATATAATACTAATACTGGTGAAGTGGAGTACCAAAAAGGAGTTATTATCATCTATCCTGTCATTTTTCATACTGGGATTTTATTAATATTTTTCGTTACAAATTTTTATAGGTTGAAGGCTCAGTAGGATTTTCCCTAGCTTTCTCTCCGTAGCATATCACTATTGTAAACTAAAAGTTACTAACTACTAAGGTTTTCAAGTACTTAGTGTGCACATAAAACACATGTGCATTGTATTGCGTTAGAAACAATATCAAAAAACCTTTAAAGAGGTTCATTCATCACACACTTATTCAATATCATCATCATTACAACCCATCACAAGTCATAGACCTCTCCCAAGGAATACCACTAAGTGCGGTCCCGAGTCACGTGCATCCATCGACTTCTCGATTTCATACCAGGTTGTCACTCCATCTAGTAAGGAGACGCCCTACGCTTTGCCTGCCGGTGCGAGGCTGGCACTCAAAAACCTTCTTCATTACACACCTTTCTTTAAATACTCATTACCGCTTATCAATAGTCCACGGCTGAGAAACAGGCTTAGGCAAGACATAGGCATATATTTCCATTGGTCACTGGTCACCAGTAGCTTACAGTGCGGATGGGATGACCCTTATATAATATCAAACGACGCTAAAACTAAACCTAAATTTAGCCGGCTAAGTTTCGGTTGATTCTTTCGAGAGATATCGTTGTCGAAAGAAATCTCGAAAAAGTGTTTTTTTTTTCAAAATAACTGGAAACATTTATGTCAAATCAATTTTTCGTGATAAATGTTGTTAAGCTCAAGAAACTGCGTTAAATTCTGACCACTATGTTGACTGGCAGAGCGGTCCTCATAATAGGTCCTTTATATTCTTTTGCAATAGGGAATGCAACAAAGAATAAGCAAATAAATAAAATATTATGAAATGGTCTTTTGTGAAGATGATAGTACTTAACTTACTCGTATAGGGATGAATCGTTCATAAAGCCAGTTAAGTGTAACCGTTGTCAAGCATTGGCCTATAATATGTAAAAAAACCCCTATTTATTGCGATCGAACAGTATAGAAAAACTATCAAAAACGCCAAACCTTGAGATTTACATACTGGCTATGGGTATCACGTGAAAGGTATCGACTCTGCGTTTACAACTACACCTTTCGCAGTGTTAATTGACCGATCATATAGCTCAAATAAACGTCAACCGATGCATCATCATTCATCATTACAGCCCTTCACAAGTCCACTGCTGAACATAGGCCTCCCCCAAGTAATGCCACAAAGCACGGTCCTGAGCCACCTGCATCCATCGACTTCCTGCATATCTTACCAGGTCGTCACTCCATCTAGTGGGGGGTCGCCCTACACTACGCCTACCGGTACGAGGCTGCCACTCGAGAACCTTTCTTCCCCATCGGTTATCGGTTCTTCGAGCTATATGGCCGGCCCATTGCCACTTCAGCTTACTAATCCGTTGGGCTATGTCGGTCACTCTGGTTTTACTGCGGATATCCTCATTTCTGAGTCTATCACGCAGAGAAACTCCGAGCATAGCCCTCTCCATAGCTCGCTGAGCGACCTTGAGCGTCCTCATACGGCCAGCAGTGAAGGACCACGTCTCAGATCCGTAAGTCATCACTGGCAACACGCACTGGTTGTACAATCTAGTTTTTAGAGATTGAGGTATACCTGACGAGAAGATATGTCGTAATTTCCCGAACGCTGCCCAGCCGAGTTGAATCCGTCGATTGACCTCTCGGTCGAAGTTGGACTTACCTAGTCGGACTATTTGTCCCAGGTAGACGTACTCGTCAACAACTTCGAGCATAGTGCTCCCAACAACTACCGGCATAGGTGTGACATGGACATTAAACATGATCTTTGTTTTGTCCATGTTCATCTTAAGACCTATCCGTTGGGAGGCACTATTGAGGTCATTGAGCATAGTGCTTAAGTCCTCCAGCGATTCTGCCATAAGGACTATATCGTCGGCAAATCGAAGGTGAGTGATGTACTCGCCATTGATGTTAATACCGTATCCTTTCCAGTCCAGTAGCCCGAAAACGTCTTCCAAAGCAGCGGTGAAGAGTTTCGGGGATATAACGTCACCCTGTCTTACACCTCTCTGCAGTTGGATAGGTTTCGAGCTCTGGTTCTGTACTCGGATAGCCATCGTAGCCCTACTGTACAAACACTTCAGCACCTCGATATACCGACAGTCAACTTGGCACCGCTGAAGGGACTGCAGCACCGCCCAAATTTCGACGGAATCAAAGGCTTTCTCATAGTCCACATACGCCAGGCAAAGTGACAAATTGTACTCTTCAGTCTTCTGTACAATCTGCCGCAGGGTATGTATGTGGTCTATGGTACTGAAGCCTTTTCGGAAACCGGCTTGTTCGGGAGGCTGGAAGTCGTCGAGTCTGCGTGCGAGACGATTCGTAATGACTCTCGAAAACAGCACGTAGACGCGGCTCAGAAGGGAAATCGGTCTGTAGTTCTTCAAGAGAGCGGTGTCGCCTTTCTTAAAGAACAAGACCACCGCACTTCTGCTCCACGCCTCTGGAGTAGTGCCACCATGGAGGACGGAATTGAAGAGCCTCTGAAGGACTTCAAGTACCGGTGTTCCACCCGCTTTCAGAAGCTCCGCTGTAATTCCATCCTCGCCTGGGGCCCTGCCGTTTTTAAGGTGCTGGAGAGCCATTCTAATCTCGCTTAGACTGACGTCCGGGATATCATCGGAATAGTGTCGGATAAGACTTGCTCTTGGATCGTTACTCACACTTGCGTGTGGCTCCAACGATGATGTGTACAGCTGCCCATAGAACCTCTCAATCTCACTCAAAATCTCAGGTGTCCCGGAAACGATGCTGCCACACTCAGTCTTCAGCTTTGACAGTTGGCTCTTACGGGCAGACAGATCTCTGGCAAGGACTTTGGAGCCCTGGTTCCGCTCGATCGCTTCTTTAATACGAGCAGTATTAAAGTTGCGTAAGTCTCGCCGCATGCATTTGGAGATCTGTCTGTTCAGTTGCCTGTATGCTGTCAAATCTGTTGACGATTGCAGCCTCATCTCCCGTCTAACAGCCATGAGATTAAGAGTGTGATCGGAGAGTTTTTGTGTTCTTCTGCGGCGGGTCTTGCAGAACTTAGCTCCGACCGCATGGACAGTTTCCACGAGCTTGTCATTCATATCGTCCACTGAATTGCAATCTTCTAGGCACTGAAAGCGGTTACGTAACTCGAGCTGAAAGTTTTCGGGACTCCGGATTAGAGCACGAGGGGGACGGAGCGTTGACTTCATTAGACGAGACCTCTCCAACTTAACGTTTAGGTTCAGTGTGCCTCTAACCATTCGGTGATCGCTGCCAGTTTTCACCCTTGCGATCACTGAGACATCACTGAACAGTTGGCGTCTGGTCGCCATAATGAAGTCAATCTCATTTTTTGTCGAACCGTCGGGGCTCGACCAGGTCCACTTCCTGTGGGGCCGCTTCTGGAAGAAAGAGTTCATCATAAAGAGTCCCTCTTTCTCCATAAAGTCGGCCAGCTGCTGGCCCCTTCGGTTCCGTTGCCCTACTCCAAATTTCCCTAACTTCAGCTCACCGCTTTCTCTTGGGCCTAGTTTTGCGTTGAAGTCTCCCATCAACACCGTGTAGTGGGTTTTGGAGGAATGCATGGCTTTGGAAATATCCTCATACATTTCCTCCACCTCCTCATCGGGATGTGCCGAGGTTGGTGCGTAAACCTGTATGACCTTCAGCGAATACCGTTTGGTGATTCTGAGTATCAGGTACGCGACCCTCGTCGACACACTCCCAATCTTTACAACGTTGTTGACGAGAGACTTGTGGACGATAAATCCGACACCTCCTTGGGACAGATGGTCGCCCTCCCGGTGATAGAACAAGTTGCCGGATTCGAGAATCACCGTGTCCTCCCCCTCTCTTCGGACCGCGGATAATCCTATAATACTCCAGCGCAACTTGTCTATCTCTTCTTCCAGCTCCGGGATCTTCTCGTCAGTCCTCAGTGTGCGTGCGTTAAATGTTGCCAGGTCGAGTCGTCGTAGGTGGCAACCGAACTTCCACCGGAGATTCTTAGCACCCCCTGCCCCGCCGTTACCATGGTTGCCACCGTAGCCAGGAATAGCGGGGCCGCCGGGGACTGGGGGCCGTCTATTTGTGTCATTGTTCATGGGGGGTATATTGCCATAGTTGCCACGCTTGGCGAGCGGGTTGGCAACCGCAGTTTTTTTTTTTGTGTAATTGTTGTTATCAGGAAGATGCTGCTGCCCATCTCCTGCCTGTTTCCCTCTGTCGCCTTTTACGACACCCACGGGAAGATATGGGGTAGTGGATATTCTTAACCGCCACTACACGGCACACCGGCATACACGGCATACACGGCAACCGATGCATATATAGGAAAAATCATAATACGTTTATTTGTACGAGGATCTCATACTCTTATAAATTAAATAAAAACTAATAAATAGACTGAGCATCTGATGAAATACTCTAGAGTAATGATGTATTAACCTCCATAATTATTGGTCTTTAATTAACACTAATGACCGTTGTATTTGGCAATATGTGGGGAGTGATATTTTCAATAATAATGAATCGTTCGGCTCTTAACATAATGGTAAACCTTACATTAGTTGTCGATTAAGAATCATTGTTTCAATTATATATCTATACACAAAAATAAAATTAAAATTTATGTCTGTAACAACGAAATAAATGCCTTTTATTAAGCACAAGGGGTTACTTGCATTCTAATAAGATATATTATATGTAGCAGCACAAAAACTGTATACGAGCTGTATTGAAGTTCGTTATAATACTAGAGGCTGTGTTTTTTGACTGAATAAAGGCTGTATAATAAGCGCTTATACAGTTCTTATGAGTAAACAGTTGGTACAAATTATACAGCTTTGTGTGTTAGTGGCACTGTACAGTAGCTGTACAAGCCTGTTATTTGGAGTGCAAAGAAACTATTACACTACTTATCTTATAAGTAAATTTTACAGAAAAGCGTTATTAATTATTTATATACTTTATTGAATGATAGCGATATTTAATGTCAGAGTAAAAAAATATATTTGATATTTTAATATCCAGCCGAGTCGGGGACGCCCTAAAAAGAAGTTTATCGACCAAATTGGCGATATTTTGAAAAGGAGCCACGTTAAAAGTACCCTTAACCAACGAGCATGTAAGCGTAGATATATGGATGTAAAGGAGGCGAAAGAGGTATGTCAGGATCGTGCCAAATGGAAGTCCGTAGTCTCTGCCTACCCCTCTGGGTGACAGGCGTGAGTGTTTATGTTTTTTTGTGTTTTTATGTTTATTTTAAAATTTTACTAAAATTGGTGTTAAAGTAAGACGGTGGTAGTTGATGAATTGAAAGTGCAAAATTAGATTTACGGTCAACTAGTATATGTTTTATTTAAAAAAAGGTGACTAGCCAGCAAATTAACCAACTAATATATGGACAAAATACTAAATAAGATAACTAAATATCGGTCGTATAAGTTACAATAACTATCATAAATTAAGGGGATATAGTAAGTCAGCTCAAATTCTAATTTCGTCCCCACTTGCCCGCGCGTCGTATGCTATGTACCGACATGTTTGTAATCACTAATACTGTAAGTAGAAAGGTCGTTATTCACTTATTTCATTAGGTTTATCATATTTATGCCTGTTTCTTAACGCCAAGCCAGTCGCTTCTTATTTTTATTATGGTTATTTCCCATTTTAATTTTACGTCTTTCTGTTGCGTAATGTATATTCCGATCGTAAGCGACACAACCTCCCCCTTCAAAGGCCGAAGTGAAGTGAGCGGGGCCCGCTCAGCGAGCGGCAGGAATCACGCTTTAAGAGGCCGATAGTTTAGGTAATTTCTTTTACAGTGAAAATAATGTTATTTTAAAAAAAGTAAATAACATAAGCACTGCTTTATAGTTAGTTTAGTTAGTATGCAAAGTTTCATGGTCTTATTTAAAGTATTTATGTATTTATTTATTTATTTAACAATTCATGTACACACGAAGTATTTTACAATGAAAAATAAAAATAAATTTTGTACAAAGGCTCTGCTTATTTCATAATGAAATTTCTTCCAGCAGGCCTGATACTGGACAGATTCAAAGAGAAGCAGATTTAGTGTGCACCCTCATAATAAATTTTATAATAAACTTAATATAAAATAAAGATAATAAAAACATATACATACATCCGTACATACAAACATGCATATACCTAAATACTATGCTATATACATATATAAAATGAAATAAAAGTAGATATACATATATTTACAAGTCATACAATGGATCATTGGGACGACAAAGAAAGATAGTGCTCTTTAACTCGCCTTTTAAACACTGAAACAGTTTGAGCCTCATGAATTGCAGTAGGAAGAGAATTCCATAACCTAACTGCATGTACTGTAAAAGAATGAGAATAGTACTTAGTTCTGAAGGAAGGGAAATTTAGGAGGGTTTTTAAATGTGATCTGCAAACTGCATCGGGAGAACGAGCAAAGCGAAATCGATCACGTAGATATGGTGGTGATGTTGGATCGTAGAGTATTTTAAAAAAGAGGCATAGGATTCGGGTATTCCTGCGAAGTCGGATTGGGAGCCACTTGAGCTGTTTGCGATAGGAAGAGACGTGGTCATACTTTTTTAGCCCAAAAATGTAACGGATACATAAGTTTTGCAAGCGCTCAAGCTTGTTTAATTGCTTCTCAGTCGCATCCAAATAACAGACATAAGCATAATCAAGAATCGGAAAAATAAGTGTTTGGACAAGAGAAATCTTCGTTGATAAAGGCAAAAAACCTTGAAGACATTTTAAAGAATGTAAAGTATAATTGATTTTCCGACTAACTTCTGTGATATGTGCATTCCATGTCAATTTGCAATCCATTATGATGCCCAGATTCTTAACAGTTTCTGAAATGCTTAGTGGAGTGCCATTAATCCGCAGTGCTGGAAGTGAAGTAAAATCAAGTAGGTTACGAGTAAACCTGGTGCCTATAATAATTGCTTGTGATTTTTTGGGATTTATAACGATTCCGTATGATCTGGACCACTCATAGATTTTATTAAGATCTTTATTTATTTCAAATATTGCTGAATTTGCTTCAGTCGCTAGAAAATGACGATACAGCTGTAAATCGTCTGCGTAGAGATGAAAGTTTGAAGATATCACCTTGGAGATACAGTTAATAAAGACAGAAAAGAGTAAAGGAGAAAGGACTCCACCTTGAGGAACACCCGTAGCTAGGTTGCACCACTTAGATAAAGTTTCATTTGAACGAATACACTGAGAACGACCACGGAGGTAGGAATCAAACCATTGAATAGTTGAAGGAGACACATTAAAAGAATGAAGAATGCTAAGAAGTATATCGAAATCAATAGAATTGAAGGCACTACTAAAATCCAGCAGCACGAGTACCGTTAACTAATTTTGGTCTATACCGCACCGGATATCATCCGTTACCTTGACGAGAGCAGTAGTTGTACTGTGGCCGGGCCTAAAACCGGATTGAAAAGTACTTAAGATATTGTTACGGTTAAGAAACTTAGCTAATTGTGTGTGGACAATATGTTCAAGCACTTTTGAAAGAAATGGTAGAATAGAAATAGGCCGATAATGAGTTGTAGATGAAGGATTCGAAACTTTGGGTATAGGGATAATATAAGCTAATTTCCATGACGACGGAAAGCAACAAGAAGATAAAGAGAAATTAAAGATATGAGTAAGAATAGGGGTGACAAAGGTTCTTCCCTTTGTCATCCCTATTCAGAAAATTTATGAAATCGTGTTTTCGTCTAACATAATCCTTAACATTAATCCTCAACTTTACCATATATTTATTTCAAAATTAATGCTGCAATATTTTCGGCATAACGAAGGATCTTGCTAAGCCATTGGAGATTATATTTCCCCTTAATAGATATGAAGGCATGTTGGGGCACAGTGACCATTAGTCAAACTCATTAGAAAACCTACAATTATGTTTTAAATTATGTTTATATTATGTATCCTAAAATGACGACAATTTGCTAAACAGCCTAAACGGTATTTCGAGCGTCTTACAGTCTTAGTAGATGTAACATGTATGTTATTAATTCTACTATAGAATACTTTAATCGCTTATTAATAGAACACTTTGATTGCTTACACTGTATAGCAGTTTTTTCACCATAACACATAATTTTCTTTAGCAATATCTATAAAAGATGAAAAATCTTGCCTTGGCAACATTGTTGGATAACTGTTATTTAGATTTAACGTGATCCTCTAACTGCACCAAATCTTTCTCTGTTTCAAAATATTGATAACAAATGAATTTCGTTCACTAGCACAATATAAACATGCAACGCATGCAAAATACTATGTTATTTATTTTTTAGTTTTATATCAGACTTCAAAACAGAAGTTATAAAACTATTCCACAGAGAGGTTGTACGTGGAAGAAAACTCCTTGTGAAACGTACAGTGGTGGACCGCCATATGGTATATAGATGTTTATAACGCTTGTGTGCTGCTTGGGAGATATTCATTTAAAAAAATGTTTGTCTGTCTGCTCGATTGTACTGAAACTTCACAAACAGATAGAAAGCAATTCCAGGAGTAATCTAGAGTATATTTTATCGGAAGAAAATTGAAGTGCTTTTATGAGAAATCGGTATACATTGATAAAAAATTATAACTGTCTTAAACCTAAAAACGCCGTATTTATAATATCTAGTAGATCAATCAATTATGAGAAACATCCGTCCTTTAAAAAATTGGGGGTTTTCTATCCTTACTATGGTAGAAAAGGCAAAAGCTTTAATTTTTCTCTACCAATACTTATAAGAGATACTGCTTATTAATAACGTCATATACACCGAAAAGCAACCCCCTCCTTTAACATTGGTAATTTGTGACTGAATCATGGAGAACAGTAAGTAATTATTTTAATTCATATATATATATATATATATATATATATATATATATATATATATATATATATATATATATATATATATATTGTTTTTAATATGTATTTTAATTTATTAATTATTACCGCAAAGAACTTTATTGAGTTAATATAAACAAACAGTAACAGTAGCACAACGAGATTTACTTTATTTTAATTTTATATCCAAATCTATGAAAAAACTATTTATTTATACTTATTATGTAGAGTTAACCTATTGAATTTTCATACTGGTTGCGCGGAAAACCCATTCGTGTTTTATTTTATATCGGACGGTAGGTGCCAAGTCGCTTGTTCCTTTCCGAAAACGATATCATTCATACCCTCCTATCGACACATCGGGGTGGTGGGGTGGGAGGGGCAAGAAGATGATTCTAGAATCACAGCTCTCTTTCCGCCGCAGTCGTCGTTGAAACTACAGCGCTTCTCTCCCGACGCACCCCTGGGGCCCCAGAGTGTCTGTCTAGAAGAAGTTCCAGAAGTTGCAGCTATAGTGCTCTACACAAATAGAAGAAACCCCGGTGATTCAATATTCCTTTAATTAGTTCCTGCCTGATATAATTGTTTAACCCGCTCCAATTTTGTTTTTCTCCTAATCAGACAGGATTCCTTTTCATCGATTTGGCACAATAATAGATTTAGTTTAGGGAAGAGCGAGTGCATTGTACCGCATGCCATAGTAGTCGCTTTTACGTAAGCGTAGAAGCAATCGCATATACAGTCCATTTTAGTTAATATCTCGCGTAATAGGTTTAAGGTTCGACCGGGGAATTAGACTTCGGCAGCCTTAGACACGTGGCTCCACCACATACATTGCAGTATATGTAGTGGTTCAAGAAATGATCGTTGTATTGTGTATGTATAATGTATTATTCTGATTTACCACAATTTTGCGGTGCAAAAAATATTGTAAACAAACTGAGAAAACCTACGTGTCTAAAAAATTTTAAAGTAAAAAATATTTTAAAATAATATTACGAGAATATAAAGTTTACAAACACGCAAACATGGCAGCCTCCCTTGCATATTAAAGTCCCTTGAAAACTGGAGTAACCATTATCTGCTAATAGAAAGGCTCTTACTTTGGTGGTTTTTATCGATTACTTTAGTTAGACAGTAAACAACAAGTAGTACAAAACTATTTTTTTTATAAAAAGAAAAGGGCATACGCAAGAAGTTAAGCAACAAGAAGAAATTGTATTCAGACTGAGAATTTACGAGTACACCCTTATGTTAACGGTACTGATATCCGAACATAGATATATGACGACAGTTTCTCTTTAGGGCTCAATATATACTCGTATGACAACTGCGTAAGTCGTTAAGTCCATTCAAGAAGTTATTCTCAGGGTTGCCTTATTTTATAGGTTAAGTTTATAAGGGTGGCAAACGAGCACACAGTTCATTCGTAAGTTATGGTAAGTGGATGCTGTGGCCCATAGACATTTATGTCTACTCTCGAATAGGAATCAATATGCTTACGGGTTGTCACCTAAGAAAAAAGATGCAACAGTTCTTTAGTAAAAAGGGGATTTATTATATTTAAAATAAATACCGTATCGTCTCGGTTACCTTTAATTTTTACTGTTTACTTAATTCGTTTATTACATAAACACTTATTTTAAACGATTGAACTGCCCGGATTTGCCTGGTTAGAATATATTAATTTGGCGTTATGTATATGTCAGGTAATCAGAGCCCAAATTATAAATATCAATTTATCAATTATTATTCAGACCCGGACAGACAGAAAGACAAAAATTTTAAAATGATATACGTACAAATACATACATAGACATACAAGTAACTTGAGAAGCCAGTAATTTTAATTTAACGGACAGACATTTTAATTTAATGTATATCTGTATACATCTGTCCAAAGAATTATATTTATGACCTACTCTCAGACGTACTCCTTTGAAGATGCTCTACAGAGTTAATTTCTGTTATAGTATATGTTTAAAACACGAAAGTAGCGACGAGGTACAGTATTATATCAAAGAAAATTACTTCTTGTACATATTAAAATTTAGAAAGAAAGCAAAATACCAAAAGATCCCACGATAATCCTCTCTACTCAGGCCGTACGATCGCCGTATCTGGCTATATACTCCTCGTCATAGCACTTCTCTTTCCCATGACTTTAATTAAGGTATGGAGGACAGGAGGTTGGAGATAGCCCAGCGAATTGGCATCTTAATCCGCTACTTTACGAAACTTCTCTAGGTTATGAAGAATAATAGTAGTTTTTATAGCGTTGTGCGTATTCTTTTATTCAAAGACCCAGAAATAGTCTAATTATTTGTTAAAATGAAGTTCTACGAAGTAGAAAATATATAAAATTAAGTTAATAATAATTAAGTTAATTGATCATAATGATCTGCTTTTGTTGATACTGAATCAAATTTAACGGAGAAAGAAAAAATATTAACTAATATTATGTATAAAATATAAAAATATATTTGTAATGTAAACAATATTTGTAATGTAAACGATAATACTTTCTTCATACGAGTCTTTTAGTTTTATTATGTTGCTGGTTTCCTGCAAATAATGCTCTTGCATTTCATAAATTGCTAGTGGATAATTTGAAAATTGATGGTGTGTTATTTTCATTTAAAATGACGCAGAATCCAAGCCAAAACTACGCTCAACTTATACAGACATATTGTAAGTACGCGCAATCACGCACACGTATGCATCTAAAATCATTTGCAATCAATAATATGGTTTCGAGTGCATATATGTGCTTCCAGCTGTGGACTTTTAAGGATCTTAAAGAGAGAAAGTAGAAAGATGTTTGCCGGAATACTTATCCAGAAGTTGGGCATATTTTCGGAGTCAATCGATATGTACACAGCGTTATGTCTATCTTTATTATCAACAAATAAAGATAGACATAACGTGTCGGAAAATTACTTAATACATTTAATCTGCCCTAAGTATACTTTTTGGTGAGTAAATTGAAAGAAGTAGCCATGTATATCCCACTGCTGGGTGCAGGCCTCCTCTCACTTAGATAAGAAATTGGAGCAGATAATCCGCACAGATATTCCAGTGTGTGTTGGTGTGTTGGTGGATTTTATGTGGTTTTAAAATATTTCTTTATAAATTTTTCAGACGTACACCTACTTCCGATGTTTTCCTTAACATGTGGAAACTTAGTGTCAGCGCCGTTTCAATCCGAATTACTCGCTTGCATTGTAATTAGGGTGAACACTTGTCTTGCGAGCTGCCACGGCTCTGTGGGATGTAAAATTTTTAGTGATTATTTTAGCATTGTTATTTTTAACATATTACATATTAATAATACATTACATATTAATAGGAAATTACATATAATTATGTATTATTGGTAATTATTTGTGCATAACACACGTGATTTACTTCATCCAGAGTTGACTGATAAAGAATGCCTGCAGGTGGAAAGTCCGCCTTATAAAAACTTTTAAAATATGAATAAGGGTACGGACAGATGATAAGCGCTCAACTCAAGTAGTTTTGTAGTGTTCCCATGGTGTGCGCTTGTCGAGCATTGCATAATAAAATTAAAACTAAACCCAAGCATACCACTGCAAAACCTCGAGACATAATCAGTTCATTTTGCATAGATCGGACCATAAACAATAATTAAAAAAGCTGAAGGTACGGGTCGTAAGTCACCTCAGTCCCCCGTGACCATGGGTGCTGGAAAGCACCCGAAACGTCGGGAATTAAAAATAAAAATAATTAAACGCGATAAAATCCATAAAAGTAGTTTTAATCAATGTGAAAACCTCTTCAAGTTAAGTTCTACAAAGAAGGTTCGATTATAGAGCTGCTTGTATTGCGAGCAAGATGCCTCAGTCATTCCAGCAGATTAACTGCAACACGTAAACGTCTTTGACCTTACTTTCATTATAAACATCATTATAGATACACTTAATATATACAAGTACCATTATTTGTCATCGGTTATTAGTTATTCTAGCTATATGACCGAAACATTGCCAATTTGGCGTAATAATACGTGTGAATAGGTTTTTCTAATTAGTTTACTTTTTATTATTATTATTATTTATTTATTTATTTACCATATTACAAATCATTACAAGAAAGAAAAAAAAACTATGCTAAAAAGTCGCATACAAAAAAGCACTAAGGTTTGTGCTGACGCGACCTGAGTCGACATTATATTAAAGTATAATTAATAATTAACTACATTTGTAAGAAAAGAAAAAGAGAAAGCATTTACAGCCTAATAGGACCTGAGCAAACGCATAAGCGCTGTTTTAAGTAGTACCATTATAAGTTATCCAAAAAGTACAGTTTAAGTTTTCTTTTAATGTTTTTATATTTAATTGGTCGCGGAATTCTGTGGGTAGGTTGTTTATAAGTCTTGGAACAATGTAACCTGCCGTTCGCTCCCCGTACATGTTGTTTGCATGGCTCGTCTGCAGCTTGCGGCTGTTTTCGGCGCGCGTACACACGGGGTGCTTGATTTCTAATATTAAGTCTTCATTAAAAAAGTGTTTTTTTAATAGTAAATATTTGACTTGCGTATGAACTGGTAATATTGTATTTATTATATTGTGTAAAAATTGGAAGGGAAGGCCAAATTGGCCTCTAAAAAGCTTGGCGTGCTCAGCAGAGCGGGACAGTATTTCATGCCGGCACACCGCCTGCAACTTTACAAGGCGCAGGTTCGGCCGCACATGGAGTACTGTTCCCATCTCTGAGCTGGGGCTCCCCAGTACCAGCTCCTTCCACTTGACCGCATCCAGCGCAGAGCGGCTCGAATCGTCGACGACCGAGTGCTTTCCGATCGGCTCGATTCACTGGCGCTGCGAAGAGATGTTGCATCTCTTTGCGTATTTTATCGCATCTATCACGGGGAGTGCTCTGAGGAATTGTTCGGATTAATCCCAGCCGCCAAATTTCGTGAACGCACTACACGGCAAACGTCCCGATACCATCCACACCATCTGGATGCTTGGCGGTCCACCACTGTACGTTTCACAAGGAGTTTTCTTCCACGTACAACCTCTCTGTGGAATAGTTTACCACCGGCGATTTTTCCGGACCGATACGACCTGGGGACCTTCAAGAAAAGAGCTTACTCCTTTCTAAAGGGCCGGCAACGCACCCGCAATTCTCCTGGTGTTGCGGTTGATCATGGGCGGCGGTAGTCACTTAACATCAGGTGAGCCGCATGCTCGTTTGCCCCCTCTTCTATAAAAAAAAAATATATTACAGTGCTTGAAGAGCATACTATCATCATTATGAAATTGACGTCGAATTTTGTCTGTTACAATGTTTTTAAGGATTCTTATCTGGAGGTTATATATTTTGTTTAAATAAGTATTATATGTACGACCATAGCTACCTAAACCATACTGTATATACGATTCTGCTAGAGAGTTATATAACATCATCTTAACTGGGAACGGAATTCTGTTCTTCAGTAATATAATGTTAGCTAAGAATTGTCTTAATTTGCTACAAACATACTCGATGTGGTTATGCCAAGTAAACTTACTATCGATCTGCATTCCGAGATATGTCTGGGTATTGACGAGATCTATAGAGGGGCAACTACATGTGTTTTACAAGAAGAGTGAAGGCAACTACAATTGTGAGCAACTATGTGCTTGGATAAAGTACACTTGATATAAGGAGACGTTATGTGTAACAGCTTGGTTTTGGTGGAGTTCAGAACCAAACCGGCGTCATGACACCATTTTGCAAGCATATTAAAGTCAGACTGTAACAATTCACATGCTATATCAGGGTCTTTATCGGCGACTAGCAAACATGTATCATCTGCAAACTGGTAGCATGAACGGTGATTTATGTAAAAGCGCATGTCGTTTACATATGACAGAAAATGGAGGGGGCCAAGCACAGATCCCTGTGCTGTGCCTTCAGTTACAGTCACCGGGTCGCTGTGTGTGTCATTTATTCTCACATAGAATTTCCTATTTTTAAGATAATTTGTACACCATCTCAGAAGAGGTCCCCGTATTCCACAATCGTCCAACTTAGTGATAATTTGTTTATGATCAAGAGTATCGAATGCCCGTGAAAAGTCTATAAATAGGACGAATACATGTTTTTTGTTATTAAGATACTCGTTAATTTCATCTGTTAACTTCATCAAGAGATCATTTGTACCCTTCCCAGCTTGAAAACCATACTGATTTTGATATATTACATCGTGTGTATTGTAGAATTTATAAATTTGTTCACACACATACTTTTCTACTATTTTATCTATTGAAGATAATAAAGTGATTGGTCAATAGTTCAGGAAATCATCCCTTCTTCCTTTCTTGTATATTGGTCTAACACATCCTATTTTTAGTTCGTCGGGATAAATGCCAGTTTCAACACTTGTATTGATTAGGTTGGCAATGGCCGTGGTCCCTTCTGTGTCCATACATTTTATATCAGAAACCCCAATATTATCATAGCCTGGTGCCTTATTAGAGCTAAGTTTTTTGATTATTTTATCAACCTTGTCACTTGTAACTATATCTTACAAAAAACATCTTATTTTGCATCCTACTTCATGGCTGGTTGGGACATAAGTCCACCCGGGTAGGTACCTTCTTCGTACGTTTTTTTTGCTTCTTTTAGCTTTTATTTATTAAATGATGTTGCTACTGTATTGGTTCTAAGAAAACCAGTAAATTTAAAGACTTTTTTGGAATTCTCGCCCGTCCACGTACTAAACCTCTCCTTGGATTGCTATACTGAACGAAACATCTTAATCAGACTAGCAGTGCATTTCGTTCAGTACTCGTAATACTCTCTTACCTATTTTTGCTGCTGTGCAGCAATGAATCCAAAATTAATTTAGAAGAAAAGAAAGCCAGTACAATTGCAAAATGTGAAGCATTTCTTCTTAGACCTCAACGCTGCCAATGCATCTGTGATTTTACGTTTGTAGTCCTTTAGTAGTCCAAAAACTACAGTGGCCACATACCGTCAGGTAGTTAGCTCATCTGTTACTCCTAATATTATAAAATAACACTTTAAATACACAAATGAAAAAAAAAAAAAACGAAAATCTGAAAATATTAACATCAAACTGTTTTAAAGTTAATTAATCCAAGCCACTTATCAATATTTTTGGCAAGCATAATTTGCACTTCTGCAACATATATATGTTGCAGAAGTGAATGGAAGAGTCGGAAAGGGACGTCCTAGGCGGAAGTTTGTCGACCAAATTGGCGATATACTAAAAATGGGCCAAATTAAGAGTACCCTTAACCGACGAGCATGTATGCGTAGGTATATGAATGTGGAAGAGGCGAGAAAGGTATGTCAGGATCGTGCTAAATGGAAGTCTGTAGTCTCTGCCTACCCCTCTGGGTGACAGGCGTGAGTGTTTATGTTATGTTTTTTTCATAATTTGCAATTTTCAATTAAATTGGATTCGGAAAAAGTTTTCAAATTTTAAATAGAACGATCGTTAAATACTTTTTTTTAAATATGAAACATTGCTTGTTAAAATAAAATTAAAAGAGACACACGTGGAAAACCTTTTAAAATGCGGTTGTTCTTGGGCCCTCTCGAGAATTAAAGTCGGATGCCATCAAGCTCATTTCTACAATTAAAAGCAAGTATTTGAAGAAAAACCTGTTCCACAATAGGAAAGGGTATTTTTATTATTTACTTTTTAAGTCCACTATTGATGGTAACGCCAGTTAACAATCTACTTTATCAACATTACATTACATATCGCATTGAGTTCGTCCTAAGTTATATCTACTTTATCAACATGACTAGTGCATATTTTTTGTTTCCTTCCTTCCTTCCCTTTCCTACCGCACGCGCTGCCGCCGAGGTGAAAAAGAGGATCTCGGCGCGCGTCTTTATACTAAGTGATATTACGCCATCTGCAACGCACGGCCACCCGTCGCGTCTTATGTACATTAACCGCAAACCGCGCAGGACGAACATTGAGTTCTCCTGTTTATGTTTAATATTCACCGCATCAGACATTGTGTCTTTGTAACTCATAAAAGTGTGAGACGCCCCCGTAAGGGCAAAGGTGGAGAGTGTGGGACTTCACGAGACTGTTCCGAGAGTGCGTGTGCGCCGAACCACGTGGCGAGCTCGCTGTATAGCAGACACTCCAGGAGGAAGGCGCGGCAGCCCTCATCAGGTCAGTGCGTGCTATCCCACCTATTTATTTTCCCCTTTGCCGTATGCACCAAAATTACAGTCCACTAAATCTTTATCGAAGATACCTTAAGTTACTGGCGTCTCCATTTTTAATGGTCACCTCTCGCTGGATTGACCTTGACTTTCCGCCCTTATTAGATCGTTATCGTAATAAGCGTTTATATAATTAATTATTTATATTTTAATCCGACTTCGGATTAACCCCGCCCTTATTAGAACACTAGAATAGGTCCTAATAGGTGACATTCATAGTAATTTTAAAACTATATTCATAGAATAAATAAGCATATAATTATCTATATAAATTATTTGTTGTATGTTCACATCACGTCATCAACTTTTAACTACATCTATAGATTATACTGTTAAAATACATTTATTATTTGCACATATATTCAAGCATTATATTCGTTATAAATAACTTCATAATTATTATAAAAGTTAACAATTAAAGTTCATCGTTAACGAAACTAATATTTAATAATTCAACCGCGTAGCGAGGTCGCTTACAGACTACCCGCTTATAATTATATTATTTTTGCCGCATAACTTAAGTTGTAATGCCGCCTAAAAAACAAATAGCATCGAATAATAGCGATTCCTCGGATAATGAGGGCACACCTGATGCTGAGTTGGTTTTATTGTTAGCTAAACGAGATGCTTTATTTGAAATAGTGCAAAAAATATATGATATGTCCTCGGACATCCACACAAACACTTCCACGATGGAGCGTTTTTTTGATGGAAGTTCTAATATTAATGCTTTACGTATTGAGTTTAAACAGGTCTTAGATAATTATAATTCACATTTATTAAAAATAAACCCTATTGCTAAACCTGATTATAACAGCCTCATTGCGTTTGAGTCTCTTTGCGGTAGAATAAATAGGCTTTATTTACAATATTCGCAATCTAATTCACAAAGTACTAGTACACCATCTAAAGCCAGATTCACACTTCCGCCTATCGAACTTATGCCATTTTTGGGTGACATTCGCTCATGGCCTTTATTTTATGCTAGCTTTAAATCAACCGTCCATGACAACACATCGCTTACCGACGCTGAAAAGTTATACTATTTGCTAGGTAAACTAACGGGCAAAGCCCTATCTGTATGCTCAGGTATAACTCCTTGCGCTGAAAATTATAAAATTTTATTGCAAGCACTGGTTGACAAATATGAAGACCGGTGTATGCTAGCATCTACATATATTAATCAGATGTTCGAATTTAAGCCATTGCAATCGGCCACCGCAAATAATTTTGACTCATTTACTGATAACTTTATAAATGCAGTGCGCGCTTTACAAAACTTAAAGTTAGATAATCTCGCGGACTTAATTGTTCTTCATATCGCGCTTAAGAAGCTGGACCCGAATACCATTCGCTCTTTCGAATATAGTCATAACTCGATGGTACCTACCTTTTATGATTTAGTAAATTTTATTAAGACCCGCTCCAAAGTTTTGCAACGCACCGATTCTAGTACAAATTCTAATAGCGCACCAAACAATCGACGAGGTAACGGTAATAATCGTCGCTGTAATAATACTTCGTCGCCGAAGTATCAGGCGTACGTAAGCACGACGACTAGTTGCTCAAAGTGTCTGTGCGATAATATTGTGCATCAACACCTATTTAAGTGTGCAGACTTTAATAAAATGACGCCGCAGGAACGATTTAAATGCGTAAAGAGTAACAATGCATGTGTGAATTGTCTCAGTTTAAGTCATCGAGTGTCTAGTTGCTCTTCAAATTATAGTTGTCGAGTTTGTAAATTTAAACATCACACATTGTTGCACTTCCACCGCAGAAGCGATAATGCTTCCCCTGCGCTGGCGCGTTCTCCACCGCTTCAGCCAGTTACACTGAAGTCTACAACCCCCGCGCCCGCACACTCGCCACCCCTCACCGCAGGTGCGCGTTCAGACGTTGCGCTGTGTACTTCGTTCAAGAATGTTTCTCAACGTTCACCGCCTCCCGCGCGCGCAAGTCGTTCGCAGAGAACTGTTTTATTATCAACCGCTCAAGTATTTGCTTACGATGCTAAGGGAGAGAAACAAATTATTCGTATATTATTAGACTCCGCGGCTCAAAGCCATTTTATGACTAAAGAGTGCTGTCATCGTTTAGGCGTTCAACAACACGATACCGAATGTACTGTAGTAAAGGGATTCGGTGGAGTTGAAAAAATTGTAAAATCGAAATCGATTGATATTAAAATTTTCTCACGATTCGACTCGAATATTAACTTTAATATTTACTTTAATATATTAACTTTAATTAACTTTAATTAACTTCAATATTTCAACGCTAGTTGTTGATCAAATCACCGACCTTTTGCCCACCGCTGTGGTAGACACATCTGTCTTATCACACTTCCATGGCATAAGACTCGCTGATGAATGTTATAGCATGCCTAATAAAATTGATGTTTTGATAGGCGCATCCCTTTTCCCGCACTTACTATGTCCAGACGTAATTTATTCGTCTAACGACTTGTCCGGGCCCTCGGCTTTGAATACGGTATTTGGTTACGTTATTATGGGCTGAGTGCCTACACTTCAGGTAAATCATTCTTTAACGTGCTGCTCAGTTCTAGAGTCTCCTATCATATATACATACATAAACACTCACGCCTGTCACCCAGAGGGGTAGGCAGAGACTACGGACTTCCATTTGGCACGATCCTGACACACCTCTTTCGCCTCCTTCACATCCATATATCTACGCATACATGCTCGTCGGTTAAGGGTACTTCTAACGTGGCCCATTTTCAAAATATCGCCAATTTGGTCGATAAACTTTTTCCTAGGGCGTCCCTTCTCGACTCGGCCGTTCACATCTGCCATATAAATTTGCTTTGTCACTCTTTCCTCATTCATTCTTTCCACATGACCAAACTACCGAAGCATTCCTTTCTTAATCCTGGTCACAACATCATCTTGCATACCACATTTATAGTCATATATTTTTTATAGTCTCCTATCGTTGACAAATTAGTGCAACGATTTTGGGAGCTTGAACAGCCACCCTCCGCACCGCCCATTCAGTGTCCTTCAGACATTGAATGTGAAGAGTTTTATAAATCTACGACATCCCGCGATCCTTTTACTGGTAGATATATTGTTGGCCTGCCATTTAAAGATGACGTTTACTCTCTCGGAGATTCTTTTGAAACCTCTCGACGACGATTCATGTGCTTGGAGAGGAAACTTCAAGCCTCGCCTACATTAAGGTTAGCATATGATGACGTCATAAAGGAATACTTAGCTAAAAATTATATATCCCCCGCACCGCCGTATGACTCTCATGAACCCGCTCCAATATATGTCATACCGCATCATGGAGTCTTACGCGAAGATAAGAAGTCAACGCGTCTGCGCATCGTCCTGGACGCTAGCAGTAAGACTAGCACTGAGCGATCATTAAATGATATTCTGCATTCAGGACCAAATTTGCAAGGCGACTTGTTCAATATAATTTTAACTTTCCGCTTACATCCAATTGCTATGACAGCCGACTATCGCCAACAATTTCTGCAAATAGTTGTTCGCGATTCTTATCGTCGTTACCAATGCTTCCTATACCGCTTCCGTCCACAAGACCCACTTGTGTTATACCACTTCAATCGCGTGTGCTTCGGTTTAACTTCGAGTCCATACCATGCATTGCGCACGGTAAGACAGCTCATTGATGACGACGGCGCAAAGTATCCACTTGCGAGTCGTATCGCATTTACTTCGCTATATATGGACGACATCGCGTTCTCTATGCCCAGTGAATCCGAGGCCAGTGAGACCTCTCGGCAGCTGATAGACTTATTCAAGGGTGCCCAATGGGACCTGATAAAATGGCATAGCAACCGTCGATCTGTTTTAGATGACCTCCCTACTTCCCATAAAATTACAGGAGAAGTAGAGTTCGATAAATCAATGCCACATAAAATACTAGGCCTGCATTGGTCTACCGATAGTGACGCCTTTTATTTTAAGATATCTGTTCCCGCTGATGTGACGTGCACTAAGCGCGCCATCTTATCTACTGTCGCTCGCCTGTGGGACATAATGGGTTTCGTTGCTCCCACAGTCGCGTACGCCAAATTGTTAGTAAAGCAGCTTTGGCAACTTAATTTAGATTGGGACGACATACCACCACCGCCAATTATTAAGATGTGGAGGCAATTCTGTGCTGAATTACCAGCTCTTAATGATTTACGTATCCCGCGACATGTTGGTGTATCCAAAAACTGTACTGCGTCACTCCTGGGGTTTTCCGACGCCAGCGAGCACGCATACGGTGCCGTAGTCTACATACATGTAAAGAGCGTCAATGGTAACACCGTCCAGTTGATTTGTGCAAAGACTAAAGTCGCACCGACGAAACCACTATCTATTGCACGCCTTGAGCTTTGTGGAGCGGTTTTACTCTCAAAATTGCTTCGCAGAGTACTCGACAATTATTCTCTTGACCTTGCAATATCAGTCTATGCCTTTGTAGATTCAAAAGTAGCTCTGTACTGGATAAAGAGTTCGCCACACAAGTGGCAGACCTTTGTTGCAAACCGCGTTGTTCAGATTACCGACAATATTCGCGCTGATAACTTTTATCATGTCGCAGGTACTGAGAATCCCGCTGACATACTTTCACGTGGCGTTACGCCAAATAAATTAGTTTCAAACCCCCTGTGGCTCCATGGGCCTCAGTGGACTTCGTTAGATCCATCTCAATGGCCTCTTCGTACTTTAGACAATGAGGTTATTGCAAACATGCCTGAGAAGAAGATTTTGTCGCACACTGTGTGCACATCCGTCTGTAATTCTGCGATTTATGAGCTCGCACTCCGCATCTCTTCTTGGAGTAAACTTCTACGTATAATTGCGTACGTGTGTAAGTTTGCTAAATTATTGCCCCGCCGCAACACTACTATAGTGACTGCTGATGATCTCAGTTTCTCTGAGGTTATAATCCTCCGCGCCCTGCAAAAACAGCATTTTGCAGTGGAATATTTAAATATTGAAGGTAACAAACCTTGCTCGCCCGCTTTCACTCGTTTAAGGCCTTTTATTGAGAATGGTTTAATCCGCATTGGTGGTCGTCTTTCGAACTCCGCATTAGATTACACGCAAAAACATCCAATTATACTCCCGCGCAGTGATCATGTAGTGAACATGATCATTGACTATTATCATATTAAAAATTTACACGCTGGGCCTGAATTGTTATTATCATTGCTCCGTCAAAAATTTTGGATCCTTTCAGCACGCCGCATCGTGAGAACTACTAAGGGAACATACCTCCGTCCTGTTGCTCGTATCTGCCCTCTCCCAAGACAATAAATCACGATTATTTTGATTATAATTATTTATCTAAATTAGGAATTAAGTTTACATTTATATATATTAAAAAAGTATTAAACCGCAATATTATATTTATGTATACATTTTCTCGCTTACCAAGTAAGGTTAGTAGATGAGACATGCGCATTGAGCGCATCCTCTCACTTTATATACCGCTTATTTATTTGTTTTCCTTTTACTTTTTATATTACGGTTGTCTTTTAAAGGTGACCCTTTAAGGGCGGGAGGAAATGGTAACGCCAGTTAACAATCTACTTTATCAACATTACATTACATATCGCATTGAGTTCGTCCTAAGTTATATCTACTTTATCAACATGACTAGTGCATATTTTTTTGTTTCCTTCCTTCCTTCCCTTTCCTACCGCACGCGCTGCCGCCGAGGTGAAAAAGAGGATCTCGGCGCGCGTCTTTATACTAAGTGATATTACGCCATCCGCAACGCACGGCCACCCGTCGCGTCTTATGTACATGAACCGCAAACCGCGCAGGACGAACATTGAGTTCTCTTGTTTATGTTTAATATTCACCGCATCAGACATTGTGTCTTTGTAACTCATAAAAGTGTGAGACGCCCCCGTAAGGGCAAACGTGGAGAGTGTGGGACTTCACGAGACTGTTCCGAGAGTGCGTGTGCGCCGAACCACGTGGCGAGCTCGCTGTATAGCAGACACTCCAGGAGGAAGGCGCGGCAGCCCTCATCAGGTCAGTGCGTGCTATCCCACCTATTTATTTTCCCCTTTGCCGTATGCACCAAAATTACAGTCCACTAAATCTTTATCGAAGATACCTTAAGTTACTGGCGTCTCCAATTGACCTTTCCAAGTTTAATTACATTAATACTTGGAAGACCTATTTTCTACCAGTTTTTTCTATTTTACCTATTACGTACAATATACATGCATAAAGTCTGAGACTTTCACCCTGAAGGTTACGCAGATACTATGGATTTACATTTGACATAATCTGCTCAGCACTATACGTAACAAACTTTGTTTGAGAAATTTAAGTTATATTAAAGTTATTTATAGAATTGTTAAAGTATTTGGGATTTTCCAAAACCTAGTAGTGAAAAATGGATGTTTGCATGATTACGACTGCTAGCATTATCGATGTTCTTTTTGTTGAAACAGAAACAGAAACAGAAACTTTTTGTTCAATGTAGATTATAACAATACTTATTGAAAGTCACTTTTTTCATTTACCACTGGTTCGCAAAAAAAGAACTCTGTCCTGGGACCAGCATGAAACCCAGCGTGACTATATGTTTTCCAATAACAGATTACAATCATGTTTACAATTAACGACACGAGACAAATTAGAAATAGCTTGGTAGCGATCACCCTTACCCTTTGATTAATTGTAATTTAGATTCGTTTTTGGTTAGAATAAATTCAAAATAAAGTTAAGTAAAAACACGATCACAAATCAGAACAAATAATCTGCCATCTAGCTTCTTTTTACTTATGAGAGGATGCTTATATTAAAAGGCAAAATGTTTAAAATAATTAATAGAATCAGGCGGTATTTTTGCAGAAGTTCATTATTGGAACATATCAGAAAGATCTTAAAATTTCCTTGGTAAAGATAATGTATTTTTTTCCTTATAAAGTTTCAACAGAGAGTCTATATTAAAAATCTGATATCCAAAGTATCAGAAAAATTAGACCCAAATATTTTAAAAAATATAAAAACACTGTACTTAATTAATTTTGTGTCAAAACGGCATTCGCTAGATGTCATTTCATTAACCAATCGATCTATCTGTAAAAAAATTCGTCAACAAAATGCTTAATATTTACTATATAAATTAAATAATGCTCTTTATTAAAAATCAGTTCATTGAACAACATTTTTATAATTTGATGTTAATAGAAAGCAACATTCTAAATTCTAATTCTAATACTAAAAACCTTAAAAATATATATTATAATAATTAAATTAAATTATTAAAAAAGAGGTCCTTTTCCTATATAAATACCAAGGACTGCAAGTTATTGCTTATATAACTTGGCTAAGGATCCTGTCTTACGAAAGCACAGAGAAACTTTAACTTTTTCCCTTTTTCTATTTACGCGAAACTCCATTATTATATTTTAAACGGCTTAAGTAGTGCATAATACAAAAATATGAAAAAAAATATACAAAATTAAGGTTTGTTTCAAATAAGGTTTACATAGAAATAACTTCTCAATACAATAAACCAAAAAAGGTGTCCATTGTTTTAACAAAATATGGATGAGTAAATAGTATATTACAAAATAATTGATCATTGAAGCCTATAAAAGTCCACTTCTGAACATAGGTCTCCCCATAGATTGTCTCAAAGGGGGAATTCTGTCATGTTTTCCACGCTCAGCAAGCAAGTTGGCAACCGCAGTTTATTTATTGTATTGGGTTGTCATCACATTCCTGTTTCAAATTTCCTCTGTAGCCTCTTACGAATACCCCGGGATGACATGGGGCAGTGAGTATACTTACATCACCACTACGTTGTATGTTAATAAAAAAATTAATACTGATACTTTCCAAAAGTCTTTCCGGAGGGTAGCCCTTTTTTACTTCTGGGCAAAAAAAAATACTTTTCAAAAATGCTTAACCTTCAACTCAATAAAGCACAAACAGAGTTGTTTATTACTGTGACATGTTATGTTTTTGTTTTATCCTAAAAATAACAATCCTCTTGTAGATCATCCATTGAGTAAAGTTGTGCAAATACAATTTTCTTTTATAACAGATCCTAAAGTTTTCATGACGTTAATTTGAGAATATGTGTTTAGCAAGTCGAAAGTAACACCTGCTACAATGTTCGTTCTAAGATAAATTTTGATCGATGTATTTTAATTTGCGAGCTCTAAATTCTTATCTTATTCCCGTAAATACTTGTGATTTTTCGGTTTTCTTTACGCGTAGAACCTTTCTTCAAATGCGTGACAATATAGCTATCCTTATTAAATGAAGGATAATAGCAAGACACAGGTGTCCTCACCGACTGATACTTCATATTTATTTTATTCGTTTTACGTCATGCGGGTCTTACGAATACCCCAGGCGATCATGCGGGTAGAGCTGTATATGACTTTGTCCTGACAAGTGGTCTGACATGTCCAGTTGCTTCGACTACGTTGATCCAAAATGTGGAGGATCATGCACCTTTCCTGTTGGACCTCCTGCTGACTCCTGATGCGGACGGATATCAGGTGTCTATCGATGCCATTCTTGGTTCTTTGGACCATTGTTTGATCCACAGTTTGGTGCCACTCACGCTGCCACTGCGGTTAGCCACTTGTTTGGTACTAGGTCAGCCAATTCGGACAGGGTGTGGTCATTTTTTGCATTTAAAATTCTCGGGATGCAAATACCAGCGCTCTTAAAAAGAAGTATAATTCTGCCTCTAGTTCCGTCAAAAGTGTCATTGGCAAGGCGAAGTCAGAGCAAATCGGTAGAATTGGCAAAAACTAATTCAACTTCCTACGGAAACACGTGCATTCTGATTACTCGCCAAGACTGTCCAAGGAAACCTCTGTTAGCCATCTCTGCCATCTCTGCACAGGGGGAACGACTGTCCATGCCGCAAAGAAAATAACCAATCTACAAACGAAACGTTTTATAATGAGATTGCCAATACACCCGAATATGGCATTTACAGCAAATACGTGTTGGATTTGAAAGAGTTTATGTTAATGTCTCTAATTAAAAAAAAATTAAACGTAAAAAATTGAGTTTAACTGCATGGACCATTTATATATTTAATTTTGATAATATTCGTTTAAAGTTTAGTATAATCAAATCCCTCAAGATACATATAAATAATATAGCAGTCATAAACCAAAATCGATATTCATACATTTCGGTGTTAATCAAATATTCTCTGTACTCCATCTCGGCTATTGTAAGATTATTCAAATTCTCATTCCATTTATAGGCTAAAATCCACTAGCAACGCAGCGGGGTGGTGTCGCCGAATTCTCACGTCCAACGACTGCTCTCCTCTGTGCATATATCAGCTGACACATAGCCGGCGCGTTTTGGACGTGCGATATTTTGTAAAAAGTTCTACAATAAGTTTTATGAATAATCACCAGATTGTAAAGTTCTTGGAATACGCAGCGGAAGTTTTTGTTGTCATAGTGTGAAATCTGAAGGTTTTAAAAGAGTTATCGTTGTTTATTTTATTACTTAATTTTAAAGTTATAAAGTATTATAATGTACTAAAACAGAATTACGAAATAAAACTAGATGAACAAAACAATTCTCGGAAAGAAGAAAATTTATTGAAATTGTTTCGTTATAAAAATAAAAACTTTTAAAGCTTTATAAAGTTTTAGTAGTTAATTATAGCTATTAATAAGGCCTATAATATATTAATGGAATAACTTTTCTTTAACTTTTCAATATCTACTTAGACATTAATGCGATAAGTATATCATAGAATGCGACATGTGATTAAGTATTAAATACATTCTTGATACTAAAATAATAAATATTCATGTCATATTAGCTGATTTTGTCCCGTCATTGAAGTAGGACAATTTGAAAGCCTCGTAAAATCAAACGTGTCCATTTAACATAATAAATTGTTACACATTGAATGATTTTACAGATTTTACACAGTTACATTTTTAAACTTGGCTGAAAGTAGCCCGGATGAAATCAGATCGTCAATCGTCATTGTAATCATCACTAGCCGATTCACAGCTAACAATTCACAGCATACAATCGACATCCCCTTTTTTAGGTTTCTCTAGAGCAAAGAGGCGGTTATTTCGGACTCTTACCAACTGACTCACAACAACTCAACGGTAGTTTACGAAGGCACGAGATCTCTATAAAGAACGCGACCGCAGCTCCCTGCGACTGCAGCGATTCAGTTACTACACCTACTCACTTTATTTACTTTTCACATTACTCCATATTACTTAATTTTAATAACCTTACAAAAATTCAATTTAACTCACATTACTTTACATGGTAGACTTCTCTACATAAAATTCACACTAAGGGTTAACTTATACTTTCAAAATAACTATGAAATAATGATTACTAACACAACGTGCACTGAAATATTTTTATACAATATTTGTCTTTGAATTACTGCGTTTCACACTTGATTTAAAATGTATAATTATAAAAGGTATATTAAAGCTGATCTTGCTTAGATCAGCACGTAAATAAAACCATCATATTGCACATAATATTATAATATTTTTATGAAATTGATCAAAAAAATCATGGACCTTGTACATAAATCCGCTAAGTGTAAAATTGAATTAAATTACCCAGTCATTATAATCAGTGTTCCGTTAAAAGAATAACTGGGAAATTGAGAATTTAAAGTAAATAATAATTAAGTAAACACGAAGTAATGTTAAATAATGTGAATAAATAGAGTGAAATATTATTTAAATTTGTTTAAATTTTAATTGTTTCACACCATTTATCATATCAAAAACTTAAAATTGTTTTTCGGTTGGGAACGAGAATGGAGGGGGGGTTATAAGTAAACACTAATACGGATCTAAACTATTGAAAGAGAAATTTGACACACTAAATTTTAAATCTTACATCGAACAAATAATTTTTTATTTAGAATGTAACATGTATTATACTATAAGCTCACGGTCGCTCAGCGAGCTATATAGAGGGCTATGCTCAGAGTTTCTTTGCGTAAGAGAATAAGAAATCAAAATATCCACTAATGGTAATTGGATGCTGCGGCTTATGGACATTCACATCTATACTCGATTAAGAATCGAAACGCAAGATGCCAGTAAAAAGGGTCTCCGGTTCTCTAGACTGATCTTACAAAACACAGCATTATTCTCTTGTTTCATGCTGGTATTCTGAGCCTTGTCCTCTAGACCGATCTTATAAAATACATCATTCTTCTCTTGTTTCTCGCTGGTATTCTGAGACTTGTCACAGTATAAATAAAAAGTTAGTAAGGAAACTAAACCTAGTTGAGGACATAATTACATACGCTCCATGGAAGCAATAGGTTTGTGATTTTTTACGTTTTTGATATTTTTTTAACATTTTTGTTCTGTAATGATCAATCAATGGAATATAAACAATTAGCTTACAATTATTCACAAAACACATTATATTTTCTGCATAATTAAATTTTAAGTGTATCTTTCGTCAGAAATTTGTCACCGAATTCATGGTATTTATCTCTTTGATATTTCCCCTTTTATTTTCAATTCACGTAATATTTATCAATTTCACGTAAATTTATTTTTTTCTACATTCTAAAACATCGGATTTTTTCCGCAGCATGTCCAATGAAGTTTGACTACTGTCGCTCGCTGAAAGTATCACATTTTCTTCTGTCTGATTGTCGGTGTACGCATTTCAACCAACTTTGGAGCTTCGGTTAGGTAACTTTTCTACTCTTTTTTGTAGATCTGGTAGATGAAGAGATTGTAACGAATTGTTTTTAAGCTCTTTGCGATGTTTTCCCGCAAGAATGTCCTAAATAGTATATAATAATATAGCATTAGAATGTTTTTCACAAACAGTATATTTTTATGGCGGTTTGATCATCAAATCTTCTCGAGTAATGAAGAGGAGCCATTGGGAACGTCGGAAAAAGATAACAAAATGTAGTGTAGTAACCTGTATCATAAACAAACAGTTCAAGCTGGTGGCCACTTTTACAACTCAGGAGGAAAGTAAACAACAACTATTGTAAAAAAATACTGCACTATATTCCTTAAAATTGTATAGCACTATCGACAAGCATGTCTCTATCACCTAAATTGAATTTAATTCAAGTAAGCAACAATTAATAATTATAAATCAGAAAGGCTGTTAGTAAATAAATTAAACATGAACGATGCGGCAGATTACTTTTAAGAGTTTTGTCCACTTCAAATATTCCATCATATTATCATAACGTGGAAATCGTAAAAGGCGACGGAGAGGAAACCGAAAAGAGAGCCCATTTGATCTCATATTGCGTCGTGTTCCATCCCAAAAATGGTTCGGACAAAAGTCGTGTTACTGAAACTGTTTTAATTGATTTATATTCTGAGCAAATATAGCTATCTGATATAATAGTAAAAAAAATAATCAAATCCGTAAATTTAATTTTATTCAATGTGTAGTGTTCGCGTAAATTTAAGAAATCATTATGTGAACCAGTACGGACTGGTAATAGCAAATAAAATTCGCCGATTAGAAGATCTTAAAACCAAGCGCGCAAGATATATAACATCTTTAAATTTCTTGAAGAGATGCAGAGACCATAATCTCATTCCTACGTGTGTCAAAATATCAACAAAAAAGGACATTCGAGGAAGCGCAAAGATCTTAAATCAGGCAAGTAAAAAGTTGTTACGAACGGTGATTCAGCAGAAACGGTTCGATTTACATTTCATAAACAACACCATAGACAATTTGTTCAGTGAACTAAAGACAGTTTTAACGACATTTGATTTTAATAATTGCATCGAAACTTTAAACAAACGAGAAACAGCAAAATACAATGAATGCAAAAATAAACAAATAGAAAAATACCAAAAATTAACAATCAAATCAAATGCCAACCATCTAAGTCAACGTCAGAACGAAACACAACCGTTGACCACAGACGCAAACAATAAACAGCGCACGGTCTATAATCTGTCAGAACATACACTGGACGAACCAACAATAAAGGTGTTAGCGAGGGGAATGAATTTCGCATTAACACCGCGAAAAATCCCGTACGAAGAAATTATCTGCAGCGTTGAGGATTGTCTGTTTAAAAATAATATTGGTAAGGAAGATTTGGAGGCTATACGTCAAGATATTTCGTCCTTGTTACGTCGAAGTTCAGTGCCGAAACCAAACCTTCCTAAAGACGAACTTACAGCGTTGATTAACTTACGGAACAGACCAGAGCTAACGATTCTCCGCGCGGATAAAGGAAATGCTACGGTAATAATGGACACGTCAGAGTATAATTTTAAAATACTACAGCTTTTATCGGACGAAAGTACATACAAAAAGGTCAAAACAGACCCCACAACTAACACGCTTAAAGCAACTAGCGATTTAATAAAGAAATACTCCGAAAAATTAAATCTCGACGTGAATTCGCTAATACCATCATGTACCAAACCACCGAGATTGTATGGGTTACCAAAGATACACAAACCAAACGCTCCACTACGTCCTATAGTGAGCCAGATCGATTCACCAACTTATAAGCTGGCACAACACTTGGCAAAAGTACTGTCACCACTGAGAGGACATAATAGAGCGCACACAAAGGATTCATACCATTTTGTTAGTGAGATAAAAGACCTACATCTCGCTGACAATGAAACTATGGTCAGTTTTGATGTTCAGTCACTATTCACATGCCTACCTATTGAAGACTGCATATCAATTGTAACTAGGAAGCTAGAATATAATAACATGCCTGCTGAATATGCAGTATTACTTAAACACTGCCTCACATCTGGCTATCTATTGTGGAAGGAAGAGTTCTACAAGCAAGTAGATGGTGTGGCGATGGGCTCACCTGTATCTCCCATAGTCGCTGACATATTCATGGAGGACTTCGAGGAGAAAGCCCTTCTTACTGCTCCTGTAAATCCAAGATTCTACAAGCGGTACGTAGACGACACTTTCACAATTTTACCATCTGACAAAGTAACTGCATTTTTAAACCACCTTAACTCTATAAACTCTAAAATACAATTCACAATGGAGTTAGAGGCAAATAATTCTTTAGCTTTCTTAGATGTTTTAGTCATTCGAAATCCTAATAACACAATTGGTCACACTGTGTATAGAAAAAAGACCCATACCAACCGATATTTAAATGGTGAATCTCACCATCATCCTTCACAGTTAGCTACCGTGGGTAAATCTTTGTTTCAGAGAGCACGAGGGATCTGTGACAGAAAGCATCTGGCCGCCGAACTTCAGCACGTCAAGCAAGTATTGCAAGACAACAAGCTTCGGGTCCCGCGCCTACGTCACAGTGACCGAGTGAAGCCGGCCACAGTCGAGCGTGTACCTGCTGTACTACCATATGTCAGAGGAGTCACAGACAAGGTTGGCTACATCTTGAAGCGAGCTTCCATTAAAACATACTACAAGCCACTCCATACAAATACTTGTTCGAACTCTCTGTTAAGCATGCTACCCAATGCTAAGCCATTGGACCACGGAGCCACTATTACATTACATTATTACTATATATATATATATATATATATATATATATATATATATATATATATATATATATATATATATATATATATATTTGTTACGCATTTCAATAATGTGAAATCATAACAGTAAACACTTTTATAGTGTTACACTAAGGGAAAACCTCACCTTATTCCTACCCGTAATCCGTCAATAAGAGAAATGCCATAAAGATTGACGAGGTACAATTTAGTACAACAGAAGATGTATGAGTATTAAAGAGTAGTACAGAAAAAGAGAAATGTATGCTTATATATATAAAACCAAACTAGCAACAAAAAGTAACATAGGTGAAATATATGCAGTACTACGATGAAAATTTAAGTTTAGTTTCTTCTTTTTTTTTTTGAAGTATCGTTTCATTATATAAACGTATTGAACGGCAACTAAGAAAAATTTAGATCAGTACTATTTTTGTACTATTTTAAACAAAATTGATAACCTAAATAATTCCTTAGGAGGCACGTAGGCAGACGATAGATGCAGGTAGCTTAAGACCGTACTTTATGGTAATCTTTACAGGAATACTTGAGGCTATTCAGCGGTGAACTTGTAGTGATCCACAAAGATGAAAATAATGAAGTTAAAGATAAAAATTTATAACATATAGAGATAAATTATGGATAATTTAGTTTAATATTACGTTTGGTATGGTTTAATACCGTCACTGTTTTGTAGAAAGTGCGAATATACATAATTCGCTGTTTTGCGTAAAAATTAAATTGTAATAAGAGCGAATATGGAATATCAGGCCTTCTTTGTAACAAATAGTATATAATAATACATATGTTTTATTTTCTGTTCGCCGTTACTACAAATCGATTACAAATGGCTCAGGGAAATGTTCTGTTACGAAAAACAAAATCATTGAAAAATGGCTTATTCGCCCTTTCTACAAACCAGTAACGATATTATTAGAACAATACATTCATAAAATGAAACAAAATTATTTTATTATTACTTAATTAAAATACCAGAAAATGGTAAACTTCCGCAAAGTAACGGTGTGACAGAATTTACTTTTCTGTTCAGGAGTCCGTCTCGGTGGTCCCCCATCCTTATTCTTATATTTTACCGCCAAATAGCAATACTTCCATTGCTGTGTTTCGTATTTTAGGTTATATAAAACCTAATATTTAAAAGCTGTGGTGTGTTCTATTTTATTTCTTACGGGTGCCACAACACATCTGTAGCCTTTTTGTTAGCTGAGCTAGCATGAGCTGTTATACTCATTTACTTTTAAGTGGACCTTAAGTTCGTTTGTCACTTTAGTTTCATAATAATAAATTCCATTGGCATCATAAATTGCAACAGAGGTAAATAATACAAAAAAATGAGCATCAGCATTTTCCTAATCGCAGCTTAAAACTTAAACTGAGGTAAGTCTATGTAATAAGTTCAGCAGTGGATTTTGATAGTGCTGTAATGGATGGATGAATCTATAGTAAACTGTGGGCAATACTTTAACTTTTATCGCTAATACAAATAATGTCCTAGAAAAACAAAATTGAAAAGTCATACTAATTTTATTCACAAATAAAATTTTGTTTTTAAACTTTCTAAAAATTCTGATTTTATCCAAATGGAAACAGGAAAACGTCGTTCAAGCTCCTTAACGACTTGAGTTCGAGTAAATTTTCACTCCGTAAAATTGTCCCTATGCAATAATCCTTCGGAGTTTTCATACTTTATGGATTAGGCTATGAGGCTCCGCGTGTGTATACTTATTTCTTATTTTATACTATCTGTCATGAGTGAAATTTGGTCTGGAGGAAATTATTTTATTTATTTATTTAATGTTTATTGTACACCTTATAATAAAAGATATAAAGGGCAGATTGAATGCCTCATGGCATTCTGTACTATACTTTGGATGATTTGAGAAACTGTATGGGGTAAACAATATACTTTATAAAATTATTAATCCTAAAGTTACGCCAAAAATATTTATAACTAGCGATCCACCTCGGCTTCACACAGGTGATTTTTAGATTTCGACAACAATGCCACCTACCAAGGCCAATTGAGTTTTTAAACCATCCAGGAACCCACTCAAATACACAATGAAGTTCATCAAAATCGTTCAAGCCGTTTTCGAGTTTTAGAGGGACTAACGGACAGTAACTGATTTATATATATATATACATATATATATATATATATATATATATATATATATATATATATATATATATATATATATAAGAGACTAGCTGAACCTGGCAGATGTTGTCCTGCCAAACAATGTCGCAGGTTGTATGTACTCGGCAACGTTTTATTTTTATTTTACCGTATACAATTTAATTCATTATTTGCCGCGCTTGATGGAATTAAATGCAAATAAAATCAAAAATATATATATTTTGTTTGTTTCAATTGTTTTTCATTTTTTTAGATTATATATATATATATATATATATATATATATATATATATATATATATATATATATATATATATATATATATATATATTTTCTCCAGTGAGAGAGAGAGATGATAGGCGTCCGCCATACTGAATTGAGAAGGACGTCACTTTACTTATTGCGTTTCGCTCTTCAAGCCCTTTATTTGATACCAATATCATATGGTTTATCCTAAAATCTTCCGGTCCGGGAAGTACACAGAATGCACCACCAGACCGGCTAAAATCGTTTTCTTGAACTCTGCCTCGACATTCTAAGCCTTGTCCGGCGCATCTATAACTTAACCGGGACTGCAGTGGAAGCCTCCTCCCCTCCCAAATAGGAGCATTGTTGGCCAGTGCAACCGATGCCAACTCTATATGTCATAATTGATGCTCTTGCGCAGACACCAAACGGCGATCATATTTTATATGATTGAGTACAATTTTATAAATAATGAGCATAATATTTTAGTTTCTTTTAAAATGCAAATAAGCAAGAATAATTTTTCAATTCTAGAGCAGTTTAAGGTTACGGTCTCAGTTCCCACTAGGCTAGTTTGCGTCCAGATAAAAACAGTTTTATGCACAAACTTTATTTAGTTTTTCTTCTTTAAGATGATAAAAGGGTACTTTAACAAATATTGCCTTTTAAAATACGAAATAGTATTATGTTATGTAAGAGATATTATACATACACACACATGTGTGTGTGCGTTTTATATATATCCGTCGTATTGCACATAATATATTAAGGTTAATAATTATAAGGTTCTCGAGTTGCAGCCACGTACCGGTAGGCGCACTGTAGGACGACCCCCCACTAGATGGAGTGATGACCTGGTAAGACATGCAGGAAGTCGATGGATGCAGGTGGCTCAGGACCGTGATGTGATACCTTGGGGGAGGCCTATGTTCAGCAGTGGACTTGTGAAGGGCTGTAATGATGATGATTTATATATATATATATATATATATATATATATATATATATATATATATATATATATATTCGTTTATTCCGACAGTAAGTAACCATAAGTTAATTATTAATTGGTTATATGACTGCAAATTCGGAAAATCATGACAGCCACCACTTAACTATTGACGTGTTATTCGTCATTTGGTCTGAGGGCATATTTTAAGCGTGCTGATTGGAATCTATTACGGTCTCTTCTGGCTTCGTATGTGTCAAACCTCTTGTGATATAGAATAGATCCAAACTTACACTTTCCCCGGGATTATCACTTTGCTCGGCAGGAGATCTCTTCTTTTTATCAACGGCGAAAGAGGTGACCAACCGACGTGATGTTAACATGCAAAATGCAACCCTCTGAAACCTCAACTTCAAGCTTTTGTCACCGTTCTCGATTACCCCATCAATTCGCTCCCGATTAGATATTCTCTGTAGTCTTCAGCCCCTACAAGCCAGTTCCACTTGTCTTCAACTCAACTCACCGCAGATTTATAAGGCATTTGCTGTTACCTTATTATCTGGCACCTGCTCCGGCCCAACGTTCTTACCATAATCACTTGCAAGGGCGCAATATGGCATGCATTACACACCGGCATATCGTTTGCAGCAGCATCACTTGCCCTTACGCTCACAAAATGCATTTCCCACCGGCATTTAGTACGCACCGGCAGTCAGACTCCACTATCGAACTTCGGTCTGAGCAGGGAGATGATATGATAGCGCTGACAAGCAAAACACATCGAAGTCTAAATCACGCTCTCAATGTTACGAATGGAATAGCATAGGATAATTTTATTCCAATCCAACACGGAGCGTTGACTGCTCACCGGGCTGAAGACCTGGCTCGGTGAGAGATCTTGCATTTCGTTTCACGGCCAAATGCTTAAGTTTGAAGAAGAAGTCCTTCATTTTTGAGAAAAAGAAAATTGCATGGGACGGGTTTGAAACAGTTCACACGTAGGTATGGAATGGGCTCCACCATTTTGGAAACCAATTGATCTTGATCGTCTTTATCTAACGTATTCAAAACTGCAGGATAAACAAATGATTAGAATAGAATAGAATAGATTATTATTCAATATTAATTACATGTAATTCTTATTCAAATGCATTTTTTATTATTTTACCACTAGTTTTATAAAAAATTTTGTCCTGACAAGAAACAGCAAGAAACCCAGCGGGACTTTTTTTAAAGGTTTTTATTAATCATGTACTCTTTGGTAGTATAATAACTCCTTACTAAACTAACATTTTCAACATTTTGATAGAAAATGTATGTATATTTTCTAGGACAATATTTTAAAAGCGTATACAAGGCCCGATGAAGAAATTACTGGTTCTTTAGACTGGAGTAACTGGTATAACTAACTTGTGCTTGCTTAGTGGTTTACTATCATTTGGGCAGTCAACCACTCAGTATTAGTAGTCTGTTGCTCATCAGCAGACAGGACTCATATGGGAGAAATTAACACAATCATTTTTTATCCACATTTTCCTATCAGAATATAACAATATAAATATTTGACAGAGTGGACAGGGATGTGTTATGGCAAACGCTGAACTCATTTAGGTTAAACGGTGGGTTGATACAGGCATTAAAGTTTAATTCTGTATAGGGACTCGAGTGCTTGTGTTAGGATCAACGGGGCCTACTCGGACTGGTTTGGCATCCATAAAGGTGTCAGACAGGGCTGTGTAGCTTTCCCGTTGCTGTTAAATCTATTTATGGACAGTTGTTTGGAAAATTTGAAAGTTGAAGAATGCGGGTTAAGAATGGGTCAGTTAACCGTCAAATGCCTTTTGTAAGCCGATGATCAAGTCATACTTGCGTAGTCGGCGGGCAAGTTGTAAATGATGGTTACATTAATGAACAGGTCATTAAAAGAAAGGGGAATGAAAGTGAACGCAAGTAAGACGAAAGTGATGGTTTTTGAAAGAGAAGAAAGCAAAATGGTATGTGAAATAAGAATAGAATGAGAGTTAATTGAGCAAGTGGATAAGTTAGCATATTTGGGATGTGTATTCAGCAGGGATAGGAGATATGATAAGGATATTGAACGACAAGTGAATGCAGGAATTAAAGTAAATGGGGCTCTACACTCTATTGTGAAAAGTCAGAATGTGTTAAAAAAGGCACTTATGGCAATTCACAATGCTGTATTAGTCCCTACTTTAACGTATGGTAGTGAAAGTTAGGTGTAGCAGAAGAAGCATGAGAGAATAATAAATGCAGTAGAAATACGGGCGCTAAGGATTATGTTAGGGCTGAGTCTGAGTGACAGGGTGAGAAACTGTGTGATAAAAGAAGAGTGTGACCAGGATTAAGAAAGTAATGCTTCGGTGGTTTGGTCATGTAGAAAGAATAAATGAGGAAAGAAGATTGACAAAGCAAATATATGTTGCAGATATGAATGGAAGAGTCGGAAAGGGATGCCATAGACGAAAGTTTGTCGATTAAATTGGCGATATATTAAAATCGGCCAAATTAAGAGTACCATTAACCGACGAGCATGTATGCGTAGGTATACGGATGTGGAAGAGGCGAGAGAGGTACGTCAGGATTGTACTAAATGGAAGTCTTCGGTCTCTGCCTACCCCTCTGGGTGACAGGCGTGAGTGTTTATATATATTTGCTTATCTCAATTTTGTTAGTTTGCTGTCGCCTTCGAACTCTGCACTTTGAATACAGAAGACTATTGATTTTTTTCGGGAATGTAATAATATATCCATGTTTTATCTCCTGTGACAATGTCCATGATCATTCAAGTCACATTAACAACATTTATCACACCAATCATTTCTAGTCCGTTTTTGTTTTGGGGTGAGTATATAAGTGATTCATGGGTTGGCGATTACAGTCTTTTTTCATTTTTTAATTTGTTTTGTATTTTTCTGGCACACGGAACGATGTAAGGTATTTTGTTACACTACCACATCAATGTTGGAAACATATTACTGAATAGATTTTGATTAAAACAAGTCCAGTTTTTTTTTAATATATTGGAAAATTATTGGAGAAATAATAGAATCAGGAGTTACTTCGCGAATATTCAATAAATTAAAGTTGGCAAGAATTTCTTTGCCCATATCCGCTCAATAAAATAAAATGATGTGTCTTACCTAGTTCAAAGAGCACCTCCAGCCCTCTCTCAATTGCATGCACTAATCCCGTCACCACTAATCCCAACACCACTACTTCTAACACTACTACACTAGAAAAGACATACCATCGACGATAATTAGGATACGTGTTTCACCTCTACACGAGGCATCTTCAGGTGATGTAGACTCTGCGGTAAGCCAATACAGCCGCTATTTATACAACTCACTGATGCAACCGCTCCCCTATTAAAGTAGCGAGCGGCCACATAATACGATAAAACATGCGACGCAGCCGTTTGCTGTTAAAATAATAAACGTCCGCCTACCCTCCAACCACGCAAACAATCGTTGATCATCGTAAGGGTGATAAAAGACCATATTGCGAGGCTGTTTTCTATTAGAGAGCGGGCTTAAATATGTTTAACAGAGGTGAGTTAGAAACGTTTGTATGTTCATTCAGCGGTGCAACGTTACCATCATCGTTATTTTTAAATCTCTGTTTCAACACACACATACAGTCGCAGCTCTTTATTACAGGTATGTAAGACTAAAAGAATGTTTGTTGGCTAGGTTATGTCCAGTATTCAAGATATGCCAAGAAAAATGGGTTTATCGAGGGTGCAATTTCCGTACCAAAATGCTCTTCATAACGTGTCCCGAAGATGCAGTCAGTCTGACCCTCGTAAACGGCGTGGCATTCGACAGAAACAAGTATGTAAATACCCAAATTTTGACTTATATCCAACTTATATTTATTATTGCAGATATTCCTACGAGACTTTTTGTTTTGAATTACACGTTAACGCCGTTTTGTTAAATGGTATTAGCTATTTTTTCAGATATGGAGCCTATATCGCAATGAAAGATAACATCGTTAAAAGTTTTGTAGCTAAAGAAATTCGAGCTGTACCCGCATCTTCTCATTGCAATCCTGAGTTGCCCATTTTATGTCACTAAATCAAAGAATAAAAGACAATTACCCCATTGTTACTTAAGTTAACAAGCGAAATACTGTTGTCATTAAGGAGAATAACGGGTACAGCCAGGAGGTTAGCGATGTTATCCAAGGTGATGACTTTGAGATATTACAGTCTGACCCAACCAACAGGTTTAATTCAGATATTAAATTATGCCATCAAAAACATAACTTGTAAAAAAAAAACAAGTAAAAAGTTGTGAGATCCATGTAATACCTATTCGGTTAATTTATTCAGTCCCTACTTAAGGGTCCTTCTGTTTTAAGTTATTACGTAATTAGCTAACCTAACAACATTTTACAGTGACCTTATGAATGTTAAAAATCTTTTATGTTTTAAATATTATATAGATTGACTTGGCAATCGCACTAAGTAATCTAACAAAAGAAAAACTGCTACAATATAATAAGATAAATTTTGACACAGTGTTAATGATCGTAATAGCTCAAGTGGATATTTCAATTTCCCTTCTTTTGTGAAAAAATCTATTATTTCGAGCCATTTTTGTATTTTTTTTAAATACAAATATTTTAATTAAACTATATGCACTCATGATTTTTTATTCAAATAACCATTTTAGTTTTTTCTATTATGTCAATAAGATCAAAAAATATTATTCACGTTTCATCAGTTTGTAATTTGTATCTAAATATAATTTCCAAAACACACGATTTCCAAAAAAATACCGAGGAAAGATCGGTCATCCAGGTACTTATACATATACGAGTACCACTGATTCATTTACTGCAAGTGTAACTTTGTAATTCTATATATTCATATGATATTACAAAGTTATTTATGCAGTTGATGTATCTAAAAAACTGGACAGAAAATAAAAAAAATATTTTAGTTTTTCATTGATTTATATACTAAACCCTAATTGTATTCTAAATTTGAAGCTTTTATGTCTGCTAGAAGTGCCTTAGTGTTGATGATCGGTCAGTCATTGAGTGACAAAATTAAGAAACTTTGGCTAGTTATAAATATGCTATGTCTATAAAATGTCTACTTGGTTACTGAAAATTCAGGCTTCTAATTATATCCACTACGAAGTTATAGGGGGTCGAAAATGGCCTGAATTGCTTCGAAAAGTATGCCGCTTTTTTGCAAGATTTGGCGGAGGCACTGCCGTGCCCCCTAATGTATACAAAAGTCACAAGTTGTCTGGGAGCAGTCTTATTTCAATGAATCGTCAGGCACCAATTGAATATGGGTTATCTAAAATACATAAAGAGCATGTTTTTATTCGTCCAGTTGTCTCATGTATAGGTGTACTAGCTTATTTCCTTGTTAAAAAATAAACTTCTTTCTTCGGAAAAAATCTGAATTCTACCCAGTTTGCAGCCTTAAAATAGTTTAGATTTCATTTCCAATATTAAAGATAATTATTCGTATTCCCCTTAAATCTATGTTATTATCTTTAGACGATGACAGTCTCTTTACAAATGTCCCAACCCTTGACTGGTTGCGTATACTCGCAGATTTGTTTAATGTAAGTCGTCTACATCCCGGGAAAACAAAAGATCTTTTTAACTAAACCTTTCTTTGTTTGAAAAAAATTATTACCGGTTTAACAATAATATTAAATCATTTATTTCATACAACTTGCACATTCATATTGTGTTAGTAAAAAATGTTAGCATTTTAATGATTTCTTATATTTACGCGAACACTACAAATGATTAAAACTACTTTTACGGATTTTATAGCGTTTATTTTTACTTTTTATTTTTAATTCCCGACGTTTCGGGCGCTTTCCAGCACCCATGGTCACGGGGGACTGAGATGACTGACGTCCCGATGTCATTGTTAAACCCGGAGTACCTTCAGCTTTTTTTTATTGTTTATGGTCCGATCTATGCAAAATGAACTGACTATGTCTTGAGGTCTTGCAGTGGTATGCTTGGGTTTAGTTTTAATTTTATTGATTATAGGATCCCAAGCACATTTCACATTTCACAATTTTACCATCAGACAAAGTAACTGCATTTTTAGAACATCTTAATTCCATAAACTCTAAAATTCAATTTACTATGGAGTTAGAGGCAAATAATTCCTTACCTTTCCTAGATGTGTTAGTCATCCGAAATCCTAATAACACCATTGGTCACACTGTGTATAGGAAAAAGACCCATACAAACCGATATTTAAACGGTGAATCTCACCACCATCCTTCACAGTTAGCTACCGTGGGCAAATCTTTGTTACAGAGAGCACGAGGGATCTGTGACAGCAAACACCTGGCCGCCGAGCTTCAGCACGTCAAGCAAGTTCTGCACGACAACAATCTTCGGGTCCCGCGCCTACGTCACAGTGACCGAGTGAAGCCGGCCACAGTCGAGCGTGTGCCTGCTGTACTACCATATGTCAGAGGTGTCACAGACGAGATTGGCTATATCTTGAAGCGAGCTTCTATTAGAACATTCTACAAGCCGCCGAAGAAGATTAGTCAGTTCCTATCATCCGTCAAGTGTCATATTCCTCTACAAGATGTAGGAGTGTACAAGCTTGATTGTGAATGTGGTCTCTCTTATATAGGACAAACCAAAAGATCAATTAGGACCCGCGTAAAAGAACATATAGCTGATGTGAAGCATCAACGTTCCGGGAAGTCTGCAGTTTTTGATCATATCCTAGACGGCCCCAACCATTTAGATTTGATAGACCACAAATCCTCGCGAAAGAACACCGATTCCTACCAAGGATGATACGTGAGGCTATTGAAATTAAAAAACATCCTAATTTCAATAGAGAAGGAGGCTGGGTACTACCACCTGCTTGGGATCCTATAATCAATAAAATTAAAACTAAACCCAAGCATACCACTGCAAGACCTCAAGACATAGTCAGTTCATTTTGCATAGATCGGACCATAAACAATAATTAAAAAAAGCTGAAGGTACTCCGGGTTTAACAATGACATCGGGACGTCAGTCATCTCAGTCCCCCGTGACCATGGGTGCTGGAAAGCGCCCGAAACGTCGGGAATTAAAAATAAAAAGTAAAAAAAAAAACGCGATAAAATCCGTAAAAGTAGTTTTAATCATGTTAGTATTTTATTAATTGGGATTAAAAAATTATACTTGTTACAATAAATTACCTACGATTATATTTGTTACTAAGAGTGACTATCAGGGAAGAGGGTATGTTCCCGTGATCGTCACTCTTTGCACAAAGCATTTCCAGATCAGTGATGTAAATCGGTTTTGCTAATGCCTTCAGGATGCTATTGGAACTGCTCCTCACTATGCTAATCAGGGAGCTCGTTTTTTACGATATATGGCATCGAAACCATCAGTTTGGTATTCCGCATCCCTGATGCACTGCAAAAACGCGACAGGCACATCATTCTGAAGACATTGTTATACTGGATTTGAAGAGTGTCTAGCGATTTCTTTGTGTGTTTGACCTATACATTTCCCGTGTGCACTCTTTGGCAGTATGCTTTAAATTGCATCTCTTCTGTACATCGAGAAAATCTGCGAGTCAACATGTTACCTCTAACCGCCAGAGGCCTTCGCTCCCTTTCCATATCATCATCGTCTTTGTGGCTGCTAATGATGACATTTAAATTCAGTCACACATTTGAAGTTCACACCATTAAGGGTGTGGTATTTGTTGTATCATTGAGTTATTTACCAGCAGCCTCACAGGCCATATATTCCATCTTTTTAACATTGCATGTAAGCCCGTGCACAGCATACGTCTCAGACATTCAGCATCTCCCTCAGACCACCCACCGTGCGGTTAATCAGTACTAAATTGTCTGTGTAGCTTATCCTGTTTATACCGATGCCATCAATCCGGCACCCAACACGCATGATGCAGCTCCACGATGAGATCGTTTACATATACGTTGAAGAGCCTGGGAGACGTCAATCCTCCCTATCTCACCCCACATCCCAACACAAACCATTCCGAAAGAGAGTTTGCCCATCTCACAAGGTTGGTCTGATTGGCATACCGATACTTTAATGTATACAGAACTTGAACCGGGTGTACCGGTTTAAGTTCTGCATATATTATATACCCTTGAACCCCTATCACTAAGCCTCCTCCAAAGCAAGTCACATGACACAAGTTTAAAAGCCTTAGAGAGGTCAAGGAAATAGCCACTAGCACGTCCGTGGAGAGTATAGTAGCCAAACAAAATATGTCGTCGTCCGTCCGGCATAGTATACTATCCAAAACGACACGTTGTAAATATTTCCATCTAGTTTAAAAATGCCGAAATAAATGAACATTGTGCTTGACAAAAATTATTATCTACGAAATACTTCACTAGAAATAACACAAGAGGGCAGTGTTTAGTGTTTGGGTGCATAGAATTAAAAATAACAACTTCAGTCGACTTGTCACGAAAGTGTTTCGGAGCACCAGCGATTATGTCGTATTTCTTACTTTTTTAACTTAATTGTTAGATTATTGTACATCAAAATGAACTTAAGAATTTGTACTTTGTGATAATACTTAGACGATAAAGTTTCACGTACTAAATTCCAAATGTTGTTGTTACCAAAACAATGACGTCTTTGTAATTCACAGTCGCTAGTGGTCTTGTTTATGATTGATTTGCGTGTTATTCAGTGAAGTAATAGTGAATATATTTCTAATAAACATAATCATACACTTTTTTAGTTAAAATATATTAAAATGTCAAAGGATTCACAATTAATATCAATGTGTTTTTCAGATTTTTTCGTATATCTAGTGCGGTTTCGAAGGACGTTATAAACAGTTATACACGTACAGCATAAATAAGTATTTTCAATATTTAATACTGCTTGATGTTATCACATGTTTTATTTTTGTTGTAATATACTGTTGTATTGATTCATTTTCACACTTGTATCGTGTTTCAAAATCGTATTTGCACACTTTTACTGTGTTTGAAATTTTAATGTTTTTGTATTTTTGGGTTATTTACCTTTTGTGACATTTTTTTTGTTCTAATTATTTCAAAAGTCAACAATTTATTCCTCGAAAATAATGCAACACCTTGCGAAGTTTGTATTTCTCCTATAAAATTTACTTTGTTTAATACGATTTTTTTCTTCGGGGATGTCGATTTAGGAAATAGTTTTTTAATTTTATCGTTTTAAGCCAAAACTATAAATCATTGAAATATTCAATCACTTATTCGTATTTCATTCAACCTTATCGTGCATTAAGCGTTAGACAGACGGCCATCTTTTTCAATTCGAACGACACGTAACGACTCGGCAATTGAGAATGTATTTTGATTTGATTTGTTTAGCTACTTAGAAATATTCAAATATGAAGATATTAGCATCATATTAAAGGAAAATGAATCTTGTTTTTCTTTTTAGTGTTGTGTCGGTAAAAATTACTATATTTTATGCTTAAGAAACAAATTTATGGAAAGTTTTTTTTTTATTTTCCATTTGGGAATTGACATGAAACCTTATTTTAAGTACAATAGATTATCATTTTCGATTTTGTAAAATGGATAAGATTTATCATTGCTGTAGCTATTATATTTTAGCTGTAATAAAGGTTTTTGTTACCGAGCAGCGGGTACAGATTCGCGCGGCTTGAAGCGGCGAGTAGTCGGACGTTTGACGCATATTTCCTAGCGCGGGGCGGACGTTAGAGTGGATAGTCATACACTGAGGTTCAGCTATCAGCGTAATAACGGACAGTATGGCTTATACTTACGATGGCGCTTTCGGTAGATAGTCTGGGACGAAACACGAACTTGGCATCGTATACATTTAAATGACTTTGCAAGCAAGAGTCAAGCAGACCGTCTAGTACCTTAGCAATGGATTTTGCTAGTGAGGTGGGGCGGTGGTTCTCAATGTCCAAGACATCTCCTGTCCTGTTTTTCACAATTGGCACCACAACGGTTTTCACTATGTCATGTGGAAAATGTGAATGACTTAAGCACATCGTAAAAAACATAGACAATACCCTCGGCAATTAAACTCCCGCATATCTCAGGTGTTCATCATCATCATCTTCTTTAATATATACCCAATTTTATTTGCAGTGATATGTACCGGCAGTCCACTCCCTGCCCCCGCGTCTATTAATCCCCTTCTATTAATTCTATTCCCGGGTGCTTACCCGGGCATAGAGTTAATAGACGCGATCGAGGAACCAAGCGACGAGTGCACCCTTAAATGATTTCTAAACATGTTGGCTATATTAGTAGGGTCATTTATCTCGTCCAAACTCACTGGGAGACCAGGCCTACCATCTTGTCTTCCAGAGCTTGCTGACCTATGTTTAGCCAATATATCCATTTCTAATTGTTCCTGATTATTCTAGTAACATTTCAGGCGACTTTTAAAAATCTTACGCGTCTCGTACATTTCTTCGTAAAAAATGCACGAGGTAGGACACACATGGATATTTTCTTTAATCATACTTACAGCAACGCTCTCCACAAGTCTCCTCAGCTGCACTACACGATATTTGTATACTATATTTTCATACAATGCTCGTTCAGATTACATGAACCATGACTGCACTTTGTAAACTCCCAAGGGAAATCTATGTTCCGTAGCCTTTTGTTACATAAATTACGATAATTATCTACTTCAGATTTACTTCTCTTACCCAGTTATTGTCTTGAGCGAAATTTTGCCTTACCCTACCTCCCCCCCCCCCCCAGAATACGCGGGGTAGCCTGAGCACCCACGCTCAGGAGTGGAGTAGCTTGCTCGTGGATGCTCAGTAAGAGATTCTCCAGTGGTACTGGTACTCTCCTCGGGTAATCTTACATTTAATTTCGCTACCATGTTGATGGGGGGTTGGTGAATTGGGCCTTCAGCCACCTGCACTCAACAGCAAGAACGCGGAAGCTGTGCCTCCACTTCACTCTGGTATTCTTTGAGGTCGTGGTACCACGCCGGATTAAGCCGGCCGATACGTGCAACAGCAAAGCTGTCACGTGCCTCTGGTGTTAGAGTTGCTTGTTGTAATACTCCTTATCAAAAATCCATATATTTTAGACAGCTACTAAAGCTGCATTTAGGAAGCGCTACTTACTTCATAGAATCGAGTACGTTTTACTAAAACTCGTGCACCCGTTCAATTTAGACAGCTATTCATAGCAAGCTGAATACTCAATACTCGACGGTCGCCGCGGTTAATTACGTTTTAAATATAATAATATTCCACAACTATCACACAAAGCCATCTAGTCCCAAGCTAAGCAGAGCTTGTGTTATGGGTACCAGACAACTGATAAACATACTTATATATTTCTAAATACATAAATATTATAGATAAATTACACCCAGACACAGAACAAATGATCGTGCTCATCACACAGACACAGAACAAATGATCGTGCATTTGTTAAAAAAAATATATCTTTATTTATGGTTATTAATCGCAGTATTCATTTATCCTAAAAATATGGGAATATTTTTGCACAAATTAAAAGTACCGAAAAGATAAAAATAAAATTAGGTAAATACGTAATTCATTAGTTTATGAATAAAATAAAAAATGTTGCCAATCACAAAAATCATTAAAAAATCGATTTCCCTTTTCCGAACGATTACTTACGGTATCATTATTATAATGCTAATATAATTTTTCGATAATTGTTATTATGTTATGATATAGGTGTAAAGCAACCGTTTAAAATGAATATTTATCCAATGCAGCCGATACGCAACAGTTGTCAACCACTTGTTTATCCGACTACAGACGAAAAAGGATGGTTATGTTTTTACTGTGTGTGCGGGTGGCTAAGCTGAATCGTTTTTGCTATGGTGCTTAAAAACGTAGGATGAATTTTATTATAGAGGGCGCTACTATCAACGAAAATGTTTTTTTCGCTAAACTCGTAAAGTACTTGACCGATTTTGAAAATTCTTTCACCATTAGATTGTTATGTATAATTATAGATGTCTAATATAGGATCCATTTTATAATAGAGAGCGCTACTTTCAATGTATATGTTTTTTGGATAATCGATGGAGCCCGTTATTTGTGTGATAAAATTATATAATTACAATAATTAATTGTGAGATTAATATTTTCTAAGTAAATAAGACTAAATACCTACCTCCAATAACTCCAATTATTATTTTTACAATTTAAGAATCGTTTTTACACACTTTTCCCACTCTGATTGTTATAGATATAAGTAATGAATCTAAAGCAAAAGAGCTCCGCTTTAACGAAAAAACTATTTATTAAAATAAAAACAAAAGTTGAAAAAAAAAGTGGCTCAGTGCGAGTCGGACTCGCGGGCCCATGAAGATTTCTGTAGTAACAAGCATAGATTTTACATCGAGTCAAAATATCACTATCATTATCACCAGCAACAAATAATTTTGTGTTTCAGTGTTTGTGGGATAAATGACAAAGTTGTATTTGCGGTTCTTGAAAATGTGCTACTTGTATCTCAAAAAAAGAACTATTATACTTTATAGGGGTTTCTGTGGTTTATTCATTACCAAAGACAAAAAACTTATTGCACATACAACTTATTGTTTTTATCCATTTCAAGCCATCAAAAGCGGTTGTCGACCGTAGAAAACAAAAACAACCGTTGTTATCGGCTCGTTGACAAACTTCACATCTATAGTTATGATAATTAAAAAGCGAATAATTAACTGATTTACCATGAACTCTTTAGAGTATAACAAAAGACTACTGCACAATTTAACTGTTATTCTTATCTGTTCTTAACATGACATTTAAAATGGAATCGTGTTATGATAATTAAAGAAGTTAATTTCTAGCTGATTTACCATGAATTCTCTAGAGCATAACAAAACAATACTGCACAAGTTAACTGTTCTTAAAATACAGAAAGAAGGAAAATATATTTTAAAAAGTGTACAGAACTCAAAGCGCATCAAAGACTATTCTTTTTTATGATATTATTAATCAAATAAAAATCGATATCGTTTCATAGATTTTATGACAGTTAAGTGGCAACATCGAATCTGACAGCTAGGCCCCTGTCAAGTCAATTCGTTTACGAGTTTTTGTATTGTTGGAAATTGAATTGTTAATCTCTCAACAATTGGTTCGAACACAGCAGGTGAATAGTTGGTACATGTCACGAAGTATCATGTCTTCCGCTGAGAAGTGCTTTTTAACTAAGTTTACTTAAATAATATCAATATAATAATTATAGCTTCTTTATTAGGTACAAGTTTCGATTGACAATGTACATGTAGTGTGCCACTCGAAAAATGCACCAATAGTTTGTCATGAACATGTATGCATCAGCTGTGGCAAATTACATATGAGAATAAGATCACACACATTGTTTGGGTTCGATTCTCCACGTGAGGAACTCATAAAGAATGAGGTTGCCAATCAAATTGCATCACGTGAGGTAAGTGTTTAACATATTTCTATTTATCAAGTGTGGAATTGCATTGCACGTGAGGTAAGTTTTTAACATTTTTCTATTTATTAAGTGTGGTACTTATATCTGATAGTTAAACATGTTTTTAAACTGATTGCATGTCAACTTAAAAACTTGTTTTATTTTTTCACATCTGCATAAGCTATGTCTGACAAACATACTAGCTTATTTACGAGATTGACCATTTTTATCAACTACTAAGAGATGAGACAGTTGATTTATCATTGTTTTTGGACAGTAACATTTAACTTGATAAATAATTTATTTATATTTGAGATTAAAATCAAACAAATCTCTTTTTTTCACTTTGATTTAATTTTTGTATTTACCATTATTTCAGTTGTCATCGCCATCTTGTGTTTATCATAATTGCTGGCAAAGGACTGATAGAACAGCATCACATTCAACTGCAGAATGGGAACCATCTGAATCATCTAGCTCATCTTCATAGCAATGTGAAGTGAGTAATGTATTGCACCCAGAACAAGAAAGCTTAGATCAACAGATCATCACACAGTATACTGCTAACTTATTATGTAAAAGCACTACTAACACCAAATCAACGTTTTTTACCTGGTTGTAATAACTCCAATCGACTCACTGTTCCATCAGCATTGCGGGTATGTCTCTTTTGCGATTACAATTACTATGTATGTATGTTATACATGGTAGAGCCATGCTGAAGTTATATTCGCTCGACCAGGGAAGGACCACACTCTCACTGAATATCAGTGTGAAATAGTAGCTTAATGCTGCTGTGTTTTGTATGGTGAGTGTATAGAACCAGAGACTTTTTACTGGAAACGTGGCATTCCATCTTATTCCTCACGGGTGACAATGCGTTTGCATTTTGATTTGTAATAGAGGATAGATGTAGATGTCTATGGGCCACAGCAACCACTTACCATCAGGTGGACTGTGTGCTCGTTTGTCGCCCTATCCTATAAAAAACAATGTACTTACCTCTAGAATATATAATATGTAATTATCATTTAAGTGGTAATCTGATTCTAAAAGTAATTGCAAAAGGCAATGTACTTTTAGAATCAACAAAATAATCCTATTAAAACATTTAGTGCAGCACAAATTGAAGATTTTGCTACATTATAGAAAGATAATATGCACATCATATAGACTGAAAATATTCAGAGTATGCCTGAGCATACTATACTTTTTTATTCAGGACAACAAACAATTACATAATAATGTTTAAACCAAATAACTATTTATAAATAACATTAGTCTTAGTCCTTATGTAACCAGCACCGTTATCCACAAAGAAATATTAAATTGGTAACAATAAATAATAATGAGAGATGGGAATACTTTATGAATACCCTATAATAATAATATTAACTAACAGAGTATAAGTGAAAAACAAATATACATTATTATCTGGCCTAAAAATTCTGTCTGAAGTTCCGAGACTGTCAAGTAAATATAACAGATAGTGACGAACAAGCAAATTCCATGCAAGTTCCAAGAAGTACATTAGAGCTGCTCATTAATATGGTCTGTGAAATATTAAATCAGGATTTTGTTTCTATAAATGTAGACACAAATCATATATCCCAAGCAGAAATAGCTGTAAGAAATCTTCTCATTCCAAATGGAGTTTGTCGGGTACTGTTGTCTCCAGCAGATGGTGAATCTCAGTTAATGACAAGATATGCTGATAAGTCCAGAGCCGTGACTATGTGTCGATATGGGTAGTAAAGGTGGTGGATAGCATTATTAAAACTGAATTTAAAATATTTCGCCAAAATTACTTTAACAGGGCTTCTACACATTTGATGATAGAGTGGCTGCTGCTCTAATTAATAAATTCCACACAAAAAAAGGGTCAGTGATGATGCGGCTTAAATACTTGAAATAGTTCACCAAAATATGGAGACAAATAATGGTTTGTCTGAGTATGCTAGGGAAAGCAATCTAAGTAGAGCTAGGGCAGACTTTAGGAATATAAATGTATACTGAAATGTTAGGGTATTTCCTGTTTTAATGACTAAATAATAATTGCTTGTGGTACATACCAATTAAAGCAAGCTTACTTCTATTATGGTGAGCATATAAGATTTAATGGTTGCTACCGGATAGAACTCTGTAATAACCACAGGAGCAGCATTTTGGAAGGAATAAACTTTAGCCCTAGCTGATCTTTACTTGGTGTCGTAAAGTCTATTTTATATATATTTTAATTATTAGCAATGGTTTTGGTAGAAGTGCATTTAAAAAGTATTGTTGCAATTTTATAATCGGCGGTCGAACAGTATGATGCTGTGCCCATGTTATGACATTAATATGGTATTTGGATTGAGCACGGCATCAAACTTATATTTCGCCTCCTGCTCAGTTCCTGGATGATGTATTGATGTATAAATTAGAGGCAAATAATTCCTTAGCTTTCCTAGATGCGTTAGTCATCCAAAATCCTGACAATACCATAGGTCACACTGTGTATAGAAAACAATGAATCTCACCATCATCCTTCACAAGTAAGCTACCGTTAGCAAATCTTTGTTACAGAGAGCACAAGGGATCTGTGACAGCAAACATCTGGCTGTCGAGTTTCAATACGTCAAGCAGGTTCTGCACGTCAACAAGCTTTGGGTTCCGCGCCTACGTCACAGTGACCGAGTGAAGCTGGCCACAGTCAAGTGTGTGCCGTGCTACCATATGTCAGGGGTGTCACAGACTAGATCGGCTACATCTTGAAGTGAGCTTCTATTAGAACATCACACAAGCCTTTGAAGAAGATTAGTGAGTTCTTACCATCAATCAAGTGTCATATTCTAAAAGGTGCAGGAGTGTACATTCTTGATTGTGAATGTGGTCTCTCATATATAGTGCAAAAAAAAGAACAATTAAAACCCGCGTAAAAGAACATATAGCTGACGTGAAGCATTAAAGTTCAGGGAAGTTTGCAGTTTGTGATTGGTAAGGCCAGTTAACAATCTACTTTATCAACATTACATTACATATCGCATTGAGTTCGTCCTGAGTTATATCTACTTTATCAACATGACTAGTGCATATATTTTTGTTTCCTTCCTTCCTTCCCTTTCCTACCGCACGCGCTGCCGTTACTATACTAAGTGACATTACGTTCTCCGCAACGCACGGCCAGCCGTCGCTTCTTATATATATTAACCGCAAACCGCGCAGGACGAACATTGAATTCTCCTGTTTATCTTTAATACTCACCGCATCAGACATTGTGTCTTTGTAACTCATGAAAGTGTGAGACGCCCCCGTAAGGGCAAAGATGGAGAGTGTGGGACTTCACGAGACTTTTCCGAGAGTGCGTGTGCGCCGACCCACGTGGCGAGCCCGCTGTGCCACCGCTGCTCAGCAAACACTCCAGGAGGAAGACGAGGCAGCCCTCATCAGGTCAGTGCGTGCTATCCCACCTACTTATTTACCCCATTTGCCGTATGCACCAAAAATTACAGTCCACTAAATCTTTATCGAAGATACCTTAAGTTACTGGCGTCTCCAGTGATCATATCCTAGACGGCCCCAACCAGATAGACATAAATCAGATTTGATAGACCACAAATCCTCTCGAAAGAACATCAATTCCTATCAAGGATGATACGTGAGACTATTGAAATAAAAAAAAATCCTTATTTAAATAGAGAAGGAGGCTTGGTACTACCACCTGCTTGGGACCCTTAAATTAATGAAATTAAAACTAAACCCAAGCATACCACTGCAATACTTCAAGACATAGTAAGTTCAATCTGTAGATCGGACCATAAATAAAAATTAAAAATCTGTCAGTCACCTCAGTCCGCCGTGACCATGGGTGCTGGAAAGCACCCGAAACGTCTGGAATTAAAAATCAAAGAAATAAAACGCGATAAAATTAATAAAAGTAGTTGTTAAAAAAACTGTATTTGTGAAAATAAAAACTTATGTATCTTTAAAATTCCGTCTTTTTTAAAAGCAATTGCTTTACCATTTCATTCTTTTAATTGCATATTATCATATTTATATACTTTTATATCTGGGCACCCATGGCCGAAGTGTCTATGAATAGTGGGCAATCCCCTTTGATATTCTTGCACATTATTTCCTGAAATTATAACTAAAAATATTTAAACAAATAGTAAATACTAAGCGTTGTTTCCACTCATTGAGAGCTAATAATCTTACTTTCATCAGATGCCACTAGTTGGAGCTAATGTGAACTTATTTGTTACGCAGATGCTCACATAGTGTCAGCATCTTTAAAAAGTTACGATTAAATTATAAACTTTTCGGTGTTCAGTGTCGTTACGCGCCTTAGTCGACGGCACTAGCGCCATCTAGTCTCGAACCGAAGAACTAAACTTCTAGAAGTTGAAACTCGAACTCTCGGTACTTTGCGCGTGTTTACTTGAATATTCTGAATATTTCGGTGCTAATTTATATTTAGCGGCGCTGTAAGATACGATCGGGGAAGTATTGAATTTGGCGAGACAAGCGAAGCTTCGGAGCGGAATAAAGTGAATCAGTGTGATTAATTATTGGTGTTTCAAGTTTTAATTTGTGTAAAGAAAATTCAAGTGTTAATTTAAGTAATTCTATCGGCAATTTTTATTGTCACGAACCTCAAGCTCGTAACAATTGTTGTCAGAAGTGGGATAAAATCATGCCGATTTTACCTACGGAGGAAACGGAGGGTGTCTGTACCCGAAGTCAACGCCAGCAGGAGACGGACCAAAGAAGATTTGGTGGGAAGAGCAGATGCTCCTTATGAAGGACCTTCATGCTACCTTTGGGAAAGAGATAAGGGAGGTGAAGGATAGGGTGGCTCAATATGAAAACCGCCTGTCGGAAGCTGAAACTCAAATCAAGGAAGCTAAAACCCAAATCGACCAAGTGAACAATCGGGTTTATAACGTGATGGCTGACGTGAAGAAAACGCTGGACGACCTCAAACTTGGGGATGGAACTACAGCTCCCGTTGTAGCTACAACACCTTCGCTACGTGGATTCAAAGTGCCGCCGTTCGACGGGACCTCTTCCTGGTCGGCCTACAAAATCCAGTTCGAGGCCGTCATGGAGGCGAACGGCTGGAATAAAAGCCAAGCCATGACTGCACTCACCTTAGGCCTGCGCGACCAAGCCTTAACTGTGTTGGAAGTGTAAGAAAGTGACCTACGAGCAGCTCCTTGAGGCGTTGGAGGCGAGATATGGCGACGCTCACCTGGAACACGTCACACACAGCTTAAAGATCGCGTGCAACGCAGCAAAGAAAACCTGCAGCAGTGGGATCTAGAGATGGAGAAGCTGGTGCGAGAAGCATACCGGTCTGTACCTGCGCTCATTGAAGGGAACCTGGTTCAGACATTCATCGACGGCATCCGCGACCTGGAAGTCAGAGCTGCTGTGAGGCTCGGGTACCACGAGACGCTTAAGGACGCCTTGGCCCATGCACTGGAGGTGGAAGCCGTGCGGCAGGATCATCGTTCCTATCGCGTCAGGGAGATCGCAGGAGCTACAGTTCGCGATCGCAACAAAGGATTCAGCCCCAGGTGCTATGGCTGTGGGGAAAAGGGTCATCTACGATCCAGCTGCCCTAAGCGAACTGTAGAAAGGGAAGTTGATCGATCACGAGAGGGTAGTGCAGCTAACGGCACCGCCTGGCGGTAGCAGCAACATCATTCCCCTCATACTAGGGAGGTTAGGGCAGTTCGCGACCACAATAAAGGATACAGCCCTAGGTGCTATGGCTGTGGGGAAAGGGGCCATCTTCGAACCAGCTGCCTTAAGCGAACCCTGGAAAGGGAATGTGAAAGATCTCAGAAGAGAAGTGCGGATAACATCACCGCCCAGCAGCAGCCGGGATACGACTTTACTATCAGACATCGCAGCGGTAAATCTCATGGCAACGCAGATGCATTGTCAAGAATACCTTGTTCTGAAGATTGGAAACATTGTACTAGGCAAAAGAGTAAGGAAGTGGTATCCGTGAGGATGCTCAGGACAGACCACCTCAGCAACGAGTGGAAGGACAGCTTGCAACATGCACAGCAGGAAGATCCGGACATCAAGCCGATTCTGGAATGGATGAAGACCAGTGCTCCCAAGCGCAAGTAGAGCGACGTCTCAGCGATGAGTTCGACCACTTATAGCTATTGGGCCCAATGGGACAGCTTGCTGCTTCACGATGAAGTTCTGTGCCGTAAATGGGAAAATGTTCGGGGAGACAGCTGTCATTTACAAATGGTTGTCCCTAAAGCTAAAGTACCGGATGTTCTACAGCTGTACCATAATGATTATTCAGGAGGCCATCTGGGAGTTAAACGAACTCTACTGAAGATCCGAGAACGGTTTTACTGGGTCCACTGTCGAAACGATGTCGAGGACTGGTGTCGCAAATGTACAAGTTGTGTGGCTGTAAAGGGACCTCAGACTCGTAATAGAGGTGCATTGAAGTTGTGCAATGTTGGTGCACCATGGGAGAGAATAGCCATTGACGTGGCGGGGCCATTTCCGGAGAGTGAAAGCGGTAACAAATATTTTATGGTTGTGATGGATTACTTCACTAAGTGGCCAGAAGTCTTCGCCATTCCAAATCAAGAAGCTTCAACAGTTGCAGACAAACTAGTTCATGAAGTCTTTTGTCGTTTTGGAGTACTTTTAGAGATTCACAGCGATCAAGGAATTTTGAATCTCAATTATTTCAGGAAGCTTGCCGAGTTATGAGTACTCATAAAACAAGAACGACTTCTTATCACCCGCAATCTGATGGAACGGTAGAACGATTTAATCAGACATTGGAGAGGTACCTAGCAAAAGTTGTAGAAAATCGGCAACGAGATCGGGACAAGCACATACAACCGTTTTTGTTGTCATATCGAAGCGCTGTTCACGAAATTACAGCAGTGATACCAGCTTTCGCAAACTTTGGAAGAAAATTACGGCTGCCTGCAGACCTGATCATCGGGATACCACCTGATGCTCTACGTAGTAAAACCGATTATGCAAATGACTTGCGGAACAAAATGAATGACATTTATGAGCACGTCAGACAATCGGGCCAGCAAATGTCTGAAAAGATGAAAACCCGGTACGACCGCAGAATGAACAACAAAGGGTTCGACGAAGGTTCACTAGTGTGGTTGCATAATCACGTCCTCAGCAAAGGGAAATCTCCTAAGCTTCAAGCTAAATGGGACGGCCCGTACCGGATTGTGACCAGGATCGACGATGTAACCTACCGGATACAGAAAGACGCAAGAGGGACTCCTAAGATCGTCCATGTGGATCGCCTGGCGCATTATTATGGGGCCGATAATGCTCGGGACGAGCATGTCTTAGGAGGGGGCAGTGTTACGCGCCTTAGTCGCCGGCACTAGCGCCATCTAGTCTCGAACCGAAGAACTAAACTTCTAGAAGTTGAAACTCGAACTCTCGGTACCTTGTGCGTGTTTACTTGAATATTCTGGATATTTCGGTGCTAATTTATATTTAAAGGCGCTGCAAGATGCGATCGGGGAAGTATTGAATTTGGCGAGACAAGCGAAGCTTCGGAGCGGAATAAAGTGAATCAGTGTGATTAATTATTGGTGTTTTAAGTTTTAATTTGTGTAAAGAAAATTCATGTGTTAATTTAGGTAATTCTATCGGCAATTTTTATTGTCACGAACCTCAAGCTCGTAACAGTGTATATGTATACACAAAATACTGGCTCATAATTGTAACCTTTAATTTTTAAAATTTTTACCTCTTTCTTAATCTACTTTTAGGAATATCCCTACGTAGTTTTTTAATTAACCCACTTATAAGGTAATTAATATAAATACTAAATCAATAAGGGACTTATATTTGTCTCTACAATTTTCTGACAAATTAACTTACCCGCTATGACATCTGTCAAATATTTCAGCTCATTCCTTAATTCTTGTTGTAGAAAAAGTCATGGATCCTCATCGGTCGATATTCGACACAGTCAATACTTTTTAGTCGTAAAAGCGTAAAAGGAGACGGGCGAATTTGGGCCTAACGTTACACAAGTGAAATATTTATCAATATTTTTTTAAAGTTTTTTTGTAATTAATAATGGAATATTAAGCAGGTTTATCATGGTAAAAGAAATTAAATATTTAATAAGAATAATACTGACTTCCGTTATTTTTATTTTTAAACAATGCTGCCAGATGAAATAGGTTAGTTAATCGATTTTAATACAAAAATAGAAAAAAGACAATAAAAATGATTCAGTCTTTTCTTCTTTAGGTAAGTTTAAGAAACTTCTTATTTAAACAATGGCTCCCTCGTGACACCTTAACGTTTCAAAATAGTCGTAAAAAAATTGACTGAATAAACTAATAAATCGATTTCACAATCGATTATTAATGTTTTATACAGGCCACCAAGCGGAAATGTCAACGTTAGTTTAAAAACTAAAAACGTCACTCAAATCATTTGTTACTTTTGTTCACAGAGTACTTTTTTATATAGGGAACTTTTGTTTGACTCTGAGCTTGCGGTGGGAGTGAATATTTTCTGTTATTTTTCTGTGCTGTAATAATATTCCCATCTTTGACGACTCTGGCTACGTATAAAGGATTCTGACGGTTTCTTTTCTGATTTTGCAAGAATACACAGTAAGTTAATAAAAATACCTTTATGTATTTATCAAATAAAGTATGCTAGGTCCCATTATGGTGAACACATACAAGATAGGAGATATGAAATAGAAGTGTGTCTGGAAACGGACAGCAACCTACTAAGAGAATTGTCTTTATTCGACCTCTTAATAGCCACCTAGAATGGTACTATCCAACCACTCTAGCTGGGTATTGAGAGGTCAAATAAAATCGAGACATATACTTAAGCTCAAAAACATATTTTACATATATTTTAGTTGACAGTCCTCTTAATGGTAGAGAGATCATCAAACAGTATTATTTCAATTCTTTGGAAGGAAAAAGAACTGTAGGTTGCTGTTTTCATGTAATGTCCATGATATGGTACCTAAGCTGGGCAAGGCGTCAAGAGAATTTAATACCGCCTGCACCGTTTTTAGACGATATTTTATTTGTTTATGATGAAGTGGACGATTAACAAATCATTAAAAGAGAAAATGTCTTTAATTCATCCTCCTTCTGCTTTTTATAATTATTTCAAACTTCTAGAATTTAATTGGACGGCGGCGTCTAAATCTTCTATTTGTGACTGTCCTACAATACATAAAATTATGGTGAAGTCTAGTTTACAATAAAGTCTAATTATTATTTTCTTTAAGGTGTAATGTGAGAGCTTGGTGTGAGAATAACATTGTATGCATAGCATAAGCAAAATAACAACCTATATTTTTTTCTACCATGAAGCACTTTACGAGTGCTTTTAGTTTTTTTTTTAGTTTTTTTTTAAATGGTATTGATATGTAAATAAAATAATACAGTAATCGTTGCTGTAACATCAGGCCCAGCTTTCTACGAACTTTTGCCCGTCTCATTTATTTTATTAAAATTGGACTAAACATATAAATAAGTGGACGTTAAATATTATCTTAATTTTCTAGTGCACGTAGATATTAAGATAACGAACAAACAGCGCAATGCACTATGTAGTATAACTTAATGTGTGTATAATGAAAATAGTTTGTTAACTCGTACGCCTGAAATATGCCATCGCTGCTCTTATATTTTTATATAAATGTTAACTTGAAACTGGAAATAATAGAAAATCTAAATGAAATAGTGAATGTAATGTACTTAAGCTCACCAAGAACCTAAGAGAAAAAAGCAACAACAAATTATTTAAAGTTGTAATTGGCGGCCTTATTGCTTAGAAGCCAATTTCTACCAGGCAACCATTGCAGAAGATATAATGACCTGTGAGAAAGGGTAAGGGTGTACCAGGTTGTTTGAAAATACGATCGACATAAATATAGTTACATAATTACTGTACTTAATATAATAAATAAATACAATTTAATTACAAAAATATAGAAATACATAAACAATAGAAGAAAGGGTTAAATAAGTAAGTAAAATAAACGCCTTAAATTAAGGAAAAATATGAAGATATTAGTTTTTAAATCAAATTTATCAGGAAAGATAGAGGAATGACTCTTTAAGGAGGAAAGAATTGCACTTTGACAAATTTTTTAAGCCTTTCAATAGATTGTGCACTTCTAATTTCCAGCGGAAATTTCCAGTGCCGAACAGCTTCAATAGAAAAGGATTTAGAATAAATAGATCGAAGTGTTGTGTCACCAATAAAATCAAACCACTCTTTTAAGTAATCAATTATACAAAAAATAAAAAGGTAATTCACAAGATTGAATATGGTGGTAAAAATACCACGTTTGGAGAATTGGGAAGATAGTTTCAAAAGAATTGTAAGGTATACAACAAACAAACAAGGATATTAGTTAAATTTGAGGAACTGAGCATTATAATTAGGTTTTAGGCCATATATTTCATGTTTCTACTCATCGGGAAGTAGATCAATTGTAAAATTTGTATCGAATAAATAAACAGAGGAGAAGGGAAATTCATAAAAACGTGGTAAGAATAGATTAAGTGCACGCTACATACAAATTAATATGTTACCGACGTAGGAAATTGTATTATTACGTGCAAAATGTTACATAAATTATTGTATCTAGGTTGTAGTACTTCTTTTCTGCCTAAAAGTACGTTTGGATAGGTAACACCTTCTTACAAATAATTGCCGTCTAATAGCAGTGTCTAAAATATAAAGAGGGTCGGTATATTTTCAATTTATGAGCTATTTCATCTTAGTTCCCAGGTGTGACATCGCATCTGACCTTCTGTTTTTGAAGTTCTTGTGTCTATGAACTGCAGTAGCCACTAACCATCAGGTAGAATGTAAGAACAATTGTCACTACAGTTTTATAAATAACACGTAAAACCTCTGTGACAAATTTGTTCTATGAATTTGAATTATTATAAAACCATGATCTTAGCTTACAGCACAAACAACAATGGACAACATCGATTCCAAACGAGATTTATATGACGACAATTCGTCAGACTGGTATGCATGTTCACTTATTACTCGTATAGTACATAATATGACGCGCAGTCTTTTACCTCCTATTTTGATTGAATTTAATAAATGAAACAAAATAAAAAAACTCTACATTGGGGGGGGGGGGGTTTCTTGTCAACCATATGGTTGGCAAGAAAATAAAGACATGATAAAATTTTGCATTCCACTGTAACATTTTACTCTTTCGTCTTCAAAAAGTTTTCAAAGATATGTAAATTACTTTGCAGCATTGCCAATTCACCGAATCTAGATGTAAGTCTTATACTATTTTAAATGTGCTTTCATTGAAAAAAATATATTGCATGTGTTTTGTATGTATTCGCGATATCCTATTCATGCTATAATATTGCTGTAGTGTGACTCCACTAGTTCAATGAAAGCTCGCTGTTTGTAAGAGTTCACCACTGCACATAAGCCTCTTCCTCTGCTTTACTTTACTTTAATGAGGGCATTGAACAGCTTTTGTTAGAAGTAAATGTTCAAAGTCAAAAATACAATCCTCTTCCCCCCACCCCTCGGCCGTGGTAGGAAGCTAACTTGACCGTCCAGTTTGTCTACAGTTTTAATTATTTATAAAATACAATTCTGTAATCTATAAATCTTTCATAAAATTAGGAAACAAGAAATTCAAGGTGTAATATAAACAAGTATGTATTCAAATTTCATGCAGCCCTAGTGGTGGAGCCACGTGTTTAAGGCTGCCGAAGTCTAGTTCCCCGGTCGAACCTTAAACCTATTACGCGAGATATTAACTAAAGTGGACTGTATATGCGGTTGCTTCTACGCTTACGTAAAGGCGACTACTATAGCATGCGGTATAATGCACTCGCTCTTCCCTAAAACTAAACTATTATTGTGCCAAATCGCTGAAAAGGAATCCTGCCTTATTAGGAGAACAAAAAATTGGAGCGGGTTAAAACTATGTAAGGCAGGAGCTAAATTAAGGAATGTTGACTCACCGGGGTTTCTTCTATCCTGTTGAGCACTATAGCTGCAACTTCTGGAACTTCTTCTGGAACACTCCGGAGAGAGGCGGTGCGCGACTATATCTCACATGAGGTGAGGCGGTTCTCCTGGAGCTCGACTGCTTCCAGGCTAAAGCGGTTTCTACTAGCGGTGTGGTTTCAACGACGACTGCGGTGGAAAGAGGCCGCGCAACGGTCGCGCGTGCCTTATATGTCCTCGGCCCCGATGATTACGTGACATTCTAGAATCATCTTGCCCCTCCCACCCCACCACCCCAATGTGTCGATGGAGGATCGAGGAGGGTATGAATGATATCGTTTTGTCGGAAAGGAACAAGCGGCTTGGCACCTCTACCGTCAAATATAATAATCCAATGGTTTTTTTCCGCGCAACCATCTCCCCCGCCCTTGAAGGATTTCCTTCAAATTAACTAATACAACTAGAGCTAAGATCAACTAACAAATAACTAACTAACGCTAAGATTACTTAAATTCAACTACAATTTAATATAACTCTAATTTAAATTATGGAAGAGGCAGGGGGCACAAACGGACAACCGGACGCAAGTAAGACCCAACCGTGGTCTTAACGCGAGCTATCCTAACTACTCCGTCGGAACCGGGAAAGACTTCTTCGACAATTCCTAACGGCCAGTGGAGAGGCGGCGTATTCTCTTTGGTGAGCACAACTACAGTTCCTACAGCTAAAGGCTCAGTTGCTGTGTTCCATTTTTGCCGAGACTGCAAAGTATGCAGGTATTCCATCCTCCATCGTTTCCAAAACGATTGCACTAACCGATCTAATAATTTGTGGCGTGCGGAAATGCTAAGTCTGTTCTCATCCATACCTGCGGCTGGCAAATACTTTAAAGGCGTTAAATTCAAAAAATGTGCTGGAGTTAGAGCCAGCGGTTCCGAGGGGTCACTAGACAACGTACGACAAAGTGGGCGACTATTCATTACGCATTCAATTTGAGCGAGCACCGTACTTAGCTCTTCGAAGGACAAAATTTGATCTCCTATTACTCGGTATAAATGACTCTTTAGACTCTTGATATTAGTCTCCCAATTGCCCCCAAAATGGCTCGCGGCTGGGACGTTCAGAGACCACTCAATGCGGTTCTCGGCTAGAATGTGAGCGAACTCCGAATTATAATATTTGCTAGCTAAGAGCTCATGTAGTTCCGATAAAATACGTTTTGCACCGACGTAGTTCGTACCGTTATCCGAATACAATCTACTTATCTACTACCGCCACGGCGGGAAAGAAATCTTTTAAATGCACCCATAAAGCCTGCTGTGCTTAGATCACCAACGAGTTCTATATGCACCGCTCGAGTAGTTAGACATACGAAAATGCAGACGTAAGCCTTTGTGGATCTTATTCCACGCCCGCGATCACTCGCGTGACCTTAAACGGACCAGCGAAATCAGACCCGGTGTGCGTGAAGGGCTTTACTGATTGTATTACTCTACAAGATCTAAGTTCCGCCATTTCCAGAAATGACGGCTTGGGGCGTGCCCGAAAGCAAGCTATACATCGGTGCACCCGATTGCGTATTAAACTACGTGCAGAAAGAATCCAATAATTCTGACGCAAAATCGACATCAACAAGTCGGGGCCAGCGTGCGAGTTCAATTTATGATGGTAATCGACTAATAAGTTCATGATATGGTCTTTACGCGGTAAAACAATAGGGTGCTGTTGGTCGAAACTCAATTGCGAGTTGGACAAGCGTCCACCTACCCTTACAATCCCATCCTGTAAAAATGGCTTAAGGCGTTGAAAGGCGCGACTACAAGCTCTATTCGATTGTAATCTTCTAATTTCTTCAGAGAAGTGCGCACGTTGAAGTTCACGCAATACTAGCGACTCGGCATAGTTGTAATCGGATGCTAAGACATACGAACGTCGCGGTAACAGCTTCGCGAATCGACAAACGTAAATTATGCTACGCAATAATTTCGACCAAGAGGACAAGCGGTTCGCCAAAGCAATGATTGGAGAAACCTCACTCGAAACGTTCGCCACTAGAGCGTGTCTCTTCTTTTCCGGCGGTTTTACCTTAAGGCTAAACACGTCGGACTCTGGTGACCAACATAGACCGAGCACCTTGTGTGTATCAGAATCGTCGAATTCCTTTATCGCCGAAAGACGGTGTGATAGTGGGATTGTATCCAAAACCGGACGCGAATTACTAGTCCACTTCACAAGATCGAATTGACCCGATTTCATGAGCCTTATAACCTCGGCGGTGGTTAGGGTTGCCTCCTCCATGCTATCGACCGAGTACACAAAATCATCCATATATAATCCGCTCTCAATTGCCCTCTTAGCTTTAAGATAAGAGGGACCTTCATCGTGAGCGAGCTGTCTCACCGTGCGTAACGCATGAAATGGGCTCGACTTTAAACCAAAACAAACGCGATTAAATTCAAATACCATTAGAGGTTCCTTTGGGTTGAAACGATATAAAATGCGTTGGAATCTACGGTCGTATTCACGGACCCCTATGCAAAGAAACATTTGACGAATATCGGCGGATAGTGCTATACTAAACAAACGAAAATTGACTATTATATTAAATAAACTGCCCTGTAAATTTTGCCCACTATAGAGGATATCGTTAAGCGACAGGTGAGTGCTAGTTTTAGCACTAGCGTCGAGCACTACACGTAACTTAGATGTAAGTTTGTCCTCTCTAATGACTCCGTGGTGTGGTATGAAATACGACGGCGTGTCTTCGTAGTTACCTAATTTAGAAGCCACAAGTGATATGTAACCTTCTCTTATATATTCGTTAATGACGCCGTCGTAAGCTTCTTTTAACTGGGGTGAAGCGAGCATCCTACGCTCCAAGCTGTAGAAACGTTTTTCCGCCATTTGACGCGAATCGCCGAGAGATAAAACATCTCCTTTAAAGGGTAGCGCTACACTATATCTACCGTCGCGATCACGAATGGTCGTGCGGACGTAAATTTCCTCGCATAACCTGTCATCTGAGCTAGCTATGGGTGGGACGTTCACCTCCTCCATCTCCCAAAATTTGCGGACTAACGACTCGAGCGGTTCGACAGCCATACCACAATAAGAGGTTGCCGAAATACTATCTATGATGGGGGCGGAGCCAAGGATCACATAGCCCAATACGGTTTCCAGTGCGTAAGGCGCGGTATGCGAAGAGTTGCCCCTGACCTTATTGTTTAACAAAAGATAAGGGAAAAGCGATGCTCCAATGAGCATGTCTATGTTTCCAGGAACGGCGTAAGTGTCGTCCGCCAGAGTCAAATTCTTAAATTCAATCATTGCCGAGGTGTCAACCGAAACGGTTGGCAACCGTTCAGTGACCCTATCTACTACTAGTGCATTTATATCAAAGTTAACATTACGATCTATCCGAGAATAAATTTTTAAATTTATATATCCCTGTGTCGATTTACTAGTGCCTCCGATGCCTTTAATTACAGGACATGAAAGTGACCTATTTATTACTAAGCCTAAGCGCTGACAACATTGTCGCGTTATAAAGCTATTTTGGGCTCCGCTGTCCAGCAGTGCACGGACGCTTTGTTCGTTTCCACGCGAATCCCTAACCAAAATACGTGCCGTACCCAGTAACACGGTTGAAGGAGGTTGTGCTCCCATATTTGCCAATGAGCACAGAGCGACATCACCAGGTCGACCGCTAGAATCGTTGACCTTAGTAGGGGCGAATTCCTTATCCGCTTTACTTGACGCCGCTATGTTGCTATTTTCAAAATGTAATAGCGTGTGATGTTTCCTGGCGCACTTGCTACATACGGAACTCGAATTGCATTTTGCAACTAAATGCTTATTGCTTAAGCAGTTCAAACATAGGTTGTTTGTCTTTACTAATTTATAACGCTCGCTTGGTGAATATTTACGAAAAGTCGCACAATTATATAAATTACCGTGTTTATCTTTACATACTATACAAGTATGCTGGAGTGATGTTGGCGTAGCGGTTACGTAAGTTAACGACCCTGCTATTTTAGATGGTTGAGTCTGTCTACGGTCGACGCACCTTTTAATCTCCTGTTTAACGTTCGGAGAGCGCTGCATCACCTTTATTTGATCTCGCACGAACGATGCTAATGAATGAAAGGAAGGCATCTCCGAGCTACGATGCTCCATTTCAAACGCACGCACGGTGTCGGGGTCCAACTTGTTCAGTGCAATATGGAGAAACACCACGTCCATAAGATCATTAAATTTCAAATTCTTAAGTGCAGCCACCGATGCCACAAATTTATGTAGAAATTGCTCTAAGCCGTTGATGTTCGCGGATGATATAGATTTTAGATCGAATATCTGGTTCAAATATTCGGAAGCTAACATTCTCCTATCTTCATATTTAGTTTTAAGCGTTTCGAATATTAATAAGTAATTGTTTGCTGTAGGTGTAAAACCAGAGCAGATCGACTGTGCCCTGCCACTAAGTTTACTGATTAAGTAATATAATTTTTCGGCGTCCGATAACGATGGGTTATTGTGTATATTGTTTTGAAAACTACTGAAGAAGAAGGGCCACGTCTTAATATCACCATTAAATACCGGAATATCTATTGGCGGCAACCTAATCGAGTCGCTTGGACGTACCTGATTTTCCGGCTTTGCTTCGTTTTGAGATAGGGATCTCGCAATTCTTTTCACGCGACACAACATATCTTCGAATGCCAGCAGCGGTTGGTAGTTCACTATGTATTTCGGGTCGATTTGTAATTCCAAATGATTAATTTGGTCTAATATTTTTTCGTAATCTATTCGTAAAGAATCTATCGTTTCGATTTCGGTCAAAAAAGTTTCCCGCACTGCTTCTATATGGATGTTCTTTATATAATCACTTATATTCTGCATACGCGAAAAGAGTATGTCCCTCTTAGCATAAAGCGTTTTAATTTTGATTTCACTTCCACTAACTGCCATTTTAAACTATTATAATAAAGTTATATCAATCACAATTAATCTCACAACGCACAAACAATAAAGGATGGACACTCGGTATGCCGTATTACGTAATTAAATCGAACACCTGCGCAGCGAGTCGAGGTGACGCGTCATTTGCTAGACTCAATAATTTTATCAAGATTGTGGGTAAGCGTATCAAACGGTTCCTATTACACTGTTTCAATTATTTAATAGGCTTTAAATTTAATCAAATACGAGCGCTATAAAACGAATAATTCTGTTTGCGAGTACCTAATCAAAATTTAAATTTAAACGAACACTATTTAAGTCTATTCTATAAATTGGAGTGCATTATCTAATTAATTAATTCAACAATTCGACCAAAATCCTGCTCGAAGTGACCATAAAATGGTGGAGCCACGTGTTTAAGGCTGCCGAAGTCTAGTTCCCCGGTCGAACCTTAAACCTATTACGCGAGATATTAACTAAAGTGGACTGTATATGCGGTTGCTTCTACGCTTACGTAAAGGCGACTACTATAGCATGCGGTATAATGCACTCGCTCTTCCCTAAAACTAAACTAATATTGTGCCAAATCGCTGAAAAGGAATCCTGCCTTATTAGGAGAACAACAAAATTGGAGCGGGTTAAACTATGTAAGGCAGGAGCTAAATTAAGGAATGTTGACTCACCGGGGTTTCTTCTATCCTGTTGAGCACTATAGCTGCAACTTCTGGAACTTCTTCTGGAACACTCCGGAGAGAGGCGGTGCGCGACTATATCTCACACGAGGTGAGGCGGTTCTCCTGGAGCTCGACTGCTTCCAGGCTAAAGCAGTTTCTACTAGCGGTGTGATTTCAACGACGACTGCGGTGGAAAGAGGCCGCGCAACGGTCGCGCGTGCCTTATATGTCCTCGGCCCCGATGATTACGTGACATTCTAGAATCATCTTCTTGCCCCTCCCACCCCACCACCCCGATGTGTCGATGGAGGATCGAAGAGGGTATGAATGATATCGTTTTGTCGGAAAGGAATAAGCGGCTTGGCACCTCTACCGTCAAATATAATAATCCAATGGTTTTTTTTTCCGCGCAACCACCTAGAATAGAAACATTTGCAAGTGGTATGTTTAAACACGCTCTGTTCCTCCACAAGTCCCCCCCCCCCGAACTTTACTTTTTCTCGCAACAAGCGAAAGTGGGGATTCGATATTGTTATTATGATTTTAGCAGCCTTAAAGAGGAAATTAAGAATATGATATCCTCTGCATTGGCGTTGCAAAAACAAGAAGTTAAACAAATTACTAACACTTCGAAAGATATTCAACAATCAAACAATAATATTGAAAATTCAATCACATTTTGAACTGCGCAAAACGCAGAATTTTGGAAGAAAATAGAGCATTTAGAAATCAAGATAAAAGAGGACAGAAACTATATTACTCTGTTACAGGACAAAATTGAAGACATGCAAATCAACAACCGTAAAACTAATTTTGAAATTAAAAACGTACATAAAAAATCGGGTGAAAGCATAGATCTTATTAATAAAGCCTCATTTACATTGCATCCACTCCTCGCACTGCCGGTCATACTTCGCTAAATACTGCCGTAGCAGGATCGCGGGAAGTGTGTATTTACACTCTGCCCTACCACTCACATCACTGTCGGCTTTCGACTATGGCAGACGTCGAAATAATTACAGCATCCGCGCAGTGTCTTCTTGCAATACTAATTTCTTTCTTGCAATAATAATTTAATTTCAAAAGAAATTTAAATTCAAAAGAAGATAAATAGATAGATAGAAAATTTATTTGCTTAAAAACATGGTACATAAGATGATCTATGACGCGGAACTGACATGTTTCGAAATATAGCTAATTACACAAACCCAATGTTACATTTTAAAACTATTGCATTGCTTAAAAGTTAGATACAAACATTCTTTTTGAATTCAAATAGTATTTGAAATTAAATACTTATAGAGATCCACTCTATTTGAATTCTTATACAATAAATTGTTCATAAATGATTAGTTGAATTATTACATTATTGTCACATAAATAATATTAAATATTGTATGAGATTAGTTAAGCTATTATTATTATTTTAATAACTACACTACTATTATGAAAATATTACCATTTAACTTATTTTACACTTTAATAAATAAATAATCAATATGAGTTACTAATCGTTTTTAGAAATAAAATGTCAATGTTCATTAATTCCTTAAACTAAATTTTATATTAATATAATAAGTTTGACGAATTTGTAATTAATTAATGTTATCTCAAAAAGAAAATTCGTCTTCGTAAAAGATGATGAATTGTGTTTTTTATCGATGAAACCCTATTTAGTTTTTCTGATTCCAACAGGTCTTAAAAAGTTTATTGTATTTTCAGTATTTCACTCGAAAGTCATTTTGGCAGATCGTACTTATTTAATAACGACATGGCACGCACGTCCATTCGTCGAGGCGCTTGGCGCGAAGTGAGCGATGGAGCAGAATGTGAACACTCACTGCCGCTCGCGCTGCCCGTCCTTTGACTTCCACACGAAAAACCGACGTTTGAGGGAGCGTAGGGCAGTGGCAGCGGCAGCGGCAGTGTCAGCGCGAGTAGCCTGTTTACATACTGCCCTGCCCACTGCCCTGCTCACTTCCCTGCCCAACAGGGCTGAATGTAAATGGGGCATAAGAATACGTGTTTGTAGAAAAACATTCAATTTTAAAACCAGAAATACAATGAAAGTAAGCAAGGCCTTTAAGTATCAAGCATAATGATTAAGTTATCTGCTAAGCACCTGGGACTTCACATAGGAGAAGACACTCTCGTCTTTGTTTAAGCTCTCGATTACACTTCCTCGCCCGAGACTTCGTTAGATACAAGGAAAATAAATTTTGTTGGACAGCTTATTGTAAAGTTTGTTTGATAACAGACGAAAACTCTCGTGTAATAATTATTATATCTGAAGCACAAATTCAACAACTTCAACAGGATCCACGACTAGGTTCAGTTTTAACCGTAGAATATTCCTATAAAAACATAATATTAATAATTTTTTTTGTATCTACAAATGTTAGTGTACAATACACTGTACACTTTATTTTCAAGAATGGTTTAATTATTTTTAGCTTCCTGCTAAGAAAATTAAAAATTTTCAAAAATCAGGAAGTTATTGTTTTTACCCCGTTTTCTCTAAAATTGAGTTTTAGACAAATATTTTTTTTAATAGGATAGGGTGATAAACAGTCCACCTGATGATAAGTGGTTGCTGTGGCCCATAGACACTACTAGACTACATCTATCCTCGATTACGAATTAAAATGCAGGTGCGTTGTCACCCGTGAGGACTAAGATGGAATGCCTCGTTTCCAGTAAAAAGGGTCTCCAGTTCTCTACACTCACCATACGATACACAGCAACATTAAGCTACTATTTTACGCTGGTATTCTGTGAGAGCGTGGGCCTTCCCTGGTCGAGCCGACCCATTCGTAGTATAACTATACTTCTAATATAACTGTAGCATGACTCTACCACGTATAAATCTTGATATTTTGAGGTCACATGAAGCCACCCTTACAATTTTTGATTGTGTCAGAATAGACACAGTTTGACAGATATTTTCAACAATGTTCTATGTGCCACAATATCTCCTATTTGTAAAAGTATTCGCTCGTTTACAGTTTCCAGTTTATAATTTCAGTTGGTCCACTCGTAGTACGTCATCACATCTTCGTAAGGTGTTATTTTTATTATCTTGGATATCACCAAAAAAGAGACAAAATTCCCTTATTTGCATTGTCCGATTGTACAGTAAGTAAACCAACACAACCGGAGAGAGATCAAGCACAGGCCCAACGGCTTTACGTGTTTTCCGAGGCACGGGGATGAGACACCGCCAACTTCCTGGCTCCGGGCAGCTACTACGAATTTGTAGATCCAAAAACTCAATAAATTTATTTTAGGCCTGACTCGGGTTTCGAACTCGGGACATCATGATCAGCAGTCACACTACTACAATGACGAAACCAACGAGGCAGTCGCAACTTATTATTTAGTATTCAGACAACTAGCAGTTTATTAGTGTGTATAAATGGCAGTATGAATACGAAAACTCACTTTAGAGGTTACAACGCGTATGTAGATTTATTCGTTAGAAGTTGGTGACGGGTATTCATGGACTGCAGTAGCCATTTATTACCATCAGGTGGGCAGTAATTTTGTTTGAAAAGAAACCTCAAAATTTTATATTACACAATACGTTATAATAAACGATACTAATAAAATTCTTCCGTATATATTCCATACGAAAATTTTGCGAAATATTATTAAATTAAATGACTTAATTCTATTCTAATTTTAAACCTATTTCTATCTAACTTATTAGACATTCAAAAAAATTAATACCAGACCGTTTATATTTTACTTTGCGCGGTAAAGGTATCCACCTAATTCATATTTACGACAAAAAGCGTAAGAATATGACTCAATAAAAAAGTAATTATTAATAAAAACACCTATTAGAGTTCTATCAACTTTTTGAGATATTATGACTGTTTAACCATTTCATTTACCGAACTGATCCGAACTGAAAATTGCATGCCTAACAACGCGCGATCGTGTGTACTACTCTCAGCATTCCGCTGTATGACGATTTTGCAATATAAAACTGTAATTATGTCTCAATTTGGACTCTAAATCAATAAAAAAGGAATATTATAAAAATAACATATATTAAATTTTAAAGTCAACGAATACCTTTTATTCATTTGTTTAGTTAAATTTACAAAAAAATTAGTTAAAAATTATTACTACGGCTGTCACTTAGTCTGGGCATCTGTTTGTCTTCACCTTTAAAAAAAACATTTTACCGCCCAAAAAACTGATTGGTAAAAATAATAAACCTTTTTCTTTTACTTTAATGCACAACTCAGTATTAATACCTGTGAGTAAACAATAAATCACTCCTATTTTCCCACCCTCACGGTAAAAAAAATTGTTGCAAATTTATATGGGACCAATTTCGTATACCCTATCCACTAAAAACAAGAATTATCAAAAGCTCACTGCTCACTGCTTACTACGGCTTAACAGAATCTCACCTCCGATACGGAATAATATTTTGGGGTAACTCAACCGAAAAAGAATCAGCGTTTAAGGCTCAAATAAGATGCATAAGGGCGATGTTTAAGCTTAAAACTACCGATAGTTGCATGCCATATTTTAAACAGTATAAAATAATGACATTACCTTGTTTATACATACTAGAAGTAGATAGCTCCTAAAAACTGTGTTTGTTAAATTGCATCCAAAACATTTTAAACGCCTTGATCAAGTAGTTCCACGTAATAGACGCGACAATACCCTTTTGTATCATCAATCCGCTAAGACAGCACTAATGCGCAAAAGTATATACTGCATGGCTCCAGTCATATATGATAAAATACCAAAAAGTTGGAAAGAATTGCCGATATTGATATTTAAAAAAAGGCTTCGTAGCTTCTTGACAGTAAGCTGTAATGTAAGCTGTAATGGACGTATTTGATACCGCAGAGTTGTATTGAAACGAGTGTAGATGGCGCGCATAAGTAAAGTGTTGGCGAACCCCATTTAGACGGTCCGTGGGAAGACCTGATGAAAAACAAAGGTACTCAATGGATGCAGCCATGCAGCTGGGCAAACACTGTACTTTGTAGCAATCTATGTGGGAGGCCTAAGTTAAGCTGTAGTTAGTAGTTAGTTAGTTAGTAGTTATATCAATTAGTATTAGTAACATAACAGAATCCTTGACTGATTTTTTTTTATTTTGAGATTAAGACTGTATAATGTTAAAAATTTGAATTATGTTTGTTTTTATGTTATTATTTTATTTTGTTGTAGCTGTTTAGGTGATTAGTTTATAAAATATGGCTAAACTCACTACCATGTACTGAACCCATATTTGCAAAATAAAATATTTTTATCTTTATCTTTATAAACTTTGTAAAAAGTTATGCGTGGTCTCATACATAAAAGATATACGCGTTGACTTGAGATCCTCCACTGTTTTTTTCGTCGGTTGAAAACGCAACAAAATGAAATAAATCTTTATGAATAAGTTTCCATTTATCCTCAGGATGACCCTTACTACTGGTTATTTTCAGACGTTCCACAATCAACTTGTGAAAGGCTGTAATAGATAGATTGATGCATGTTATTAAGGTGCACGTTTCAGCAAAATACCACGCGTGTCGTTATTTGTGAGGTTTTTAGGAGCTATCTACTTGTTATTATCAAGATATATCAACTAATCAAAACTCTATAAAAGGAGACGGTCCAAATTTGTACTAAGCGTAGGCCTGGTTTTTTACAAGTGGGGAAATAAATTAAAATAATATATTTCGCCATAATGGGTCACTCAAATCTACGAATTTCCCTTTATTTCAATTGTATTAATATTTTATTCTTACCAAAAACTGCAACACTAACGTTTTGACGTTAGCTGTTATGAGGGGATTGATAACAATTGATTCAAAATGTGATTTTACAGATCTCCGATATCAATTTAATCAAAATATCACGTAAAGCAATTCAAAAGAAACAAAATAAACGCATTCCCGAGTTCACAATTGAACGAACAAGTTCAGAATAAAAAAATATCGCACTACCCGTATTATTTCATGACTGAAGTCACTTTTATTATTATTTATTTTATTCTTTATTGCATCCTTAACAATAGAATACAAAGGGCGGACTTATCCGGACTTATCCGAAACTGGTAGAGAATGCCTTGAGGCATTCTCTACCAGTTTCGGACATGACATTTAACATATAGTTTTATGAGTGGAAGAGCGCCATCTTGTAAAATCATCAAAAATTGGGATTGCATTTTTATTTTTAGCGAGTCATTTAGTTTGATTTATTCTCTTATTTTATTTTTAATAAAATTCCTGAATTTTTCGCTTTTTTACGGTATAGTGTACATAGACTGGGCATGAAATAGACCGTCTCCTTTCTAAATAATCTTGTTTCCGTAATAGCCAATTCCTTTTTCTTAATAGGAGTAAATACTTAGGTATTGGATCTTCCTACAGCTAAACCACAGAAATACGAAATAATTATTGATAACATTCATCTCCTCAGAAAGTAAGCAGGATTTAATTGACACTAATAGATAGGCAACTTATTAATGAGCATTGTGACCTATTTTATTTTTCAAAGGACTAAAATTTGATTTTGTAAAAAAAAGTTTTAAAAATTGGGCGTATTTCTTACGTGATATAACATTATAGACGTAGCGAAAGCGCCTGGAACTTAACAAGATTCTGTAAAGAAATTAAAGCAAAATTTAATTATACACTAATTTCACCAATATATAACCTGTCTATTTGTTTCTGATTCTTTTTTCACTTTGTTATTCCATAATATTTTTTTTATATTTACACATTCTTTTGACAGTGAACGACGTGTGTGGCTGATATATAGAGGTAAAGGCAGACATATTCATTCTCACAAATATTTTTTTATCTCTTCTGAAACTAAATCCAGATATAATATGCTACCTCACTCGGAATAATTAATTATAATAATGTCTTCCAGATCGGATTTTGGTTAATGAGGCCAGCCTCAAAGGACCTGAGCTGAGACAGGATTAAAGTGCCCAAGTGTATGCGTAACTACAGGTGAACTCCCCATTCTTTCACTCTCATAGTCCGATTAGACGTTTAACCGACACGACCGAAAAAAGATCGGGTGCAGGACGACAGGCAGCTACTGAGAATTTCTTGACGAACCGTAACTAATTTGTTTGGTCCGATCCGGGACTCAAACCCGGGACCTCACGATCGGCAGTCCCGTTTATAACCGCAAGATCAAATTAATGATATATTCATTGTAAACAGAAAGTATGTATTATTTTTTCTTGCAATATAAATTATGAATCAATAGGTGTTTACAGAAATATTATTATTGTATATTTTGAAATTGCTTCAATATTGGCAATTTAGTTAAGGTAAACAAGAGCAAAGTTTTAATTTTACTCAAAAATATTATCGAGTTGTTTACAGTTTATTGCAAAATATTCTTCTAAGGCTTAGTAGGATAACAATAAGAAATAATTTCGATATTAGGATTCATTGAAACAAATAAACTCGACATAATATTATTACTGTTTTCCGTTTAAAAGTTCTCGCCCTTATTTAATGACTTTATTCATATTCGCTATATCACTTATTTTTATATTCAATAAGGCTGCTATTATACTTCGTCAGGTCATAAGTTCTATCATAAAACTTTTAAACATAAAACTTTTTATAAAATTCATGATACACCTTTTGATAATTTTATAGAAATTGTACATGAAATGAAAGGTAATTTAATTAAGAATACAATTTTATTTACATTATTCAAAATGCTTTCCCATATTTTGAATACATGCCTTTAATCGACGCGGCCAATCAACCAATCACTAATCGTAGCACGCACCACACTCATATCTATTTCTGCCGCTGCTTTAGTCAAAAATGCTCGGAGAGATTCCAAATTCTGATGACGTTTAGCGCAGACTTCCTCCTCCAAATATTGTCATACCTTATAATCCAGTGGGCTTAAATCTGAACTAGAAGAAGGCCAGTCTTCATGGCCGATAAACTTAATTCCATGGGCGGTCAAGCAGTATTGCGTGCTACGTGCCATATGTGCTGAAGCAGAGTGCTGTTGGAAAATCCAATATCTGTTTTTGGACATTGTTTGAGAAAGAGGTTCCACTATATTTGTTAGGACGTTATTTTGGTATACCTCGGCACTGGTTTTTACACCTTTTTCACAGAAAAACACCTCAGTTAAGCCTGAATATGAAACTCCAAGCCAAACCATGAGTGGCGAAGGATAATGTGCTCGTTGAACCCTCATAATACGCGTGCCGGCTTCTTTACTGCTGTAACCATACACCTTATCATTTTGTTTATTATAACTTTCTTCGATGTTAAAAACTCTTTTTTTTTTCGCTAAATTCACAGGTTCACTGCTTTGATGATCGCGGGTGTCCTAACTGTAAGAAGTCAGCCGGTCCTCTTATGATCTTCGAAGCTTGAATCTTCAGTGAATCATTTGATAATGCAATAAACAAATCATAGGGTTATTTTAAATTTTTGTAGAATATTGGTATTCTCTTTTACCGCGTAACTACAGCGGTGTGACACGATAACTGATACTCTAACTTCTTGCTTCAATCACTCCATATTTATAAATATGAATGAAAATTAATGTTTTTTCTATTTTCGGCAAGCGCAAACATCATATTTTTAAAATTGGTGAAGTTCATCTAGTCAATATTCAAAAATTTTAAAAATTGTAAGATTTTGACAAAACTTATGACCCGACTAAGACTATTACAATATTATGTAAATACTAGCGGCCCGGTACGTGCTTTGCTACATATAAAATGAAATAATACAAAAATCAGTTAGAACATCGATTCTGTTCGCGCCACTTTGCACTATCGCTTAACGCTTATAAGGGATTCGTTATTTATTATCCAATAAGATTACTGCAAAGCCCATTTCCGGTTTCCTATCTACCGATTTATGCCCAGCATGTGCATTCGTGTGTTAACGGGCACACACAAGTTGAGAAGACACGCAATCAACCGCACCGCTTATATCTCGCATCATCGCTTCCGCCCTTGTGTAATTTGGATATTGAATTGTACAAGCATATAGTAAAAAGTATAGACATTTGCAATAACGCTATATTTCGTGATTATCTGTGAAGTTGATAAGTGTGAAGACAGCCGGCAGCCATCGAGACACGAGGCAGATCAGCGGAAGTCCAGGTGGGTGCACATGCATTCCTTCACGTCGTTCCTATATCCCGAATTTAGGGGATTTGCAGTATCACGAATAAATTAAATTCCATTCACCGCTCGCACCGCGCTCATATGCAGTCCACCATTCTATTTAAATTAATAGCCGCACCGCACAACATTATTTAATACATTTGAACCAGCAGTTTGGTGGTTGAAGGCCAAACGCCAAATCCACCATATATTTTTGGTCACTTCGGCCGGGATTAAATTAACCTTTAGGCCTGGAGAAGTAAATTCATTTTTTTATATATTACAAAAAATTATATACGCATATATTATTAAATCATAATAAATTGTAGTTCTAATTATACTAACTACAATATTTATTTGATCCGCATCGCTTATTACACGTATTATAATACCTTTGTAACGCATACCACACCGCTTCATTATTCCATTAATGATATTTTTCTTGTTGATTAACCGCCATCTTTCTAGTAACGCGAGATTGCTTCGTTCCCCAGTTAACTTATTCTACCGTCACTTATATCCGTTTTAGTCCGCATTTGTTTGTTGAAAATGACGTTGAGAAGCAAAGAATCTAAACTGGTTTCGGATGAAGAAGTTAGTTTAAAAATTATTATCGCTAAACGTAATTATATTTACGAACGATTACAAAAAATTTACGAGACCTCAAAGGGCGCATTTAATTCCTTGGACGAGCAGAATTTATTTCTTAGCATGGCTTCGAATATAGAACAATTACGTAGTGAGTTTCAAGAAGTTCTAGATAATTATAATACTAAACATTTAAAATTAAACCCTAATGCAGACGTTAATTACGAGGCTTGGAACTCATTTGAAGATTTATATAGTCGTATTAAGTGCCAAATTACGAAAATATCCACATCGCCTTCCACTGTTACGTTAGAAAATAGATTTTCTACTAAATTAAAAACTTCGCTTCCACCAATTGAATTAATGTCATTTAACGGAGACATACGCCAGTGGTCCATGTTTTATCAACAATTTAAGACATTAATTCACGACAATTTATAATTAACTGATGCCGAACGTGTTTATTATTTGGTTAACAAATTGAGTGGCAGGGCGTTATCAGTTTGTGCCGGGTTAGCCCCTACCGCAGAAAATTATTACATTATTTGGAATGCGCTTTTAGGAAGATATAATGACGAACGCACACTCGCATCTACGTATATTAACCAACTATTGAATTTAACACAGGTGAACGCAAACACAACAGGAGTTTATCATAAATTTATGGACAAATTTGATGCTTCAATTAATGCTCTAAAGCAATTAAAAATTGAGGACTTAGCTGATTTTTTGTTTTTAAATATTGCACTAAGAAAATTAGATCATGACACTGTTAAGTCATTTGAAATGTCTTGTCGCACAATTAGCATACCAAACTACGCCTCTTTAGTACAATTTTTATACGAACAGAATAGGGCTATATGCCATACATTTAATAATTCGCATACTTTATCTACATCCAATAATAGTCGAAACAAATCACTTTCAAATAAATTTAGTAAAACATTTATATGTATACAGATCCTTCGCATTCATGTATCTTTTGTAAATCAAATGATCATGAACACTTGTATGTTTGTCCACGCTTTTTAAAATTAAATACACAACAACGTTACGATATTATTAAACAAAACAATTGTTGTATTAATTGTTTAAGTAATAAACACTCGACTTCTTTTTGTAAATCGAAGCGTAAGTGTATATACTGCGCGCGGCGCCACCATTCTTTAATTCATTCTGACCCGAATCAGAATGGTTCTAAGACTGCTTTTCGTAGTAGCAATACGTTACACTCAGAGGTTGTGCAGACGCGTAACGCTAATGCAGGCAGCTCGCGTTCGATAAACTACCGCGTAGTTAATGATAATAAGGTAAATTCTTCTGTCGCTCACAATTCGAATACGGCGGAAGATGAAAAAACACCTACCTCTTCATGTAATATTTCTCGCGATTATAGTTCTCTCCCGCGCTATACTGCTTTATTGGGGACTGCAAAAATAAAGGTCGTAGATAAGTACGACAATGAACATTTTATTCGGTGTTTAGTTGACCCCGGATCCCAAAGCGACTATATTACGAAGGATTGTTGTAAAGGCTTATTTCTTTCCGTTTCGAATAAAAATCGTTTTACCGAAGTACACGGGGTTGGTGGTGTGTCCCAAAAGGTTTTAGGTGTCACTTCACTGCAGTTCACGTCTCGTTTTAATGATAATAAATTTTATCATATTGAATCATTAGTTGTTCCGATCATCACGGGTCAGTTGCTAGATTCGATAGTAGATGTTTCAAAAGTTCGCTATTTAGATAAAATACGCTTAGCAGATGATCAGTTTTATCAACCTGGGTCTATAGATAATTTATTGGGGGTTAATACCTACATAAAACTTTTGTCGCCTGAAAACTTAATTCATTCGCAATGGCCTAGTGCCATAGAAACATCACTCGGATATATTATTATGGGTGATGCTGAAGTCGCTATATCACATCATTCCCCGCGTTCATTTGTTTCCTGCTCTTACGATACAAATTTAAATCAAAATTGTCTTAATGATATAATGGAAAAATTTTGGAAAATTGAAGAACTTCCGCAAAAAATATATTTGAGCCGTGATGAGCAAGAATGTGAAGACATTTATACTTCTACTACTTACCGCCAAAACGACGGACGGTATGTGGTCGCCCTGCCATTTAAGAAAAGGACCGACAAATTGGGTGACTCTTTAATGAATGCCAAAAAACGCCTCTTACTTTTGGAAAAACGCTTTAACAAATATCCCGATCTTCGCGATCAATACAATGTTGTTATATGGGAGTACATTAATAAGGGTATTTTATCCGCTGTTTCTGATAATGATTGTATACAGCCTTCTTTTTATTTGCCGCATCACCCTGTCGTACGGAATGATAAAAGTACAACGAAGTTGCGCATCGTTTTAGACGCTAGTGCTAAGTCGGATAACGATATTTCTTTGAATGACATTTTGCACACCGGGCAAAATTTACAAACAGGCATTTTTAATATTTTATTAAACGTTAGAGTTTACCGCATCGCTTTCTTTGCAGATGTTAGGCAAATGTACTTGTGTATCGAAGTCCAAAAATCCCATCGCGCTTTTCAACGCATTTTATATCGGTTTTCTATAGAAGAAACTATACGAACATATGAATTTAATCGCGTCACATTCGGATTACGCTCTTCCCCTTTCCTCTCACTTCGCACTTTACGCCAGTTAGCCGCTGATGAAAGAGAGTCCTATCCCCTTGCTGCTTCTGTAGTGGAAAGGGATATTTATATGGATGACCTCGTTTCCTCCGCGCCTTGCGTCAACAATGCAGTCAACACCGCCACTCAACTTATCCAAATGTTTCGCCGAGGTGGATTCGATTTGGTTAAGTGGACAAGTAACTGCAAGGAGCTTTTACAACATATACCAGCATCACATCGTCAACAAGACTCGGTATCATTTGATGATAATGACATTTTAAAAATTTTAGGCCTTCGTTGGTATCCCGCTACCGATAAATTTTTCCTTTCTTGTTTCGCCGCCACCGGTCACTTGTACCAAACGCGCTATCCTCTCCGCAACCGCTCGCTTGTACGATGTTTTAGGACTTGTCGGTCCAGTAATACCAGGCGGTCCCATAATGAACTGGCCTCATATAGTTCAACGCGACATGTCGCTACATGTTGTGTTGCATTAAATAGTACGTTTATCGTGCACTTAATATAAGAAACATGCATCGACATGAAATGCTTAGTCTTAGTTTAACAGGCATTTGAATAACGAGAGTCGAATATTTTTTCAAAATGTCGAAAACTGAGTATCGAAGTGTCATAAAGTTTCTGTTTAAAGAAAGTTTATCCCCTGCCCAAATAAAAGAACGATTGGATGGCGTGTATAAGGAGTCTGCCCTCTTTTATAGCATGGTGAAAAATTGGGTGAAAGAGTTTCGCCTCGGGAGAGAAACCGTCGAAGACTTTGGCCACGACGGTCGACCTGTGGAAGTGCTCACTCCCGAAACGATCGCTCTTATCGAAAAGGGGGTTCTGAGTGACCGCCGTTTGAAGATTAGAGAGATTGCAGCAAGGCTTGGGCTCTCTAAGAGTACCGTTCGTCGCGCGATCCATGAATATCTTCACATGAAAAAAGTGAGTGCAAGATGGGTACCGAAACTTCTTTCAGCGGTACAGAGACAGGAAAGAGTGCGCTGCGCTTCGGAGCTTTTGGATCTTTGTGGCGAAAATACAAAGACTGTGATCGAGCAGCTCGTGACTGGTGATGAAACTATGATCTTGTATTATGATCCACAAAGCAAGCGCGAGTCAATGGAATGGCGTTATAAGGGTGAAAAGCCCCCTAGAAAGGCAAAGGTGTAACAATCGACTAAAAAACTGATGTGCACAATATTTTGGGCTTTTCAAGGCATTTTGATGGTGGATTTTAAAGAACGTAATACAATCGTGAACGACGAATATTATGCTTCTTTAATATATAAATTACGAGACAAGATAAAGGAAAAACGAAGAGGCAAGCTGTCTAAAGGTGTCCTGTTGCTCCATGACAACGCCCCTGTTCATACCGCTGGTGTTTCGAAGGATGCAGTTCGTCAATGCGGGTTCACAGAAGTTCAACATCCACCTTACAGTCCAGACATGCCTCCGTCCGACTATTATTTATTTCCAAATTTAAAGCGGGACTTAAGAGGAAGAAAATATTCAAGCGATGAAGAGTTGCAGGCGGCCGTCTTCAGTCATTTTGAGGATAAAAAATGTGATGACTTTTATAAAGGTTTAGAGATGTTGATTCACAGATGTCAGAAGTGTGTTAGTATTCATGGTGATTATATGAAAAATAAAATTGGTTTCGTTTCATTTCCTTCATTGGTTCATAGTTAGGCCAATTCATTATGGGACCGGCTATGTACTTTACGCCAAATTATTAATTAAAGCCTTGTGGGTTCTTAAACTTAACTGGGATGAGACTCCACCCACTAATATTGTCAATACATTCCACGTCATATCGGCGTAAATGAAAAATCCCATGTGTCGCTACTAGCCTTCGCCGACGCTAGTGAAAAAGCTTACGGGTGTGTCATCTATTCGCGTGTTGTTAACGGAAATAATCCTCAAAATTATAACGCTCCTATGTTCTAAATCTCGGGTGTCCCCATTAAAGGTTTTAACTTTAGCCAGGCTTGAGTTGTGTGCCTTGGTTTTGCTCGCTAAGTTAGTACGCACCGTTTACGATTCGTTGTCATTGAGGCATCCGATCGACAAAATTTATGCGTTTTCAGATTCGGAAGTCGCGCTCTGTTGGGCGTGTTTTTCACCGCATAAGTTCAACACCTTTGTTGCTAACCGTATTTCGCAAATACAGTCCTATTTATTACCGGATAACTTTTACCACATCGCCGGCTCGGAAAATCCTGCAGATCATATATCGCGTGGACTGTTACCCTCACAAATTTTAAATTGTGACCTTTGGTTACGTGGGCCTTCGTGGGTTTCCTTGCCGTGTAAAGAATGGCCTGTACAAAGGTTCGCATCAACTCATATCAGTTTACCAGAAGAAAAGACTGTGTCGCTTGGAGTCAGTGACATGGAAGAAAACCCATTTATCTCGTTAAGCTTAAAATTTTCTGATTGGAATAAGTATTTACGATCCGTTGTTTACGTTTTAAGGTTTTTAAACAAATTACCGCGCATAAATAAAATTATAACCGCATCCGACATAGAGATTTCTGAAATCACAGTTATTAAAATTGTGCAAGGCATCGCTTTCGCCGAAGATATAAAAAATTTTAAAAAAGGACAACTATGTTCATCAACATTACGAAGGTTATCGCCATTTATCACGGACGATGTACTTCGAGTAGGTGGTCGGTTAGATTATTCGTCTTTATCGGATTCCCAAAAGCATCCAATATTGCTACCAAAAAAGGGGCATATTGTTGATCTTATAATTGATTATTATCACTATAAACATTTCCACGCTGGCCCTCAGTATTTACTTGTTGCATTACGGGAGAAATATTGGATATTATCAGCTCGCCGTGTAGTGAGATACCGCATTCATAGGTGTAACATTTGTTTTCGACATAAACCCAAACCAATTTACCCCATGATGTCTGCCGCGCGCGATTGTCGCCTAGAGCAGTGTAATGCGTTTACACACACAGGTGTGGATTTTTCGGGCCCACTTTATATCACATTGACGCGTAAACGTGATCTAAGTTCGGCGGGTATTTTAGACGCTTTTAAGAGATTTATCTCTCGTAGAGGTCCGTGTCAAATTATATACAGCGATAACGGTACTAATTTTGTCGCCTCGCGTTCATATTTACATGAATTACATGGATTTTTAAAATCAGAAGAATATTATAAGGCATTCAGTTAGGTGCTCACTGATAATCGCATTGTTTGGAAACTCAACCCTCCAAGCGCTCCACATTTCGGGGGTTGGTGGGAGTCCAATATTAAGGTTGTAAAAACCCATTTGTTTCGCGTAATAGGTAAGCAAATCCTCACGTATGAAGAAATGCTTACTACTCTTTGTCAGATCGAGTGTATCTTAAATTCTCGCCCGCTTTATGTATTAAGTAGTGATCCATCGGAACCTACCGCACTTACACCCATACATTTTCTAAATTTAAAACCGATTGAATGCTTACCAGCTGCAGATTTAAGCAAGGAACGTATTAATCTGTTATCAAGCTTTTCTTTAATAGATTCTTTATTTCAGACCTTTTGGAAACGCTTCAGATTCGAATACTTACATTACAGAGTAGAGTGAAGTGGAATAAGAACTCTACTGCCATTATTGTAGGGAAGATTGTTCTAATAGACGTGGATAATACTCCACCGCTTCAGTGGCCTCTAGGCGTTGTCACCGAATTGTTTCCCGGTAAGGATGGTGTAGTACGTGTTGCGCAAGTTAAACTTAAGAATTCCACTTTAAAACGCCCTCTTATCAAACTGTGTCCTTTACCAACACTGTGATTAATATAGTTAATTTTACATTATCGTTTATATATTTAGTTTAATTCTTAGGTCATAACGTCGCTTTATTTCGCTACTATATAAGTATTTATCTATATATATACATATGTATATATATATATATATATATATATATATATATATATATATATATATATATATATATATATATATATATATACTTTACTTGCTAGTTGAGGATACCTCAAGGCCGGGGGGGTGTTCGCGCCACTTTGCACTATCGCTTAACGCTTATAAGGGATCCGTTAATTATTATCCAATAAGATTACTGCAAAGCCCATTTCCGGTTTCCTATCTACCGCTTTATGCCCAGCATGTGCATTCGTGTGTTAACGGGCACACACAAGTTGAGAAGACACGCAATCAACCGCACCGCTTATATCTCGCATCATCGCTCCCGCTCTTGTGTAATTTGGATATTGAATTATACAAGCATATAGTAAAAAGTATAGACATTTGCAATAACGCTATATTTCGTGATTATCTGTGAAGTTGATAAGTGTGAAGACAGCCGGCAGCCATCGAGAAACGAGGCAGATCAGCGGAAGTCCAGGTGGGTGCACATGCATTCCTTCACGTCCTTCGTATATCCCGAATTTAGGGAATTTGCAGTATCACGAATAAATTAAATTCCATTCACCACTCGCACCGCGCTCATATACAGTCCACTATTCTATTTAAATTAATAGCCGCACCGCATAACATTATTTAATACATTTGAACCAGCAGTTTGGTGGTTGAAGGCCAAACGCCAAATCCACCAGATTCATTTCTTAAAAAAATATACTTAATTGCTAGCTATTTAAAAACTTAATCCAAAACATTTGGATAAATAATATTTTTTGTTTTTCCATTTTGAGTGTGAATAAACAAACGGCTGGGGTACTGACTCTGGACTTCCAGCCGCTGCAAGGCTATCTAACTTTGCCATTAGCGCAACACATGCCGGGCATTTCACCTGAAAATTTTGGACCATCACAATGTGGACATATTACGTCCATCATTCCAGTGTATCCGTACATACTATAATCAATCTGAGTGTTGTAATTAAAAACAGCACTCATCGTTTCAGTCAAAGTAGCACGACGTATTCGTGATCACCATGGAAGATTCAGTACCAGGCACAGGGTCAGCAGACCTATTTCTTGCATTACGTTCACGCTGCAATGCATTAGCTTGTGCGCGTTCATCTGTAGTCTGTGATCGTCTTTGTGATGTCACACAATTTGTATTAGCCTTCACCGACCTATATTTGCTCGTCTGGCTCGTGGCATTTATTCTTCATATAAGAAAGAATAAATGAAATTAAAAACAAATTGCTACATTAATAGTGGTGTATCAGTATTTATACATGTGTGTCTGGAAATATACGGAATGAAATATTGGTCGTTGTTTTCCCTTAAGATATCGATTCAGTTTCGCGTAAAAATAAAAATTCAACTTTTCATACAAAAGGAGTAGGTATTGACTACTAAATCAATTCTTTGCGGAAAACAACCACCAAAATTTCACCCTGTTATATGGCCTGTATATGGGCATTTATCCTTCATATAAAAAAGAAGAAATGAAATTAAAAACAAATTGCTACATTAATAGTGGTGTATCAGTATTTATACATGTGTGTCTGGAAATATACAGAATGAAATATTGTTGGCTGTTTTCCCGTAAGATATCGATTCAGTTTCGCGTAAAAATAAAAATTCAACTTTTCATACAAAAGGAGTAGGTATTGACTACTAAATCAATTCTTTGCGGGAAAACAACCACCAAAATTTCACCCTGTACCTATATAACTGCATACGTTATCAATGTATAAAATATTTCAATAAAATAATCCACTACAAAATAATAATATACCCGTATGCACACTAATATATTTTTTCAAATAAAGAAACACACATACATGTAATCACTTCAACAGTTCAAAACTTACCGTTCATGTAAATGCGTTTGACAATTTAATTCAAATAAAGCCTGCTAACTACATGAAAAACTGACAGCGCACAAAAAACTGAGAAAAGTACACGCTACTTGTAGGCTCAAATCACACTGCCGAAGAAATTTCTTCGCTTTGACTCGTTCACTATCAACGTTTACTGAACTCTACCCTGAACTGAACTGAACTATTCCCAACTCTTTAACGTACTCATTTGTTTCAAAAATACGAAAACAACTGCAGTTTTCGCCGACACGGCGCGTCGTGGCGTGCGCCAGCGTACGCCAAAACAAAAGAAACAATAAAGTACTAAGTTCTTATTTCTACTTTTAATTTGACAGCAGAATTCCCCGTCCAAAAAATCTCCATTAACAAAATGACCCGCCATTTATTGAATTCATTTGTTACAAAAAAAGTGATAAATGAGGAACCACTCCAATAGTCCGAACAAACCCTGTAAATTTGGTTTGGATAGGTGAGCCCGTTCTTGAGTTATAAAGTGACAACGAAAAATGCCACTTATTTTTATATATTAAGGTGATTAAAAAACAGATTAGCTTATAAATTTAACTCAGATTATCTATCAGTAAGATAAATAAGTTTATAAGCGTATTAAAAATGTGTTGAATAAAATGATCATATTTAAGCTTTAAACGGGAACATGCAAATGGTGTCTAAATTCAAGATGCTTAAGTAAACTTTTAAATAATAATTTTTATTGATAAACAGAGAATTTTTATTGAGATACATGAAATAAATGGAGTCAATTTTTGTGAAAATATAATTGAATTTGTGTTCATCCATTCAAATACACGTTTTATAAGAATTTGTATCTTCTACTCTCAATTCTTCGAATACATACGATGACGATGATCGACTAATGACAGCCCCATGGCGCAGTAGTTTAACGATGAGCTGAAGCGCTAAGGGCTGCGGGTTTAAAGCCCGCACGGATCAAATATTTGTATGCTTTTCGCATACCCAAATATTCATGAACGATATGTCCAACACGTTCCTTTGATATCTTTAGAGTGCCAGCTATACAAATCAACCTCAATTTACGATCTTCCAAAATCATTTTGTAGATTTTTTTTTATGTTTTCGTCCGTAACAGCCTCTTTTGGACGTCCACTACGTTCATCGTCTTCGGTGCTCATATGGCCTGTACGGAATTTGGCAAACCACTTACGAATGGTTGCTTCGCCCGGCGCAGAGTCCGGATAACACTCATCAAGCCACTTTTTGGTATCAGTAGCACTTTTTTTCATCAAAAAATAGTGTTCCATTAAAACACGAAATTACTTTTTATCCATTTTTTTTCAAAATAACAAACGTTGCTTCACTCAAAATGCTGTATCTCACAAACTAATAATCAGACAGCTGTCAAATTTATACACGTTTCTTTTGAAGGTTGGTACTACCTAAAAATGATATGGATTTTATTCTAGTGGCGCCATCTCATAGAGACGATACGAACTTTTCAGCCCAACCAATAAATATGACAAAAAACTTTGCGCCTACCCACCGAAAAAAGTTTAAGTACGAACGAGTTGGCTCGACCAGAGAAAAACCACGCTTTCACAGAATAGTAGAGTAAAATAGCGGTTTATTTCTGCTGTATTTAGTATGATGAGTGTAGAGAAACGGATATCCTTTTTGCTGGAAATGAGGCATTCTATATTAGTAGTCAAGAGTAGCAACGTGTCTGTATCTTGATTCTTGACTGAGGATGGATGCATAACCACTTGCATACCTCCATCAACCAGAACCACGAGAATGTGTCAAATCAGGTGCAGCACACCTGCAGATCTATCACAAGATGCAATACTGCAAGTGGCAGTAAGCATCAATGCAACTATCATACGGATGGTACCCTCTGATCACAACACACCCACATGATCATTATAAACTTTGGTAATAAAATTTATATTGTTGTTAACTAAAAACCATACCAACGTATCACAGTAACACGCAACTAAGACGAAAGTGGACAAAACTCCACGTATCATAGCGCTAATGCACTAAGACATGAACTTGAGTATGCTTGTTAGACTTAAAAGTGCCACCAAACACACTCATCCCAATCCGAAAGGTAGACGACGCATCGCTATGCGCTACGACGCTGCCCACAAACGGTATGGGTGTCCACGAGAAAGTCGTATTGCTACACCTGCTTACCACCGGCACTAAGATGATATGTCTAGGACACATCGGTTAGCGATTCCAAGTTTACCTCGATCTCGGCCGCTTGTGGTGCAGTTTACACCCCATTATAATAATCCATTTCAATATTATGCTTTTACATATTTGAGACCTTCCACATTTTTGCTTTATTATATATATAATATAGATATAATCTAAACATTTGTAATTTAATTTATTAAATGTTTACTCATCACAGAGACCTTCTATGATAATGATTTTGTATCATAGACCTTACTATCATAAGTCATTAATATAGGATACTTTATAACTTTATAACGCAAAAAAGTTTCAGAACCTTAGGGTTTATAATTCGTGTTACGAAAACTTTCTCCAAAACTCTCGCATTGTTTCGATTACTTTATAATTTGGTTCGTTCCGTACTAGAGTTTGCTTCTAATTTATGTTCACCCTTTTATAAGTTACATTCTGACAGTATCGAGAAGGTGCAGAGTTGTTTCCTTCGCAGTGTTTGTGGTAGATATGGTCACTTACGTCGTCTACCAGCATACAACTCTCGACTAATTTTTTTTTAATATGCAACTATTATCTTTAACAAGACAATTTGCCGATCAACTATTTTTGTACAAGATTGTGCATTCTCTTATAGATTGTCGTGAATTACTAAGGATAATTAACTTCAATTCTGGTATACGTCAACGCGTTCAAAGGATTTTCAGGTTAGACGCACGCAAGAATAACACTTCCTTTTTCAATCCTATTTTCGAAATGTGCCGTGATTAAAATGAGATTAAGGATAGTAACGAACATCTAGATATATTCGATAGTGGCCTTGTTAGATTTAAAAGAATTTTAAGTGTTTCTTTTAATATTTAATGTATTTGTTAGGTTTACGTGGTAGAGCCATGCTGCGGTTATATTAGTAGTATAGTTGTAGCACGAATGGGTCGGCTCGACCGGGGAAGGACCACGCTCTCACAGAATACCAGCGTGAAATAGTAGCTTAATGCTGCTGTATTTCGTATGGTGAGTGTAGAGAACCGGAGACCCTTTTTACTGGAAATGAGGCATTCCATCTCAGTCCTCATGGGTGACAACGCATCTGCATTTTGATTTGCAATGGAAGATAGATGTAGATGTCTATGGGCCGCAGCAACCACTTACCATCAGGTGGACTGTGTGCTCGTTTGTCACCCTATTCTATAAAAAAAAAGGTATCTGGTTTATTTTAGCTACGACTAAGATTCCATTGCAATTATACTATTACGCTGTGTACAATCTTTTAGATTGTAGTATAGATCAACACCAATATACTTTTAATTTTAGACCTTTATATTACTACTGTCTGTTTGCCTCTCTGTGTACCTTAATCAAAAATAAATAAAAATATAGGACTTCAACCCACAACTCTAGTATTGTAAAGCTAATTCAACATAGAGACCTTCCATGATAATGGTTTAGTGTAATAGAGCTTACTATTATAATTCCCCAATATAGGACTATATATTGTACAACAGTACTATAAGTAGTCGGTCACCCGACCACCTCATATATATGTACGACTTTGGGTATGCATTTCCGTCAGTTCCTCCATACAAGCAATCTCCATACGAACACGCTCCAATACTTTGCAAACTTTCGTATACGCGAATATGACTTTAAATGACTTTTTATACAAGAACTCGCTCAATTACTTTGATAATTTTCTTTTATATACGACCTCCCTCCATGTTTTAGACAAACTTCTTTTTACCAATTTTCCAATTGTTTTACAAATGTTATTTATCTGTATTATTATAATAATTTCGACTTGTATTTCTGCTGCAGTCGAAGGACTTGTTTTGTCAAAGTTTTTAAGAAATTCATCGATTTTGAAAGACAATATTAAAACTTTAATTTACTATAATACTTAATGTCTGAAATGTATTTAACTTTATGCTTATTAATGTATTATTTATTATACATTGTTTAATATATATTTTCTAAGAATATTTTTGATGGCTTTATATAGAAATTAATTATTAAATATTTATAACAATAACGGGCTGTCACAGTATGTTTATAGCTCGTTTTGGCTGACTTGCCTAGGGTAAGACCATGCGCTCACAGAAAATCAGCGTGATATAGTAGTTTTAATGCTGCTATATTTTGATGGTTAGTGTAGAGGATCTACATTTAGATTCTTAATGGAGGATAACTATAGGTGTCTATGATCCATAGCAATCATTTACTGTCAAGGGACTGTACGCTCGTTTGTCACCCTTATTCTACAAAAATATGTCAACATCGTAATATAAAAAATCTAAACAAAAAATATTAACCTTTGTTGTATAATCCTCTTAAATAAAGAGCACCATTATTTAGCTGTCCTTGAACTCATTCTCAAAATTCATCAAAATAGTTATCTTAAGATTTACCTTATTAGCATAACATCAACAGGAACAGACTGTTATCTTAACCCTTTATAAGGCAGAGGAAACTAGGACAGTTACAAATTTAAACTAAACGGATTTTGTAAGCCAATATGTTATGAATGCCTTATGTATTTTTTTTTCGTGAAAATCGAAGGGAAAATTTTGGAAAATTTGGTGGCAATATAGTTGCCGCTGCCTTTAAAAGACTATCAAAAATAAAATAAAGTTTATTCTTAATGCAACTTTTTATTTCTGTTCATGGTAAATATCAAAACAAGGTACCACACAGAGTGGAACCTTGCATCTGGAACATTGAATTTTGATCTTTTATTGTTTGTCTTTGTGCTACATACACGACATCGCCGATAAGTTGGCAAACGTTCATGTTTATGTGTTCCAACACTGGCAAAACGAAGGTCATCGATTACAGAGCCGGTTTTTTGGTAATTATCTGACATCTTGGGCTTCTTATTATGATACATTGGTTGGGTATCCAAGCTCTTTCTCCTTGATGAAAAATTATTTATAAGACCACGTGCCAAAGATAATCTAAACGCTAATTGTGGCATAATACTGTGGACGCGGCTGTTTGAACTGTAGAGAAAGTACGAGTTTGTTATTGCTAGGTCTATGCAAAAATAAAAAATGCGAAGCCACCATTTCTTGCTTCTTCTGCCGACTTCATAGGTACTCCGCTTCTGATCGTTTTTCTCCGTGGTAGAATCGGTTTCGTTCGCACCACTAAGAATATCATATAGCGTCATACCTTCATACATATCTAAATTATCCGGTTCTTGTTCGTATTCGTCCTCCGAAATGTCGGGATCGTCGGGTAAGCCAAATAACTCGTCCAGTGCATTTTTTATGTCGTCATCAGACAATATTTTCGGCATTTTCACCTGCAGTAAATACTGTAATATTATTATCTACACGGGCAGTGGCAGATATATTGCCACCAGTTAAATACAAAATTTTATCAAAATAATAAACGTAATTTTACAAAATACTACTCGATCGTACAAGTGACATACGTAATTATTGAAATAAATGCAAACTCTTACCAGTTTCCCAAAAGATTTTAAAGATTGAGCTAGATTTGTTACACGTTACACAAAATCACCGGTTTTTACCCTTCAAAGTTTGAAAAGTGTCAATTGAATTTGACAATTCCCACACAACAAAATATATACGTTGACAGGACATATCAAGCTTGCCAGTAAAAAAAATATAAATACCAGAAAGATAAAAAGTTGCCCGAAAAATTTTTTTAAAATTGGTGGCAATATAGTGGCCACTGCCTTAAAAAGGGTTAAAACCCGAGAGATCTCCCAAATCGATTACTGTTGAGAACATGTGAACCACGCAACATAAGTTTTTTATTTTTACTTTTGGAGATTTAAGTAATTGTTCGTGAAGTTACTAGCATTTGTATTTTACAATTGAGAAAACTGTCAGAAGAATGAATGAATGAATATACTTTATTGCACACCACAAACAAATTTACAGAGAACATAACAGAGAGCAGATTACATGTACAATTTGGCGGCCTTATCGCTACATAGCGATCTCTTCCAGGCAACCAAAGGTGTAAAGGAATAAAACAGTGAGTACTAGGTAGGTGGTGCAATATAAATATACCTAATATAATATCAATACATGCAATAAAATAACATATAAATAACTAATACATTAAAAAAATATGATACACATATACATACGTATATACATACACCTACATACATATACACACATACATATATATATACACATAAATACATACATATACATATACATACATATATCCTCAAATATATACCACTAACAATAACATAAACAAATAAATACAAAACTACATAATCACATAATTTATCCTAATGATTTTCGAACGATTGAGACAAGTAATGCTCTTTAAGAAGACGCTTAAAGACTACAATAGTCTGAGCTTCGCTCACGCGAGAAGAATATATAAGTCAATGGATTCGAAGGACTGCACGTCAAAAGTGAAAAGTTCTTAGCTTCACACAAACACACATGTTCAATCTAAATCCTGTAAAGCATGTCATTGCGATATACTCGTTTTTTCTAATACGCTTAGATACTCTTTATGGGTGTGTGTATAACTCATTTCAAATTTTAAATAATTTGAATATAATTCAAATCGTGAAAAAGGAGCTTTTGTATTTATTTTTCGGTTTTATGTTTTACAGTTAGCGTTATTTTACATTAAATGTTATGTAACTTAACAAATATAAACGAGGACTCAAAGCGTTTCACCACTTATGAGTAATTAAACATAATTACTCCTAAACGAGAACTTCAAGCTTTTCGCAATTTCACAACATAAGATGGTATAGAAAGGCTATTTGGTGAGAGGGCAATTTTGTGATAGACTTTAAGTCTAATTTAGTTTAATTTAGACGCCTTCTAAATATTTTCTGAACCTGAAATACTCGTATATAAGAGTGTAAGATAATATCGATAAACAAAATAAAATCTAAGTCAAATTACTGGCCTAAATAATTGGCCAACAAAAACTTGATATCGAAAATTTTAAACTTGTGTTTTAGTTTACATACATTTTTCATTGATTGCGGGTATTTTTTATGCTAACTAAAAGGTTTTCGGACAACAAGAAAACATTCATAAATATACAAACCAATGTCGCCTCTATTAACTAGGATCAAAAATTTATTTGATTACGGCTTGAAAAACCTGATATTGGGGTTAGCAGTGTTATGTAGTGATAAAATCGTATTAAGACTAACTATATTCTACTAAGTATAAACAAAAAGGAAATGGACCGACAAGATTACTGACATTTGCGTAAAGTTTATGAACATTAAATGAGTAGCAAATGTCTAGAAATGGACCGATAAAATATCTTAACGTACGTAGATAACATACATTAATAAGCGTACTTTGAACTAAATAAGTAAATATAAACAACAAAATTTTCTTTGTGCACACAAAATAAACACTTAATGTATATTAACGTTGAGAATATACCTACCTATTTCCTCTTTAAGTTTTAGGTGATCGTGTAAGTTCTGAAAGATTTTAGTAAAGGAGGTCACATTTATTTACACAATATATTTTGGTCGATATGATGGTTCATAGATATGCTAGCTTCGGTAATAAATGTCGCAGTAATCAAGTTATTAACAAATTCTACATTTATGAATTAAAGTGCCACACACATTCACAATATAAATTCAGTGGCAGAAAAAGTTTAAATGTTATTATTGATTATGCGAATGTGTGTTACACAGATCTATTTCAAAATCTTATAGATAAGTTGATGAACCTTCACAACAATTGCATTAGATTCATTTTCAACTTACATATTAAATCGTCAAAAAGTTCGCGGAAAAGTCAGAAAAATCCTATTGGTTGTACTGTTTGTATCTGGCTGGTTTTATTATGCATACACATAGGATATTAAGAAAAAGAAAGATAAAAAGAAAAAAAAACACTTTCTCAGCATTTTTCAATTGTTTTTCTGTCCGCCAAAATGAGTGAATCTAACGTAGAAATTGAATACATTCTGAACTTTTATTACAAAAATGGGAAGAGTGTGACTTTAGTCGCGAACAAAAATTGTGACGTTTATGGATCTAATTCGGTGTCAGTAAGAGTAGCACAAAGTTGCTTCAAGCATTTTTAGTCCGGGAATTTTGATGTCGAAGATGCAGTTCGTTCTGGTCGATCTTATACGGATAAAGTGGATGACATTTTTGAAAAAGTGTAGCAAAAGCGGCATATTATTTGTTGAGACATAGCCGAGGAGTTGCGATTTGACAACAAAACAGTTTTGACCTCTTCAAAAAGTCTGGTTACACATCAAATCTCGATATTCGAGACCACGCGAGCTTACTGAAAGGAACCTAATGAAACGTATACTCATTTGCGATTATTAATTGAAATGTAATGAAACTGAACCATTTTTGAAAAGATCACTGGTGATGAAAAGTGGATCACATACGACAAGAACGTATGCCAAACTAGTAAAAATTGATTTACAGAAAAGGAGCCTTTAAAAAAAGCCTTTAAAAAGCCTTTCATCACGATAACGCCAGACTACACACATCTTTAGCCACTCTACAATAATTGTGAGAGCTCGTCTTTTCCCTCAGATTTTCAGCTGTTTCGATTTCTTCTGAATTCTTTGGGTAGTGTTAGGTAAACATCAGGAGAGGACTGACAAAACTGCTTGTCGCCTTTTTTAATTAATGATCCCAAGATTTCTACAGCAACGGGATTATGTGACTACCTACAAGATGGAAACAAGTCGATCGAACGGAGTGGCACCTATTTATGTTGAACTTGTGTATAAAATACGAAGAAACATTTTCCCTGACTTTATACGACCATGTTTTCCAGTATCATTTTAGGCTTAAAAGGGTTTCAATTCATTAGAGGCCTATCTCCGAAACTTTAATAGTACTACATTCAATTTCCAATACATATTCTCTTTATTATCTTAAGCATAACTGGCACTATCTGTATTTACTCACGATAGAATTTTCGTTTCCGAAAATAGTCTTAAAATTCGTATTACACCACATAAGAGTGGTTTCTTTAGCACCGCTTTTACTGTGCATTCCACACTGCCCTGGATAGCTCTGCCCGTAGGTATTAAAAAAAAAACTAGTAACAAGAATTATTTACAGAGGCAAGTTCGAAAATTATATCATAAGAACAATTCCACCTGATATACCTAACTTTGTGTCCCTCTATTTCACTATTTACGTGATATTTTGTTGTATGGTAATAGGTTTTTTTAGGAATGCATTTGTTTCTCACTACATCTTATTTCGGACTATATTAATATATTTACCAAAACATTTTGTATGTAAGGAGCCCTTTACATAATTAATATTTTACCTTATTATATAGTAGGTATATTTCACTAACTATATTCTATTTAATTTAATTATCTTATTTGTACCGTAACATAAAACTTGATTACATACTTCACTGAGCAAATTGTGTGTAACTGCCACTGTTTCTAAAATTGCCCAGGATTGACTGTGAGAGAATTCCATAGGGCATAAAATCATGCCTTTATATACTTTATCATTAGGTGTTTATTAAATAAATATGAAAAAACATCATCAAAAGTGGCGCTGTGGTCTAGCTATTACTAAATTTTAAATTAACATTGCAAAAAGTACTAGCCTAACTCCAATCTCACGCCGTGAGCTCTGTTTTTAGTCAGAAGATATATTTTTCGTCGATGATGACTTTTGAATATTAATAAGACATTGAGAAAATCTAAATCAATAAGGCTGCTCTTAACCAGCCAGAAGTAACTCTAGCTTACTTATGTATTATGATTTTGAAGCGACAATAGCCTAATGGCACGGCGCGAGCCTCGAACTCATAAAGGTCGTGGGTTCGAATCCGCCATTCGACTACTGGCGTGAACCACTCGTAACACAAGCAATTTAAGCTTAACACGAGTGGTTAAGGGGAATATTAGTAATGTTTATAGCATTGTTAATATTCTTTTTTTTAATATAATCACTATATTAAAAATAATATTTCGCCAACTGTTATCATATCTAAATTATTTCTTGCGACAAAATGTTTAAACTTTTCACCTTACATATTCTATTAAGACCAAAGCGCTATCCATATTATAAGATCATTGATCTATTACACATAATATAATAAATGACTTACCTATTTTATGTTCAATTTCCAAATATGTGACGTCATGCTCGTTGATTGGTCACCTAGACCGTCTCAAGTTTAAGTGCTCCCTTTTTCAAAAACTCTTTCGAAATTCACTCGCAAATTACCACATACGTAATGCGCGTACCACGCGAACATACATCTGCAATTTAAAATATTTTTAAATCAAATGAAGAGACTAAATCGTAACACAAGATATTGAAAATGTTACTATAACTCACAAGAATCCATTTAGAAAATGCATTTCCTAAATTTATAAGATATTAAATTAGTATTTTTAACTGGAACTGGAACTGATATTTTAGATTATTTTCAGTCATAGCTCTTTACGATGGCTACTTACTACGACTTACGATGGCCACGGTACTGCTAAAGCAGTACCGTGGCTGAGTAAGAAGACCTCATAATCTTCCTTTAACCCCACAGGCAGTACTGTTAGTAAGTTTAAGTGGAAGAAATTTAATAAAATAAAAAATAAAATTATATAATTGTGTATTGAATTAAAACCTAAATATAAACCTAAATATAAAAGCCTATAAAAGTTCACTATCGAACATAGGCCTCCACCATAGATTGACATATAGGGGTAAATTTTTCCATAGATGACACGGTTCGCGAGCGGTTTGTCATCGGCAGTTTTTTATTATTTTAAATTGTTACCACAAAGATGCAGCTACCCACCATCTGTTTCAATCTCCCTCTGTCGTCTCTCACGACACCTACGGGACGATATGGGGTAGTGGATATTCCGCTCATATGCGGTAAAAATATACTTTTAATATGATTGAAATTATATTTTAGACGTGTATCATACGTATTATACTTTAAACTGATTAATGAATTTACGTTTTTTGTATACCACAAACAAATATACAAATAACAAAACAAAAAGCAGATTATAATACGAAACCATTCGTGTTATATATATATATATATATATATATATATATATATATATATATATATATATATATATATATATATATATATAATATTTTTCATAAATGAAATATTAATGAAAAAATAAGAACGCTTATGAGGCGTGCATTTTTTGGATTTTCCAAATTTTATGTTTTTTTCTTTTTTTTGAATATTTTATGTCAAAGATCTTTCTATTAAATTTCCGTTTTGTTTTTAAAATATTTCTGTTCAAATACCATCTTTTCTGCTAAAAGTGTCAATAGATACTATTTTATTAATTTAGTGATGATATGCAGGAACTCGGCCATTTTGCGAAGATGTCGCGTCTGCTAAGGCCTTAGCAGATAATTTCGCGATATCGGCGCGTGGCGATTAAATTAGTAATTTCTCTAAAATATTGTATGGAAGCTAGGTATAAAACTTATGTCATATGAATTGTTATATTATTTGCTATAACTCTGTAGATATCTTAGTTGTTATACAACTTAATAGATTTTATTAAGCCAATTTCAAAGTTGGAAAACCAAATTTTTAATAGTATTTTGTGCATAATTTGTGAAAATTAAACAAAAAAATCATTCTTTTATAAAATAAATGTAATTTATTTTCATCAATACACACTAATTTATAATAAAAAAAGCAAAAAAACCACACATCCCTATATAGTTTTACCCCAAAAGTTTTTAAAATCTTAACACATGAACGGCAACCCAAGCGTCGCACAAAAAATAGCATATATTGTTAGTTTTATTTTTGAGAAATGAGCAAGTCAAGTGGTGTGCGATAATTTTAACATTAAGTGTGGTTTAAGTTCTAAATTTAGACAAAGTTTCATTTCTAAAAAGTATGTAATGTATTTTTAATCAACAATAGAGATAAATGTAAGGTAAGTAAGTATAACGACCGTTTATGTTAGAATTTTTTTTTTTATAAAAAGGATACATATCCCTAAATTATGAATAAAAATCTGTTGGTTATTAACCCCTCCATGTTTAAGTAGCACCAAACTTCACTTTTTGTTCGATTTACGAATAAAAATAAGGACAAAACCCGGGACGGGCGACCACATAAAAGCGACGTTCGCATGCGACTGCTACACAGGCTGTTTATTCGAAATTTCTAAACATTGTAGTACTTTAGTAGCTTTGTATCGCATCCTCTTTCTGTAGTTTATAACTTTCTATAAGTAAAAGTGTGATAGAAATCATTGTCGCTGGTTATTTTACCCGCCAAATACGCAGTCACGGATCAGCCAGAATCTGGTCGCTTGCCAGACGCGCGTAATTAACCATCGGCCAGAATCTAACCGGTCGCCACACAAGGGGATATGGAAACAGGTAACTCAGCAGTTCAGCAATCATCTTTTGACGGGCTGTAATACATGGATTGATGTATGATATTAACAAAATTCTGTAATTAAGTTAAAGCGGAAATTAATATTATACACTCATTTGACCAATGTATTTATTATTTCTTCTGTCATTACTTTATTTCTTTTTTTTATACATACAAATACTTCTGACAGTAAACGAAGTGCGTGTCCGATGTTAGGAAATTAAAGTTGGCATATTCCATCTCACAAATATTCTTTTTATCTCTTCTAAAACTAATTCCAGATATAATATGCTACCTCACACGAAATAATTAATTATAATAATGTCCTCAGGATCGCATTTTGGTTACTGAGGCCAGCCTCAAAGGAGAATAGACGTGGGCTAAGACAGTTTTAAATTGCTCAAATTTATGCGTAACTACGGGAGAACTCTCCATTCCATTCACTCTCATAGTCCGATGAGACGTTCAACTGACATGACCGGGGAAAGGTCAGGCGCAGGACCAATGGCCTTACGTGCTTTTCGAGGCATGGGGGTGAGACACCTACAACTTCCTGACTACGGGTAAGCTACTGAGAATTTCTTGACGGAAAAACACCGTAACTGATTTTGTTTGGCCCGATCCGGGTTTCGAACTCGGGATCTCATGATCAGCAGTCGCTTTTACAACCACTGGAAAAAAAAATAATATTTAATTTAATTATTCATTGTAAACATAATAGTATGTATGTTTTTCTTGCAATATAAATTATTAATCGATACGCGTTTACAGAAATTTTATTATTGTATATTTTAAAATTGCTTTAATACTAGCAATTTTTTAAGATTAACAAGAGCATAATTTTGAATTTTATTAACAAAACATTATCGAGCTGTTTACAGTTTATTGCAATATCTTCTTCTTAGACTAAGTGCGAAAACAATAAGAAATAATATTGATATTAGAATAAATTGAAAAAAAAAGTCGGTATACTCGTAATATTATCACCGTTTTCTAATGACTAAAGAATATTAAACACGAATGGGAAAGGTGAAACATGAGTTAAGTATAACAATTAAGGAAAATTCTCGGCCTCATTTACATACTCGTTATATCACTTATTTTTAAGTTATTTCCGGCTGCTATTATTATATTACAATAATATGTAAATATAATAAAACTGTAATATATATTAGTTTATACATTTAACTCAGATTATCTACAAGTACGATTAATTCGTTTTTTTTATAGTAAAAGGGTGACAAGCGAGTCGAGCGAGACACAGTCCACCTGATGGTAAGTGGTTGCTGTGGCCTATAGACATCCACATCCATTCTCGTCCGCGAATGAAAATGCAGATACGTTGTCAGCCTTAAGGACTAAGATGGAATGCCTCTTTTCCAGTAAAAAGGGTCTCCGGTTCTCTACACTCACCATATGAAACACAGCAGCATCAAACCGCCATTTAACGCTGGTATTCTGTGAGAGCCTGGTCTTTCTCCGGTCGAACGGACCCATTCGTGCCACAACTATAAAATTAATATAGCTGCAGCATGGCTCTGCTACGTTTATAAATGAGTGATCGTATTAAAAAACGTATCGAAGAAGATGATCTTATTTAAGCTTTAAACAGGAACATACAAATGGTGCCTAAAAGCAAGATGCTTAAGGGAAACATTTAAATGATTTTTTTATCAACCTCTTTACTTTGAATTAAATGAAGTCAATTTTGTTAAAATATAATTGAATATGTGTTCATTCATTCAAATACACGTTTTATAAGATTTTGTATCTTCTACTCTCAATTCTTCGAATACATACGATGACGATGATCGACTAATGACAGCCCCATGGCGCAGTAGCTAAGCGATTAGTTGTAGCGCTGACGGCTGCGGGTTTAAAGCCCTCACGGATCAAATATTTGTATGGCTTACACATATTTTTTCCAGTCTGAATATTTGTGCTTGTGAAAGGGGAATGCCCATTGTTCATAGACACTTCGGCCATGGGTGCCCACATATAAAAGCATATGGAAATGATAATATGCAATTAAAAGAATGAAATTGTTAAAAATATATAATAATTGGCTTAAAAATGACGGGATTTTTATGATATAAAAGTTTTTATATTCATAAATACAATTTTAACGACTACTTTTACCAGTTTTATTGCTTTTAATTTCTTTAACTTTTAATTCCCGACGTTTCAGGTGCTTTATAGCACCCATGGTCACGGTGGAGACTGAGGTGACTGCCATCCCAATGTCAGTATTAACATGGAGTACCTTCAGCTTTTTATTATTATTTTTATAGTCCAATCTACGCAGATTGAACTTACTCCGTATTTAAGTCTTGCAGTGGTATGCTTGGGTTTAGTTTTAATTTTATTAATTATAGTGTTCCAAGCAGGTGGTAGTACCCAGCCACCTTCCCTTTTGAAATTAGGATGTTTTTTTTAATTTCAATAGCCTCATATATCATCATTCACAATTAAGCTTGTACACTCCTGCGTCTTGTAGAGGAATATGACACTTGATGGATTTTGAAAACTGACTAATATTCTTCAGCAGTTTGTAGAATGTTCTAATAAAAGCTCGCTTAAGATGTAGCCGATCTTGTCTGTGACATCCTTGACATACGGTAGTACAGCAGGCACACGCTCGACTGCGGTTGGCTTCACTCTGTCACTGTGACATTGACGCGGGACCCGAAGCTCGATGTTGTGCAGAACCTGCATGACATGCTGAAGCTCCATGGCCAGGTGCTTGCTGTCACAGATCCCATGTGCTCTCTGTAACAAAGATATGCTCACGGTAACTACCTGTGAAAGATGATGGTGAGATTCACCGTTCAAATATAAGTTTGTATGGGTCTTTTTTCTATACATTGGGGGTCATTGTAGAAGCGTGCTCGTCGCGATCCCTGCCAACCCTTTTTAGGGCAGCAATTCTACACAGCTGCGCACCCATGCAAACGAGGGTTAGGGCGTCCCCCCAAGGCAACGCACACCAGCTCGTCCCCGTTGGTATGGAATGCAGCGCGCAAAGCGGCGATGGGGACCGCCACCCGTCACGCACAGCCCGACACGGCGGAAGGTGGAGGACGGAGTGCAGAGTTGGCACGTGGAATGTTAGAGGGGGCATGAGAGATAAGACGAATGAGATGATCGAAATAATGAAAGAAAGAGAATTAGATGTCGTGTGCATGTCGGAGACCAAACGGAAAGGCAGTGGTACTGAAGAGCTCCCTGGCGGGACTTTAGCTATATGGTCCGGAGTCCCGGAAAGCGAGAACGCCTGCCAGGGAGTGGGAGTGCTGTCGTCGTCCCGGTTGGTCGATCTTATGACTGAATACAAGGTTATGAACACAAGACTTCTCTGGGTTCGCTTCAAAATGGGACTGACGAAGTTATTCCTTTTGGCTGTTTATGCGCCGGTAGCTTCGTCGTCCAGGGCTGAGCTGGAGGAGTTTTGGGAGAATGTAAGAGAAGTTCTAGATTTGGTTAAGGGAAACGAAAGAACTGTTGTATGTGGTGATTTGAATGGATGGGTAGGTATCGCTCGACCAGGATACGAGTCGGTGCTTGGAAAGTTTGGCGATAAAAGGGTTAATGATGCTGGCAAGCTTATACTGGCTGTATGCAAGGAAAAGGGTCTTCTTGTGACAAACACTATGTTTAATCACAGGAAAATCCATATGTACACTAGAGAAAGAAAGAATGAGAGAAGTTGATTGATTTGTTCCTGGTGGATGACCGACTGCAAAAATAGGTGATGGATACACGAGTGTTCAGGGGTGCTGACCCGGGAACGGATCATTATCTAGTAATTACTAGATTTAGGGGTTTGTTCGCGGGTTGGCGCTACCGGACGGCAGTAACAGAACCACAGTCGGTCTGTCGCATCCGAAGCTGGAAGCTTCAGGAAGCGGATACTAGGGACAAATATCACACGAGGGTAGCCGAAAAGCTTGACACCATCGATGGCAGGAAAGAATGTGTGGAGAGAACATAGCAGAACCTTAGGGATGGAATGGTAAGTGCAGCGGAAGAAGTATGTGGGACGACAAAAAGAGGTAGTAGTAAAAGAAGAGATGCATGGTGGTATGATGAAGTGAGAGAAGCTGTAAAAAAAAGAAAAAAGCATGGTTAGACTACTTGGCCTCTAGTAACGATGAGCATATGAGAGAGAAGATGATAGAAAGACATAAGCTGCAGAAAGTTCATGCGAAAACATTGATTGTGGAAGTACGTGAAAGGTGTAGAATAGAAGCGGACGAGAGGTTGTCGCACAACTTTAGGGAAAACTCCAAACTCTTCTGGAAAGAGGTTGGAAGGTCCCGGAGTGGTGCGACAGCCTTAAGAATGAACAAAGTGCTTTCGAGAACCAATGACGTCCTCTCAGAAAAATCGGACGTCATGCAGCGATGGAGTGAATTTTATAGAGAAATGTATGCGTGTCATGATCTTAGTGAAGGATCCGGGGGTGACGCCGTGACTGGCACGCCAGACACGGACCTCGATGACACTGAGGTCATCAGCATGAAAGAGATTGAACGTGCGATTCGAAGTTTGAAATGTGGTAAGGCTGCGGGACTAGACAGAGTTACTGCTGAAATGGTCAAGTACGGTGGGCCTCGCGTCTGGGACAGCTTTCATCTGCTGTGCAATTTGTGCTGGCGGACGGGAGATGTCCCGGATGATTGGCGATCCGCAGTCATTGTGCCTTTATATAAAGGTAAAGGTTCACATTTTGACTGCGGGTGTTATCGGGCGATCAGCTTGACCAGTTTAGCAAGTAAAGTTTACTCGAAGGTTTTGACACGTAGGATGCAAGAGAAGTCGGAAAAATTCTTATGGGAGGCACAATGCGGATTTAGACCTGGAAGAGGATGCACGGATCAAATGTTTTCTCTCCGCATGATCACAGAGAAGTTTCTGAGTGTTAACCAGAGGATTTTCTGTGCTTTTGTGGATCTGGAGAAAGCATTTGATAAGGTTATAAGGAAGAAAATATGGGAACTGTTGCCGGGATATGGTGTGGATGGTCGATTGTTAAGGGCTGTGCAGTCACTTTACTATGACTGTAAAGCCTGTGTGCGGGTAGGGCATGACCTATCACCCATGTTTAGCGTCCAAGCGGGCGTAAAACAGGGTTGTGTCATGTCTTCCTGGCTCTTAATACTGTATCTCGACAGCTGTTTACAGAAGCTGAAAAATAGCTGTTTGGGTGTGAAATTGGGTGACATAAAAGTTAATTGTCTGCTGTATGCTGATGATGCAGTGCTTATTGCACCATCAGAAGCAGAACTGCAGGCATTAGTCATGTGTATGAAAGAGGAATGTGAAATTAAAGGTCTCCGTTTGAATGCTAATAAAACTAAGTTTCTGGTATTTGAAAAGGACGAAGAGAGAACGAAATGTGAAATATGGGTAAATCAGGAATGTCTATAATAGGTAAATGAAATTGTATACTCGGGGAGTGCTTTCAGCCGGGATGGAAGATGTGATTTAGATGTGGATAGGCGTGTCACTGCCGGAAACAAAGTCAATGGTGCCCTGAATGCATTAGTAAAAAGGCAAGGCGTGGTGAAGAGTGCACGCCTTGCAATACATAACGCAGTGTTGGTACCGACTTTGTTATATGGCAGCGAAACCTGGGTATGCCAGAAGAAGCATAAAAGCAATTTGAATGCAGTGGAGATGCGATCTCTTCATAAAATGTGTGGCGTTGCCATAGCCGACCGAAAGCGAAACGAAGAGATTCGCAATGGCAGGATTGAAAGATGACCTTATCACAAAAATTGATAGGGGCGTACTCCAATGGTTTGGGCACGTTGAACGAATGAGTGAAGACCGAATGGTGAAGAAAATATATAGAGCGAAAGTAAATATTAAAAGGTGTCGAGGTAGACCGAGACTAACTTTCGAAGACCCTGTGAGCAAATTGCTCGAAGAGGGGATGGTCAAGAGTACTCGGATACCTAGACGTACATGTATGAAGAAGTTAATGAACCTGAAAGAAGCGAAACGGTATGTAAGGATCGTGACACTTGGCGATCTGTTCTCTCTGGCTACCCCGTTAGGGATTATGCGTGAAGATAAGTAAAGTAAAGTAAAGTTTTTTCTATACACAGTGTGACCTATGATGTTGTTAGGATTTCAGATGACAAAAACATCTAAGAAAGCTAAGGAATTATTTTCCTCTAATATAATATCATAATTACTGAATGGAATTTGGCACAAAAAGTGGTAAGGATGGATAAAATTCATAGGAACAACATCCTGATTTAATATTTCATGGGCCATATTCATGAGCCGCTCTAATTTATTTCTTCGCACTTGCAATAGTGCCTATATGTATTCGTCACTATCTCCAGTTCTTACTTTCATCAAATATACAGCAAGTGCAAAACAACCACTATGTTTACTTGACATTCTGGGAACTTCAGAGAGAATTTGTTGGTATTGTGCCTTTGATAAGCCTATATAATAATGTACAGTATGTTCAGGCATACTGTGAATATTTTCAGAGTCTATAATATGATGGTATATATTATCTTACAATAATGTAGCAAAATCTATAATTTGTGCTACACTAAATATTTAATATGGTTATTTATTGATTCTAAGAGTAAATCCCAAGAGTTACTATTTAAATGGTAGTTACTAATTCTACATTCTGGAGGTACATAGTAATTGTATTCATAAAAAGACATACCCGCAATGCTGATGGAACAGTGAGTTGATTGGAATTGTTACAACCAGGAAAAAACATTGATTTTGTGTGAGTGGTGCTCTTACATAATTAGGCAACAGTATATTGTATGATCTAAGCTTTGTTGTTCTGGGTGCAATACATTACTTACTTCAGATTGCAACGAGGACGGTTGATTCAGATGGTTTCTGTTCTGCAGTTTAACGTGATGCTGCTTTATCAGTCCTTCGCCAGCAATTATCACACACACGCGATGACGATTGCAACTGAAAAAATATTAAATAAAAAAATGAGACAAAGAGAACAAAATAAAATAGATTTGTTTACTTTAAACTCAAATATAGGTAAATGTTACTTGAAATTTAACGCCCTATATTATTTAATAATTAAGGACTGACTGAAGAATTGCAGATGTATTTTCAACCTTCACAAAAATGGCCCAGACTGGTTCCGAAATGGAATCGTCGAGTCACTCACCATAAGAAGCACGGCACTATAAAATCTACCATTTTACGCTGGTATTCTGTGAGAGCGTACCCGGTCGATCCAACCCTTTCTTGCTACAACCATAATATAGCTGCAGCGTGACTCTACCGCGTTAAATTAAAGTGAATAACGAACTTACATTCACTTCATGATAAATGCCTACTGGAGTCCACAGATACATGCAGTCAACTTCAATAAAAGATGGCTACGGAAGCGTTGTAACCTATATGACAATGGTGAAATTTTGTACAGTTTGTAACTATACTACTTTATTCTCTTCAGATCGTAATTTTTCGCACTGCTGTGCAAGAAATTGTGGTGTGCATTTGGTGGCAGAAACAATTAAGAAGGTGCCTATTTTGACGGAATCTAAGGCAGAAAAGAACCCCCCTACAATATTGTAAAATACAAGCTCGTAAATAATATCTAATTAAATTAGTTCAATAAATAGTTAGGGTTCCGCAGTGAACTAGGAACCCTTATAGTTTCGCCAGTCTGTCTGTCCGTCTGTCCGTCCTCGCTTAATCTCTGTGACCGTTAGCACTAGAAAGCTGAAATTTGGTACCAATATGTGTATCAATCACGCCGACAAAGTGGTAAAATAAAAATTGGAAAAAAATGTTTTATTAGGGTAGCCCCCCTATATGTAAAGGGGGAAGAGATTTTTTTTTTAATTCCAACCCTAACGTGTGATATATTGTTGGAAAGGTATTTAAAAATGAATAGGGGCTTACTACAATCATTTTTGATAATGTCAATAATTTTGGAAATAATCGCGCCAAAAGTAAAAAAACAATGTGTCCCCCCCCCCTCTAACTTTTGAACTATAAGTTTTGAAAATATGAAAAAATCTGAAAAGTATCACTTTATAAGGACTTTCTAGGAAAATCATTTTGAACTTGGATGGAAACAACAGTACCCACTACCGGGAGCAGTTGCAGGAGCGCGGAGCGCTGCTGGAGCGCGAACATAATAGATACCCACCTTTAAACTCATAAGTAGGAACACTTATTGTGACGGACGGGAAACTACGGAACCCTACACTGAGCGTGGCCCGACACGCTCTTCGCCGGTTTTTTATTATCCTTTAGCTCTGGCATAAAGTTTTTTTTTTGTTTATTATATGCAAGTACTTGATACTATCACAATTGGTAGTAAATGTTTATATAGTCGAAGATGGTAATGTGCACTGGTCTATCTAGACAAAAACCTATTATCCTTTGTCTTAAAATATTTTCATTGTAATCGGAACAGACAACAGATAATATTAAACGAATGCACTCCTTTGTCATGCGCACTACGAACGACGAAGTAAATGATGCTTATCGATATCGTGATTATTGTTCGAAAGCATTACAGCCTATGGGTTAATTGATTCGTTTGAAATACGAAATACAAAGAGATAACGTTTCATTGACCATTTTGGTGTGCTGTTTCATTACTTACAAAAATGATTGTTTTGACAAATTACGTGAATTTGCTGAATACCATAAACAGAACAGGCATTGCCAGTATCTATATTAACTTATTCAGTAATTCGTTGAGATAAGTGCTGTTGTTGAACATCGGCCATCCCCATAGATTGCCTTATATTGACCTTTATAAATGCCCCATACATTTGTGATAGTCGCCACACATGACAGGCGGGTTGGCTACCGCAGTTTTTTAATTTCTAGTTGTTATGAGGAATTCGGCTTTTAGCAGTGGAATTTTATTATATAATTTAGGTTATGATGGATAAATGAGTTTAAGTGAATTACTTAAAAAATTATTTGATGTTTTAAAACCAAAAATTACCGGTTATTAAAATACAAATTTAACGAATAGCTGTAAAAGAATACTAAGAAAAACGAATCTATTATTTACACTTTATTTAAAGCAAGCAACTTGTTAGTTATTATTGACTGAATGGCCAATATTCTGTTCGAGGAACATTATGTCTTGTTTTATATTCAAGATATGACTATTTTTTCATGTGATGTGTATGAGCTTCATTTTACTTTAGAGGATATTAATAAATTAACACTTGAAACAATATCTTTATGAAAAACATAGTATTATTTATATAACACTAGCGATCTGCCCCGGCTTCGAACGGGTGATTCCTGGATCACGACAACAGCGCCACGTACCGGGATAAATTGGTATTTTAAACTACCCACTCAAATACACACAAAAAATCATCAAAATCGTTTGAGCCCTTATTAAGTTTCAGCGAGACTAACGGACAACAATAGATTTTTATATAAAAACTACCCTATCCTCGCATATGTTATATATATATATATATATATATATATATATATATATATATATATAATTTTTTCTCATCTCCCTCTCATTATTGTAGTTACTCTTTTATTATTATGCATTATGATTATTACAAGGCTTTTACACATTTTGTAGCCTATTTTAAACCTTTTGTTGATCAACATTTTACATGTGGTACAGCAACGTTGCAGCTATATTTTATTTGTAACACGAATGGATCGGTTCGATCCTCGAGGGACCACGCTCTCACAGAATACCAACGTAAAATAGCAGCTTTATACTGCTCTGTTTCGTTTCTTGATTCAGAGACCCTGTTTTACTGGAAATTCCATCTCAGTCCTCAGGGGTGACAACGCACCTGCGTTTTGATTTTTAGCAGTATTTCAGTATTTTTTTGTCGAAATAATAAAATGCCGCTTAAAATCAATTCAATAAAATTTCGTAATCAGATGGTAACAAAAATTATTTATATTGTTCGTTTAATTGCCGAAATATCTTAGTTTAGCGACGTGTATATAGTTTGAAGCACGTTATGTTGATTTATGTTCTTTTTCACTTCGAATTATTATTACTTTTCATTCGTACTATGCCTAAGAGTCTGTATCTAAACGATATCATCCTGATATGGTCTGATTTAAAGGATGAGTAAGCCAGTATTAATACACGTTTTTTTTATGTGCGAGCAGCTATGCAGGTCTAGGAAAAGAGACCAGTATCACTGCAACCTAAAAAATCTATTATGATCGTTGCTATGGCTATAGTTCACTGGTAAGCCCTATGTCTTCAATGAATAGAATGAGTTGCTTAGCCGTGAGAAATTTAACTTCTTCTGTGCGGAGTACATAGTTTCTCAGATAAGTGTTACGTTTGCGCATTAAGGGTCCGCAATCAATTTGGATCTGCAGAGGCGTTTCTTCCGTCATGGAACAGAACCGATACATCCTTGAGTTGCTTAGTCCCAGGTTGGACACATGTTATTTAAGACAACCGTGTCAGTTAGTGCTCCTGCAAGAATGTGCAATTTATTTTTAATTAATCCCAGGGCTTCTGAAGCGAATTTATGATTAAAATCCCGGATTAAGGTTTTAGAATGTTTTAAGCCTGGTGTGTCAGACCAGATCTTATGTTATTTATTGTAATAAAGAGTTTCAAGGGTCAATCGGGCTAGGCTTCTTGAGATTCCATAAAATGGCTCAGATCCAAACTGATTGCAATTTTGGCCCTCCAGTGCAAGTTTGTCGGCAAATTCGTTGCCTTAAATATCCGCGTGACCCGGAACCCATCTTAAAACGACCCTGTTGGTACATCCCAGGGCGTTTAAACGGTTCACGCAGTCTCCAACTAGCTTCGAGTTCACTAATTTTGACGTCAGCGGTAGCAGTTCTGCTGGACTATCAGAGTGTATATGAATTATAAGGTTTACGTAGTGTTTTTGCAGATTGATTTCCGCACACTGAAGTATGGCGAAAATTTCTGCCTGTAAGATAGAGGTGTACCTACCAAAATTCATACTATGTTTGAATTTGGGGTGTTCCCCGTAAATTCCAAAGTCTACGTCGAGGCCCATTTTAGACCCATCGGTATTTCATAAGAGGATACTGACCTTACGGATAACCTAGCTATTTAGCCAGTCTTCTTTGGAGCGTAATTCCACTATATACTTTTTATCAAAAGTGTGTAGTGGACGCATGAAATCTGAGATCATGCATAAGACCGGTATTTTCTTAATTGAGTCGAGCATGGATTTCAATCTGTAGGAGAGCAAGCTCAGACAGCCCTGTGCGTTATTCCTATACAAACTAGCCCTCGCCTCCTTGTCTAGATAAATAACAAGGGGCGTAAGGCATAGAAATGTATTAAGAGCCGCTCCAGGCAATGATCGCAAAGCTCCAGTTGTCATTAAGCAGGCAGTCCTTTGTACACTTTTAGTCCGTCCGCAGTCGTCTTTTAGTTGGCCTTGTTTCACCAGACAATATAGGCGTAAGAATCGGCCTCACTATGCAGCTGTACAGCCATAGAACCATACTGGGACGCAAGCCCCAGTTGTTCCCGACCAAATGACTGCACGTACCTAAATCAATTTTTGCCTTATGGCATACGTTTGCTAAGGTGAGAGTTCCACGTTAGTTTTTGGTCGATTGTTACACTCAAGTACTTAACTTCCGTGGAAAATGGTACTTCTTTACCATTAAGTTTTGGTTGGATAATTTTTCCAACCATCTCTATTTGGTAAAGGTTATTATAATAGTTTTATCAGCATAAACTGATAAATTGTTGTCCCTACACCAGTTAATTATTTTAAGTTATTTATAGACGTTTAGGGTTCTTTGTATGATTGACGATAAAGTACTTCAGCAAAAGCCCCTCGCAATTATCACAAGGTTATCAGCATAACCCAGTGTGTCATTTCGTATGTCTGCCATTTTGTACAATAGTTGTTCAACCGCAAGAGACCAAATAACGGGTGACACACCTCCAAACACCTCCTTGTGGGCAGCCTCTTGTAGTTGCAATCTCAATCGAAGTTATAAAAAGCGCTATTTTTGCCTTTCTGTTAGAGAGCATCGACTTCACCTATTAGATTTTTAGATGTCAGGCCTCCAACCAGCAGTGATTTGGGGCTACTGTCGAAGGCACTCTCAATATCTAGAAAGGCGCAAAGAGCTATTTCTTTATCCTTCAGTGCTTTTTCGACCCTGTCTATGACACTAATCAGGGATGTTTTCGTAGATTTGCCTCTGCGGCAAGCATGCTGGTTGTAATGTATGGGCCTCGTAGCTAGAGCTACATCTCTTATCTATCTATCTATAACCTTATCCAATGTCTTAAAGAAAAAGGATCTAGGAAAGGTCTAAAGGACTTTGGTAATGCGTAGTCCTTTCTAATAGCCTTAGGTATAAATAGAACCTTATCAATTGTTCATCTTTCTAGAATATAAATTCATGCATAAACTTGCCCTGAAGATTTTCACCGGATAGGGAAGAAGGATGTCGATACCCATTTGTAGTTGGATGGGAATGATTACATCATCCCTGCTTGTTTTATATGGTTTAAAAAAGTCAACAGCTAACTGCACCAAATTTCCTAATTCCTCCTTAGGATATCTCTGTAGATCATAGATCCCAGGAGGTCGCTTTGGGATCCCTAAAAGTAACGGTTTCATAGGTTGGTGATGCTTCAATCACAAACTTAATGTGCTTGTGATCAAACATAGAGTTTTCATTTATCTGCTTGGATATGTTATTGGTGGCAAAGGTTATGTTTAACACTTCTTGCCTAGCACGCGTTACAAAGGTTTGTGTACAACCTAAGTTTAGGCTTACCAGGCAGTTGGTGATAAAGTAACTCACCTCTTTTGTTGATGTTGGTGCTTCCCAAGGCTGTGTGGTGAGCATTAGCATCACAACCCACCACAAGTTCGGCATTGTGTTTTCGGGTGAACTCCGCCACTCGCTCTAACTCGATGATAGGAACTGCATTCTCTTCGGGAAGATAGGCTGAGCCAATGGTTACTCGAGCCCCTGTTGATCTCTTGAAATTTATGAAAGCTGTAACCAGGTCATTATTGTACTCTGGAACAGCTAAAAGTTCAATATTTTTACTAGATAACCCAGTATAAATTATACAAGCTCTGGGTCTACTGCCTTTAGTATTGACAGTAATCTTACCGGCAGCTACCAATCCCAGAACTTGACCGTTTGACACCTAAGGGTCTTGTATAAGGGCGAGTTCAATGTTGTCCTCTGCAAAGCGAACCTCCACCACGGCAGAAGCAACTGCTGCATGGTGAAGATTTGCCTGGAGGACCCTCGTCTTACCCTTGTGTTTAGCCATTTATGGGCATTGTGAGAGGGGAGCAAGGCTCTTTTCCGTTTCTTGAGGACGAAGGCGTCCTTTACCTGCGCACTTGCCCCCCGCCTTACCCTTCGCCAAACCACTCCCACTTTCCCTCGACCAAGCCTGGACGACACCAGCGGAGGTCGTCGGACAGAGGCGAAAACTGCGCCTTGGGTCTTAGTCGCTCTCATTGATAGCGTTCCAGTCTCACCCCGAGAGGTGGAGGGCTAGGGGAGTTAGAGTTGGGGCGGTTCGGGCTCCCAGAGCCTCACCTGATTTGAAAAGTTATCATTTTAAAGTCAACGACGACCCTGCCGTCTGCGTTCCGAAGAGCCTCTGTCGATGGGTCGTCCAGAGAAAAGGTTACTAAGAACCTATTCTCCTCGTCCCTACGGTGAAGGATTTTTCCTATTGAACCAGGCCAAATAACAGGCGGCAAATACGTGAAGGTGATCTCCTCAGACTTGCCCTGGGGATCAACACGACCTGCGCTCTCTCCCAGAGCCATACGCCAAAGTGCTCGCCGAACAGGAGAGCATAATATGTGTTAGTCTAGTCTATTGATAATATCAAAACGTTAGGAGTAGACTAACCCTCGCCATAAAATAAAATTATTACACGGTGCAAGGAATTTAATCAGAAGACAACGCGGTATTTTTTTCGAACCAGCTTCTCCACCTCAAGGGCTCAGGCTGCTGCAGGGTTTCGTTGATGCGTTGCTCGCGATCTTAAAGCTGCACGCGAAATATGTAAATCACTTTCATACCGAGAGCTTCCAGAATAGTTAGGGAATAGTCGCGCAGGCCTAGGGTGAGTGCAATCATGGCCTGACTTTTATTCCAGCCGTTAGCCTCCATCATAGCCTCAAACTGGATTTTATAGGCCGACCAGGAAGAAGTCCCGACGAACGGCGGCATTTTGAATCCACGGAGCGAAGGTGTTGTAGCTACTTCAGGAGCTGTAATTCCGTCCCCAAGTTTGAGGTCGTCTGTCATTTTCTCCACGTCAGCCATCACGTTGTCCACCCGCTTGTTCACTTGGTCGATTCGAGTTTCAGCTTCCGACAGGAGGTTTTCATGTTGAGCAACCCTATCCTTCACCTCCCTTATCTCTTTCCCGAAGGTATTGTGAAATTCCTTCGTGAGGAGTATCTGCTCTTCTAATCAACAAGCCTGTTCTTCCTGTCGATGGGCCTGATCCTCTTATCCGAACTTCAGCTACTCTTCCAACTGACAGGCACTGTTCCTCTTAGTCGGCGGGCCTGTTCCTGCAGAATCATCGTCGGAGAACCTAAGTTAGGTGCTGCAGATGTAGGAACTAGACACGTGTTAACCATGAATAGTTCGTTCGTTTGAACTGGTACACTTAAAAGTGTTGACGGTTCATTCATCCGTTTTTGAATGTTATGGTTCAACCAATCGCAAACAATTATTGAATCTTTTTAACTCGGGATTAGTGTGAATCGTAAATGAGTTGAAAAGTCGTCGTCGTTAGTTTAGGTTATTGAAGACCGAAATGAATTATTTAAATGATCTACCCGAATATACCGATACGCGTGACTAAATGTACTAGAATGATTCGGTCACGAGAAATGATTGATTGACAAATGTCTAGTAGGAGCTGCTGACGGGTCGGCCTCCGTGGTCAGCGGCTGACCGTCCGACATCTACGGCGTTGCACCACCAAATCGTATCTGATCCGTCTTCCGCTGACGTTGACATCGTGCACGGACACCTTCCGTTTCATCCTTCGGTAAAATTGGCATAATTTTATCCCACTTCTGACACCATATGTTACGAGCTTAGAGTTTGTGATAATAAGAACTCCCCAATCCGATCCGATTGAGTTACCAAAATTGACGCACACTAATTATTAATCACACTTAACACTTTATTTCACTGTATTTCGTTCCGAAATCTTCGCTTGTATTGCAAATTCAATACCTCCTCGGGCGCGGTCCTTACTGGCCTTTTATGGGCCTTTTCCACTGAAAAAAATCTAGAATTTTCGAGTAGAATGCAGAAAGTTCTATCAAGGAATTTTCTAGAAAGATCTTCTAGTTCTGCTACTTCATACTAAATGGCGCTAGTGAATTTGCGAGAAAGATCTTGACGCTCCTATTTCTGCTACTTGATGCTAGATGGCGCTAATAATCACCCACCATGTACCAGGCATTTATTATTTCGGATAACAATATTATTAATTAAGTCATATATATACATACATAATTGCACATATAATAAAAAACGTATTAATTATACTATACTATTATAACCTAGATTAATCATAAGTCAAGTTTGTATTGTAGTAGAAATGAAGGCTATTTTATTTATTTATTAATTTGTTACATACATATTTAAGAAAAAGAAATGCACACGAAAGGAATTAAGGGCGTGTTCTGAACGCTGATACAGCAATCAATTTCTTGTCTCTAAATTCGACAGACATACTTAATACAAAGGAGCCAATCTTTGGGCCCCAATAGAAAGTGTAACGACCCTCAATTAGTATTACTCAAAAAAGCTACCAAAATATTATTATAAATATTCTAAAGATTTATTGAAAATCTAAATGGAATCAAGAAATATGAAAATAAAGAGTTGTTTTGATATTCGTGATCAGGTTCTGACAAAGTAATATTTAAAAAAAATATTGTATTTGGGGTGTGCCAACTTGGAAGAAAATCGACTCGAGTTAACTCGAGTTGAAATTCAGGTAACTCAAATTTAACTCGAGTTACGCAATTCAAATTAGCTGAATGCAACTGTGTCGATTTGTCAGAAATTATTTTTATAATTGTTCTTCCGTCCAACACAGTTGTTATTAATAAAATTAATACGTAGTTATATATTTTTGGTTTGCGTATTGACAATCTTCATAAAATCTTCATATCACTGTAACGTTATGACGTCGGTCTTAATGTTATTAATAATTTAACACATTGAGATACACATTAACATACGCACAAATTATATATAATATACATATTATGTAATATAAATTTTAATTGATAATACGTAATATATCAATTAATTGCTCGAATTAGAGTAGGACGAGTTCATAGCTAAATTTTAGACAGACAATGCATTGAACATAAAACAAAGACGAGAGTAGAATTTTGTAACTCGAGCCACTTGTGTTAATGTATATATATCGTATATCATTCTAAATCTACACGAGTTTTCGAGTACATCGACTTGAGAGTCCCTGTAAAAGTCTATCACTAGAGTTGAGAGTAGCGATTACTTTAGTTAAGATAAAGCAATACGTAGTACACTCAATAAGTTTTGAGATATATAAAAAGTATTGTAGATATTATTAATATTTATTTTGCGTCTTTTTAAAATATATCATGCTCTATATAAAGTTCCATTCGCCTAAACCAACTCTGAAAACACTTTAGCCAGTTTGGTCTGACAGGTCGAAACTCACTTCTTCGTAGGCAGCCACGGCTTCTTCAGCGCGTGAAAAAACTTGCCTTTTATTTTTGCTTTGACTCTTGGGAACAAAAAAATCACAAGGAGCTAAGTTCATACTGTAGGGTGGGTGATGTAGAGATTAAATGCCAGATTTCTCAATAAATGCTTTTGTTCTAAGAGAGGTATGCGAAGAGGCGCTATCGTGATGCAGCGTGATTCCCTGAAGCCCAGTCTTTGGTCTTCTCTCTCGCACAGGTTGTGTCACGCAAAGTTTTGGGTAATGCAACTTTAGTATACCATTCAGAGTTGATGACTTACAATTTTCCAGGATTGACGGCGACAAATGTAAGCTCCGCGAAAAAAAAACTAGCCACCAATTTTTTGCTGACGTTGCGAGGTCTTGGTAGTTTTGTCAGAAATTGTCCTTCTGACTAGACCCATATCAATGATTGCCTTTTATTTTCTGAATCATAATGATCCATGTCTAGTCACCAGTAACAATTTCTGAAACACGCCTAGATGTCCCGTTTTCAAAACGTAGACGCATTTCATGGCAGCAATCCACACGAGTCTTTTTTTTGCTTTCGGAGAGTAAACGAGGGATCCATCGACAACAAAGCTTCCTCACTCCAAGATATTAATATAAGATGGTATGAATGCTCCCCGAAGTAATGCCTACAATCTTTTCGACGTCCGTGTATGTGATTCGTGGGTCTTCTCGCACCAACATTTCAGTAGGCCATACATTATCTGCCGTTCCTGCTGTTTGCGGGGCTTCGGTTTTTGGTCATATTTAAGGTTAATTTTACCCCTTTTTAATTCAGCAAACCACCCAAGAATTGTTGCGTGTGATGGAATTTAGTGTTCTAATGCTGATTGTAACCGTTGTAAACTTATAGTTCGGTTAAACCATATTTAAAGTTATAGCGCGTTAATGTTCACGGTTGATATCCATCGTTTTAAATAAAAAATGTGGGAAGCGTTGCAGGAAATTTAATAGAACTTTGTTTTTTTTAATGTTGAGAAATTGGCTTATGTAGTTCTATTTTTAAATAAATTTGCTTTTTAGAAACATAACACGGGTGCGTTCCATTTTTAAATTCGTTGTAACATGAAAGGGAAATATTAAATATTTGTTCGTTTGTAGTATTTTCGTGTTCTTTTTCATGTTTGTTGTATTATAAGAGCTATCTCTTTACATATCTTACAAACCACTCCCTTTACGATATTTTTTTTCTAAATAAAGGCACGCTTACGGTTTTTGTTTTGTTGTTCCATTCTCATTACACATACTTTTACATTACTTTAAACAAAGAAGTATGGGTATGTCAATCACCTTTTATGTTATGCACTACTTAAACGAAGTAACAAAAAATAATTAGCAATGATAGTACAACCACGACATTATAAATTAAACTAAGTTCACATTTGTTTACATGCCAAATGAAAGTTTGAATTTGGATTCAATTTGTGATGTCGCATCAAATTAGTGAAGTTACATAGCTACTCTCCGAATCTATACGGTGCGCTGAGTTGACTCGTTAACTTGCTAAAATTTATGTTCACTCGATACCGAGTTGGACAAATTCACTTAATTCACTCCAGTGAAAGAAAACAGGGTTGATAAGGTGATCGCTACCAAGCTAGTTCTAATTTATTGTTACGAACTTAGGGTTCGTGACAGTAAAAACTGCCGATTAAATTACCAAAGTTGACACTTTAATTACCGAATACCAATTAAAATTTAAAACACACTAATAATTAAATACACTTATTACTTTAGTTTGCTTTATTTCACTCCCAAGTCTGCCCTTGGTCGCCAATTCAACACTGCCCCGGTCGCGCTACTTACCGGCTTTATATAGGACCTTTTCCACCGAAAACATCTAGAATTTTCGAGTAGAATGTTGAAAGTTCTAGCAAAGAATCCGCCATAAACTCGATACTAGATGGCGTGAAAGACGATAGTAAGAAAGTTATAGAAAGATCTTGACGCTTGACTAATTATAGCGCGCAACACCTCCTGATACATGCTCGTCTTGAGCATTATCGGCCCCACAATAACGCGCCTGTCGATCCACATGGACTATCTTAGGACTCTTTCAACTTCTTGTATCCAGTAGGTTACGTTATAGATTGTCATGTCATTGTCACAATCTTAGCTTGAAGCTTAGGAGATTTACCTTTGCAGCGTACTGGACTGTGCAACGACACTAGTGAACCTTCGTCGAACGCTTTGTTATTAATATTGCTATTGTCTGAAGTGCTCATAAATGTCATATTACACATTTTATTTCACAAGTCATTTGCATAATCGGTTATACTTCGTGGGACATCTGGAGGTTTTCCGGTGTTCTGGTCTGCAGCCGTAATTCTCTTCTAAAGTTTACGTACACAGAGCTTCGATATGACAACAAAAACGGTGCTTGTCCCAATCTCGTTGCCGATTTTCTATAACTTTTGCTAGGTACCTCTCCAATGTCTGATTAAATCGTTCTACCATTCCATCAGATACCGGGTGGTAAGAAGTAGCTCTTGATTTATGAGTAACCATAACTCGGCAAGTTTCCTGGAATATTTGAGATTCAAAATTCCTTCCTTGATCGCTGTGAATCTCTAAAGATACTCCAAAACGACGCAAGAGTTCTTGAACTAGTAGTTTATCTGCAAATGTTGAAACTTCTTGATTTGGAATGGCGAAGACTTCTGGCCACTTAGTGATGCAATATATGACAACCATGAAATACTTGTAACCACTTTCAATGGTCAACGGCTATTCTCTTCCATAATGTACCAACATTGTACAACTTCATTGCACCTCTAATACGAGTCTGCAGCCCCTTTTAAGCCACACGACTTGCACATTTGCGGCACCAGTCCTCGTTATCCCCGTGTGTGTATGTAGTGGCGTCAAGAAGCATTACCTAACACTTTGCGGTTATTGATAACCAATTCTAGCAACAGATAGTTATTCTGTGTTTTTCTTTTTTGTTTTACATTTATTTATTTATCATCTATGTATGTGTATGTATTTATATATATAAACCTATTTATTAATATGTATGTTTATTTTATTATTATTATTTTTTATGTATTATTGTGGTATTTTAACAAAATATAGTTTAGTTTATTTAGATATTAGAATGTAAGTGTAACATAAAACGCACCACCTCTTACTGTTCTTAATTCCAGTTTCTCCTTAGCCCAAAGGTTGTCTGGAAGAGATCGCTCTTTAGCGATAAGACAGCCTTATTGTACATACGTACTTATTAAGTTTCCTCTGTAATGTATTTATTTGTTGTATATGTGTGGTGTACAATAAAGTATATACTACTACTACTACTATTTTAAATAGGATAGGCCTTTTAAATTAATAATTATTTTAAAAGGCCTCCTCTCATTTCTGAGAGGGTTATAGGGCAAGGAAATGTCCGCTACGCTGCCCAAATGCATATTGGCGAACTACATATGTCTTCTAAATATTTTTTTGTTAATCTCAGACATGAAGGTTTCATCACGATGTTTTCCTTCACCGTCGAGCAAACATTTTCACTTCTCTTTCGAACTGGATTTGATCTCTAGGAATCCATTGACAGCAGTATTGTCATCTGTGTACTCATGTTTTCTTTATACACCCTTCAGGATCTTAAGTATACTGCTTGATTAAAGTGAAACCCATACTGTCGGTCTCTGAGACGGTCATTATTTTCTATGTCTGTTATGAGGTGGGCATCTTTATATACGCTCCACAATCTTGCAAATTCTTTCTATCACCCGAGAGTTTTATGTGTAGAGGATATTCGTACGCCACCGCTATACTGATCTTCAAGGCTAAGCTATACTGTACATATATTACGTGCCACCTACACATATAACGACAGCTAGGAATTAAAAGAAAAAGATTGTTTCTCAGTGTTTCTGCTGAAAAAATTCATCCTTACTTGGATGAAATGAGCGCAAAATTTAACGCTTTGAATTAATTAATCTTCTGCATATAACTTTAATATTTTTATTGCAACCGCAGTGAACACGAGTTGCTTATTAGTATTTAATCCAAGCGCGTCATCTAAAATGTTGCGTTACAAAAGGAAATTATACCTTTTGTTAGCAAATTAACACCGGAACCTACTAAGGAAAAGAATTATTAAGTGTAATTACTACACATATTCCAACACATTCCGTCCAATTAACTAACTTGTTTTCTTTAAAGGAGAATTTTGGTAGGACCACATACATGTGTATATTCTTTGTTGTTTACAGTGTGATATTTTTTTGTATTTTAAATTTATAATATAATACAATATCTTTTTATTAAAGTGAGAGACAAAAAACATATTTGGACACTTATTAAGCGTTTCCTAAAACCTATTTATAAATTTAAAAATAAAACAAAACAATGTTGCTAAATACCCGTTCGCCAAGCGTTTAAACTATGACAATACACCCACATGAGCATCAATGACACAAATAAAACGGCGCTTAGTCCTCGGCGGTTCCGCTATTCCTTATTACGCTGGTGACCATAGTAACGGTGGGGCAGACGGTGCTAAGAATCTCCGGTGGAGGTTCTGTCGCCACCTAAGACGACTCAACCTGGAAACACACAACTCACACAACCTGAGGACTGACGAGAAGATATTGAATTTGGAAGCAGAGATAGATAAGTTGCGCTGAGATATCTGAGGTCCAAAGAGAGGGCAGGACACGATAATCCTCAAATCCGGCATAGTGTTCGATGATCCAGAGGGTGACCATCTGTAAATTCCAAGGAGATGTTGAATTAATTGTTCACAAGTGTCTCGTTAACTACTTTTTAAAGTTTGGGAGTGTGTCGAAGGGGTTGCATACCTTATACTTAGAATAACCAAACGGTAATCACCGAAAGTCATGCATGTTTACGCACCAACCTAGGCACATATCGATGAAGAGGTGGAAGAAATGTATGAGACTTAGGTGCTTTGATGGTGATGCTGCAGGAGCAGGCCCTTCGACAGGAGGACAGGCCCGTCGGTTGGAAGAGCAGCTGCAGGGCGTACAAGAGGAACAGGTCCATCAGTTAAAAGAGCTTCAGAAGGAATAGGCCCGTCGGTTGAAAAAGCAGCAGGAGGAACAGGCCCGACAAAAGGAGAAACAGACCTGTCGTTTAGAAGAGCTGCTCAAACGCGATAAGGAAGAGCACATACTCCTCATAAAGGACCTTCACGCTGTCTTCGGGAAAGAGATAAGGGAGGTGAAGGATAAGGTTGCTCAACTTGAAAACCGCCTGTCGGAAGCTGAAACCCAAATCAACCAAGTGAAAGAAACGCTGGACGAACTCAAACTTGGAGATGAAAATACAGCTCTCGCAGTAGCTACAACACCTTCTCTACGTGGATTCTAAATGCCACTGTCCAACGGGACTTCTTCATGGTCGGCATACAAAATCCATTTCGAGGCTTTCATGGAATCGAATGGTTGGAATAAAAGCCAGGCCATGACTGCACTCACCCTAGGCCTGCGCGACCAAGCCTTAACTGTTTTGGAAGCTCTCGGTAAGAAAGTGATTTACAAGCAGCTCCTTGAGGCATTGTTGGTGAGATATCGCACCGTTCACCTGAAACACGTCTTTTGTGTGCAGCTTAAAGATTTTTGAATTTGATTTTTGATTTGAGAAGAAAGCAGTTTCTGCACTCTTCGAAGGGAATCTGGTGCAGACATTCATCGACGGCATCCACGACCTTGAAGTTAGAGCTGCTGTAAGTCTCGGGCAACAGAAGACACTTAAGGATGCTTTGAGTCATGCGCTCTAGGTAGAAGCCATGTTTCATGATCTTCGTTCCCATTGCGTCAGGGAGGTTGTGGCAGATATAGTTCGCAATCGCAATAATGGATACGGCCTTAGGTGCTACGGCTGTGGGAAAAGGGGCTACCTTCGATCCAGCTGCCCTTAGCGAACTGCAGAAAGGGAAGGTGATCGATCTCGAGAGGGTAGTGCGGCTAACATTACCGCCCAGCAGCAGCAGGGAAACGAGTAAAAGCCAGGAATGCGGGGCAGGTGCTGCCTGATGTTAAAAGAGCTCCAAGGATTTCGATCTCACAAAACCATGATGGGAACGGCCTAATCATCAAACTGACCATAGACACTGGAGCCTCTCGCACGATTGTCAGTTCCCAACTTATAAGTGAGTTGCTTGAGGACTCCGCATACAACAGAGAACGCATTAATTTGGTAATAGCCACTCGTCAGCGTATACCCGTTCGTGGAGAGAAGGAGATGGAGTTGAAGTTAGGCAATTTGATCTACTTGCATAATGTCATCGTGGCTGATATAATGGACGACTGCATCCTGTGCCTAGACGTCATTAGGAAGAATTGTTTTCAGATTGACGTTTAGCAAGGTATTTTTAAATGTGGACGAGAGGAACTTTTCGCGGAGGGCCGCCCCATCCGCGAAAAGTTCCTCTCGTCTCAAAGAGGAAATGTGCAAAGTCTTGAGAAGATTGTTCTTCCGCCGAGATCATAAACAATTGTGTCGTTTTGTCTTCCTCAGAATCCTTGGCAAGCTTATCATGGTGTACTTGTGGAAAGGGTAGACCATGACTTTCCATGGAAATTAGCTCGAACCTTGATCAGAACCACAAACATCTCAGGAGTATGAGTGCTGAAACTTTGTGAAACTGAAACTAAAAAGCGGCTACTGGCAAGTTGAAATTGACCCTAAGGACAATGAGAAAACTGCGTTCTCGACGTAATAGAGTCTGTGGCAATTTAAGGTAATGCCGTTTGGATCGTGCAATGCTCCAGCAACGTTTGAAAAGTGGATGAAACTTGTACTTATTGGGCCAATTTGCGATGCCTGTCTGTTCTACTTAGATGACATCATTATCGTGGGCCGGACGATACTACCACTACCACTGCTAACATTTGGCGTCACCAAATGTTAACAGTTGTAGTGCACCAAAGTTATCTAAAGTCATAAAAGTAACGCTACCCGCAATTTGTAATAAATTTAAGCGTTGGTAGATGTTATGTTTTTAAGTTTTTTTTTCTTTTTCTAAACTATCCCTGTAATTCCATGTAGTATAGCCGATAGCAATAGATATTATTTATGTTTTATACACAATAACAATCCGTTTATATCTACAACCAATGTGACGTTTCGTCATTATTAACACTGTTGTTTGGCGTACATTTATAGTGTTTCGTAATGACTTATGTTAACTGTAAAATATGTAACATGTAACTGTGAGCAAGTTCAGAAGTAAGAGACTCTTGTACTACGAACTATAACATGCCTGACAAGCATGACGATTAAAAAAGTCGTTACCAGGTCCTCCAGATTATCCACAAGTAGTTTACGAAAGTGGATAAAGAAATTACGATACCTTTGTTAATCTTTTTAGCATAAGTGACAATTAGCTTGTTCTAAATTAGAAGCCGTACGTAATTAGAACATCAGTCACAGTCAAGACAAATTAACGTTATTTCCACTTGTTGTTAATACTCTAGTTAGCTTAATACAACATAGTGCTCTACAGTTATGTTCAGCCATTTGTTAGCATAAATTTTCCGGCTATAATCAATAATTTTAGTTTATATCAGTTAAATAAAATTTTAGGTAAAATAAAGTTATAGCCTATATAATACGTATCAATTCTGAGCGTATAACTTCTCGTATGCGTGAGAATGTTTCGAGGCAACGACCACCGTGCTGCTCCGATGTGTGTTGGTGGACTTCACATATTCGGTTCCTGACAGATTTACTCACGATGTTTTACCTCAGCGGCGAGCATGATAACAGCGTTTAAAATAATAATTAATAATTTCGTTGGTTGCTCTTAACCAACTCCATGCTGTTGGTTAAGAGCCCGGGCTGCTTGTGCCCTAACATGGCACGCAGAGCTTACAAAACTAATATAAATATGTTTTTATTACGAAAAAGCTAACATCAACAATTTTAATAGTACGTTATTTAATTAATTATTAATTAGACATGGGAAATACCGTGAGCCGTGGTAGCTCTCGGGCCTTAGTGTAAAGGAAATGAACTTCGTTCTGTACAAGGTTAGGCTCAGCGGTAACAAAGTTGAAATATGTTTTATTTTAAAGATTTAAACATTTGCTACTTATGTCAATAAATCATAGTTATGGAGGACCTGTGATTTTGTTTTTTAATTATATGTTATTATTTGTAGGCTATGTAGTAAAAATACTCGTACTAGTGCCAACTTGTATGCATAAATTGAAATGGAAGAGTGAAGAAAAAAGAAAAAAACTGCAAAAGCGTGCAGTTTTGTAGTTAAATAAATAAAGTACAATAAAACTCAACCTTTTGAATTGTTTATTTTCTGCAATTATTAATAAATTGTCATCTAGAAAAACAGCCGGAAATTGATGATGGTTTATTCTACTCCTTTCATAACCTTTCTTTGACGTGGTTTCGTGGTAGTGACGTCCTTTCATAACCTGTTTTTGAGCTTTTTAGCGTGGTAGAGCCATGCTGCAGTTATATTAGTAGTATAGTTGTAGCACATACGTGGTCGTCGTTGTCCTCGCCGTTTGCACAAACATACATTGCTTCCGTAACAAGCGCTCTTTCGGACCGCGTTCTCGCGGTTACGTGGCCGGCCACTCACGCTTATATTGACAGTCCTTTGACTCGCGCCAAAAAAGGCAACAAAACTGGGAGCGGTGAGCATGAACGAGGAGCATAATGTGCGGCATGACGAGTATGGTTGCCACATTTATGTGTGGTAGAGTCATGTTGCAGTTATATTAGTAGTATAGTTGTAGCGCTAATGGGTCGGCTCGACCGGGGAAGCACCACGCTCTCACAGAATACCATTGTGAAATGTAGCTTAATGCTGCAGTATTTCGTATGGTGAGTGTAGAGAACCGGAGACCCTTTTCACTGGAAAAGAGGCATTCCATCTTAGTCCTCACGGGTGAAAACGCGTCTGCATTTTGATTTGTAATAGAGGATAGATGTGGATGTCTATGGGCCGCAGCAACCACTTACCATCAGGTGGACTGTGTGCTCGTTTGTCACCCTATCCTATAAAAAAAATATAACCCAAGTAACACAATATTGTCATTATGTGGGCGCAACAAACTACTGTCATGTAATCCGAAAGAAAGGCGAAGAATCAAATTAAATAAATTCATGAAAGTTAAAACACAAAATCTAGCCACACACACTATCATAATGCCAAACAGATATGATAAGTGAAACTCGAACCGTTACCAAGCTAAGTCGCCTTCGGAACGGGCAATAATCAATAACCATACAGCCTATTCAATCATGCCATATAATTTATTAAAATCTTTTTACATTAATAACATAGCATAATCAATAGTTTTTTCTAAATAGATTTCGTTTATTCAATATTAATCTTTACTGAATCACCTCTATGTTTCAATATTATAATTTTTTTGATAATAAGGGCTATATTTTAATACAAAAAATAGACTTCATTGTCTATTGACATAGACAAAATGCAGAAAGATATTAACACGTTTCGTTTCTACTACAGTAAAAGTATAGGTTTAGTTTTTCAGAATTAAAAATGATTTATGATTGTCCTACTTTTAACAGAAATAAAAACAATTTACTTACGTTTATAATTTATTGTTTTAGTACCTGCAGTTTATTACTACTGTTACTGTTGTATTTGATTTTTCTAGTTATTTATATTACTAGGTTATAATAATAATTTGATATGTTCATTGAAACGCGAAATTAATTAATTCATGAATTTTATTAGAACACACTTACATTCGCTTAACTTGTCCAGAGAGCGAGAGAGAGTGTTGCCCACACCACCTTTGTAAAATTTCCCATTATGTGTTACCACACTCTTCCCCACCCACAATGTTATAAAATTAGGACATATTTATCTTATTTTTATTTTATACAAAAGTGAAGGTTATTTATACAAATAATTTAGAAATATTACATGACTATTCACCTTCAACCGTTACTGCACACTTCAACATTTGATTCACATGACGTTTTACAAGTCTCCCCTGAACTTCAATCTCTCTGTCAATGTCAAATATCTCAATGTCACCCCCGGTGTTAAACACTGCTTTATTTCCCCACAAATCCATTTTTTGCCTTATTTCTATAGTCCCTTACCATCACCTTTTCCCCACACTGAATATTACCGACCTGCTTCCTCGACTACATTTTTTTAATTTTTCATCAAGCATTTCTAATCGTGCACTAATTGGTGGTGGTCTGAAAAGTGAGAACCTAGATTTCAGTTCACGACGAAATAATAACTTTGCAGGGCTAACACCGGTGACTCTATTAATACTTGTTCGGTAGTCGAAAAGAAATAAATTAATGGCATACTCTAAATTATGACCACCTTCTACAATTTTTTTTACATGGCTTTTAAAATTTGAACAAATCTTTCTGCCGCCCCATTTGTTGCCGGATAGTAAGGTGGTGTGTAACTTATCCTAACACCTGTCACATTGCAAAATTCTTTAAACTCGTTGCTTGTCCAAGTTGTGTTGTGTTGTGTGTATTAACAACTAAACACAACATTGATATTTCATGATATGGTCCTATCGTAAAATAATTTCAGTATACATATTATATTAGCGCTGAAGAGCATTTTTAACAGAAATATAACTTTTAACAGAATGCGCATTATTTTATACCCAATGCATATAACAAAAAAATTTCACCGCTATGAGGAGGCTCTAGGGCCTCTTCAGTCGCACCTCAATTCGACTTTACAGAATTGTAGCGTTGTATACTCTATTTAATATACTTAAAAGAATATTTTAAGGCTATATGTGAATATGTCAATTCACACTAGTCGCGGCATACTCTTTTCAAAAAACCTGCTTTCAGCAAAATGATGTTTAAGAGAGCTGGTTAATTTATATTAATATAAAAAAAATTAATTCAGTGCAGCCTATAAGAAGTACACAGTTGATCATATGCCTCCTCCATAAGTTGCCTCATAGGGCGATATTAGCCATAAATGCCTCACCAAATAACTACAGTTTTCAATTATTTAATTTATTATTAGGATGGTGTTATTGCTCATCTCCTATTTGATTTTACTCTGTCCTCTCTAATGACACTTACGTTATGATATGGGGTTGTAAATTCTGTTACTACAGTACAAAAATTTACTTGCAAAGAAACCCACTACCAGACATTATCCCGTGAGAATTAAAGGAAACGACCGAGGGAAATGAAACAGGTAATAGGTAGCAGCATAATCCCTAATAATAATCTCGCTTTGCCCTTACCAAACATACCTTCGCTAATATTACTAGATAAACTGATGTATAGTTTTGGCTTCAGTAGTTTTAATGTGTTATTTACTCAATGCTAAATAAACTAATGATAAGTAACTAATAAATCATAGTATGCAAAGTACAGTTATTCGTGTAGCACCAAAAATTGTTAGAATTATGTTATCTAGACTGGTGGCATCGTTGTATTTAATGAAATAGTTCATATCATCGTTGGATTACTATCTAATTACTAGGAAGTAGTCCATATTTAAGCAACAGCTTTTTTATAGTTTATACTAGAGTTTCATTTAAACAAATACAAACTGTAGTTCCCCGTAAAATTTATTGCTACGGGAGCAAAACGTGTACGATTTTCGCGAGGACCAATGAATCTGGCAAAAAATTTTGTTGTGTTATTCTGATTTTCCATATATTCGGGGAATTGGTGAAGAATAATTTGATCGTTTACCCACCAAGTTACTCTTCACCAATGTTTCTATCCTATCATAGGATCTATAGTAATATCAAACGTGGTTGGCATGCTATGGAACGTTGCATTAAAGCAGATCTCAACTATTTTATAGACGACAAGCATAGCATATGGATTAAGGATATTTTCTAAAACTGATAAAATAATTTAAAGAATTCAAAATACATGTTAGAATTACATAACTCACACGGACCCACGTTAATTCCTTCGTACAGTCGTACGTCGACCACTACAAAAACGAGGCAGTCAGAAAATTAGATTATGGAAAAAAATAGTCTGCAACTGCGATCAACATGCCAAATGTGAAATCACGCAATTTTGACGATGCTGCGGAAAGCCGGTATTTTACGCTGATACGATCTTATCATAATTTGTACAGAGACCGTATGCGAAATGCTGTTACCGCTAGCTATAGTAACTCAAAATATTTCTGGCATTTCTCATAGTCACCTCTTACGACCCATGGGACGAAATGGGGTAACAAGGTGACTATTATTTTTGATTCCTTTTTTCTGCTCGCCTTTTTCTTTGAAATTTAGAAATGTTGATTCACGTTAAATAATAGACAAAATCTTTTGTTTTTAGTTCTTAATACAATATGAAAACTTCGCCTGGTGACCATAACTACATTGACAGGTAACTCAAGCTCGAGTAATTATTTACTGTGAGATTAGTACGGGCTTGTTAGCCTGTCACGTTAACGATCAAAGTTTAAGTAGATGGCATGTGATAAAGATAGATTTATGGTTGTACTCGCAAGTAGAAGGTTACATGTAATTCAAAATTATAAATTATGTTTTAATTATTCTAAATTTGTACTGAATGAACTCTATAAATAATTCTATCAAATATATTTAAAAAAATTATGAAGCACACATTCCGTTCAACATAAAATTAATATTATTTCTTATGATGAATTACATTTTTTAAATTTATTTCAACTATGCCAGTGCTTTGCACTGAGCAAATTGGCCGACTAATTTTAGATTTTGGTTGGAAATACTAAACAAAGTAATTTAAAACACAATATAATCCATAAAATCAGTCCTATTTAAAAATTATGTAAATATAATAAATCATTATCAACAGAATTAGGAATTACTTTGCGAAAAACCATTTTATTACACATGCTGAAATTAATAAGCAACGGTCCGCTTATGAAATAAATGTAGTTCAAAAAGCACCTTCCTCCATCAATTGCGGGCATGACGCGTGCCTAACAACCACTACACTAAGAAAAACATGTCATCGTATATAATACGAAACATGTTTCACCTCTACAAGTGGCATCAGCAGAATAAATATACATCTATGGCTGACCGCTAAACGTCATCAGGAGAAATAGACTCTGCAATGGCACGGTAATTTCATCAATACAGTATTCCAACTCCATACAAACAGATGAAGCGAGAGCTATGCCTACGCGCCTCGATCTCAGCATGCGCTCGGCATGCAGACAGTCGTGACTGCCGCAGTGACGATTTTGTGAAATATATATATATATATTTACAGAATGGGTTCCACCTATATGCAATAAATGAAACCATATACTTGTTATCGCCTTTGCTGACTATATACAAAAAATGAACGTAATCGGTTCAGTAATTAGGTCAAAAAGTAGAGTTTTAATTTTAAGCAAATTTGAACACTCTATAGAATTGGGTCACTAAGTCAATGATTCAATGAACTTGACTGAATCCTTGAACATTAAAAAGCGACGTTGCCACGCCGTGCAAACTATTGGCATTGCGACATATCGACAGCGGTGTCTTTTGTCGGCGTGCCACCCGCGTGCAACGTTGTCACTCTTCCAAGGGGTCAAGGTACGTTGTCTAAACAGAGTGTTCACTTTTACTGAATTAATTTTAATATTTATTTTGTTTGAAAATTTCACTTTTTTATTTTACGGGTTGTAATTTAATATTTAATTTTTCTACACTTCTACGGACTAGTATTACTTGTGATTTCATTTATTGCATATATTTGGGACCCATTCTGTATATATATATATATATATATATATATATATATATATATATATATATATATATATATATAATGGAGGAAAAAAATAATGGAATAGAAATAAAGAAATAATAAATCCGAACTTCATTTAAAACCAAACATTTAAATTGTAAAATAGCTGCAGGGATCTATAACCAAGTAAAAATATTCCTTTTCTCCACCTTGTCCATGTTTCCCAAAACAATTTTTAACTAAGCTTTATATTAGAATGCGGACTTTTATAATTAAAACTTTAATAATAAAACATTTCGTACGTCTCAGCCGAGGCGCAAATATTTTTCGGTCGCAAATTTATAAGACCGAGACACGCATTTTTGTTGTTATTCAAACATAAACATGGTTTTTTAATTAATCCTACTGATGAAAAAACGACACGTATTTTTATTGAACACTTAGTATTCAATTCACAAAGTACCTATTATATTTGTTTGTATAAAAAATTATATTTACAATCATAAAGCTAAATGGAAACACAAAGTAGACAAATGTAAAAATGCTGGAGGCAGGCAGCGCTATCGCATGTTTACGTACCGCGCGACTGCAGGCATTTATTTCAAAGATACGGCAGAGTTACAATACTGTAAAGATAATATTACTGTGGCAATGGCTAACCGCTAACGGTCATTTAATAATTATTATCATCAAAACCTTTTAAATATTTTAAGGCTCCCAAAATTAAATCTTCTTGTAGTGTTATAAAAAAAATTACTAACTACAAGTATATCAAGGAATACAGCTCAATATCCAAGCTTCATTTTAACTTGAAATACTTTTCGGGAAGTTTAAATAGTACCATGTCCTCATCTTAGGAAATTTGGCAAAGTTTCTATTGTTTTGCCCTAATTGAACTATTTGAAATAGCTTTATAATTACGCTTTCACCTTCAATGGCTCTCCATACTTCGTTTTACTGTTATTTTCTTTTTCTTTTTATATTTTAGGTATATGTAATTACGCTAGGCACACATTCAATTTTTGATCGAAGACCTGTTTAATTTTATGTATGTCTTTTAAATGTATATTTACTCGACAAAAAAAATTAAGAAGTCACATCAATTACTGTTTGATTATTCAGTCGAAAAATTGTTGATCGACAGCTCAATGTACGAGTATATTGTATTGTAAGGGGCATAAACGACGAAAGAATCTATCTGCGACTATTTGGTGTTGCCGTTGTTCCGACGTGGCTTCTTTTACTATTATAGTTTTATTATGCATTTTATATAAGAAGTTTAAGTGGTAGGATACAGTAGGTGATAGTTCACGTTTTTAGTGTCTCCACTATTGTGTTTTGAACTGAAGGTATAAAAGTCAGTATAATTACAGGATGTGAAGTATATCTTAGTTCTCAGAGATGACAACACATTTGTAGACTTTTCTTTAAAGATTTTTGTAAGAATGCATTGGCCGCATAAGCCATTTACCAATAGTTGGATTTTAAGTTCGTTCGTCACTTTAGCTCGTTTTTTCTTATTTATTGTCATAAAAAAGCGCCTGTATGCGCACATGAAATCCATTACAAGCACACAAGCGAGCTAAATCAATGGCACTATTTACTCAAATAGTGTGGTCCACTTAGCAATTGCAAGTGTGCGGTTGGACTTAGTATTAATATATTTCACAACGGGATCATAACAGTATTCGCTAATATTTATATTTTATATATATAAAAATTTATAAGGTTTATCAGTGAAAAGTCTGACTGCCCGATGCTGCGGCGTTGGGTGTACGCTCGCATACATGTAGCAGGGATGTCGCCTCAGATCATAGAAACAACTGTTTTTTTTTCTATGCAGATTACACTCAGACAGGGTGTCGCACACTGCAGGCAGATATTTAAACTAGAATAAATCTTTTCCAAGAAATATTACTAGCATAGTTTGTAAGATCTCTTTTTTATGCTTCTAATAATATGGACAAACGTCTGAAACAAATCAATTTTATTTTTTATTTAATTTATTTTTGATAATAATTTAAAGAGAAGTGGTTTTGTAGAAATACCCACTGACTACCCCATATCATCCCATGGTCGTCGTAAAAGGCGAAAGAGGGAAATTGAAACAGGTAAAAGTAATTAATAATTGCGATTTGGCAATCGCAATTATTAATTACTTTTACCCGCCAGCCAAGCGTGATAACAATGGCGTTGATGTAATTATTTTATACCGTTAGTTTCCGATTTGTAAGTATTAGCATACAGCTATTTACAAGATCTATTTTTATATGTTTATTACTAAGAAACACTCTTTTTAATCGTATCGACTTTTAGACAACTATCGCATTTAATTTACTTGTTATCATTTCGCTTTATTAATATTCAAATCGGTTCGATTTAATTTAACTAGTGGGTAGAAATCACCGCTGCGCCGGCTTTCGTTGTGCAGTTAATCTAAGTACCGTACTGCAGTCTTTTCTTTATGTTGGTTACATACACGTATGCAGCTTATTACATACATTACAACAGAATTGAATTTCTAGTCGACTTTGCAATATGTTAAATTCTTTAAATATTTATTTATTAGTCTGCTAATTCGTTTTTCATTATTATGGTGTAAATATTATTTTACATTCACATCGTAACCATAAAGGTACTGTTCATTCAACTTGGTGTAATATATTTTTTATAGAATAGGGTGACAAACGAGCGCACACTCCACCTCATGGTAAGAGGTTGCTGTGGCCCATAGAAATCTACATCTATCCTCGATTATGAATCAAAATGCAGATGCGTTGTCACCCGTGAGGACTAAGATGGAATGTCTCATTTCCAGGAAAAAGGGTCTCCGGTTCTCTACACTCACCATACAAAACAGTAGCATTAAGCTACTGTTTCACGCTGGTATTCTGTGAGAGCGTGGTCCTTCTCCGGTCGAGCCGACCCATTCGTGCTAAAACTATACTTCTAATATAACTGCAGCATGCTACGAGCCCTTAACCCTAGGGTTAAGTGCTCGTAGGCAGCATCGCTCTACCACGTATAAAATAGGTTCTAATAAATATATTTACAATGACGGAAAAGCGTGCAGGAATAAATAGACGTCTTACGCAAATAAAATTATTAAGAGTTGGGCGCCAATTGTATTTCTCTCAAATAAATAAGACCTTTCAACTGTCATAAAAGACAGATGAAAAGTCGCGGCATAATTTCTTAGCACAAGCTCGGGCCGTTCATCAATTACGTAAAGAATTTGTAACTTTGGTTGGTGACATAAATTTATTAAATTTGGAAGTAGATCCCGATTATAGTATTAATTATTAGCCATTATCAGCGTTTAATGATTTATATTATTTTACTTAGGATGTTTGGATAGCATTAAGAGACCAAACCCACAATCGCAAGCCGTCACGCATGTAACTACTCGGTAGCATACTATAATATAGATTTCTCGTATTGAAATGCCTATTTTCGGTATTGAATTACAGAACTTTTCGTATTTTTACGAAATGTTTTAACGTGTAATACACGAAAATAAAATGTTAACGGATACGTAACGTATCCATTATTTAATGAGTCACCTTTCCGGACAGACAAAACATATATAGTCCCGGCGGCAGATAATTACGTAATTATTTGACAAACGTTACTAGACAAGTTTAAGGTTAACAGAGATTTGGCTATGATATATTTAAATGATTTATTTGCTCTAAAAAATATTAACGGTCCCTCTGCAACAAGTTTAGAAAAATTAGTTGATAAACACGCGGCCACGGTCGCAGCACTCAAACAACTTAATGTTACTAATTTATGTGACTTTATCTATGTTTATATGGGCCTAAAGCTCGTAGATTTCGATACGGCGCAGTTTATTTTTATATAGAATAGGGGACTAACGAGCATGCGGCTCACCTGGTGTTAAGTGACTACCGCCGCCCATGATCAACTGCAACACCAGGGGAATTGCAGGTGCGTTGCCGGCCCTTTAGAAAGGATTAAGCTCTTTTCTTGAAGGTCCCCAGGTCGTATCGGTCCGGAAAAATCGCCGGTGGTATACTATTCCACAGAGAGGCTGTACGAGGAAGAAAACTCCTTTTGAAACGTACAGTGGTGGACCGCCAAGCATCCAGATAGTCTGGATGGTATCGGGACGTTTGCCGCGTAGTGCATTCACGAATTTTGGCAGCTGGGATTAATCCGAACAATTCCTCAGAGCACTCTCCATGGTATATGCGAAAGAAAATGCAAAGAGATGCAACATATCTTCGTAGTGCCAGTGAATCGAGCCGATCGGAAAGCACTTGGTCGTCAACGATTCCAACCGCTATTCGTTGCATGCGATCAAGTGAAAGGAGCTGGTACTGGGGAGCCCCAGCCCAGAGATGGGAACAGTATTCCATATATCATTTCTGACCAAGAATCCATAATATACCACTCAGTAGTAACCGTTCTGCGTTCCTGTAAAGGAATTGTAGCAACGTGTCCCTTTTTCGAGACAAATGTAGCGACCATTTTCTTTGACACACTGCGGGAGCGAACCACTTTCGTTGGTTTGACCTCGTCATCGAAGAACCATACTGCTGACTGATGTTTTCTTTCAGGTTCGTATGAATAAATCCATGGTTTGTCACCTGAGACGATATTATAAACGGCATTTAACTTCCTTCCGTTTAAGCGTTGCAAAGTATTCCTGCACCAATCTACACGAGCCGCCTTTTGCTCTTCGGACAAATTGTGGGGAACACAGCGGGAAACTAGCTTTCTTACACACAGCTCATTATGTAATATCGACTGAATTGCGGTTATTCCGATACTAACAACAGCCCAAATCTGCTTGTATGTCGTATAGTCGTATAGTATGCTTGTAATAGTTCGCACAGCAGCGATGTTTTCAGGCGTGACCGCTGTTCTTGGTCGACCTGCAGAAGAAACAGTGCTGAGCAATACACGACCGCGTCAGACCTCGGCATACTAGCGGTATATTGTCTTTTGACTTGGTGCTTCAACATCATAAATCGAAACAATTTCGCTGAGACATTTATCTTGAGATAAGTCACGACGAAATTTATGATAAATTATGGCACGGAAATGTTCACGCGTGAGTTCCATTTCTGTTAACTACATGTCAACTTTAAAACAACATAGTTTTGTAAGTAATTTTGTGTGTAATTGTTTGAATGTCATTAAGATTCTAAGAGGCAAGTATTTAAATTCTAAAAAAGTTTTATTGTAACTCAATCCGAAATGTTCTATTGCCGATCATTTCAGTGTGCCCTAGTATTTTATGAAGGCCGTTTGCCCTTATCGTCGAAAACATTCCCATGCAATATAATGCAATACGCAACTGGCTGTCGTAACAATATTATATCTTTGTAATTTCTACCATCCCTGCTAAACACATGTATAAAGTACACAATCTGAATTAAATCAAGACCTTCCTCTGATCATATTTACGGTTCATGTTTGCAGCCATATATTTTCTTTCTCGTCGACCTTATTTTACTAAAGTTTAACAACTGCAATGAAATTTTACTTGGATTTGTTTTCTTCAAAATACGGTAAACTTTAAATATAACTAAGAAGCAATAGTTATAGTTTTAAAGATTGTTATAGTAACTACAACGACAATCTTCGACTTGAAACAACACGATGAATTCGATGCAGAATATACAAATAAAGACGGAAAGTTCAATTGCAACGTGCATTAGTATTTCCCGGTATTGTATAAAGATATTTAAAGTTTTGAGTGCATTTTTTAAAAATTAAAATTTTTTAAAAATAGGGAAGTTGTTGGTTTTACCCCGATTTTCGAAAATCGAGTTTTCATCAGATCTCTACGTTTTGAGATCCCAGGAAGTTATTCTGACTAATTTGTGGATGTGTGTGTGTGAGTGTGTGTGTGTGTGTGTGTGTGTGTGTATGTGTGTGTGTGTGTGTGTGTGTGTGTGTGTGTGTGTGTGTGTGTGTGTGTGTGTGTGTGTGTGTGTGTGTGTTTGTGTGTGTATGTGCATGTATATAAACTTTTCATTACTTTTGAAAGTCTTGATCAATTGAGATGCGGCTTGCAGCGTTCTAAAGATCTTAATGTGGAATGGATTTGGTGGTGGTATGAACACATTCGGACGGGTAGATTTTGAGAAATCTTAAAAATAAAAATTTTGAAAAACTGGTTTTTTGGTGTAACTTTAAAACGGCTTAACCAATCGATTTCAAAAACTAATCAGCTCTTAACCTCAAAAAATGACGTCGAATGCAGTTTGAAAATAAAAATCGGTTCATTTGTTTGTAAGATATCGAAGGAGAAAATATTCGAAAAAAAAAGTGTTTTTTATTCGAATATTTTCTATATTTTAATAACATAAACACAAGGATTTCGCAACATAATTTGGTGAAATTTGGAGCGCTTTGCATTTGAAACTAGCTATATATATTATAATATATATTAATTATAATAAAAAAGTTCCAGGGATGGCCTGCAGGGTCAACCAATTTTTTTTCCTCTCAATAATGAAAAGATTATAAACGGTGGTATGATATTAAATTCTATCTCTGAATTTTCATCATAAAATAGGTCCAATTGTTCCATTTGTCCTTGGGGGAGGCCTACGTTTACCAGTGGACTTGTGATTGGCTATAATGGTGATTAATGATGATGGCATTGTATTAATATGATACATAAATAGAATGGATTATACAGGTCTACCCATACTAGGCCTCTAGGCCTACCCGTAAGGTCCGTTGTGTTTATTTTGGTATAGGTAGGGTATAAAAATTTTATCGATATATTTTGCCACACTGTCTTATCTCTATTATCAGTTCCGTGAACGCAAATCGAATCGCTTCATTATGTCACGGTAATAACCAGTCCATATATAGAGGCCAGTGGTAGTAGCAGACATACTTAAATGTTGTACCTATACTTTTCAGTATTATGGAATAAATTTCAGTATCGGCACGTAAAAGATAATTGTTATTCCAAATCAAAGGGTTTATAGGCTGAAATGTTTATGGCTTCGCCACACTATGCTCCTCGCGCAGCTAAGGGCTCTAATCCTCCGCTTTTTTCCTTCTCTTTTCTTGCAAATAATCGCAACCCTTCGCACTAGGTCGTTTGCGTTTGCAACTCAATGGATGTTTAAATTGTGGCAGCGTGCACGCTATGCATATTTAGTAAAGTAGTATATCAATCATAAAAATAAATATACGTGGTCGTCGTTGTCCTCGCCGTTTGCACAAACATACATTGCTTCCGTAACAAGCGCTCTTTCGGACCGCGTTCTCGCGGTTACGTGGCCGGCCACTCACGCTTATATTGACAGTCCTTTGACTCGCGCCAAAAAAGGCAACAAAACTGGGAGCGGTGAGCATGAACGAGGAGCATAATGTGCGGCATGACGAGTATGGTTGCCACATTTATGTGTGGTAGAGTCATGCTGCAGTTATATTAGTAGTACAGTTGTAGCGCTAATGGATTGGCTCAACTGGGGAAGAATCACGCTCTCACAGCATACCAGCGTAAAATAGTAGTTTAATGCTGCCGTGTTTTGTAAGGTGAGTGTAGAGAACCGGAGACCCGTTTTACTGGAAATAAGGCATTCTTATTCCTATCTTATTCCTCACGGATGACAACGCATCTGCATTTTGATTCGTAATCGAGGATAGATGTGGATGTCTATGGGCCAAAGCAACCACTTACCATCAGGTGGATTGTGTGCTCGTTTGTCACCCTATTCTATAAAAAAACCTACGTTTGTGCCTTCGGTACTCGCTACTTCCCATGCCACTAGACACTAGATGTTACACGATGACGTTAGCATCTGATTAATAATACCAAATAAAAGACGACAGTTTTATAATAAACAAAACTACGTAATAAAAATTACTTTCTGAAGAAAATGCATGGTAAGCTATAAATAATAAAATTCTGCGGCATACTTCATCATTGTCTTGCTACCTTGAAAGCCTTGGTCGAGAAATATTTAAGATTCTCTTGGGACACGAGGTTTCTTTATGTGAAATTCTAAGTATTTAGTATATTCATGACAACTCTGTGAAACTATATTAGTTTCCATACTTAAATTTTTTGTAGATAATTAAAAGTGGTATTCTAAGTTATCTTCTACAAAATGTTCACTCATAGCATACTTATTATTGTATAAACATAATTATATATGAGTTAACCCAGTATATGTTACATAATTTGTGTATATATATAACATAATTATGGACTATATGTGGGTCTGAAATTTAATTATTATTATATTATATACATACGAAATTTAACTGGTGGATTTCATCTCATTTAATTCTCCCCATAAATTAATTAATAATTATGCGAAGTCTATAACTTGGATTACAAGCTTATGTTTGTACATAGTGTAAAAAGGATGAACATCATTATTCTTATAAAAGGTATTTATGTTTAATGTATTTGTATATGTAACTTACATTTTCATGAATATATTTCGATTATAAAGTTAATATGTTTATTTCCTTAAATTTTTCAATTATGCAAACAAATACGACTTCAATGTGAGTCGGTTTCCCCAAAGTAGGAATCCATGACATTATGCTATGAAGTAACTACAATACATATTTATCGTTGTTATTTACTCATAGTGAGTGTAGAGAACCGGAAACCCTTTTTACTGGAAATGAGGCATTCCATCTTAGTCTTCACGGGTGACAACGCATCTGCATTTTGATTCCTAATCGAAGATATATGTAGATGTCTATGGGCCACAGCAACCACTTACCATCAGATGGACTGTGTGCTCGTTTGTCACCCTATCCTATAAAAAATAAATTAGCGTCTTCATTAGCACGTAGCTCAAAAGAAGCAAGAGTGAGTGAATGCATTTGAAATAAAGCTTATGGTTAAGATAATCTTCAGGAGCTCTTTCAAGATTTTAAATTATTAACTTGATTGAATTCTTATTAGTTCAATAAAACCTATCAACCAGTAGGGACAAGTTAACAAACCTGTTACGAAATTTCTCAAACAAAAATTTCACTTAAAATAGAATGTATCTATTTTGTAAAAAATAAAAATATAAATTTCTTCGCAACCTTCCGCTAAATAAATACAATGATTTGTCTTACCTGGATTGAAGAGCACCTCCCGCCCTCCCTCAATTGCATGTACTAACTCCGTCACCACTAGTCCCAGCACCACTACTCCCAACACCACTATTCCAGGTAAGACACACCATCGACGATAATACGACACGTGTTTCGCCTCTACACGAGGCATCTTCAGGTAATGTAGACTCTACGGCGGCTGACCGCTAAGTCATGTATAAGTGGAATAGTGGTGTTGGTAGTAGTGGTGCTGGGACTAGTGGTGACGGAGTTAGTACATGCAATTGAGGGAGGACGGGAGGTGCTCTTCAATCCAGGTAAGACACATCATTGTATTTATTTAGCGGAAGGTTGCGAAGAAATTTATATTTCTATTTTTTATTATAATGGATTTCCGCAAAGTAACGCCTGATTCTATCAAGTATCTATTTTGCACCAAAAAATGAGGTTAAACGTCATGGAAACTTATTGCCAAATACTATACGTAGTATTGTATGCGGTTTGACGAATTGCGAAAAAACTAACTTAGTTTTCAATTTATTGCTACACTAGAATGGACCACGTTTCGACAACCTTTATATATATTCAAGGTCTTTATATCAAACTAAATACGTATTTTTAAAGTACTGCAAAATGTATCTGCTACCTTCTGTTTACTACATATTATTACATGTATAATCATAATAGCGATTTTCTTAGTCCACACGACACTTTGCTTAACTCAATTATAATATTTGACGATGTAGCTTAAAAAATCAGCACAACATACGCGATTATTTCGCCCTAGGTTGACATAAGAACATTGACTCTTTTTATATTAATCAAACGTATACTAAGATACCTAAGCAACTGGTAAGAGATAACGCTACCCTGATCACGTTGTTTAAACAAGATGATATAAATCTGAGACACATTTATGACGAACATGTAGTGACACGACATGTTCCCAGTGCCGTGTACATAATCATACTATTTATTAATTATTTCAGTAGCCGTCCGAGATACGTCACGTCGCCATCAACGATCTGCCTAAACATCAATCAAATCCTCGTAGTCTACATACTCGTACTGAAGACATACGCAAAATGGCAGATTGAAGTTTTCGGACTTCAGTATACTTTCCGAACGGTATGTATGTGGTCTTCGGTGCTAAAGCTTTTTCGCAAAACGGCTTGTTCGGGAGGCTGGAATTCGTTGAGTCTGTTTGCGAGACGATTCGTAATGACTCTCGAAAACTCCACGTAGATGCGACTCAGAAGGAAATCAGTCGAGTGTTGTCGCCTTTCTTAAAGAACAAGACCAATGCACTTCTGCTCAACGCCTCCAGAGTAGTGCCACCATAGACGACAGAATAAAAGAGCTTCTGAAGGACTTTAAATACTGGTTTTCTATCCGCTTTTAGAAGCTACAAGCTCCGAAGCTATCCATTAATTATTTTAACTCACAAACTCAAATTGTTAACTGGAATGTCGTTTAAACAGATAAATTAAAATTTCATCGCCTATTTATAAACCACAAAGAATGGCATGGAGTTGATTAAATTTTTCTTTAAATTGATATGGGACTACTCCTGAAATACAACCTATTAAATTGAAAGTGTTTAAATCAATTCAGTTGTTTTTAAAAAATAGGTAATCATAAAAAAGCAAATTCATCGAACAAAGGCTTTCTCTTTGTTAGAACTCGATTAAAATATTATTGTTTCTAACGTAGTATCTATAGTTATATGAAACGTTCTTGAAATGCTATTGAGAGTTGCATTCTATCAGATCTAAACTATTTATAGACGGTGAACGTAGCTTATGGACTGAGGATTATTTCTAAAACTAATAAAATAATTTAAAATATATTTTGCTAGTTACCTACATAAATCACATTGACAACACGGAATCATGTGAGTCCCTACGTCGAGTCACAGGTCGTCCACTAGATAAACGAGGCAGTCAATGTCACAGACACAACGATAAAAACAGAAAGAAATCGTCTTGAACTGTAATCGTCAATCCACCTGTCCAATGCTTAATCCAGCAACTTTGACGATGCAGCGAGAAGCCAGTCTTAACGATTACACGATATTATCGTAAATTGTACGGTAATCAACATGCTGGTAAGCCTAGCTATAGGAATGCATTTGTGGCATTTTCCATAGTCGCCCGTTGCGATACCCACGGGACGAATTAGGTACTCTTTGAAGGGTGTGTGACTTATTGGCGATGGTTCTTCATATGTGTTATGGTGTTAACTCGTCAGGAGGCGCTGCAATGAACATTGTGCAAACGAATATTCCATTTATCTCCAAAACGGATGTACCGGTTAGGATACGATTTTTTGTAAAAGGTATGTAACTCATTGGCGATGATTATTGGATAGGTGTTATGATATAAAGTCACCGGGGGGCGCTGAAAGAAACTTCTTTTTGTCCAAACTAATATTTCCATTGATCTCCAAAATGGTTTTTTTTTATAGGATCGGGTGACAAACGAGCACACAGTCCACCTGATGGTAAGTGGTTGCTGCGGCCCATAGACATCTACATCTATCCTCGCTTACAAATCAAAATGAAGATGCGTTGTCACCCGTGAGGACTAAGATGGAATGCCTCGTTTCCAGTAAAAAGGGTCTCCGGTTCTCTACACTCACCATACGAAATACAGCAGCATTAAGCTACTATTTCACGCTGGTATTCTGTGAGAGCGTGGTCCTTCCCCGGTCGAGCCGACCCATTCGTGCTACAACTAAACTACTAATATAACTGCAGCATGGCTCTACCACGTATAAAAAAATGGTTTGAATGATTTAGATACTATTTCATATATTCTAAGTCCATTCTAAATCTAATATGGCAGACCGCTCAAAATGGCGGACTTGTTATTTTTGGTACATTTCCATGATATGGGTATTAAATTAAGGAATTTACTGAGAAGAAATATAATATAAAATGACGTCATTCTAAATCTAATACGGTGGACAGCTCAAGATTAGCTGACTAGTTATTTTTTATGCACCTCCATAATATAGGTATCAAGTGAAAGAGTTTGCTAAGAAGAATACAAAATAAAATGAGGTCGCTCTAAATCCAATATAATGGTCTCCCAAAGATGGCCGGTTCTGTTTTATTATTCACACTCATTATATATCAAATATATGGATATTAAATTAAATGTTACGATGAGAATAATACGAATGAAATAACAACCGCGTTCAGCTCTTCGAGGAGATGGTTTAGTACTACTGTCCGGCTAAGTCAATAGTAACTGCGTGCACTAGAACCGCCAAAAATTATCTTTACACCGCTAGTCTCAAAACCGCTAGACTAGGAAAGACAAGAGAAACATACTGCTATGGCTCACTTGCAATATATATGTTTATATCTATATATCCCGCTAAACATCACTTAGCAGGAAATATAGGCTCTGTAATGGCCGGCTAATGGTAATTTAGTTGATTAGCTTATTAGTTTTAACGTCTTTAATTTAATCATTATCACCATTTTTTATAGTGTGTAAAATTAAATCATCACGTAGTCCGTGTAATAAAGAAGCCTACTATAAGTGTTTCAAAGATTAAAGCTCATTATCTAAGCTCCATCTTAAGTTAAAATACTTTTTGGGAAGTTTAATTAGTGTCTTGTTCATATCGCAAGAAATTTGGCAAAGTTTCTATTGTTTTTTTTCCTTAATTGAGCAGTTTTGATAAGGCATATAATTACATCCTTACTGTCTTAATTGATCCTCAAAACTTTGTTTTTCTGTTACTTTTGAGTGTATTTTATCAGACTTTTTGCTTACTTTGTCTTTTTTTTCCCCTTTATATTTTATGTAATAAAGATAGTCATACAAACAATTTTAAACTAACTGTTTAACTGTATGGAAAGTCTATTGGAAAGTATAGAAATAATAATATAAAGTAATCGACAAATTAATTTAAAGGGGCTCATCGATGGATTTTTGTTTACTCAGTTTAACAACTATAAATCGATGACCCAATGTATATTATGAATTTTAAGGCGTATATGCTCGATGAAAGAATGGATCCGCGACATTTTAGAGTGCACTAGTGTCGTTGTAGTAAGTAATAAGTAATTATACCTAATTTTACCATTATATGTCTATTATGCATTATATGTAGCAAGACAAGGTAGTAGAACACAATAGGAAGTAGTCCGCAGTAGGTGGTAGGACTCCTGTGTGCCAAGAAATCCGTCTGGGTAGCTTACCTATTTCTTTCACCAAATAACAGTACCTGCACTACTGTATTTCGATCTGAAGGGTATAGAAAGTTAGTATTATAACATGTGAGGCATTTCACCTTATTTCTTAGGTGACAACTAGTCTAGATTTTTTTAAATTTTTTTTTGCGGGTATCCATGAGCTGCAGTACTCACTAATCATGAGGCGAACTGTAAATTAGTTTGTCACTTAAGTTTTATAAAATAATATAACACAAGCTCGTATTTTTACAATTACCATGTGAGTTGTAGTTTTATCTATATGTAAGTACTCCAAAGCGTTTGCCCGGTAGAGATAACTAGTAAATTTATAACAACGGCATAGACTGTATGTATGCGCACCATCAAGTAATTTAATCGCCTTGAAATCAAAGATATGCAACATCTCTTCGCAGCGCCAGTGAATCGAACCGATCGGAAAGCACTCGGTCGTCTACGATTCGAGCCGCTCTGCGCTGGATGCTGTCAAGTGGAAAGAGCTGGTACTGGGGAGACGAAGAATGTATATATGTATGTGCGCAACAAATATCGGGGCAGCAAAGTGGACATCTCGCTGCCCTAAATAAAACTCTCTCAGGTATGAGACTCATAACTGGGACACGAAAACGCTGTAAATTTACTTCTTCTCTTTCAAGCCTAATGTATTATCCATCTAATATAATCACAAGTGTTTGAACATAATTCTAGAGCACTATGTTGTATTTAGTTAGCTATAGTATTAACAACAACTGGAAATAACATTAATTTGTCTTGACTGTGACTGATGTTCTAATTACGCACGGCTTCTAATTTAGGACAGGCTAATTGGCGCTTATGCCTAAAAAGACTATCAAAGGTGTAAGTAACTTCTTTATCGACTTTCATAAACTACCTACTGGATAATCTGGGTACATTACGCTAGCTGGTAACGATTTTTTGTTACGGCCACGCTTTTCAGGCAGGTTGGAGATCGCAGTACAAGAATCTCTTACTTCTGATCTTGCTCTCAGTTACATATTTTACACTTAACATGTAAAACATCATCAATGTACGCCAAACGACGTTGTTAAAAATAACGGAATGTAACACGGAATATAATTGTATACAACATAAAAGTAATATATATTGCTATAGGCTAAGCCTTCAATTAACTAATGAAATTATTAGGATCTTCCCAACAAATTCGTGTAGTTTGATGGAGTAGATGAAGAAGGAAAAATTCTACCTAAAAATATCTACTAACGTTAAGATTTATTTCAAATTATGCTTAGTGTTACGGTCATTAAATCAGATAAAATCACATATATGCGTTAGTTTTTGGCATGTTATGACAGAAACTGATGAACTTTGGAACTTTATCGAAGACCTTAAATCTAAATGTTGAATGTAAATTTTAATTGTTGTTTCAAGTCGGTCCTTAATATATGTAATAACATTTTGGAAAATTTGGAGAATAAAAAAAAATTATTACTAATTTTTTGCATTTAATTTTGCTTCAATGATTCTTCTGATACATCCAATTTTCACTACCATACATTACGAGTAGGTTAGGGACTAACACAACACTATGAATTGCCATGGTAATACACATTTTTACTTCCTACAATGGAATGTGTATTACATAAAATGAAACAGCTCCATTTGCTCAGTGTCTTGCATTCACTCTTCATTCTATTATATTCTTGTCATGTCTACCATCCCTGCTATCCACTTCTAAAGTACGAGCTCAAACTGAATTATTTCAGAAATCTCCTCCGAATTATTTTTACGCTTCTTGATTGCGGTCATATAATGTCTTTCACGCCAGCCAGCTTCACCAGAGATGTGCAGATGCGGTGTCCTGCCCGGACAGGATTATAGTTCCCAAGTATATGCGTAAGCACAGGTGCACTTTCTATTCTCTTATTCTCATGGTCCAATTGAACGGTAAACCGACACAACCGGAGAAAGATCAGGCGCAGAGTCAACGGCTTTACGTGGTTACCGAGGAACGGGGCTGAGACACCACCAACTTCCTGACATCGGCCAGCTACTGAGAATGTCTTAATGAAAAAACTCAATAAATGTTATCATTGGCCGGACCCGGGTTTCGAACACAGGACCTCATAATCAGCAGTCGCACTACTACAACCACTACACTGACGGACCAGCTCTTTCTAATCAACCATTTGCTAATTTTTTAACAACTGAATATTTATACATCCGAAATAATTATAACTAAGAAGAAATAGTTACCGTACTAGAGATTTTTGTTGTAACTGTAACGACAATCTTCAACTTTTAACAACACGACGAAATCTATGAAAAATAAATAGGTAAAGACAGAAAGTTAAAAGGGGAATGGCAGGCTTGTATGGGAGTTTCGAACCGCTAATAAAATTTCGTATTTTGGGATATTTTTGGTTTTAATTGTAGTTAGTAGGATAGACAAACCCCTTCTAAATTCTTAGATTTTTAGATCTTGGGACATAAAATTTATAACCAGTTTCTCTAAATTTTTCTCTTAATTATTTTCTCTAAACCATCTATTCTCTCTTGGGATACCTCTAGTTTATATATTGCATGAAAGCGGAAATTCTTACATTGGGCAACACAATATGTTGCCATGTATGAGGTCTTTCTTGCTTTGTCCCAGCAAACTTCACAAACTTCGTTCATGGATGACAACTGTAAATATTTTCAGTCATGAAATAGCCATAGATATAAAAATAGTATTGATGAAATACAAATTAAACACTAAGTTTGATAGACATATTTTGTGCCCAACATTTTGGTTGCCTCCACCTTACAGAAAACCTTTGTCAAATAGCTATATCGTATATCGGTTGTGTGAATAAGTTGTAGAGGAAAAAGGCTCTTTGTTGTTAGTAGAACCAACCCACCTCATGAGTGTTCCAGGTTTAGCAACACTTAAGAGTAATGCCCTTTGCACGGCAACCGTTACATTTAATATATATATATATATATATATATATATATATATATATATATATATATATATATATATATATATATATATATATATATATGTTTACGCCAAGTGCTTAGCGCTGCGGCCTTGCCGGTTAGACGTCGGGCGTTACATAATAGGTTTGCGTCGCAAGTCGGCGGCCTCCATGTTGTTGTATTTTGTCGTTAATATACGTGACAACGAGGCTTTTGGATTTTGAATTATTGAATTAACTTAGATTGCTATTAATTTGCATCGAAGAGTGACTTGTGTAGTTAAATATAGTTAAAATAAATTAGTTAAATTGTACGAAGGAATTTTGCTTCCGCGTGGAACGCTGAACATTGTGATCCCGGTGTAGATCGCGCGCGATTATAGTTCGTGCTAAGTGACACTGGACTTGAGTTCCGATAGCGGTGGGTGTCTCGAAAAATTTGACGCTAAAATATTTTTGAATAGGTACATAATTCAGTTTCTTCAATAAGTTACTTCACTAAATTGTATTAATATTTTTTTTGTTTACTGTAAAAGATTGTACGCCATTATCATGGCAGAATGTAAAGTCTCGTTAATAACTAATAACACCATATTACTATGTCCTACATTCTAGCAATAAATAAATTTGAATTTGAATTTGAATTATATGGCATGATTGAATAGGCTGTATGGTTTTTGATTATTGCCTGTTCCGAAGGCGACTTAGCTTGGTAACTTCGAGTTTCCCTTATCATATCTGTTTGGCATTGTGATAGTGTTTGTGGGTAGATTTTGTGTTTTAACTTTCGTGAATTTATTTAAATTGATTCTTCGCTTTTCTTTCGGATTACATGACAGTAATTTGTTGCGCCCACATAATGACAATATTGTGTTACTTGGGTTATGAAAGGAGTAGAATAAACCATCATCAATTTCCGGCTGCTTTTCTAGATGACATTTTATTAGTAATTGCAGAAAATAAACAATTCAAAAGGTTGATTTTTATTTTACTTTATTTATTTAACTACAAAACTACACTCTTTTGTGTCCTTTTCAATTTATCCATACAAGTTGGCACAAGTACGAGTATTTTTACTGCATAACCTACAAATCATAACATATACCATAAAAACAATATCACAGGTCCTGCATAACTACGATTTATTGACATAAGTAGCAAATGTTTAAATCTTTAAAATAAGACAACCGCTGAGCCTAAGCTTGTACAGAACGAAGTTCATCTCCTTTACACTAAGGCCCCAGAGCTACCACGGGTCACAGTATTTCCCATGTCTAATTAATAATTAATTAAATAACTTACGATTAAAATCGTTAATGTTAGCTTTTTCGTAATAAAAACATATTTATATTAGTTTTGTAAGCTCTGCGTGCCATATTAGGGCACAAGCAGTCCGGGCTCTTAACCAACAGCATGGAGTTGGTTAAAAGCAACCAACGAAATTATTAATTATTATTTTAAACACTGTCATCATGCTCGCCGCTGAGGTAAAACATCGTGAGTAAATCTGTCAGGAACCGAAGGTGTGAAGTCCACCAACACTCATTGGAGCAGCACGGTGGTCATTGCCTCGAAACATTCTCACGCATGCGAAAAGTTATACGCTCAGAATTGATACGTATTATATAGGCTATAACTTTTTTTTACCTAAAATTTTATTTAACTAATATAAACTAAAATTATTGATTATGGCTAGAAAATTTATGCTAACAAATGGCTAAACATAACTGTAGAGCACAATGTTGTAGTTAGATAACTAGAGTATTAACAACAAGTTGAAATAACATTAATTTGTCTTGACTGTGACTAATGTTCTGATTACGTACGGCTTCTAATTTAGAACAAGCTAATTGTCACTTATGCTAAAAAGATTAACAAAGGTATCGTAATTTCTTTATCCACTTTCGTAAACTACTTGTGGATAATCTGGAGGACCTGGTAACGACTTTTTTAATCGTCATGCTTGTTAGGCATGTTATAGTTCGTAGTACAAGAGTCTCTTACTTCTGAACTTGCTCACAGTTACATGTTACATATTTTACAGTTAACATAAGTCATTACGAAACGCTATAAATGTACGCCAAACAACAGTGTTAATAATGACGAAACGTCACATTGGTTGTAGATATAAACGGATTGTTATTTTGTATAAAATATAAATAATACCTATTGCTATCGGCTATAATAGTATTTATTAAACTACATGGAATTACAGGGAGAGTTTAGATAAAGTAAAAAAAACTTAAAAATATAACATCTACCAACGCTTAAATTTATTGCAAATTGCGGGTAGCGTTACTTTTATGACGTTAGATAAAATCACACAACCGTCAGTTTTCGGCATGCCATGACAGAAACGGATGAGCTTCGGGACTCTGTTGAAGCCCTTAAAAGAAAATGTAAAATGTAGAATTTTAATAAAATTTTGTATAAAATACAGCCCGTAATGATTCTCATAACAAATTGAATTCTACTACAAAGAATAAAACTATTTTATCTTATTTTGGCATCATAGGAAATGTATTAATTAAAGGAAGTAAACAATGAGTAAGGCAGGACAAGAAAGTAAAAACGAATTTTGAAATTTAGGGGTGTGATACTTAATATCAACATTCAAAATATCAACACCGCGTAATCAGCAATTTAATTTTTTTAACAAATCAAAACATCGGTGATGTACAAATTAAACAGTTGTAAATATTATCTTACTGTATAATATTTGTTATCCCACAGATGTTGTGAAGGTATAGCATTTAATTTCAGGCTGCGCCACTTGTGTTCATAATTATTAAAATGTCTGGAACAAATACGATTGTGCTTTTTCCACTCCCAATTGCGAATTCATTTTTGTCTTAAGTTGATGTCCGTAGGAAATCTGTTTTTTTAATCTTTATTTAATCTTAAAACAGTAACAGAATGGTATCCTATGGACAGCAAAAAAAAAAAAAAAGACGGGGAAAGCAGCATGCAAAGTGGGAAAATGAAATAAAACTTACAGTAGGACCAAACTAGGGAAGGGTTGCTCAAGATAGACAACAATGGAAATCGTTGGAGGAGGCCTTTGCCAATAGGCACGCCGAACTAAGAGACATTTTGTTAGTAGTAGATTCTTTTATCTTAAGTATGGTAAATACTATTATATCGGAATAAAGGGACAGGGAAAGGGAAAGGGAAGGGAGGGAAAAGATCATTATTATTATTATTAATCTTAAAACTATCGATAATTTATACTAGAGATATATTTTTCAACTATTAAAATATATTTGTATAACTATGGCCAAAAAGCTTACTCACATACTTAAACAACAAACATTCAATTTTATTACTTTAAAATATGCAAAAAACTTAATTTACTAAAAGATATTAAAGTAAAAATAAAAAAAAAACGTAAATTTTTAACAACTGAAAATTCTCGTAAATTGTGTTTCAAATGTTGACACAATGAACCGGTGAAAACTGATGTTTTTGGAGTCGTTTTCTTTCCTAGAGGAAGGGGATCTACATCCCACTACAATGCAGGACATTGATCTTTTTTTTTTAATTTTTTGATTCTCCACACACTAAAACAAGACGCAATACCGCAAGTAGCAGTAAGCATCAATGCAACTATCATACGGATGGCGCCCCCTTACAACACACCCACATGATCCATATCGACTTTGGTAACACAGTTTGTATTGTTGTTAACTAAAAAATATCACCAACGTATCATAGTAGCACGCTACTAAGACGCGAGTGAACAAAACCCCACGTATCATAGCGCTAATGCACTAAGACATGAAGTTGAGTATGCCTGTTACACTTAAAAGTGCTACCAAACACACTCATTCCGATCAGAAAGATAGACGACGCATCGCTATGCGCTACGACGTCGCCCACAAACGGTGTGGGTGTGCGATGTACACGGGAAAGCCGTATTGCTACAACAAACCCGCTTACCAATGGCACTAAGAATGTTGTTATATAAAACTGCACCAACGTATCATAGTAGCACACTACTAAGACGCCAGTAGACAAAACTCCATGTATCATAGCACTAATGCACTAAGACATGAAGTTCAGTATGCTGGTTACACTTAAAAGTGCTACCAAACACACTCATCCCAATCCGAAAGATAGACGACGCATCGCTATGCAATACGACGTCGCCCACAAACGGTATGGGTGTGCGATGTCCACGGGAAAGCCGTATTGCTACAACAAACCCGCTTACCACCAGCACTAAGATGATATGTCTAGGACACATCGGTTAGCGAGTCCAAGTTTACCTCGAACCAATTGCTCGTGAAGCAGCATACATGCCACCATAATATTCCTTTTCAAGTCCCAGACAGACTCTTCGACCACGTTCAAATGGCTGCAGATTCGTTGCTACAGCAGATCCCCTCCGCAGAGATCGTGATCCTCGTTGACATTAATGCCCATCACGCCAAATGGCTTGGTTCACGTTTAACCGATCATGCGGGGAGATCTGTTCATGATTTTGCCTTGGCATAGTATGGTCTGACACAACTGGTTACTTCGCCTACGCGGATTCCAGATGTGGAGGATCATGCCCCTTCCCTGTTGGATCTTCTGCTGACCTCAAGTTAAATTCTTTAAATATTTATTTATTAGTCTGCTCATTCGTATTTCATTATTATGGTGTAAATATTATTTTACATTCACATCGTAACCATAAAGGTACTGTTCGTTCAACTTGGTGTAATATTTTTTTTATAGGATAGGGTGACAAACGAGCACATAGTCCACCTGATGGTAAGTGGTTGCTGTGGCCCATAGACATCTACATCTATCCACGATTACGAATCAAAATGCAGATGCGTTGTCACCCGTGAGGACTAAGATGGAATGCCTCGTTTCCAGTAAAAAGGGTCTCCGGTTCTCTACACTCACCATACGAAATACAGCAGCATTAAGCTACTATTTCACGCTGGTATTCTGTGAGAGCGTGGTCCTTCCCCGGTCGAGCCGACCAATTCGTGCTACAACTATACTACTAATATAACTGCAGCATGGCTCTACCACGTATAATATCAGATTTCCGTCGACGCCCCTTTAGGCTCCTCGGACCATTGTCTTGTCCGGAGTGTGGTGCCACTCACGCTGAAATCGCGGTTGCATTCTGCAGGCTGCCGCCGTGTTTTGCACTATAGGTCGACCGATTGGGGTGGGATGCGATCTTTCTTTGCATCCTACCCTTGGGGGCGAGTTTGCTTCTCGCCGAACGATCCCAACGTTGTTGCGGATTCTGTCGCTGATGTGGTACTTCAGGGTATGGAACTTTTTATTCCTTCCTCTGTAGTGCCCATTGGAGGCAAATCTCAGCCATGGTTTGGTCGCTCCTGTAAAATAGCATCATGCTATAAGCAGGAGTGCTACCAAGCCTGGGCTGACGCATCAACGTACCGGGATGTAAACACCAGCGCTCTAAAAAAGAAGTATAATTCCGCCTCTAGGTCCTTCAAAAGAGTCATTGCCAAGGCAATGTCAGAGCACATACACACAGAATTGGCGAGAAACTAGTTCGTCTTCCTTCTGGAACCCGTGCATTCTGGTCTCTCACGAAGGCTGTCCAGGGGAATTCCTGTCAGCCATCTCTTCCATCTCTGCACAGGGAGGACGACTCACTGGCCCCCACCACAAACGAGAGCCGAAGCCGTTCTTCTAGGCTCTTTCTTTGCATCTACCTCGACTCTCGATGACGGGGGAGTACGCCGCCGACCATCCCGCGGTGTGAGTGCTCCATGCTGGAAGTGCAATTCACTCAGTGCTCGGTTCGCAAAGCTCTCCTCTCCCTGGACATCCACAAGTCGAGTGGGCCTGACGGAATCTCCCCAATTGTGCTGAGGACGTGTACTCCAGAGTTGGCACCGGTTTTAATGCGTTTGTTCCGGTACTCCTACTCCCTAGGCGTAGTCCGAAAATCACATTTCATTTCGTCCACCCGATCCCTAAAAAAGTTGACCGCTCAGACCCGTCTAACTACCGGCCTATCGCCATCACCTCCTTGTGCTCCAAAACAATGGAGTCCATTGTAAACTGCCAGCTCATGAGGTATTTTGAGGATCACCAGCTGATTAGTGACCGCCAATACGATTTTCGCCGTGGTAGGTCAGCTGGTGATCTTCTGGTCTACCTAACTCACAGATGGGCGGAGGCAGTGGAGTCCGAGGGGGAGGCATTGGCCGTTAGTTTGGAGATTGCGAAGGCCTTCGATCGGGTTTGGCACAAAGCGCTTCTTTCAGAGCTCCCTTCCTATGGGCTTCCCGAGAAATTGTGCGATTGAATCACCAGCTTTCTTGCGGATCGGAGCATCAAGGTAGTTGTAGACGGTGCAAGCTCCGATTGCAAGCCTATTAATGCTGGTGTTCCACAGGGCTGCGTGCTATCAACAATGCTGTTTCTTCTGCATATCAATGATATGTTGCAAACCCGTAACATTCATTGCTATGCAGATGACAGTACCGGTGATGCTCTTTACACCGGCCGAGCCAATACTTCTCGGAAAAACGTCTCTGAGTGCCGGGACTAACTTGTGTCTGAAGTCGAGTCTCTGCTGGACAGAGTCTCGGATTGGGGGCGACTAAATCTAGTCCAGTTTAACCCCCAGAAGACACAAGTTTGCGCGTTAACCACTAAAAAGAACCCCTTTGTCGTATCCCCTCAGTTTCAAGGCACTCCCCTTGTTGCCTCAGCTAGTATCGGAATCCTCGGCGTCAACATATCAAGTGACGTGCAGTTTCGTGGTCACTTGGAAGGGAAGGCCAAATTGGCCTCAAAAAAGCTTGGTGTGCTCAGCAGAGCGGGACAATATTTCATGCCGGCACACCGCCTGCAACTTTACAAGGCGCAGGTTCGGCCGCACATGGAATACTGTTCCCATCTCTAGGCTGGGGCTCCCCAGTACCAGCTCCTTCCACTTGACCGCATCCAGCGCAGAGCGGCTCGAATCGTCGACAACCGAGTGCTTTCCGATCGGCTCGATTCACTGGCACTGCGAAGAGATGTTGCATCCCTTTGTATTTTCTTTCGCATATACAATGGAGAGTGCTCTGTGGAATTGTTCGGATTAATCCCAGCCGCCTAATTTCGTGAACGCACTACGCGGTAAACGTCCCGATACCATCCACACCATATGGATGCTTGGCGGTCCACCACTGTACGTTTCAAAAGGAGTTTTCTTCCGCGTACAACCTCTCTGTGGAATAATTTACCACCGGCGATTTTTCCGGACCGATACGACCTGGGGACCTTCAAGAAAAGAGCTTACTCCTTTCTAAAGGGCCGGAAACGCACCTGCAATTCCCCTGGTGTTGCGGTTGATCATGGGCGGCGGTAGTCACTTAACATCAGGTGAGCCACATGCTCGTTTTCCCCCTCTTCTATAAAAAAAACCTAGTAAAACGAGTCAAAACTTGGCACACCTAGTAGTACTCGGCGACCAGTTCCAATAGCGATTACTAAAGTACACCTTCAGGTCACTCCGTCAAGTCCGGAGGTAAGAACTCATCATACCTAACAAAACGAGCCCAAACCCGGCACACCTAGTGCTACTAGTCCAGGTGTTCCAGTATTAGTTACTTAAGTTCACCTTCAGGTCACTCCATCAAGTCCCGAGGTAGGGTCTTATCATAACTGACAAAACCAGCTCAAAGTTCACAGCTAACATCTCACTGCCAGTAGAGGGCTCCCAGTGCCAAGCAGTCTCTAGAGTAAGGTATTCGTATTTCATATCTAAGTCTAATTGCTCTATGTAGGTATCTAAGTATATTTTTGAGTTATAAGAAATCAAAAACAAATTCGATCTTTCAAAGTATCAAAATAATTTTATTTGACTACGATTCCCGCAGCCAACCGTGCGTACACTTGGCACTCTCTGAAATGGTCGTCAATGGAATAGTTCGATTCTATACCTATATCAATTTTGTGAACGCGTCCTTAAAAAATCTTAAAGTAAATACTGCGGCAAAAAGAGCGACACGTCTCTACAGCACCAGGCCTTGGCCGTCAGTGACTCCACAGGCCAGGCGTTTACGCAAATATCCGTGCGTATTATTTCAGAAATAATAATATGAGATTTAAAAAAAAGAACCTATTAGTTGGACTAAAAATTTAAAACACTATAACGTTAATATGTTGAATGTAAAAAAATCAGAATGTTTGCATGTGTACTAGTATGGTTTTTACTTGTTAAAAGAAATTTTTAGAGGTATGTTTGTGATTTTTTTCTATCGTATGTAATTAGTGGTATCATATTTTCAATACATTATCTAACTAGCGTATATCCTCGACAATATCATATATTTTTCTGGGTTTGTTTACTGCAATGGATCATATACTTTGATGGATTACAAAACTTGCGTTTGGCGTCATGCCTCGTCTTAATGAATAATTGCACAACTTATGCACTACTCAGTACATAAACAGTTAAAGTAAAGCATAATATTCATGAAGGCAGAATCTTATTACTCACACCAAATAAAATATAACTGTTCTAAATAACTACATAATAAAAAATTACATGCTGAAGAAACAGCAAGAAAAGCTATTAATAATAAAATTCTGCGGCATACTGTATCATTATCATGCCATGTGAAGAAATATTTAATGTTCTCTTGGGATATAAGGTTTCGTTACATACATATTCTAAGAAATTTTTTATGCAACTCTGCGAAATGTTTAGGTTCAGTACTTTAATTCTGTAATAGATAACTTAGATTGGTATTCTTAGCTATTTATTACAAAATATTCACTCAAAGCATACTCGGGTCACTTATTAAAGTAATATAACTGGCGGAGACAACATAATTTCATGTAATAATCTCATACTAAATACGTAATACATTTTAAATTAATTTCGTCTGCAGCTTCCTTAAATATTTTGAGAAATTTTTGTATATTAAACAACCACCTTAGGGCACAATTCTATGTTCCATTTTGATGTCTCCGGCTCTCTTATTCAACTCCTCGCTTTCGTTGCCGTTGCTCGAACTATGACAGAAGATTGGATTTTTCGGATAACTTTTTACTTAATTGTCACTCTCACATATCTAGATTTATGCATTCATCATTCACTGTACAGTCTGTTCTCCTTTAGAGTGTACTTACTCTTGAGATTACAACTTAAAGATCGTTATGCATTCGAGAAGAAAGTTCGCGAACATCATTTAAATAAATTGGCAGAATAAGCTCATGAGTATTTATATCAATATAATTTAATTATATAATTATTGTATACTTCTTTTGTATTTTTATTTTAACCGTGTAGTGGCAGTGCAAACCATCCTCTGCCACATATCATCCCGTCAGTGGCGTGGTGACAAAGTAAATTCCTAACAACGACTAAAAATTAAAACTATGGTTGCGGAAATCTATGGGATAGGCCTATGTTCAGTAATAGACTTTAATAGGCTGTGATGGTTACGGTATAACTCAGAGGACAGTTCAGAAGCGTTTCACCGCATTGCTCTTGTGAAAATAGGCGAACCATTTATTTTCTGAGAGTAAAAAAAGGATTTCCAACATAATTTTATTTCAGAATGAAAGTTTTTCACACAAAGCGCCGAGAAACTCATACCCTTCATCCTCGAATACGTGATACAATAATGTTATTATAACATTGTCAGAAGCATACAAATATTTGAACTAGCTTACTCCTTTTAACCGGAAGCGGGCATTAAAAAAAACAGTCAGATAATCTGCCAAAGGGATATTTTTATGGTTGCACAGTATTTTTCTGAAAATAATAATTACTAGAAATGCATGGAATAAAGCTCCAAAGGTAAGTTATTAATAAAAAATAACGGAAAGTACCTTATCGGCTTTACCATTGATTAGTAGGTTTACGTAGTTATAATAGGTAGGTATTAACTGACCGAACCACGAAATTGCACATAGTTTAAAACAACATAACATGAAAAAACTTGGTTTAACTTACTAATGCAATGAATATTTTTTCAACTCGTACTATTATTTAGTGCCTTTTACATGGGGAAATGCCTACGCATACCCGCCTTGTAGGGACAAGGATGGGTTGTGTCGGACTCGCACCGACTAAAACCGGCAGGGCCACGGGAAAGCTTTCGCACACATCCGTGACCCCACCAGTGCTGACCGTCTAATGGTGGCCCGTCCTCGGGAGAGGACTACTCCTCCCTCATCTCCTTCTCAGGTAAGGCGCTCCAGACGTGTTACGAGGTACGTAGTTCGTCAGTTGTTGCAAACATTTGGTCCTAGTTTTATTTTGACTTACATTTGAATAAACTGATTGCAGTATTACTTTGGTAGCTGGTACCTATAATGTTTTGAAAATGCAGAGGCCGCAAACATTCATGCATGTAATACTTAACTGATTTGGATGAAATTTTGCACAGTGGTATAATACAAACTACAGTATTTTATCTTCTCATATTATCAGAATTTTGTTCCTAAATTTGATCGTGTTCCTTAAGGAGCATGATATAACAGTTACCCATCAATATTTTAGTCATTTTTATAAATGGAATTTTTTTTGTAATTTTTTGTATAATATTTGATACCCTTAACAAAATTGGGTGGTCAGACCCATTATAGACATAATAATGTTTCAGTAGGTAGAAACTAGATGCGTGTAGCCGAAGATCGAATATAATACAGGTTTTTAAAAAATATTCGTTTTTAGGTTTTAAGATTGATTTAAAAAATAATGAGAAAGTAGAAAGTATCTCCGTTAAAAATTTCTTTCGTGCTGCCGCTCACCTGATAAATTTAAGATAGTGGTGCTGTTACCGCGGGATCGATTTCTATAGAGAATAAATATTTTTATGGACTTAAAATATTATTCACGGTGGTAATTGGCACTTTTTAGGTTTTGCAGCTATAAACGCTTCCATGATATAGAAACATAAAGAGGTAACTTTTTTGGTACTCTTTAAAGTAACATACCCAACGGTGACAATCAACAAAGTATTAGGACAATTTAATGTACTTATAATTACTTTCAATTATTTGAGATCTCTAAAACATCTAACTAATCTTCGTCAACAATGAACTGAAGTTGTCGAGCATGTGGTTTTCATATTATACATAAATTATATAATATTTGTCACTATTGGAACTTGAGTTTAATTAATATGGGAGAATTAATTGATATTTACTTAGTTGTAGTCTATTCGCTTTCAACAGATCTTATATCAAATATTACTTCACAATCAATTTAAATAAATACTTGTTACAATCACGCATTCGATCAACCAGTTTGGAGAATTTCTTTTCTGCCATAGCAGCACTGGTAGTCAATGGACTACTTGTGCTGCTATTTCCTGTAGCACATGATCTAAAGCAGAAAAATCATTGTATCAATTCGGTTTGAAAAAAGAGATACCTACATAAAATTGTTCAGTATGTAAGAGGTTTCAGGGTAATAAAATAATTAAAGTATGTAAATTCAATTCAATGTAAAATATTTTATTATTTATAGAGCCGTGGTAGCTCAGATGGGTAACGCTCGCCGTAAATTTCACAATACGCGAGCAACCCGTGTTCGATCACCGCCGGCACAAATGAAATTGTTAATTGCAATTTTAAGTTTGCAGGAAAACATCGTGATCAATCCATAATGGAATCCAACTATATTTTAGAATAATAATTTATTTTTAGTAACATGTATTCACACGTACGTACTATCTATATAATTTTTGTTAACGTCTTGATTATATATTCGACGATTATTATTTTGTTACCATTTACCTTTCAAAAATTCCTAGTATTCGTAAGAAAATGAATATATAGAAATACTTAACTGAAATATACCCGTTCGAAAATACTGTTTAGGAGGTATTTAGTACAACAAGATTGCGAGTTTCCGAAGGCACAAGACGCCAGTATGATATAGTTTTTCATGCAAATCAACCATTTATTTTTTAAATCAATTAGATAGATGAAGATGTATATGGGCTCGTAGATTTATATTGCCATAGCATTTAGGTACAGAAATGGACGATTTGAGGAGATTTCCAAGGAATTTTAAATATATTACATTTTAATAGATACCTGACTGTGCCCAGTCCATAAGCACATGCCTTCTGGTGGGAATGATGGATGCGGGAGGCTGCTAGGTGATCGTGCAGCTCCTCACGCTCGGTTAGCGGCCAGCATGCCGCCGCGTCCAGCGCCTGCTCCAGACGCGCTCCGGCGAACCCCAGGCAGTGGCCCTATACGCGTTCCTCTTTGTGCCATCATCCATTTTATAGGCGCCTTATTATTATCATTTTTATTTATTATTATTATTTTTATGACATAAACCCTACAATTATCCTACTCCGGATAATCCGCATTCATTTCATTCTCTCGTTCGTCGTAAAAGTTCAGTTTTTTGAAGGTTTCACTTCTACCGCGTCTGAACCGCACAATTATATTTTGTAAATATACTTCAGGGAAAATTTTGTGTAAATTTGAAGAAAACATTCCACCCCAAAGGTTACAAATTAGATAATACAATTTTTAATGGAATTATTTAGATAACAATTTAATATAAATAATTTATAATTAATTTAATATAAATTTTGTTTTAAAAACAAAATTTGATCAATTTTTAAATCACGTTGATAAATTATATATTTTAAATCCCCATATTGCCCTTACCATTTTAAAATATTGTGTCCTTGTACCTAAATTTACATACTTGTTACGCTCAAGTCCAGTCTGGAAATGTTCGGATATTTTAAAAGATATTGATAATAATCTTAAAATTGCTTTAGAAAACATTCTAAATTTGAGATTAAATACAATAGCCTGGAATCAAGCCACTTTACCTATCAAATTTGGTGGAATTGGTATAAGAAATATTTCTAGCGTCGCATTGCCTGCTTTCCTTGCTTCCGTGCATAGTGTCAATGACCTATGTAACACAATTTTAAATAATAAAGTAGACCTATGCTTTGCTGCGGAGGCAAAGCAAATATGGCTAACGCTCTGTCCCGGCGAAAATTTCCCACTGGAAGTTAACCAACAAAAACAGTGGGATATTCCGTTGGTACGGAGTGTCCACAAAAATTTATTTCAAAATTTCCATATTCAACAAGATCAGGCTCGCCTTCTAGCTGTTTCGACTAAGGAATCTAGCCACTGGTTACATGCTCTACCATCAAGTAATCTCGGCACATTGCTTGATGGGGAAAGCTTGCGCATCGCCGTAGGAATCCGGCTAGGAGTGGCTATTTGTCAACCTCACCAGTGTCCCTGTGGTAGCAGCGTCGATGAGTTTGGGCTCCACGGACTTTCATGCAAAAAAAGTGCAGGTAGGTTTTCCCGTCACGGTTCTTTGAACGAAATCATCCGAAGGGCTCTTGTCTCTATAAATATCCCCTCGGTTTTAGAGCCTTGCGGGATATTTAGAGACGATGGCAGGAGACCCGACGGTATGACTTTGGTCCCTTGGGAGAGAGGTAAAGCCCTAGTGTGGGATGCTACTTGCGTTGACACTTTGGCGGCCTCTCATCTCAAGGGTACCTGTTTTAGAGCCGGGGCGGCATCAGAGGCAGCCGAATCTAGTAAATGGCGCAAATATGAGTCTTTGAGAAATGACTACATGTTTGTGCCGTTTGCTGTAGAGACTATTGGTCCGTGGGGTCCACGTGCAATGAAGTTTCTAAAGGAACTGTATCCACGACTGGTCGTCGCTGCTGGTGATAAGAGGGCTGGTTCTTTCCTCGCTCAAAGGCTTAGTATAGCTATTCAGCGAGGAAACGCAGCCAGCGTTCTTGGCACTATACCACGGGGAGCAGGTCTTTTTGACGATTTAAATTTTTAGTTTTAGGTTTTCTATATTATAGTTTCTTCTTTTATATTGTATATATAATTAGTTTTAATCGTAAATATTATAATTTTACCATTAAATGTTTAAGATAAATTTAATTTAGATAACATTGAGATTGTGATATTCCTTTGTCCGCTAATAAGGTAAAATATATTTAAATAAAAAGTAAAAAGATCACTTCAAACATACAAAAATTATGAAATAATTTTACATTCTGATATCGGGTCTTTAATTCTTACAACATGGTGGAGCCACGTGTCTAAGGCTGCCGAAGTCTAATTCCCCGGTCGAACCTTAAACCTATTACGCGAGATATTAACTAAAGTGGACTGTATATGCGATTGCTTCTACGCTTACGTAAAAGCGACTACTATAGCATGCGGTACAATGCACTCGCTCTTCCCTAAAACTAAAACTATTATTGTGCCAAATCGATGAAAAGGAATCCTGCCTGATTAGGAGAAAAACAAAATTGGAGCGGGTTAAAACAATTATATCAGGCAGGCAGTAATTAAAGGAATATTGACTCACCGGGGTTTCTTCTATTTGTTGAGCACTATAGCTGCGACCTCCGGAACTTCTTCTGGACAGACACTCTGGAGAGAGGCGGTGCGCGACTATATCTCACACGAGGTGAGGCGGGTTTCCTGGAGCTCGACTGCTTCCAGGCTAAAGCGGTTTCTACCAGCGGTGTGGTTCCAACAACAAGCGTGGCGGGAAGAAGCTGTGTGGTTTCAACGACGACTGCGGCGGGAAGAGGCCGCGCGCTGGTCGCGCGTGCCTTATATATCCTCGGTTCCGATGATTACGTGACATTCTAGAATCATCTTCTTTCCCCTCCCACCCCACCACCCCGATGTGTCGATAGGAGGGTATGAGTGATATCGTTTTGGGAAGGAATAACGACTTGGCACCTACCGTCAAATATAATAATACGAATGGTTTTCCGCGCAACCACAACATGTTTTAACACCGACTTCAGAATGTGAAATTATTTTATCGTTTTCAATTGTTTGAAATTAGCTTTTCCAGTTGATTAAAAGTTATCTGCCCATAGTTATATTCAAGTTTAACTTAAATTATTTCTTTCAAAATCAAGAAGGCGAATACAGGTTTAATCAATATTATAATATTTACTTATTTGCTTTTAAAAATGCAAAAATAAGATTTAAAAATACTAAATATTTCATGTTTAATCATCACTGTCATCAGCATGTAAAACCCCACTGCCAAATAAGGACGTCAACCGTTTAAGGTAGAATTTTCTGAAGCGTCTCGTCACGTATATTAAAACACAGGGCTTAGGAAGCTTCGTACTTGTTGTCTAAGCTCTTGCTAGATTAAAGTCGTGTCCGTGCATTCATTAAAGCGCTCTAATGTACACCTTAGTTTAACTTTCTTGAAAGTGAAGTGCTAGTGACCATATATATTATCTTAGATTAATGCAATAATGTAAACAGTATTAAGTAGAATTATGCTAAACAATATTTAAATGAAACTAAAATATTAATGACAAGAAATATTTCAATATCCTCCAGATCGAATTTCTATCACGGCGGCCAGTCACTGGGGTCACTGGCATTTAGACAGGACAAACGGACTCTTCGTCTATGTGCTGATCTCCCGTAGCACATCTTGACATACAGTGATATTCATACTTGCGTCAACAGGATGCGACATGTTGAAAACACGTGGAGACATGTTGCCATCACAATATAAACTCTTTTACCAACATGAAGATATTTATAACAGTTACCAGGGTGATCTGAAAAGTTTCCGACCTCATCGTGAAAATGGCAGCACTCGTCAATAAAATCTAGTAAATGTAGTTGTGCATCTTTTAACAGCTACGCACCAAAATTTCAGCCATTTGACAGTCGTTTGAGTGATTGAATGTAAGTGTTTTGTGAAAATGGAAAAACTTGAGTATCGAGCTGTCGTGAAATTTTTGTTTTTGAAAGACAATACGCTTACGAAAATCAAATATAAGTTGCACCTTGTGCATGGGGACTTTACACAGTCATTTACCATGGTGAAATTTTGGGCAGCTGAATTTGAACGTGGGGGTGCAGCATGGGAGACAAAACTGCTACTACTGACGATAACATTGCTGACAGTCACAATTTTTTTTATAGAATAAGGGTTACAAACGACTAAACAGTCCACCACTGTAAGTGGGTGCTGTGGGCCGTAGATATCTATATTTATCCTCGATTAAGATTCAAAACGCAGATTCGTTGTTACCCCTGAGGACTTAAATGTAATGCCTCGTTTGGGTCTCCAGATCTCTACACTCACCATACAAAACACAGCAGATTAAGCTGCTATTTTAGGCTGGTATGCTGTGAGAGCGTGGACGTTCCCCCGTCGAGCTGACCCATTTGTGCTACAACCATAATATAGCTGCAGCGTGGCTCTACAGCGTATAAAATTGTGCTGGACGATCGCTGAATTAAAGTGAGAGAGGTAGCAGAGGCTATGAAAATGTCCAAAAATTGTGTTTGTCGGATATTAAATCAAGATTTATGCATGAGAAAACTGTCAAAGCTTTGGGTGCCGTGTTTGCTCATGTTTTACCAAAAAAGTATCCAAATGTACATTTCTAACGTTCTGTTGCACAATTTAGGCGCAATAAATCCAATTTTTGCCAATTAATTACTGTAGGCGAAACGTGCATCCACTACTATACGCCCGAAATCAAAATAAAGTCAAAACAATGGACTGCAAAGACGGAACCGGCCCAAAAAAAGTTAGCCATGGAGTTATATTAATCGATTATGGAGCATACTGCGCATCATAACTTACCAAACTCTAGGCAGAAATTGCGGAAAAACGGCTACATTTGCAGAAAAATAAAATCTTGTTTCACCATGACAACGCGGCGTTTCACAATTCAGCGGTTCACGAATCACGGTCTGAACTGCTTAAACAGCCACATTTACATCACTAGATCTACCCAAGTAACTTCTTTTTGTTCCCTCACCTAAAAATTGCGCTCTGAGGACAGAGATTTTAGTGAAATGAGGAGGCAATCACTTTCGCGAACAATTATTTTGCAGAGAAAAACGCCGAGTACTATTTAGGTGGGTAATAGAGATGGGAACATCGTTCGGAGAAGTGTGTAGAGTTACAAGGAGACGTAAGTTTATGTAGATAAATAAAAATAAATTTTACGAAAAATGTTTTGTATCTTTGTTCGATCGGAATTTTATAAAGTCGATGAGTACTGTTACTGTCGTAATCGATGTACATATATAAAACTGTAAATATTAGCTCCTCCTATAGTAACATATTATAATAAAATTATATATATATATATATATATATATATATATATATATATATATATATATATATATATATATATATATATATATATATATATATATATATATATATATATATATATCGGAAAATTACGACATATCTTCTCGTCAGGTATACTTCAATCTCTAAAAACTAGATTGTACAACCAGTGCGTGTTGCCAGTGATGACTTACGGATCTGATCTGAGACGTGGTCCTTCACTGCTGGCCGTATGAGGACGCTCAAGGTCGCTCAGCGAGCTATGGAGATGGCTATGCTCGGAGTTTCTCTGCGTGATAGACTCAGAAATGAGGATATCCGCAGTAAAACCAGAGTGACCGACACAGCCCAACGGATTAGTAAGCTGAAGTGGCAATGGGCCGGCCATATAGCTCGAAGAACCGATAACCGATGGGGAAGAAAGGTTGTCGAGTGGCAGCCTCGTACCGGTAGGCGTAGTGTAGGGCGACCCCCCACTAGATGGAGTGACGACCTGGTAAGATATGCAGGAAGTCGATGGATGCAGGTGGCTCAGGACCGTGCTTTGTGGCATTACTTGGGGGAGGCCTATGTTCAGGAGTGGACTTGTGAAGGGCTGTAATAATGATGATGATATATATATATATATATATATATATATATATATATATATATATATATATATATATATATATATCGTCGAAAATATATCAATCCTCTCGTGAACTTTGTTCACTACGAGTATCCGACAGACTAGAGGCAAAGAATATATATACTACGCGAAAAGAAACGACACTTAAGCATGTGTGCTCGTAAAATCTCTTGCGGCTATGTGTGGGTGTCAGTATGTGTGCGGGGGCCTTGAGAGGCGCGCGGGGCGTGGAACGGGCAGTTGCCGACTGCCCTGGCCGAGGGCTGTGTGATGTATGCTACGAATTTTTGCAACTGTTAGAAATAATAATGAAAATTAAAAAATTTATCGAAAAATTCAAAAATATATAAGAGTAAATTATTTTTAAAGGATAGTAGGTAATACTGATTATTGCGTACTGAAAAACTAAGTGTTGGTAAATATTTAAGATTATCATTAACTGTCGTACATATTTGGTTTTGTCAGAATTTTTAATATTCCTCATTTAATAAAAGTTGATTTAAACATTAACGTATCTTTCACTACCCAAATACAAAAGTTTACATAATATATAACATATACTTACTATGTATCTTCTTTGGTACAAGTCTATAATATTCCAATTCGGTTCGATATCAACCCTAGCGTTACACGCTTCAACTCAAGGTCACCGGCGATTAAGCTCTCACGTACAGGGAGTGTCACCGCTGTGCTAGAGGTGAGTTATTAAGAAAATTGGTTTCGACCACAGGCGCCACTAGCACGTACCGGCCGCCTCCTCACGTACTGGTCTGGTGTGCATAGCTGCAGGTGGAGTAGCAACCACCTGATGCATGTAACGTCGCGGAGAAGCTTCACCACGTACGCAGCCAGGGCACACTCTGAGCTGCTTTTACCTGACCATCCCAAGCACGAAAAGTGTGGGGTGCATCAAAGGGTTAAACGGATATAACCCATCGCAGGACAAAACCCAGTTTTCTATACGCCTTTTTACATCTTTTTACAATATATTCTCGAAACTTTAGATCAGGTGTGAGATATTTTTTTTATAGGATAGGGTGACAAACATGCACACAGTCCACCTGATGGTAAGTGGTTGCTGTAGCCCATAGATATCTACATCTATCCTCGATTACAAATCAAAATGCAGATGTGTTGTCACCCTTAAGGACTAAGACGGAATGCCTCGTTTCAGCAAAAAGGGTCTCCAGTTTTGTACACTCACCATACGAAACATATCAGCATTTAGCTACTATTTTAAGCCGGTATTCTGTGAGAGCGTGGTCCTTCCCCGGTCAAGCCGACCCATTCATGCTACAACTATACTACTAATATAACTGCAGCATGGCTCTACCACGTAAAACAGATTTCGAGATCTCGTACCTGAGATACAAGCGTGGTTTACGCGCACTGGTTAACGACAACACCAAGCACTTTGAAACATTTCTCTTTTTTTTCTTTTTAATCGATTTTCAAAGATATTATCAGTTTTATTGATCAATGAAACAGAGCATTAAACATCAAAATATTTTTGCAGGTGTTATTAAGGTATTCATTTGAGTGCCATCACTACCATATGCGTGACTTTGCTTTAAGAAAGATGACAACGCTCTATTGAAGAATTACAATAAATACTTATTCTTAATTCTTGATAAAACATGAAATAATTCAAACAATTGTATTTTAATTTATTTAATAAAATAATAAAATAGAGGGGTGATGTACTTGCTCCAGGAGATGAAAAGGTGGGCATTTTGCACTCCAAAGGGGATCGGCTACAATATAGAAACCAGTAATAACAAAATCTGAACATCCACCTAGCTTTCAAATTAAAATATAATTTGTGTTTCTTCTTTCTTTACAGACCTACCAGCATTGGTTAAACCCACCACTGATATTAGAGTGAACCCGTATAATATAGTATAAATTATTTTAATATCTTTTATGTTATTTTATCATCTTCATATTTTGTGTACAATATAGGAAAAGTAAAAAAAGGCAAATGCAAAAAAAATTTCGGTAACGAAATAACAATTTTAAATATGCCACAACTACATTATCTAACTTGCTAACTGATAGCAAAGTTTATGTTGAGAAATATTAGCTGGTAAGATCGCTGGTCAAGGTAAGCACCTGTTATTGGCAAAGCACCTACATAATATTACGTCAGTCAGTCAATGAACTACCAAAAATTTAAATAACAAACAACATATAAATTACTACACACTTATGTGTGTAGCTTTACACAAACCCAACGGAAGATTATTTCGATTCCTAGGGTCCTTATTTACAGATTTTATAAGCACCTGACAATTTATAGATTGCAATTACAAAATACTGTAAAGATACCACTCTTTTACATGTAAATATAAAAGTATAAAAAGTAATTATATTAAGTATTTCTAAATTATTTATTAAGTAGTTATAGAATTATAAAGAATCGGAAGTAATAGAAACTCACTTATACAATTTAGATAAGTATAATACAACAGCGATAAAAATATAGTTGATCCTACAGGTCATCCCTGGAACATGCTGCTAATTTAAAATGCAAAGCGCTCCCAACTTCACCTATTTTTGATTGTTATTTAAAAAAGCTTTTTCCTACACAAGGCCAAACGCCAAATCCACCATATATTCTTTGGTGACCAAAAAATATATGGTGGATTTGGCCTTCAACCACCAAACTGCTGGTTCAAATGTATTAAATAATGTTATGCGGTGCGGCTATTAATTTAAATAGAAACGTGGACTGTATATGAGCGCGGTGCGAGCGGTGAATGGAATTTAATTTATTCGTGATACTGCAAATCCCCTAAATTCGGGATATAGGAAGGACGTGAAGGAATGCATGTGCAACCACCTGGACTTCCGCTGATCTGCCTCGTGTCTCGATGGCTGCCGGCTGTCTTCACACTTATTAACTTCACAGATAATCACGAAATATAGCGTTATTGCAAATGTCTATACTTTTTACTATATGCTTGTATAATTCAATATCCAAATTACACAAGGGCGGGAGCGATGATGCGAGATATAAGCGGTGCAGTTGATTGCGTGTCTTCTCAACTTTATTATTAAAGTATAGAAATCATCAGGGCTTAGGTCGGGGTTGTATGGCCGATGGTCTAATAATTCTATGTTTTCTTGCTCTAAAAACTCTTTTGTTCTGTGTGCGGTGTGAGAACTCGCATTGTCGTGATGGAGGATGATGCGGCGTTTGCAGTTCTCTTTGCGTAGTTCAGAAACGACCTGTGGCAAACAAATGCTAGCATACCATTCTTTATTAAATGTTCTTTGTCCCTCAAGAGGAATAGTCGTAACATGGCCGGTTTTGGAGACAAACTTGGCCACCATTTTTTTTTGCAACACTCCGTGAACGAACAATTTTTGATGGCTTTAACTCATTTTCGAACACCCGAACTCGTGACTGGTTTTTTGTTTCAAGTTCGTACGCATATGTCCAGGATTCGTCACCTGATACGATGTTGTATACAGCTTTTGAGGATCCTGCGTGGAATCAAGTTAAGAGTTCTGACGCACCAAGTAACGCGAACCGCTTTTTGCTCTTTACAGAGCGAATGCGGTATCCATCAGGAAAACAACTTTTTTACACCTATTTGTTCATGCAAGGTTATTTGTATTTGACTAATGCCAACGTCTGAGGTTGCCTGAATTTCGCGGTATATCACATGTCGATCTTCCTCAATCAGCTTACGCACAGCATCAACGTTTTCTTGGGTGACTGCAGTTTTTGGACGACGTTGACGGAGATCATCACTGAGCTTGACATGCGCACGTTGAAATTCAGCAAACCAGCGATAAATTGTGGTTTTGGATGGGGCTTCATCACCAAATTCAGAAATCATCCGGTCAACACACTGTTTTTGTGTCAAACCACTTAGTCATAATAAATCATCGCTTTTGAATTTTCTCGAGTCAATTCCATTTTCTCAACGACTAAACAAGTTTGACAAAACCTTGTAACAAGACCGAGAATCTATTTTTAAATACCATGGATTTTGAATGAAAAAGATTTTAATATGACAGGAACAGTGGAAATATTCCATTCCCGATACTTTTAGTACAGCCTAGGTATGGCGGGAAGGTTGTCCTTGCTCCCTTCACTACGCAACTAAGGTAGAGTGAGTGGGAAAAGAGAAGTTGTGATACTGGTGGCAAGGCTTATTTTCTGCGAATCTGGTGGGGTCACACGTGATGAGCTTCGCCACTCTCCATACTAACCGTCGCTGAAATGTAGCAGTCGATGAAGCCATATGCCAGGTCCTGTCTGGAAGGGTATTCATTCTTCCTGACTCCATGGCCTGGTCATAACAGATTTGGGTTGGGGTCGTGTACATTACGTAGCTTGAGGTGGAGACCGTTTAGATGAGTACATCATAAGTATTAAGAAATAGGGAAAAAATATACGACTGTCAAGTCACAACTTTCAAGCCAGCTTCTATCAATTCAAAACAATTTCATATACTACCTGGTTGCGCGGAAAAAACCATTGGATTATTATATTTGACGGTAGAGGTGCCAAGCCGCTTGTTCCTTTCCGACAAACGATATCATTCATACCCTCCTCGATCCTCCATCGACACATCAGGGTGGTGGGGTGGGAGGGGCAAGAAGATGATTCTAGAATGTCACGTAATCATCGGGGCCGAGGACATATAAGGCACGCGCGACCGTTGCGCGGCCTCTTTCCACCGCAGTCGTCGTTGAAACCACAACGCTTCTCTCCCGACGCACCCCTGGGGCCCCAGAGTGTCTGTCTAGAAGAAGTTCCCTCACCTCGTGTGAGATATAGTCGCGCACCGCCTCTCTCCGGAGTGTTCCAGAAGAAGTTCCAGAAGTTGCAGCTATAGTGCTCAACAGGATAGAAGAAACCCCGGTGAGTCAACATTCCTTAATTTAGCTCCTGCCTTACATAGTTTAACCCGCTCCAATTTTTTTGTTCTCCTAATAAGGCAGGATTCCTTTTCAGCGATTTGGCACGATAATAGTTTAGTTTTAGGGAAGAGCGAGTGCATTATACCGCATGCTATAGTAGTCGCCTTTACGTAAGCGTAGAAGCAACCGCATATACAGTCCACTTTAGTTAATATCTCGCGTAATAGGTTTAAGGTTCGACCGGGGAACTAGACTTCGGCAGCCTTAAACACGTGGCTCCAACATTTTATGGTCACTTCGAGCAGGATTTTGGTCGAATTGTTGAATTAATTAATTAGATAATGCACTCCAATTTATAGAATAGACTTAAATAGTGTTCGTTTAAATTTAAATTTTGATTAGGTACTCGCAAACAGAATTATTCGTTTTAAAGCGCTCGTATTTGATTAAATTTAAAGCCTATTAAATAATTGAAACAGTGTAATAGGAACCGTTTGATACGCTTACCCACAATCTTGATAAAATTATTGAGTCTAGCAAATGACGCGTCACCTCGACTCGCTGCGCAGGTGTTCGATTTAATTACGTAATACGGCATACCGAGTGTCCATCCTTTATTGTTTGTGCGTTGTGAGATTAATTGTGATTGATATAACTTTATTATAATAGTTTAAAATGGCAGTTAGTGGAAGTGAAATCAAAATTAAAACGCTTTATGCCTTAGCATAAATATACATACATACATGGGACATACTCTTTTCGCGTATGCAGAATATAAGTGATTATATAAAGAACATCCATATAGAAGCAGTGCGGGAAACTTTTTTGACCGAAATCGAAACGATAGATTCTTTACGAATAGATTACGAAAAAATATTAGACCAAATTAATCATTTGGAATTACAAATCGACCCGAAATACATAGTGAACTACCAACCGCTGCTGGCATTCGAAGATATGTTGTGTCGCGTGAAAAGAATTGCGAGATCCCTATCTCAAAACGAAGCAAAGCCGGAAAAACAGGTACGTCCAAGCGACTCGATTAGGTTGCTGCCAATAGATATTCCGGTATTTAATGGTGATATTAAGACATGGCCCTTCTTCTTCAGTAGTTTTCAAAACAATATACACAATAACCCATCGTTATCGGACGCCGAAAAATTATATTACTTAATCAGTAAACTTAGTGGCAGGGCACAGTCGATCTGCTCTGGTTTTACACCTACAGCAAACAATTACTTATTAATATTCGAAACGCTTAAAACTAAATATGAAGATAGGAGAATGTTAGCTTCCGAATATTTGAACCAGATATTCGATCTTAAATCTATATCATCCGCGAACATCAACGGCTTAGAGCAATTTCTAGATAAATTTGTGGCATCGGTGGCTGCACTTAAGAATTTGAAATTAATGATCTTATGGACGTGGTGTTTCTCCATATTGCACTGAAGAAGTTGGACCCCGACACCGTGCGTGCGTTTGAAATGGAGCATCGTAGCTCGGAGATGCCTTCCTTTCATTCATTAGCATCGTTCGTGCGAGATCAAATAAAGGTGATGCAGCGCTCTCCGAACGTTAAACAGGAGATTAAAAGGTGCGTCGACCGTAGACAGACTCAACCATCTAAAATAGCAGGGTCGTTAACTTACGTAACCGCTACGCCAACATCACTCCAGCATACTTGTATAGTATGTAAAAATAAACACGGTAATTTATATAATTGTGCGACTTTTCGTAAATATTCACCAAGCGAGCGTTATAAATTAGTAAAGACAAACAACCTATGTTTGAACTGCTTAAGCGATAAGCATTTAGTTGCAAAATGCAATTCGAGTTCCGTATGTAGCAAGTGCGCCAGGAAACATCACACGCTATTACATTTTGAAAATAGCAACATAGCGGCGTCAAGTAAAGCGGATAAGGAATTCGCCCCTACTAAGGTCAACGATTCTAGCGGTCGACCTGGTGATGTCGCTCTGTGCTCATTGGCAAATATGGGAGCACAACCTCCTTCAACCGTGTTACTGGGTACGGCACGTATTTTGGTTAGGGATTCGCGTGGAAACGAACAAAGCGTCCGTGCACTGCTGGACAGCGGAGCCCAAAATAGCTTTATAACGCGACAATGTTGTCAGCGCTTAGGCTTAGTAATAAATAGGTCACTTTCATGTCCTGTAATTAAAGGCATCGGAGGCACTAGTAAATCGACACAGGGATATATAAATTTAAAAATTTATTCTCGGATAGATCGTAATGTTAACTTTGATATAAATGCACTAGTAGTAGATAGGGTCACTGAACGGTTGCCAACCGTTTCGGTTGACACCTCGGCAATGATTGAATTTAAGAATTTGACTCTGGCGGACGACACTTACGCCGTTCCTGGAAACATAGACATGCTCATTGGAGCATCGCTTTTCCCTTATCTTTTGTTAAACAATAAGGTCAGGGGCAACTCTTCGCATACCGCGCCTTACGCACTGGAAACCGTATTGGGCTATGTGATCCTTGGCTCCGCCCCCATCATAGATAGTATTTTGGCAACCTCTTATTGTGGTATGGCTGTCGAACCGCTCGAGTCGTTAGTCCGCAAATTTTGGGAGATGGAGGAGGTGAACGTTCCACCCATAGCTAGCTCAGATGACAGGTTATGCGAGGAAATTTACGTCCGCACGACCATTCGTGATCGCGGCGGTAGATATAGTGTAGCGCTACCCTTTAAAGGAGATGTTTTATCTCTCGGCGATTCGCGTCAAATGGCGGAAAAACGTTTCTACAGCTTGGAGCGTAGGATGCTCGCTTCACCCCAGTTAAAGGAAGCTTACGACGGCGTCATTAACGAATATATAAGAGAAGGTTACATATCACTTGTGGCTTCGAAATTAGATAACTACGAAGACACACCGTCGTATTTCATACCACACCACGAAGTCATTAGAGAGGACAAACTTACATCTAAGTTACGTGTAGTGCTCGACGCTAGTGCTAAAACTAGCACTCACCTGTCGCTTAACGATATCCTCTATAGTGGGCAAAATTTACAGGGCAGTTTATTTAATATAATAGTCAATTTTCGTTTGTTTAGTATAGCACTATCCGCCGATATTCGTCAAATGTTTCTTTGCATAGGGGTCCGTGAATGCGACCGTAGATTCCAACGCATTTTATATCGTTTCAACCCAAAGGAACCTCTAATGGTGTTTGAATTTAATCGCGTTTGTTTTGGTTTAAAGTCGAGCCCATTTTATGCGTTACGCACGGTGAGACAGCTCGCTCACGATGAAGGTCCCTCTTATCCTAAAGCTAAGAGGGCAATTGAGAGCGGATTATATATGGATGATTTTGTGTACTCGGTCGATAGCGTGGAGGAGGCAACCCTAACCACCGCCGAGGTTATAAGGCTCATGAAATCGGGTCAATTCGATCTTGTGAAGTGGACTAGTAATTCGCGTCCGGTTTTGGATACAATCCCATTATCACACCGTCTTTCGGCGATAAAGGAATTCGACGATTCTGATACACACAAGGTGCTCGGTTTATGTTGGTCACCAGAGTCCGACGTGTTTAGCCTTAAGGTAAATCCGCCCGTAGAGAAATGCACAAAGCGCACAATACTGTCATGCGTTGCTAGATTATGGGACGTCATGGGTTTCGTAGCTCCGGAGGTATTATACGCTAAGCTTTTAATTAAACAACTTTGGTTATTGGAATGCGACTGGGATGACTCGCCGCCTGACAGCATTGTTCGGTTGTGGCAGCGCTTTAGAGAGGAACTTCCTTTATTAAGAGAAATTAAAATACCGCGTCATATAAACGTAGATAGAAGTAGCGCCATAACAGTCGTTGGGTTTGCAGACGCCAGCGAGAAGGCTTACGGGGGCGTTGTATATTTCCACGTCCAGAATAATGGTAGAAATTCGATTAGCCTCATTAGTTCTAAGTCGAGAGTCTCCCCCCGTAAGGTTGTCTCTCTGGCGCGCTTAGAGCTTTGCGCAATATTAGTACTCACCAAGCTTATTACCGCAGTTATCAGCGCATGTAGGGATAGAGTTCACATAGAAAGGATATTGGCCTTTTCCGACTCCACCGTCGCCTTATGCTGGGTTCATTCTTCACCCCACCGTTGGGATACGTTTGTTGCGAACCGAGTAGCCAAGATACAAGACGAGTTAGAAACGCGGAACTTTTATCACGTGTCCGGTACGGAAAACCCCGCCGATTGTCTATCCCGTGGACTCACCCCGATGCAAATAATGGACCACCCGCTTTAGTTCCACGGACCTGCTTGGGTTCACTTGGATCCCTCGCAATGGCCAATAACCGATTTCGAACCTTCGTCAGTGTCACAACCGCCGGAAGAAAAGAGACACGCTCTAGTGGCGAACGTTTCGAGCGAGGTTTCTCCAATCATTGCTTTGGCGAACCGTTTGTCCTCTTGGTCGAAATTATTGCGTAGCATAATTTACGTTTGTCGATTCGCGAAGCTGTTACCGCGACGTTCGTATGCCTTAGCATCCGATTACAACTATGCTGAGTCGCTAGTATTACGTGAACTTCAACGTGCGCACTTCTCTGAAGAAATTAGAAGATTACAATCGAATAGAGCTTGTAGTCGAGCCTTTCAACGCCTTAAGCCATTTTTACAGGATGGGATTGTAAGGGTAGGTAGACGCTTGTCCAACTCGCAATTGAGTTTCGACCAACGGCACCCTATTGTTTTACCGCGTAAAGACCATATCATGAACTTATTAGTCGATTACCATTATAAATTGAACTCGCACGCTGGCCCCGACTTGTTGATGTCGATTTTGCGTCAGAATTATTGGATTCTTTCTGCACGTGGTTTAATACGCAATCGGGTGCACCGATGTATAGCTTGCTTTCGGGCACGCCTCAAGCCGTCATTTCCGGAAATGGCGGAACTTAGATCTTGTAGAGTAATACAATCAGTAAAGCCCTTCACGCACACCGGGTCTGATTTCGCTGGTCCGTTTAAGGTCACGCTCACTCGCGGGCGTGGTATAAGATCCACAAAGGCTTACGTCTGCATTTTCGTATGTCTAACTACTCGAGCGGTGCATATAGAACTCGTTGGTGATCTAAGCACAGCAGGCTTTATGATTTTATGATGCATTTAAAAGATTTCTTTCCCGCCGTGGCCCTGTAAGTAGATTGTATTCGGATAACGGTACGAACTACGTCGGTGCAAAATGTATTTTATCGGAACTACATGAGCTCTTAGCTAGCAAATATTATAATTCGGAGTTCGCTCACATTCTAGCCGAGAACCGCATTGAGTGGTCTCTGAACGTCCCAGCCGCGAGCCATTTTGGGGGCAATTGGGAGACTAATATCAAGAGTCTAAAGAGTCATTTATACCGAGTAATAGGAGATCAAATTTTGTCCTTCGAAGAGCTAAGTACGGTGCTCGCTCAAATTGAATGCGTAATGAATAGTCGCCCACTTTGTCGTACGTTGTCTAGTGACCCCTCGGAACCGCTGGCTCTAACTCCGGCACATTTTTTGAATTTAACGCCTTTAAAGTATTTTCCAGCCGCAGGTATGGATGAGAACAGACTTAGCATTTCCGCACGCCACAAGTTATTAGATCGGTTAGTGCAATCGTTTTGGAAACGATGGAGGATGGAATACTTGCATACTTTGCAGTCTCGGCAAAAATGGAACACAGCAACTGAGCCTTTAGCTGTAGGAACTGTAGTTGTGCTCACCAAAGAGAATACGCCGCCTCTCCACTGGCCGTTAGGAATTGTCGAAGAGGTCTTTCCCGGTTCCGACGGAGTAGTTAGGATAGCTCGCGTTAAGACCACGGTTGGGTCTTACTTGCGTCCGGTTGTCCGTTTGTGCCCCCTGCCTCTTCCATAATTTAAATTAGCTTTCTAGATTAAATTGTAGTTGAATTTAAGTAATCTTAGCGTTAGTTAGTTATTTGTTAGTTGATCTTAGCTCTAGTTGTATTAGTTAATTTGAAGGAAATCCTTCAAGGGCGGGGGAGATGGTTGCGCGGAAAAAACCATTGGATTATTATATTTGACGGTAGAGGTGCCAAGCCGCTTGTTCCTTTCCGACAAAACGATATCATTCATACCCTCCTCGATCCTCCATCGACACATCGGGGTGGTGGGGTGGGAGGGGCAAGAAGATGATTCTAGAATGTCACGTAATCATCGGGGCCGAGGACATATAAGGCACGCGCGACCGTTGCGCGGCCTCTTTCCACCGCAGTCGTCGCTGAAACCACAACGCTTCTCTCCCGACGCACCCCTGGGGCCCCAGAGTGTCTGTCTAGAAGAAGTTCCCTCACCTCGTGTGAGATATAGTCGCGCACCGCCTCTCTCCGGAGTGTTCCAGAAGAAGTTCCAGAAGTTGCAGCTATAGTGCTCAACAGGATAGAAGAAACCCCGGTGAGTCAACATTCCTTAATTTAGCTCCTGCCTTACATAGTTTAACCCGCTCCAATTTTTTTGTTCTCCTAATAAGGCAGGATTCCTTTTCAGCGATTTGGCACAATAATAGTTTAGTTTTAGGGAAGAGCGAGTGCATTATACCGCATGCTATAGTAGTCGCCTTTACGTAAGCGTAGAAGCAACCGCATATACAGTCCACTTTAGTTAATATCTCGCGTAATAGGTTTAAGGTTCGACCGGGGAACTAGACTTCGGCAGCCTTAAACACGTGGCTCCACCACTACCAGTTTACATAGATATTTAATATTAAAAATAGTCCTTATTAACACAGATATTCAGAGACCCATTTGATGTTACGTTTTATCTTTGAATTCTTTTTTTATTTTTAATTTGTTTTATTATTAATTAACGTCGTGCATGGTACATGGCTTATTAATAATTTTAATGCGTAAGCAGTTTTACACCTGTGCGTGCATATTTTCCCCTTGTAATTTATATTTATATTTCCTAAATTGTGAGTAAAGTAGGATTATCAAATAAATTGCTCTTTCATTATTTTTACATATCAGCATCTCAGACAAAAAACTAGCTAAAGAAAACATCATCCTATTTCGTGGGTTTCCCTTTTATTCTCGTAGGAGAGGTGACTGTGCAAAATTACATTATAATCCCTGTGATTACTGACAGAAAGCGGTGTAAAAATTCTACCTACGATAGACGTAAAATACTTTATGAGGAGTGGCATCTATGGTGCGAGATAGCTCGTATTGTTGGATTGGTGCAATCTATCTAATCTAAATTAATTTCTTGATAGAATTGTTAAACACACAAATTTTTGGAAATCAGTTAAAAAACTGTAAAACTCATTTTATAACTCAATTACCAACATGATCAATTGTTCTGAAGATAGATTACACCATACTACTTATTTTCTTTCGATAGGACTCCATCTATGACAAGGAATTAAATTGCTTACTTCAAAATATCAAGAACTTTAAGATATTTAATTACATGAGAGTATAAAGATATAATTACAAACGTTGTCTAAAACTTTATTGAACATTTTCTCTTTCGTTCAAAGGTTATCTAAAATTGGATCTAAAATTTCAGAACCTTTTGAAGTACCCTAGAAATTCGGCCAAGTATAAATTGAGAAGAAAATACAATTTTATCCAATTTAAGTTATTTATTTAAGTTAATTATCAAATATTGTACCATCTATGTAGTACAATATACTTGTATTTAATATTACATGATCAGTATATAACATGCATTTTTTAAATAATCAATAATATCTGTAAAAAAAAATCTGTAACATTAGCTTTGTTAATTGATAGACATTCATGTGCCAAAACTATTTTTATCTAATATAAAAATTATTTTATATACCTCGGGAGTCTCAAAAACTTCCTTTTGTGCAAAGAACATTTCGATTTTACAAAGTATTGGTATTCTCTTACTACTGTTATGTGTGGGCCCAAATGTATCATTAAAATAATTCATTAATTAAAAGAGCATACCTTTTAATTTGCGTAATAGAAGTGTTAATAACATAAAATTTTAGAAACGAAATTTAAAAATAGGCGAAATCCGAAGCGTTTATGACAATTCTAAGGTCCAAATCTTTTCTAACTCAATTATCAGCGTGATCAGTTGTCCGAAGATAGATTACACCATACTATTGTTTTCCTCACGATAGGACTTCATTTATGGTAAAGAATTAAATTTCTTACTTTAAAATATCAAGCACTTTAAGTTATTTAATTACATAAGAGTATAAACATATTTACAAACGTTATCTAAAACTTTATCGAACATTTTCTCTTTCGATCAAAGGTTATCTAAAATTGGATCTAAAATTTGATAACCTTTGGAAGTACCCTTACAGTATGATTTCGGCCAAGTATAAATTGAGAAATAAAATACAATGTAATCTGATTTATATAAAAAGACGTCGAGATTTTTATTAGTAAATTTTCATATATTATATTATTGATCCGATTTGGACAAAGCTACTTTGGTGTGCGTCAAACGAAGACGCGCAGAGCGCAATTGCTAATAGGGACTCGCCAAACAACCATTGCAGAAACGCAACGCTACAAAACGCAAGAATCGTCAATATGACTATCGTCGGACTGACACTATCCCAAGGTCCCACCAACAACAACCGCCAACAACCAGAACCACAAAACGTGTCGAATCTGGCACAGCACCGCAAGAAGCAGTACGCATCAATGCAACTATCAAACGGATGGCGCCCCCTCACAACACACCCACATGATCCCCATCGACTTAGGTAACAAAATTGGTATCGCTGTTAATTAAAAATAACAAAATAACAAAACTCCCCGTATTATAGCGCTACTGCACTAAGACATAAATTTGAATACGCTTGTTACACTTAAAAGTGCTACCAAACACACTTGTATCAATCCGAAAGTTGTATCATAACTATGCGCTAAGACGTTGCCCACAAACCGTATGGGCGTGCGATGTCCGCGGGCAAACCATATTGCTACAATAAACCCGCTCACTACCGAAACTAAGATGATATGTCTAGAACATATCGGTTAGCGAGTGCAAGTTTACCTCGGTCTCAGACGCTGTGATGCAGTCTACACGTCAATATAAGTTTCAAGTCCCATTTCTATTAACATAATGATTTTACATATTAGAGACCTTCCTTATTTCCTCTCAACTCCCAAGCGACCGAATTCGGTTGCAGCAATATTCCGTTAAATACCAAATGACCAAGTTCGGGCGCACCCACCCACAGCAATTTAACCCATAAATACTTATGGTTAGGGTATGGTACTTGGGATTTGTCGGACGCATGCGACTGCATGGGATTTTATGGGAATTGAATGGTTAATATATGGGACTTCAATCCACAACTCTACAGTAATAATGCTTATTCATCATAGAGACCTTCTATTATAACGCATTTGTATAATAGACCTTACAATTATATGTCTTCAATATACGGGACTTCAACCCACAACTCTACTATTGTATTGCTTATGCATCGTAGAGACCTATATAATAAATAATGTATATGTAATAATCATTATAAATATAATGTTTTTGTATCATAGACCGTACTATTTTATATCTTTAATATATATGGAACTTCAAACCCACAACGCTACTATTGTAGGACTTATAGTTCTCTATGATAGAAGAATATTATAATGCTTTTGTATCATAGATCTTACTATCATAAGTCTCTAATATATGCACACGCTCAAAAACTTAGACATATTTTGACCAATTTTCCAATTATTTTAGAAATGTCATTTATCTTTAATATTATAATATTTTCGTCTTATATTTCTATTATTTAATACATTTTGTATTTTTTAAATAGTTTGTTAAATAAATTTATTGATTTTTAAGGCAACATTAAGCCTGTACCTTACTATAACACTTGATTCATAAAATGTATTTAATTTAGCTTTAAGCTTAATAATTTATTTTTAATTGTTTAAAATATTACTTATTAAGTAATTTTGGAGGGCGTTATATAGAAACTAATTATTAATTATCAATAATGATAATGCGCCGTTGTAGTATGCATAAACTAATGAAAATTATCAATTACAATTACATAATACTGGGAAGTAATACATAGGCTGCACTAAAAGTATCGGGAATGGAATATTTCCACTATTCCTGTTATATTAAAATCTTTTTAATTGAAAACTCCTTGGTTTTAAAAACCGAATACCATTTATTTCTTTAAAAAAAGATTCTCGGTCTTGTCACAAGGTTTTGTCAAACTTTTTTAGTCGTTGAGAAAATGGAATTGACTCGAGAAAATTCAAGAGCCATGATTCATTATGACTTTCGAAGTGGTTTAACACAAAAACAGTGTGTTGACCGGATGATTTCTGCATTTGGTGATGAAGCTCCATTCAAAACCACAATTCATCGCTAGTTTGCTGAATTTCAACGTGGACGTGTCAAGCTCAGTGATGATCCCCGTCAAGGTCGTCCAAAAACTGCAGTCACCGAAGAAAACGTCGATACTGTGCATAAGCTGATTGAGAATGATCGACATGTGACATACTGCGAAATTCAGGCAACTTTAGACATTGGCATGAGTTAAATACAAATAATCTTACATTAACAAATAGGTGTAAAAAAGTTGTTTTCCCGATGGATACCGCATTCGCTCTGTGAAGACCAAAAAGCGGCTCGCATTACTTGGTGCGTCAGAACTCTGGAAAGATTCCACGCAGGATCCTCAAATGCTGTATACGACATCGTATCAGGTGACGAATCCTATATATGCATACGAACCCGAAACAAAAAACCAGTCACGAGTTTGGGTGTTCGAAAATGTTCATTCCCGAAACAAAAATTGTTCGTTCACGGAGTGATGGAAAAAAAATGGTGGCCACGTTTGTCTCCAAAACTGGGCATATTACGACTATTCCTCTTGAGGGACAAATAATGGTTGATGCAGAATGGTATGCTAGCATTTGTTTGCCACACGTCGTTTCTGACCTCCGTAAAGAGAACTGCAATCGCCGCATCATCCTCCAACACGACAGTGCGAGTTCTCACACCGTACACAGAGCAAAAGAGTTTTTAGAGCAAGAAAACATAGAATTATTAGACCATCCACCGTACTGCCCCGACCTAAGCCCTAATGATTTGTACACTTTCACTAAAATAAAGAATAAATTGCGTAGACAGAGATTTTCATCACCGGAAGAAGCTGTGGACGCCTACAAAACGGCCATTTTGGAGACCCTAACTTCCGAATGGAATGGTTGCTACAATGATTGGTTCCATCGTATGGAAAAATGTGTCAGAATTCGCGGAGAATACTTTGAAAAACAATAAATACGTTTTAAAATAGTAATTTTGTGTCACTTCCTTGATTCCCGAAATTTTCAGTGCCACCCGTATAGTCCACCAAAACGTATTCAGATTGGGCTTACAAATATTTTAGGTTTCTTCGTAGTGTGACGGTGCATTATTTTTATTATAAATTAATAATTTATTTCTATCTAATAATATCTTAAAAGTTATGTCTTAAACAATTAAAAATATATTAACAAGCGTTAAGTTAAAATACATTCACTTCAAACACTAAGTATTATAGGCTTAATATTGTCTTTAAAAAGAAGTTGAATATATTAAAACTCTGATTAAATTAAATTTTTAAATGTATTAAATAATAGCAATATAATTCGACCATATTATAATGATTAAAATAAATAAAATTTATAAAATATTTGGAAAAAATTCAAACTTATTTGGTCAAAAGTTTTCTGTCATTGAGCGTGTTCTTTCTTGTAATATAGCAGTGTGTTCATGTATGGAGGGAGGATATTCATGTAAAGATTGCTTTTATAAGGAAGTTACTGGAGATACATACTCATGCACGTATACATATATGGGTGGTCAGGTGGCTGATTACTAAAGTACTACAGTAGTGGCACAATGTAATGTAGTCCTATAATAGGGACTTATGACAGCAATTTTTTGTGTATTTGTAGTTTATGCTCATGTAATTATAGTTACCGGCTCGAGTCGCAAGCATACTTTATATTGATCAAGTGTACGATAGCCAAAGTATCATTTGGCTATTGTTGATGATGTAGGCCGCTGGTGTCGTCTGGGAGAAAAATATACAAAAAAAAATTTGGTGAGCGCGTGTACATCCGCGGGGAGGGAGACATAGGTGTCACCTCGTATGATGTTCTAGTGCAACTAACTCGAAACGCGGGATCATGTACTCAGCGGTGCAACACCGTTGTTGCAAATATACCTTCACCCTACTGATAAAAATCGCGGTAAGTGCCACCGTCCCCGTATGCACACGTACTTATTTATTATAGAAAAACAGCAAGTACATTAGGTAAGTAACAATGTTTTATGAGTATATTTTTTTACATATTTTATTTTTTATTGATTAATATTATTTATATTTCAGGTGTTCGAGAAGCAACGTGAGCGTCGTCAACAGCTATCGTACACTTGACATCAATTTTAGTAACAGCTTTTAATTTGTTGAGTTTTGTTGTTTTTGTTACCTCCTCTTGTTAATTGTTTCGTTATTTCGTGCTTTTTATTTGTTGATGTTATTTTTTGTTGTTGTTTTCGTTGCTATAAATCAGTGTTCAGATTTTGATCTAAATATGCAAAAAAGAAAGAACTCGTTGTTAAATAGACAATGCCGATAATACAGCATTTTGTTACATTAAAAAATTAGGTACTGCCAAAAACATGATAGACGTTTATAAACAGACCATGTATATATTATGAAAATTAATTATTAATTACTATTCATAATAATAATGGGCCATTACAATATGCATAAAAACCACGTTTATCATGGAAAAAAATGGAATATATATATATATATATATATATATATATATATATATATATATATATATATATATATATATATATAGGAAGCTTTGCAAAAAGCGCTTTGTGCCAAATACGATTGAAGGCCTTCGCTATCTTCAAACTAACTGCCAACGCATCCCCCTTAGACTCTACTGCATCAGCCCATTTATAAGTTAGGTGACTCAGAAGATCACGAGCTGAGCGACCGCAACGGAAACCGTACTAGCAGTCACTAATCAGCTGGTGATCCTCAAGGTACCGCACGAGCTGGCTGTTAGTAATGGACTACATAATTTTAGAGAACAAGAAGGTGATGACGATAGGCCTATATTTGGACAGATCAGAGCGGTTAAGGCTATGCCAACTCCGGAGCACACATCTTCATCACAATATAAGGGACGCTATTAGGCCCACTCGACATGTTGATGTCGATAGAGATGAGTGCTCAGCACACCGAGCATTAGGAAAACAGTTTATCCTACATGAAGCACTCTCACCGCGGAATGGTCGGCGGTGTATTGTCCCCGTCATCAAGTCGAGTTGGACGAACAGTTCGTCTTTTTCTTTTCCAGCATACGTCAGTGAGTCGTCCTCCCTGTGCAGATATGAGAGAGATAGCTGAGATAAGTTCCCTTGTACAGCCTTTGTGAGAGATCAGAATGCACGTATTCCCGTAGTAAGACGAACTAGTTTCTCGCCAATTCTACCGACGTGTTTTGACTTTACACATCTGATTTTAAACATGTACCTATTCAAACAAAGTTGTTATGTCTGAGATCATATACTAGCAACGTTATCGAGACGATCGGTTATATTGTGGTAATGGTTGTCTGTGGTTCCAAATCTGCGGTGCTTAAGTTATTTATTAGGTATTGAGAATGGCGGTCCGCCTCTAATGGGCCGTACGTGGATTAAGAAATTGAAAATGGAAATTGTTGATTATCATAATAGTAGCGACTCGGAATCGATAGCAAAAGCGTTGAGAGACGAATTCTCTGAAATGTTTGCAGAAGAGCTAGGTACATTTAAGTCAGCTGTATTGCTGCACCTCAAGGTTTTAGCCCCTGTGTTTGTGAAGGTGCGGCCACATCCGCTAGCACTGCATCCGCGACTTGAAGGTGAACTAAAACGGTTAGAACAGGAAGGGGTTATTTACAAAGTCAAAAGGTCAGAATACGGTACGCCTATTTTACCAGTTATTAAGTCTTATGGCTCAATCAGAATATGTGGAGATTATAAAATAACGATTAATCGGATTTTAAAAGATTTTCATTATCCTTTAACGCAGACAGAGGAACTTTTTGCAACGGGGTGGCAAACAGTACACGAAACCTAATTTATCAAATGCATTTCAACAGTGTTCATTAGATAAAGAATCACAGCCGCTGACAGCAATTACCACTCATGTCGGGACGTTCATTTATAAAAGAGTACCTTTTGGTATAAAATGTATACCTGAAAACTTTCAAAAGATAATGGCGGAAACATTGAGCGGGTTGCCTTTAACGACTGTATTTGTAGATGACATAATATGTGTAACGGGAGAGAATTAAATAAAGCATTTAGCAAACTTGATGGCAGTGCTAGAAAGGTTAAAACAAAATGGGTTACTCGTAAGAATCAATTTTAGTAAATGTAAATTTTTTAAGGATTTTGTAACGTTTTTAGGTTATAAAATTGATAAACATGGCTTGCATACGGATTCTAACAAAATTAGAGCTCATTATGTCAGCCACATCTCCAATTCTCAATCTCAAATTAAATAGCTTTATGGGCCTGGTTAATATTTACTCAAAGTTTTGTACAAATATAAGTGATATAATGAGACCGTTGTACAAGTTATTACAAATAAATGTTGAATGGCAATGGAATGATGAGTTTAAGGGTGCTTTTTTCAGAATCAGAAGAAATCAGCACATTACGACCCTACATTTCCGTTGGTTTTATCGGTGGACAGCGCCGCAGCAGCGCAGACGGCAGAGTGACCCTTGTGCTGCACGTCGCGTACACTTAACGCCGCTGAACAAAATACTCGCAGCTGGTCAAGGAAGCACTCGCAATTGTATTCGGTGTGCGTAAGCACCACCAATACTTATACGGCGATAGCAATATTTTGCGTAGTGATCATCGTCCATTGAGTTACACCCCGAATAAAGGAATACCCGTGACAGCGGCCAGTAGACTACAGCGTTATACTGTGCGTTGTCTGCTTATAATTTCAGAATTGAATTTATTAAATCAATACAAAATTGTCACGCCGATGAGCTTTCTAGTCTTTCTTTGAATTCTACTAGAAGCAGAGTCAGTTGTGAGGACATCGACTATAGTTATCTTAATTTTGTGCAAGAAAATTTTCCACTTAGTTTTAAAGATATTAAGATTGAGACGGCAAAGAATTCTTTATTGAGAAAAATATATGACTACGTAATGTTTGGTAGGCCAAAAACTGGTAATATAGTAACTGAAAAAGCTTATTTTAGTCGTAAGGAAAGTATTTGTGTGGATCACGGTTGCCTGATGTGGGGTTTCCTGGTAATAATTCCGAAGTAATTAAGATTATTATCAATTTTGAAAGAAATTCACGACGGCCACCCAGGCATCGTAAAAATGAAGCAAATAGTGGGAAATTGTATCTGGTGGGAAAAATTGGAGGTTGATATCGAATGAACAGTACAGGAGTGCGTCGCATGCCGGTCGCAACGCTCAGCTCCCACCCCGGCTCCCCTGTACTCCTGGCCGTGGCCGGAGGGACCATGGGCTCGATTGAATTTAGATTTTTTATGGCCATTTAATAATAAGTATTATTTAGTTATTGTCGATACTCATACAAAATGGATCAAGGTTGACCATGTTTGCGGTACGTCAGCTATGGTGGTAATAGATTGTTTACGAAAAAGTTTTGCACCTTCTGGCTTACTTAAAAGAATTGTTAGCGACAATAAACCGCCTTTCTCCTGGGCAGAATTTAAAAAGTATTTAGACATTGACGGTATTCGCCATACCCTAGTTGCACCATATCACCTATCGCGCAATGGGTCGGCTGAAAATGCCGTGAAACTGGTTAAGAGGACATTTAAAAAGGCCCAAGTCGAAAAAAATATGTTAATACGGTACTAAATTAATATATAGTAAATTTCTTTTCTTATATAGAAACATTGAACATTGTACGACTGGTCGCCCGCAATGCTTATGTTCGGGCGACGGTTGCGTCGTCGACTGGACCTGTTGTGGCCCTACACGCGAGACTTGGTGCGACAGCGGCAGGAGATTAGTGAGTGGCGACGGGACACCACTTTGCAAGTGGACGAGCCCCATGATCCCGTGCTACTACGGGATTATTCTAAAAATCGGGGACAGTGGACTGAAGGGACGGTAGTAAGTCAAGGAAGTCCAGTTTCTTATACGGTGAAATCTCAAGATGGTCGTGTACACAAGAGACACATTGATCAAATCTTAACAACTAAACATCCAAAATCTAGATTTTCATTGTCAAAAGTAGAAGAGGAAGTATATGGAAAAACTGATGCAGAGCTAATGACGACGCCTGACGGTGATCAGGACGATCAAGTCGCAGAGGAATGGCAACTGGCAGAGCAGTCGCCTCCCTCGAGAACTATGTCTGAAAGACGTGACGAACTACGGACAACACCGAGGAATCGTGTCTTTAGAAATGCTGCTTTACGCTGCATTGACAGATTAAAAAATCTGTAATGATATCTTAAAGTTTACCCTTATACATCACGCTAATCATTGCTTAGTTATTGACGTACGAGTGACACATGACATATGTTGCGAATATCGATATTTAATATAGATATATATAAATAGAAGTGTATCTATCGTATTATATTGGCATCTTGTTCATATAATTAGGTATATATAATATAATGTAACCAGTAACTGTGTATCATTCATTAACCATACTTAGTGGATTTAACTATGTTTCCTTTACACATTGTTGTATTGACATTGTAATATATTATTGTTTACTTAAAAAAATAGCACGTCTTTTCTTCCTTTAAGTTAGATTATACAAAACATAGCGGGAAAGTGTTATGTCGGTACTTCGATAATAAACGTAAGGTGGGTCGATTTAAGTTTTTAATAAAACAGTAGTTACCAGATCTATGCCTTTTATTCAAGTGTACATAAACGACTAGCAACCCTTTCACCTCATCCCTACGGTGGAGGATTCTACAGAGCTCGGTATGGAGCACTTCATTTTGTGCCCTCAACAGCACAGCCGCCTCTTTTGGAGAGTCAGCTTCGCTGCGGAGCGGAGAGGTGATGCCTAACTGAGGCTTTGACAGTTCGCCTTCGGGTATTATCGAAAGCTCTGCCTCTTTTTTTTTCTTGTTTTTTTTTCACACAACGCCATCTAGTCCCAAGCTAAGCAGAGCTTGTGTTGTGGGTACTAGACAACCGATAAACATATTTATATATTTCTAAATACATAAATATTATAGATAAATTATACCCAGACACAGAACAAATGATCGTGCTCATCACACAAACATTTGTCCTGGGTGGGAATTGAATCCACGACCTCCGGCATAGCAGTCAGGGTCACTACCCACTAGACAAACAGGCCTGTCATAATGTCAAATGTGCCTCTGACCATGATTTCAGTTTTCCGATTTCACCTACAATTCAGTCCTGGCTTGCCTTATTCGGGCAGGTTACTAAAATCCAACCTGGCTTGTGAGTGAAACCTGAAAATGTTGGTCCCATTCCCGGCTGCGCCCCAGAGGCCGTCTTAGCGATGACCTGTGTTAGTGCTCGGTGGACCAGCCGCATCCTCTTCACGCTCATAGGATTTGAATTGCGAATTCCCATACGCACGGAGCCAGCTAAGGCACTGAAGCTGAGCTTCTTCTCCCCCGAATACCGAACTTCCATTTAGTTTGAAATCTTTAGACAGGAGAAGAATGGACTTAATTTGTGTAAACCCTTCATCGCGTCCTTCTTATTTGCATCAAAATACTACTATTTAAAATATCTCTGTTCCACCACAAGTAGCGTTAGCTGCTCTCCGGCTGAAAACATTGACGAAGTACTGTAGTAGGTATATACAGAATAGCTCTTTTTATAGAACAGGGTTGAAACGATCCCGTCGTTCACTGGATTGACTGAATAACCACTGATACACATAAAATCTGATGCATATAAGGAATAAACAAATTTTGGTGTCATGTCTGCTCTTGAAAAAAAAATGAGATTATGAACGTATGTATTAAGAGAAAGTAATTTTACTGAGTGCTGACGTGTTGATTGATACGTGTTGAGTTTCATAAGTAGCGACTCGCGCTTGTAAGCATTTGACATTGATATATGTATATAGCAGTGTCTTACTTCTAAAATTTAAAGATAATGAGCACAAGTAATTAAAGTATATTTTCATGACGTAATCAAATTACAGATATAAAATAAAATTGTCTTTCTCTGTAAGCAGTATAAATGCTCGATATATTTCATACTGAAGAATGAAATGAAATAAGAATAATATTTATTTTTGTTTGTTATATTTGCATACCATACTTCTTGGATATCTTATTTTTATGATATTATTATTAGATTAGATATATTACTATGATATATAGATAACTGAAAGACACTGGAATCCTTATTTATGTGAAGAACTCATTGTCATTAAAAGCAAGAAAAACTGGATTAAAAGTACTAGAATTGTAACGTATGAAGTGTTATATCAATCATCATTTATTAACTTTACATCCCTTATACGTCCCACTTCTATGCACCTCTCATTACTGGAATACTTTTTAGAGTAAAATAAATGTTTATTGCGCTATTCCATTGCATGTTACCGGATTTTATCCGTCTCCAAAACTTTTTTTGCTCGGAGGTGCAAGTTCTTTATCCACCTATGTTTTTCTTTATTGCTGAGCACGTGGTAAATCAGCACTTAATATTGCAATAAACAATTTAACTGGTGCCAGCTTGGTTTGATCTCGCATTGCTGGCATTCTGTGCTACGGCTGTGACCTTTTTTACAATTAAAGAACTTTGAATAATAACAAATAATGTGTTCTTTTATCTAGTGTTCTACCGTCTGGTGTTGTCTCGCCCGCCCTGCTTCCTGTACGAGGACGGGCCCCACTTGTTTAAAGGTTTCAGGTCTTTAGCCGAGTTCTGTAAATTCTTGGTTTCTTTTAATATATTTGTAATATCATTTACAAATAAATAACTGGTGATATGTGTTTTTTTCTAAAGTCCCTTTAAGGTTTTTATTTACACCAGGTAAAATTACCGCTCTACGAGTTTGAGACTCATTATAATGTACATGACATAAAAGTCTTATGCAGTTTCCTATGTATTCTGTTGTGTCACTTTCTGTATTCTTTTCCAGCATATTGGTTAATATTTCTGTGAGGCCACAAATTACAGACCCAATTATATTTTGTTTATGAAAAACATGATCATCTCTTTTCAACGCTTTTGGTGACAGAGTAAACTTTATTTCTGAGTTGAGGTTTGGAGGTAATGTAAGGCAATCTTTGATTGGTGGGAATATTTTTAAAATGTCCTCATTTTATTGAATTTTACTCTAACCCTTGCGTAAAAAATGTGTTCCACATATTTGTAGTTCACTATTTACACTAATAATTTTATCGATTTTCTCCACATGGCCCATTTTTGAAGAAAATTTGGAATATTATTATTGTTACTACAAGAGGGCAAGTTAGTGTCGAAATCTTCTTCAGAGTCGCTTTCCACAATTATTCTCCTTCTCTTTTTAACGGATGTTTCAGCTTCATCTGCGAAAATATTGCAGAATTAATTAATCACATGTATTCGCTCGTATGACTTAATACAATCGACTTATCATAATATGAAATAAACTGCTTAAAGTAAGCAAAACAGTTTTTTGACCAAATATAGGCGCTCGTCCTATCGCTAAGGCCAATATTTTCATCCTTGAGATATTATTAGTTGTGATAAAACAAAGGACGCATTTACATTTTAAAATGGCGGCGTCCACGCACAACTTGTGCTTAAAAATCTTTTGGAAGGTTACTTCTGTTTCTGATGAAGAAAATAAAAAAATCCATAAGCTTCCTTTTTCGTTTTCCTTTCTAGTTAATACACTTAATTTTTTCCTTTGTAGATTTATTTTTCACAATTTTGTTTAAGGATACGACGCGGATTGTTCAACATGAAACGTCATAATGATTTGCTGTGCGCCGGCCAGTGTTGCCGGGGACTCGTGGGTGGCCGTCAAAAAAATTTTTATTTTTGGTTAATTTTAACCAAACCTTTGAACGCGTGTTTGTTGATGCAAAAAGTGCATAAACTACATAGTAATATCAGACGAGGCGTTAATAAGTATAGTAATACATCTAAGCTTTACTACAGACTGCTTAGTATATTGTAACTGTTAACCGTGGATTAGTGGTGTAAGAACAACCACTACGACATATCGTCCCGTGGGTGACGTTAAATGCAACTGAAAGAAACTGAAACAGATGATGTGCAGCTGTATCTTCCTAATAACAACTCAAAAATTTTAAAATTAAACAGAGGTTGCCAATAAAGCGTGTCAATTATGGCAAAATCCCCTATGAGACAATCCATGTGAGAGTTCAGTAGTGGACTAATAGGGGTAGTGAAAGATGTATGGAAGGGTGGATGTTTGGATTGAATGTTAATATACCTATGTATATTACATTGTACAGTGAAGGTAGTGGTTAAAACAACTGACTACTAAGTCGTGACAGATCTGGAACAATTGGATTTTTGTACGTGGTAGAGCCATGCTGCAGTTACAATACGGCCGACGTATCTTGGCGAGTCTGAATATAGGCTCTGCGAAGTTTAGCGCATGAACACTCGTGAAGAAAACTGTTATTGTCATTTTTTTATATATACCAATGTACAAATAAAATTTCCCTAATACAGTGACCAAAAATATCAAAACACTTTGGAGACATTATAAATTAAAGATTCAATTTTGATACCTCACCTTTCGATAGGGGCAGATTTTATCACAAACACATACAATATTATTTACATTTAATACTTTTTATTTATTTACACTTATTATTATTTAATCACTGTCGCTGAGGGGGGAAATTCCTAACATAAAGTCGTCGGCCCCTTGTGTACCATGTGAGGTACTTGGCATAGGTTCATCTTCGTAATCGTCGCTCTCACTTTCAGACTCACTTTCTGAATCTGAAGCTGTATTAATGATGAATAATTGATCCGTCATTTCGTCAATAATATGGTCGCTCTTCCTATAGTCATGTTCGACCTCTTGCACTTTTCTGCATAAAGCACTCCATTCATTCTGACCCATTAAATTTACTTTTTCTTGTATGAGCTCCATTGTCCGGGTTACGTTCCAGTCGACGTTTTTAGCGGCTACGTGCCCTTTAATGGCAGCCCACACCATCTCGATGGGGTTTAAATCGGGATGATATGGGGGTAAACGAAGGACATCGTGGTTGTTTTGTTTAAACATTTCATCTATTACGTATTTTTTATTCACGTCTTTGTTTTTTTTTATTAGATCGTAAAGTTGTGGTTTACGCATGTCCTTTTCATATGGTATACCCTTTTCTAATAACCACGATTCCATTTTTGCCTTCTTGTCATTAGATGTAGGGGCAGGATCCATTAATTTGTTGTGGTACGGAGCATTATCGATAACCACCACCGAGTTAGGGCTCAAATTTGGAATCAGTTGGGTCCGTAACCATTTCTCATAATTTTTGAAATTCATGTCATCATGATAGTCTCCGGTTTTGCTGCCAGATTTGAACATTAGTAGCGCGTTCGGAACAAACCCTGCTTCTGACCCAGCGTGTACCATCACTATCCGCTGACCTTTTGATATCGGGCGCTTTAGTCCTTGAGCGGAACCATCTGACCACGCCTTACCTTTTGTATGTGATGAGTGGGCATACGACTCGTCAGTGAATACAATTGGTCGCCCTTCGTCCCTGTATTTTTTCATTGCCTTCAAGTACAAGATCCTTTTCAGGCGAATGTCGGTCTTCTCTATAAGAACCATTCTATTGGTTTCGGTCTTTCGCCACTTGAAACCCAAGTTTTTGATAATTGTCTTTAAGCTCGTTTTACCACCTTGAAAATTTATATCCCGTTTGAGTTTCGCTAGTAATTTGTTTATCGTCGGCATTTCTTTTTCAGTTTTGTGGAAGTTGTGTATGCATCTTTTTACTACTCCCTGGTCAAAATTATCCATATCAGTAATAGGTTTTGATCTAGACCTTTTTTTACCAGGCGTGCGGAATACTGAAAGTAAGCCCGAAATATTGCCTTCAGTTGCGATCCGCTGTACTGTGCGTTGGGACACACCAGTTGCGTTAGCAACTCTTAAATAAACTTTATCGACATCTTTTACGCCTTCTTCTTTTTCTTTTTTCATATATTGCGTTAAATCGTAAATAATTTTTCTCGCCTGGCGATTTAACACACTGTTATGTTTTGGTGGCATGTTTGGCGAATAATATAAGTGCTAACTGACACTTGCAAATAAAACAAATAAAACAAACAAAACAAACTTAACACTATTAATAAAAACAAACAACAATAACAACGAAAACTTTTGTAACCGACTGTGCTCAAGACAGAGATAGCGACACGAACACGACACCAATGCTAACGTGTGACTGAGAAATATTACCGTGTACCGAGCATTGCCGAATAAGCACGAAGCTTTACGAAGTAACCAGAAAGGGATGTCCAACACGCGTGCCTGAGGGTGTTGTTTAATCGATTTTTATTCAAATCGATTAAAATTAAGACATAAAAATATATTTATTTGCAATTTATAAGGAGGTTCTAAATTTTCTCAAATAGTCGTTACTCAAGAAGACGTTAATAGATAATTGATATTTAAGTACATTATGTCTTTCAGCTGAGAAAATAATATGTTTTTAGTTTTTTTTTTATTTAAGTCGAAATCTTGTTTATTATCAACAAAATTCACTATATTTGTAAATCTATTTCGTTTAATATCTTATATAAACAAAAATCAATAACTTCTAAATAAAACTAATCGATTGCGATATTTTATGACTAAAGGGTCGATTGTGTTTACTTATGGTCAATCTCTAGCCTAGACCACCGCCCCCCGTACGTCGCCTCATGCCACCATTTTGTTCCTTAAAAAAGCTATTGCGCAACCTTCTGCGCGAAGGTCGGACTCGCCAAGATACGTCGGCCGTATTGTATATTAGTTGTATAGTTATAACACGATCGGATCGGCTCGACCGGGGAAGGACCACGCTCTCACAGAATACCAGCGTCAAATGGTAGCTTAATGTTGTTGTGTTTCGTATGGTGAGTGCAGAGAACCGGAGACGCTTTTTACTGGAAACGAGGCAATCCATCTTAGTCCTCACGGGTGACAACGCATCTGCATTTTGATTCGTAATTGAGGAGAGATGTAGATGTCCATGGGCCACAGCAACCACTTACCATCAGGTGGACTGTGTGCTCGTATGTCACCCTATCCTATAAAACAAAAAAAAAACAAACAAAACAGGTGGATGACAGAGAGTCTATTTTATTTATTTACTTGTAATTAAGAACCTATAAATTATCTTTACACTAGGATTTTTCCTGTATGGTGGAGGTAGTTTACATACATAAATTTTAAAAGAGTAATCAATTAAATGTTAAAATTTAAAACAACAATTATTTGTAGGCTAATCAAAATCTTGTACTGTGCCGATTTCAAGCCCGGTGGCTCTGAGCGCTACAACATATCGCTAAGCAACTGCGATAAAAGGCCGTCGTCCATTGTGCAATGTTTTGCCAAAAGTTGTCTAGAGCAATTGATTAGTTTCGGTTTTGTAATAGTGAAATCGTTCGTCGACGTTTTCTACTCTTAACAATACCTCTGCAGTAACTGTTATGTCAGATTTCAGTAAGCTATAACAAATAATACCGACACAATTTTATATCAAAATCAACCTTAATTTTGTATGCGCAAGCAGCTTTTTGACTAAATCTGAGCGTTTAGGTTTTTGTCTGGCTATGCTCACAAAATATAAGACAAAATAATGCGAGTATTCATAGGTAAGAGATGGTCAGCATCTTCCTGATAACATTTCTAAATAATCATGAAAACTCCGGTTGCAAACCCAAAACTGCAAACCAAAGCAACTATGCAAAATATCGAACCTATGAAGAACTTTATGAGTAGGCTAAAATGTAATTATTATAAAATGGATAAACAACTACAACAATCATAATAAAACCGCAAAAAATGAAAAACTAATTGATATATTATAAAATATAAGATTTACGAAATAAATTTGAATGTGGAATTCTGAGTCAAATCAAAATAATCTAACACGAGTCGGTATTAGTAAATTGAAAACAGATAACGAAACAGATAACAGATAACAGTGTGTGCATTTAATCTTTAATATTTTATAATTTGTATAAATAACTAGTGATCATCCCCGGCTTAACACGTGCGATTTCAATATCTCGGCAATAGCGCAACCTATCGGGTTTAACTGTAGTTCTATACCATTCAGAGTCCCACTCCAACGCACAAAACAAACTTCATCAAAAATTTATCAAAGAAAATTCAGTATCCAGTCCATAAGGAGGCGTTTAGTGAAAGACACGCGTACAGAAGAATTATATGTATAAAGATAGTATGTTTATGTTAACTCTACAATGGTGTATTTTTTTATTTATAATACACTTTTTCGTATATAGATAATTATCCTACGGATATCACAATATATCCATCCAGGAAATAAGTGTAAAAAACCGTAAGAGTCAGGTTTGGACATTTCTAGCCAGATCCAAAAAAATTATCGTTATTATTCTAGTTGACAAATTTGGACCATAGTCACAGAGAACACAGTGTAGATTGAATATAAATTGTATAAGTAAAATATGTTGCTCCTCTAACGGTTAATTTTGTCATAACTATAGGCATTAAAACATTTAGTATTATTATGTAATATCTGGGATGTTTGTAATGAATATATTATAGTGTTAAAGTTCTGACAAGTTTTGTAATAGCTGTTCATGCTAACCGTAGAGTAGCATGAACATGCAAGACAGTAGATATGAATGACAAGTTCTTAGAAAATGTACATGCGGTCGGAGCTAAGTTCTGCAAGACCCACCGCAGAAGAACGCAAAAACTATTCGATCACACTCTTAATCTTATGGTTGTTAGACGGGAAATGATGCTGCAGTCGTCAGCAGATTTGACAGCATACAGGCAACAGATGGCCAAATGCTTGCGACACGACTTACGCAACTTCAATACAGCTCGTATTGAAGAGACGATTGAGCGGAACCAGGGGTTACAAAGTCTTTGCAAGAGATCTGTCTGCCAGATAGAGTCTATCAAAGCTATATAAACTATCAAAGCTGAAGACTAAGCGTGACAGCATCGTTTCAGAGATACATGAGATTTTGAGTGAGATTGAGAGGTTCTATTGGCATCTGTACGTGTACTCATCACTGTTGGAGCCACACGTAAATGTGAGTAACGATCCAAGAGCAAATCTTATCCGGCACTTATTCTAGGGGTTGCTAAGAATCTCCGGTGGAGGTTCGGTTGCCACCTATGACGACTCGACCTGGAAACATAAAACGCACGCACCCTGAGAACTGACGAGAAGATACAGGAGTTGGAAGAAGAAGGTAGGCAAGTTTTCTACGTGGTAGAGCCATGCTGCAGTTATATTAGTAGTATAGTTGTAGCACGAATGGGTCGGCTCGACCGGGGAAGGACCACGCTCTCACAGAATACCAGCGTGAAATAGTAGCTTAATGCTGCTGTATTTCGTATGGTGAGTGTAGAGAACCGGAGACCCTTTTTACTGGAAATGAGGCATTCCATCTCAGTCCTCATGGGTGACAACGCATCTGCATTTTGATTTGCAATGGAAGATAGATGTAGATGTCTATGGGCCGCAGCAACCACTTACCATCAGGTGGACTGTGTGCTCGTTTGTCACTCTATTCTATAAAAAAAAAAAAAAAAAAAGTTGCGCTGGCATATTATTGGTTTATCTGATGTCCGAAGAGAGGGGGAGGACACGGTAATCCTCGAGTCCAGCAACTTTTTCTATCACCGGGAGGGCGACCATGTGTCCCAAGGAGGTATCGGATTTATCGTTCACAAGTATCTCGTCAACAACGTTGTAAAGATTGGGAGTGTGTAGATGAGGGTCGCGTACCCGATACTCAGAATCACCAAACGGTATTCGCTGAAGGTCATTCAGGCTTACGCACCAACCTCGGCACATCCGGATGAGGAGGTGGAGGAAATGTATGAGGATATTTCTAGAGCCATGCATTCCTCCAAACCCCAATACACGGTGTTGATGGGAGACTTCAACGCAAAACTAGGCACAAGAGAAAGCGACGAGCTGAAGTTAGGGAAATTTGGAGTAGGGCAACGGAACCGTAGGGGTCAGCAGCTGGCCGACTTTATGGAGAAAGAGGGACTCTTTATGATGAACTCTTTCTTCCAGAAGCGACCCTACAGGAAATGGACCTGGTCGAGCCCCGACGGTTCGACAAAAAATGAGATTGACTTCATTATGACGACCAGACGCCAACTGTACAGTGATGTCTCAGTGATCGCAAGGGTGAAAGCTGGCAGCGATCACCAAATGGTTAGAAGCACACTGAACCTAAACATGAAGTTGGAGCGGTCTCGTCTAATGAAGTCAACGCTCCTTCCCCCTCGTGCTCTGATCCAGAACCCCGAAACATTTCAGCTCGAGTTACGGAACCGCTTTCAGTGCCCAGAAGATTGCAATACAGTGGACGATATGAACGACAAGCTCGTGGAAACTGTCCATGCGGTTCGGGCTAAGTTCTGATAGACCCGCCGCAGAAGAACACAAAAACTCTCCGATCACACTACTAATCTCATGGCTGTTAGACGGGAGATAGGGCTGCAATCACCAACAGATTTGACAGCATACAGGCAACTGAACAGGCAGATCTCCAAATGCATGCGGCCAGACTTCCGCAACTTTAATACTGCTCGTATTTAAGAAGCAATCGAGTGGAAACAGGGCTCCAAAGGCTTTGCCTGAGATCTGTCTGCCAGTAAGAGCCAACTGTCAAAGCTGAAGACTGAATGTGGCAGCATCGTTTCTGGGACACCAGTCGTAGTACGAGTATACATTTTTGAGGGCAGTTTGTTCCTTTGATAATTTCCCGGTGGTGAGCTTCATATCATGCAATTGCTGTTTGTACAGTAGGGCTACGATGGCTATCCTAGTACAGAATCAGAGCTCGAAACCTATCCAACTGCAGAGAGGTGTAAGACAGGGTAACGTTATATTCCCGAAACTCTTCACCGCTGCATTGGAAGACGTTTTTAAGCTACTGGACTGGAAAGGATTCGGTATTAACATCAATGGCGAGTACATAACTTACCTTCGATTTGCCGACGATATAGTCCTTAAGTCAGAATTGCCGGAGGACCTAAGCACTATATTCAATTATCTCAATGGTGTCTCCCAACGAATAGGTCTTAAAATGAACATGGACAAAACAAAGATCAGGTTTAATGTCCATGTCACACCTACGCCGGTTGTTGTTGGGAGCACTACGCTCGAAGTTTTGACAAGTAGGTTTACCTGGGACAAATAGTCTGACTAGGTAAGTCCAACTTCGACCGAGAGGTCAATCGACGGATTCAAGTCGGCTGGACAGTGTTTGGTAAATTACGACACGTCTCTTATACCTCAAACTCTGAAAACTGGATTGTACAACCAGTGCGTGTTGCCAGTGATGACTTACGGATCTGAGACGTGGTCCTGCACCTCTGGCACCACCTGCTGGCGGTATGAGGGAACTCAAGGTTGCACAGCATGCTATCGCGAAGGCTATGCTCGGAGTTTTTCTGTGTGATAAACTCAGAAATGAGGATATCCGCAGTCAAATCAGAGTGACCGACATAACCCAACGGATTAGTAAGCTGAAGTGGCAATGGCCCGTCATATACCCCCCATGAACATGGTTATTAAGGTTAAGAATTTATTAATAAAAAACGGTTGTCGGTGCTATTGCTATACATAATGAGAAGTCCGCTTATTTTAATACCTACGTAAACTATAATATAAGTAATCCTCAAATGCTCTGGACCCACACAAAACGACAAATAAAAATAAAAATGAGCACAAAGTATCTCTGCCCCCTAATTTAAGCGATCCTAAAAATATAAACTATCATTTCCTTGATATCTTAGGCACGGCTTCTGCTTTGCAGTCAACTATAGATTACAACGAGACAAACAGATTTAGTTCTGATATATTTGACCGTGTTCAAATTGACAATAACACTGTTATAAAAATACTTCAAAATTTAAAATCAAACGTTCTAGGTGTGGATGGTATCTCATTGGAAATGCTACTTTCGAGTCTCCCCTATTCCATAGATACTATCTAAAAGGTTTTAGACATCTCTTTCACTACTAAAAGGTTTCCCACTCTATGGCAAATGGCGTTAGTAAGACCAATTCCTAAAAAAGTGAATATTATGGACTTTAAGGATTTGCGCCCAATAAGCGTACTGCCATGTATGTGTAAAATTCTTGAATAAATTGTCTGTGATCAACTAATGCATTACTTAAACATGAATAACAGGCAGGCAGGACCAAACGTTCAATCCGGTTTTAAGAAACAGCATAGTACAACAACAGCCTTAGCCTATGTTGTTGATAATATTTTAAATGCGCAAGACTCTGGTAAGGCTACTATTTTAGTACTTTTGGACTATTATTGTGCATTTGACACAATAAATAGACGTCTATTGCTAGCAAAATTTAAGTATTATTATTATATTACTTTAGTGATCGTAGGCAGATTGTCGAAGTGAAGGATAATGACGGTTCTAGAATAGTTTCCGAATGCTCTCCTGCCGCAAGGCTCAATACTGGGTCCTTTGATTTTTGCCTTGTATACTGCAGATATTACAAAAAGCATATCAAACTGCAAGTACCATATTTATGCTGACGATGTGCAGCTGTATATTTCCTTTCACCCCAGTGAAAGTACTGATGAAATATAAAAGTTGAATGACGATTTAAATCGCATAGCAGATTGGTCTGAAGCAAATACCTTAGTTTTAAATCCTAATAAATCAAAATACGTGCTAATCGGTACTAAAGCACAAATCAGTAAAGTGTTAGCTGCCCACCCGATGGTAAAAATAAAAAATGTAAATATTGAGCGTGTTAACGAGGTGAGATACTTAGGAGTAGTAATGGATGAAGAGCTAAGGTTTGAAAAACAGATAATTAATACAGTTTAGAACTGCTTTTACCGGTTAAAAGTTCTGTACTAAATCAGAAATGTTTTAGCACTGAGGTGCGTAAGAAATTATGCAAATCGTTAGTACTATCTAAATTTAACTACGCTGACGCGGTATTAGGGCCTAGACTTCTCGCGCGATCAAGGAAACTTATCCAGCGTGTTCAAAATGCCTGTGCCCGCTTCTGTTATAAAATTCCTCCACGTGCACATGTAACTACATACAACACAAAAACAACAACAAAAAAAATAGGCAACTACATTTCGCCACTTTATTGTTTGGCACTATTAAAACGAGAACACCCTCCTATCTTTGAAATAAGTTACAATGGGCACGAGAAAATTCTACAATTTTGACAAGAGCTTCGGCGTACAAGTTGCTCATACCTATACATCATTCTGCCGCATTCCAAAGGAGCTTCAGATATGCCGCAACTAAGTGCTGGAATAACTTTCCACCGCCTCTTCGAAAACTACAATCAGTGTATAGTTTTCGTACAAAATACAAAGCTATACTATTAAACGAACAGCTACGATCGTAGATTATCAATATAAAATTTAATGTTTTTATGCTTTAGCGTGTACATCTATGTATGTTCCAGTGCGTATAATTGTTTTTTTTCTCCTTCATACATCACAGGTGTACAATTTAATTACAGTATTATCTTTCCATTGCGCGCGTAGTGTAGATAGATCCCAGGTTCTGTGATAAAACAATGCTAATTGGGTGCGGCAGCATGTCATGTTGAACGTATCTCTCCGATTGCTATTGTGTATAAGTTGTTTTGTATGAGATATATCTTTGTATTGTATGTGTATATATCTATATATGTATGTATATATTATTTGTGTGTGTATGTATGTGCATTCTGGTCTCTCGCCAAGGCTGTCCAGGGGAATTTCTGTCAGCCATCTCTTCCATCTCTGCATAGGGAGGACGACTCACTGGCCCATACTGCAAAGGAGAAAGCCGATCTTCTAGGCTCCTTCTTTGCGTCTAACTCAACTCTCGATGACGGGGAGAGTACGCCGCCGACCATCCCGCGGTGTGAGTGCTCCATGCCGGAAGTGCAGTTCACACAGCGCTCGGTTCGCAAAGCACTCCTCTCCCTGGACATCCACAAGTCGAGTGGGCCTGACGGAATCCCCCCGATTGTGCTGAGGACGTGTGCTCCAGAGTTGGCACCGGTTTTAACGCGTCTTTTCCGGTACTCCTACTCCCTAGGCGTAGTCCCAAAATCGTGGAAGACGGCTTTCGTCCACCCGATCCCTAAAAAAGGCGACCGCTCAGACCCGTCCAACTACCGGCCAATCGCCATCACCTCCTTGTTCTCCAAAACAATGGAGTCCATTGTAAACTGCCAGCTCATGAGGTACCTTGAGGATCACCAGCTGATAAGTGACCGCCAATACGGTTTTCGCCGTGGTCGGTCAGCTGGTGATCTTCTGGTCTACCTCACTCACAGATGGGCGGAGGCAGTAGAGTTCAAGGGGGAGGCATTGGCCGTTAGTTTGGACATTGCGAAGGCCTTCGATCGGGTTTGGCACAAAGCGCTTCTTTCGAAGCTCCCTTCCTATGGGCTTCCCGAGAAATTGTGCAATTGGATCACCAGCTTTCTTGCAGATCGGAACATCAAGGTCGTTGTAGACGGTGCAAGCTCCGATTGCAAGCCTATTAATGCTGGTGTTCCACAGGGCTGCGTGCTATCGCCAACGCTGTTTCTTCTGCATATCAATGATATGTTGCATACCCGTAACATTCATTGCTATGCGGATGACAGCACTGGTGATGCTCTTTACACCGGCCGAGCCAATATTTCTCGGGAAAACGTCTCCAAGTGCCGGGACAAACTTGTGTCTGAAGTCGAATCTTTGCTGAACAGAGTCTCGGATTGGGGACGACCAAATCTAGTCCAGTTTAACCCCCAGAAGACACAAGTTTGCGCGTTAACCGCTAAAAAGAACCCCTTTGTCGTATCCCCTCAGTTTCAAGGCACTCCCCTTGTTGCCTCAGCCAGTATCGGAATCCTCGGCGTCGACATATCGAGTGACGTGCAGTTTCGTGGTCACTTGGAAGGGAAGGCCAAATTGGCCTCTAAAAAGCTTGGCGTGCTCAGCAGAGCGGGACAGTATTTCATGCCGGCACACCGCCTGCAACTTTACAAGGCGCAGGTTCGGCCGCACATGGAATACTGTTCCCATCTCTGGGCTGGGGCTCCCCAGTACCAGCTCCTTCCACTTGACCGCATCCAGCGCAGAGCGGCTCGAATCGTCGACGACCGAGTGCTTTCCGATCGGCTCGATTCACTGGCGTTGCGAAGAGATGTTGCATCTCTTTGCGTATTTTATCGCATCTATCACGGGGAGTGCTCTGAGGAATTGTTCGGATTAATCCCAGCCGCCAAATTTCGTGAACGCACGACACGGCAAACGTCCCGATACCATCCACACCATCTGGATGCTTGGCGGTCCACCACTGTACGTTTCACAAGGAGTTTTCTTCCACGTACAACCTCTCTGTGGAATAGTTTATCATCGGCGATTTTTCCGGACCGATACGACCTGGGGACCTTCAAGAAAAGAGCTTACTCCTTTCTAAAGGGCCGGCAACGCACCCGCAATTCTCCTGGTGTTGCGGTTGATCATGGGCGGCGGTAGTCACTTAACATCAGGTGAGCCGCATGCTCGTTTGCCCCCTCTTCTATAAAAAAAAATGTACTTAAGGTAGCCACTGAAAATCAGGGCTAGGATGACACATCTTTTCGTTTCCTGAGTTGCAGTCCTATTTGGACCATTTCCCACTAAAGAAAAGTTTTTTTTTAGTTAGGTGTTCACTTTTTTAATGTATTTTGTATCCATCTGCTTTATCAAAATGATTTATTTTTAATTGTAAGTGTATAATTAAGTCTACTTATAAGAATGCCTAAACATAATGTTTGTTTTGAGTATTTACTGCTAATTTGCTAAGAAATGGCCAAATAAATATCTCCTTCTTTCTTTCTTCTTTCTTTCTAATAATAATAAATTTATTTCCTCAGGTTTAACAGATCAATAGCTTAGTATATTATTCAGTATAAGTGGTCATAAATGCGACTGCTGATCATGTGGTCCTGGATTCATTTCCCGGGTTGGGCCAAAAAATAAGGTATTGTTTTCTTTCTGTCAAATTTCTCAGTAGCAGCTCGGAATCAGGAAGTTGGCCATGTTTCTCGCTCGTACCTCGAAAAGCGTGTAGAGCCGTTGCGCTTGCGCCGGATCTCTCCGGTCGTATCGGATTACCGTTCCATCTGTTTATGAGAGTGAGGAGATAGAGAGTAAATATTAGAGAGTGCGAAAGGAATCTATTTAAATATATATTCATAAACTGAACTATTACGAAATGGAACAATTTAACGTACCTCGTTAAATATTATACGCGATCTCTTAATATACACACACTGTCACACTAAATAAAAGGTGGCTTACCTACAACCTAGAACTTTAAATAATTGATTAATGATCTGTTTTGTATACAATGAAATGTAAAATCTTGTAGAGAAGAGCGCTGCTGTCTGAAACAAAGATATTAAGTTATATAGTTCAGACACAGATGTTCACTGAATTATATTTATTGTTAAGCTGTGTCTCAAGGTTTTTGTATACTAGAAATTAAGATATTATTTGCTTGAAATAATAAGTTATGTTCTGTCGTGCGCAGATTACTAGTATCTGTTGGTTATAGCTGAGACTGACGTAGCGGCTGGAGAACGTTAAAATACATTTTTAATTCTATTGCTTTTTCATTTATTGATCAAAAATAAATTGTAAAACTCTTCTTGATCCGCAAATTAACAAAAGTTTGTTATGTTTCATTATGGGTGATTCGTAATACTTTAACTTTAACTTTACACTTCGTTAATTTTGCCTTGGTGACTTACGAGAACAATTATCGTCTAGGAGCTTTATCAGACATTGTGATATAATTATTGGTTAGATGTTACCTCGTGCCTTTACACACTTTGTTAGGAAATTTATTTGTCATTAGTTTAGTTAGTTTAGTTTAGTTTGCAACGGGCTGTTTTCCGCAACTCCACGTCTCTGCGCGTATTTTGCGTGTGGGCAGGAATAATGTGATTATTCGAGCCATGAGATCTCCCCGAAGAAGCTCAACAGTCCCTTGATGTTGCATGCAACTTCGGGGAGTGATCCCGGCGTGCCGAGATGTTTAGCCCTGTACGTAGCGACCTCCGGACATTTCAGTAGCACGTGGGCCGCCGTTTCTTCCTCCCCCATACATGCCCTGCACAGGGGACTATCTGTAACACCTATAGTAAATAAATGTTTGTTAAAGGTGCCATGTCCTGTGATAGCACTAGTTACTATCCTTATCTGCGGCTTGTTCAGTCTCATTAGAACTTTGGTTAAGCGACTGTTTATTACAGGTAGGGCCTCCCTAGCTTGTCTACAGTCTGTTAGATTTTTCCAAAGCTGAGCGTGTTGATTAGTGAAGTGTCTACGTACCATTGAACGAACGTTACCAAAGGGGATTGGTATGATTGGTTCCGGCCCTATAGTGGCCAGAGCCGATCCTCTTCTGGCCAGTTCGTCCGCTGCATCGTTGCCTCTGGATCCACTGTGTCCCTTTATCCATTGTAGAGTCACATTGTTGTTTTTACATACCTCATTTAATCGTTGATGGCATTCATATATTAGTCCCGAGTTCACCCCATTGCAACTCAGAGCTTGTAGTACCGCCCTACTGTCGGTCAATATTCTGATGGGGAAGTCATTAACCTTCCTAGCATCTATTGCTATGGCCGCTTGAATGATACCCATACATTCCGCCTGAAAGACCGTGTTATAGGTACTCAGCGGTGTGCATATGTGAATATTGAGGTCTTCAGAGAAAGCTCCAGAACCTACACCTTCCTTTGTTTTAGAACCATCGGTGAAAATTCTAAGCTCTTTTGGGCTTAATCCTTCCGGCTGGTTGTTTTCATTTAATTGTATCTTGTATTTCTTATCGAAAACAAATTGTTTAGGAATCCTATCGTATTTGGCTTGTAGGATAGGAATTGCTGAGTAGATTCTATCAATTATGCCTGTATGAGGGACACTATTCTTACTCCAAAGATTTAGGGTCTTGAGTCTGATGGCAGCTAAAGTCGCTTCTTGTTGTATATGTAGATGAAGCGGAGTTAGCTCCAGCATCGCTTCCAAGGCTGCTGTTGGCGTAGTTCTTATGCAGCCTGTGGCAGCCATACATGCCAGTCTCTGGTAGCGCTGAAGCTTCTTAATTGTGGTGGCTTCATTGGTCTTGGTCCACCATACCAGAGCGCCGTATGTGATCATGGGCCGGATTACAGTTTTGTAAAGCCACAGTATGATTTTTGGCGTCAGTCCCCATCTTTTGCCAATCATGTTTCTGCATTGCCAGAAAGTTATACTAGCTTTGTTGATTTTGTTTTCTATGTTTTTATTCCAGTTAAGTTTGCTATCCAAAGTAAGACCTAAATATTTTACCTCAGAGGATAGCTGGAGTTTTGTGCTGAAAAGACTTGGAAGGTGATAGTTATTCAGCATCCGTTTTTGTGTGAACATTACTAAAACCGTTTTATTTGGATTGACGGTTAAGTCGTATTCCCTGCACCATCTCTCCACTATACGGAGAGCCGCTTGGGTCAGGTCGCACACTATGCTAGCTGTCTTTCCCGAGACCAGTATAGTCAGGTCATCAGCATAACCTACTGTATAAAAGTGATTAGTATTTAATTTGCTGATGAGTTCATTAATGACCATATTCCACAGGAGAGGTGAGAGGACCCCACCCTGCGGGCAACCTTTCTTAATTAGGATTGGTTGAGATTCACCAGCAATCTTTATTATTCGTGTACTGAGCATGTAAACTATCCAGTCAATCAGTGCCGGTTCAACTTTATGTCTACTGAGTGCACCTTTTATGCTGGAGAAGTTTGTTCTGTCAAAAGCACCTTCTATATCTATGAAGGAACCTAGACATATTTCTTTGTTTTGGATGGCCCCTTCAATCTTAGTAATTACCTGATGAAGTGCCGATTCTGTTGATTTGCCTAGACTGTAGGCGTGTTGCTTGTCGTGTAGTGGTAAGTTCATTAGCGCCGACCCCCTTAATTCCCTTTCACACATCCTCTCCATCGTCTTTAGGAGAAAGGATGTGAGGCTAATGGGCCTGTAGGATTTAGGGTCAGTGTAATCGCTCTTACCTGGTTTGGGTATAAATGTGATTTTCACTTCCCTCCATCCCCTAGGAACATATTTTAGAGCCAGACAGGCTCTCATTATGGCAACAAGTCTGACTATTAGGGCTTTACCCCCCCACTGTAGAAGTGCCGGGAATATGCCGTCAGGTCCTGCCGCCTTGTAGGGGAGGAAACTGTGAATGGCCCAATGGATTTTGTCCATCGTTACCACTCTCTGTGCTAAATTCCAGTCTTCTACTGTTGGTGTCAGTATGTCGTCATGCCGGTTTGCCTCCTGGGTTAAGCAGCAACCTGGGAAGTGTGTTTTAATTAGGATGCGTTGGGCTTCATCCGGCGATGTTGAGTAGCTACCGTCGGGTTTCTTTAGAGACATGGATCCCGACGTGTTCTGTTTAGCTAGAATATTCCTTATCCTATTTGCTTGTTTGCAGGTTTCTATGTTGCCACAGAATTTACGCCACCCAGTCGAGCGTCGATACCTGATACATTTTTTGTATTCAGACTTAGCTTTCTTATATAGTAGCCAGTCTTCATCCATTGAGGTATTCATGGCCCTGTTTAGGGCTTTTCTTACCTTCTTGCGTTTCCTATCGAGTTCTACACCCCACCATTGTTGCTTTACCTCGGCATGCCTTGGTGGAGTGATTTCTGGACATGATTCATGGTAGCTATCTATCATGGCCTTAGTAACAGCTGCTACCTGTTCTTCTAGGAGCGACTGATCTGCTATAGTATTTATCCCCTCAGAACCCGCGAGCGAAGACGTCAACTTATTTAGGTATTTTGTTTTATCCGTCTTGCGGGGATTTCTCCATGGTGGTGTAGAGGGGATATCGACCTGTAGTGCGAAGCAGATCCATCTATGGTCTGAGCATGAGGCCTCTTTCGACACATGCCATTCCGTAATTAGTTTGGCTGCTCCCTCTGTTGCAAGTGTGAGGTCGATTATAGTGCGACAGCGTTTGTTTATGAATGTAGGTTCAGAACCTATGTTTAAAATGGTTAGGTTAGTACTAAATAAAAATTCAACTAAAACCTTACCTCGTTCATTAGGTTTTTCCATTCCCCAAAGGGGATGATGTGCGTTGGAGTCCGTCCCGATCACAACCTCTAGTCCGGTCCTCTCGCAGAAGTTCACCAGCCTGCCGAGGTCATGAGGGGGAGGAGTGTCTTCCTCCGGCATGTAGACCGAGGCGACGACTAACCTTCTCTCCTGTGTGTGTTGTATTGCCACGGCATACATGTCTCTAGAACAGAAATCTGTTAATGGTTGTGCACAGATATCTTTAGTAGTGTAGATACACGCTCTAGGCTTGTCGTGTTCAGGGCTGTAGAATAGCTTACCTTTTAGGTTGTTTAGGCCTTTAATTTTACCAGCCCCAACCCACGGCTCCTGGATTAAGGCTATGGCAGTCTTTTGAACCTCTAACCACTTGCGTAATTGAGCCGACGCAGTTTCGCTGTGGTGGAGGTTGGCTTGCACTAGGCTAGTTTTGGACGAAGGGCACGCCATCATTGATTGCGTCCTCCCCGTCCCCTCCCAAAAATAGGCCTGCCAGAAGATCTCGGGTCTCTTCGTCAGCCACCGAGTCGGAAGTGGTCGGCAAAATGCAGTCCTCTTCGTCACTCAGTGAGCTGCCGCTGAGCCCGGTCTCCACTGGGGGCTTTGGCTCAGTTGTGCAGGCCGTTTCTTCACTGGGCTTGGCCTCCAGTGATTCCACTGTACCGGTAACCGTGGCTCCGGTATCCATGACTTCCGGGCTGATTTCTACCTCTTTGCTCGGTGGAGTATCAAAGAATTTACCTCCACGACCCTGGAATTTTACGTATACCGCCCCGCATACGCATGCGAGACGGCGTCCGGCCTTCATCAGGGTCGGGATGTGATCCTCCGGCACCGAAACAACGAGGAACCACCCGTCCGTCTGCTTGTCAGCCTTGAGTAACAGCCAGTCCCTGATGTTAACCCAGCGGTTCTGGTACGCCAGCACGCGACCAATGTCACGTGAGTCTTTCCAGGCTCCTTGGGCATCAGGGATTAGGATACCACATTTGACTCTTTGTGGTATCTCTGACTGTTTTTTTTATAGTCAGCAAGGTGTTGGATTTAAGGTCGAGGGTAGCAATATTCCCCTTCAACCAGTCCAGAGCCTTCTGATCGTCGCACCACAGCTTCAGGACACCCTCCGTATATACGGGTTTGCCCCTAAAAACTGGGCCCGACGCATCAGGGTCCTGACTACTCCACGCCTCGCTGATTATCTTCCTCTGTATTGCTACGAGGATGTCGTCTGCTACTTCCTTCGTAATGTGACCTGAACGCGCACACGTTAAGGCCACACCCAAATCTGCTCTAGCAGCGGAAGCGTAGCTCGTATTTGCAGCCTTTGGTTGCTGTCCGAGTCGCACTTTTTTGTGCTCCCCTCTAGGCGAGGTGGACTCTTCCAGCATCCTTTTGGCTGCTCTTTCTTTCTTCCCAGGACGCTTGGCCGCTCGCTGCTTCCTGGCGGATGTCCTAGAACTGGTTCCTGCGGCCGCGACTTCCACTTGGTCTGGATTTTTATCCTTCCCAGCTTCAGTGCGGCTACTGGTTCCAGCTCCAAGCACCCCAGTCGCAGTGGCTTGCCCAGCCTCCTTGGTTTTAGTTTCAGAAGCAGCCAGTGCGGCTCGTTCCCTTCGGCCTTTTTCCCGCTGCTTCTTGTTCTTCTTTTTGGCCTTTCCACTACTGCCTGCAGGGATAGACCCTCCTGATGGTCCGTCAGGTCGGCAAGTCACCTTTTTGGGTGCCTTGCCTTTCCCCTTACGGCTCACCACTTGCCAGGCAGCAGAGAAAAGGTCGTCAGTTCATATTGGCTCCGCAGTTTTGTCACTCGCGGGCTCCTGTTCTTTTTTCCCCCCCCAGCTCCTTGGAACTGGTTTTGGAAACGTTCAGCGAGGTAGTTGTCCCTTTGATGGGGGCACCTGCGCTGGACGGTACTGTCCGTGGAACCGCCGGTTTAGTGACGGTTCCCCCTTGTTCATTGGTGTCTCTGGTAAGCACCTCTGACACCTCTCCCTCTTTCTTTTTGGGCCTTAAATTGTCCATAATATTTGTTCTTAAAAATTTCATCCCCCCGGCTTCCCACCCTCCATGGAGCCCGCACCTTTGGGAACGCCCTATTTCAGGCGTTAGGATTACCGGGAGAATATAGGGACGTGAAGTTGGCTCACAGCGCGACATCGGGAGCTCGATCCAGCTGGTAGATGGGGCTGACAAGGCCCATCCCCACCACCCAAATAAACTGTCACTTGCTCCGTCAGCATGGCCTTTACCACCACCCAGCCCCCCTTTTCAGGAAAACTAGGCAGCCCCCACATCCCTCGCCTGCGACCCTCTGACGGGGCGCTTGGCCATTTCCTTATCTGTGGCTAGCAGATAGGGCTACCGTTTAGCTTGAAATCCGGACCAAAGAGGGCGTGTTGCCTCTCGCCACTATATACCCCAGCGACGATCGGCTCAACCCTCCAGGACTCCTTCATCCCCGCGTACGGCGCTCGACTGCGCAGGTCCTAGCGCAGGTGGGTGTGTTAGTCCCCCGGATACACCCACTCTCTCCGGCGGAACCGTCCCCTCCTCCTTTCTCATCCGGGCTTGGGACCGGCAATGGCGGAGTATATTTGTCATTATTTATTTAAATCAAAAATATCTAAATTATAAAACATTAAAAAGTAATAAATATATTTAGAAGGAAATGTATATTATGTTAATTTTGAATAGTATCAATTGACTCTTGTAAAATATTTTCGGAATTAGAAGTAGAATGAACTAAAAACTACAATTTTTTTTATAAAATTGAAAATGATTATTATTAAATACATAGGGTCAATGACGTTTTGTGTACCTCATAAATATAACAATTCATATGTTATCAATTATATCTACTGATTTTCAATGTGTTTTTAATTTTTAACAATTTTTCATTCGTTAGAACCATAATGATTTCTTAAATTTACGCAAACACTACATATTGAATAAAACTAAATTTAAGGATTTTATCGCGTTTATTTAACTGCTTTTATTTATTTTTAATTCGTTAGAACCATTTTTGAAAACGTAAGGACTATTGGACCGAGCTTTTTTCACCTATTGGGTAAAAGTTAGCACAGTCTTCTGTCTCGTAAATCAAATTTTTATTTTCGGAAAAATAAAGAAATTGCTTTAATCGAGGTCTAGACGTATTGCCAATATTAATGTATTGAAGTGTAGCTCCCCACGTCAATATATATTGGTGTTGAGGTAGAATAATTAAGGTCTCCTTCATTGACATCTTCTATATACATTACTTGGCGACTCTGTCAGGCAGTGCGCTGCTACAATGCATGCGCACCGCCGGGGCTTTCATAAAGATAATTTTTGTACAAATTAAAATATAAAAAAAGTAATAGATAATGTCAATCATCGACAAATAAATATTAATGAAAATATATTTTATAATAACGTAATACCGGACAAAAAAAAGACTATAATATGACAAGTACGCGAAGAGGCCACAATAATAATTTTATTGGAGCATTATTGTGATTTTTATTAAAATTATTTTTTGTCGGTGGGACACGCCAATATATATTAGTGTAGGGTAGAAAAATTAAGGAGTGTATTTAGAGTTTTGATACCTTGTTTGTACGTCTCCTTGATTGACACTTTTTATATACGTTACATTAAGTATAGTGGCAAATCATAGACATATTATTATAGAACAGTATTTTTATTTAGTAATGTTTTCACGTAGTAGAGACAAGATGATGACAGCTATCTTATCCCGCTAGCTCAGAAAGAACAGCAAACAGATTAAGGTTGTAGCACATATGAGTGGGCTCAACGGATGAAAGAAAGAAGAGCGTGGTGCTCTTACAAAATACCAGCGAGGAATAGCAGCTCAATGCTGCTGTGTTTCGTATGGTGAGTGTCAAAAATCAGAGTACCTTTTTACGGGAAACGAGGCATTCTATTTTAGTTCTCAAGGGTGACAACGCATCTGTACTTTGATTCTTAATTGAGGATAAATGTATATGTCTATGGGTCATTTCTTTCACCCTTATTCCTTAAAAACGATTTAATACCACTGCTTGGCTACTATATCACCTAACAGTAGGTGGTGGTATAGCTGAATATGTTAAAACGCACTGTTTCTTTTGTCTTGGAAACATCTACACAAGTGTACGAACGAACAAACAAAAACTCTTGTTTCTAACGCGCGCACAATGTCGTTGACAAATAGTGAAAAGGAGAGGGAAAGAAATATTTCTTAAATTAATAACTTTTGTATATTAAAGATATTAATAGTTAATTTGCAACCATCCGCTCAATTATATACAATGATGTATCTTACTTAGATTGAAGAGCAAATAAGACACATCATTGTATTCAATTTAGCGGATTGTTGCAAATTAACTAATAATATCTTCATTATAATGGATTTCCGCAAAGTAACGCCTGATTCTATCAATTACTTTTGTTTATATCATACTTTATAATGTGGATACTTTACTGGTGTATGTACTTCATATTCATATTATTAAGTAACCACGTAAGACTTTTACTGTTTGTATCCTAAATTTAAAATAAATAAATATGTTTGATAAAGGTGTAGATACATAAAAGTTTAATTGAAATTCATTTCTTTATAATAGCAAACGAATACAAACTAACTGAAACACAAAACAGCATTCAAGTATTACAGATAAATTGTATTCTTGATTAAACTTAATAAAATATCTTTACTAATAAACTTTTTGAAACTTTATTTTACATTAGACCTTAAGTACCCATTAATAGCTTTAGTTTGTCACAGATCCAGGGTGTTTTAAAACACTTTATTTTCTTCTTCCTCCAACTTTTATTAAACTGTACAACTTCAAATATTTTTCTTTTTTATAAGAGTAAGGATGGAAAACACTTTTCCTGCAAGTAGGGGGATACTGTCGCTCAGGTACCTATATCTATCTTTTATCGTTATAACAAGTCGCCTCTAAATACTAAAATATTTTTTTTAGAATAAAATTGACAAGCGAGCAAATGTAGCAACCTTCAATGTATATTGTGGTCCATGAACGTGTACATCCCAGATTAAGAATCAAAATCAAATCGTCGTCAACCCTGAGGACTAACATGAAATTCCTCCTTAGGAGTAGAGTCTCCGATTCACTACACTCACTTAATGGAAAGTTAAAAGTTAATGTAACAGCCTATATACGTCCCACCGCTGGGCACAGACCTCCTCTCATTTCTGACTTGGTTTTAGGGCAAGGAAGTGTCTGCCGCGGTGCTCCAAAGCTTGTTGTCGAACTTCACATGTCTTCAAAATTTTTTTATTTTGTTTCTCAGACATGCAGGTTTCCTCACGACGTTTTCTTTCACCGCCGAGTACGTGGTAAATCAGGACTTAAAATTGTAATTAAAAACTTGACTGGTGCCGGTAGGGATCGAACCCGAAATGCTCGCGTAATGTGTCTTTACATCAAGCGATAACAATCTGAGCTACCACAGCTCCTTCATCTTACGTAACACAGCATGCGTGTCACCTTACGTAACACAGCATTTTTCTGCTATTTTACGCTGGTAAACTGCAGACCCATTCATTTTTCCTAATATAACTGCAGTGTGGTTCTACAAAGTAATACCATGGACCTAAATTTATTCGTAAATTCTAGCTAAAGTTATAACTTATAACGTTATGTGACAAAAATGGTAGTAGTTTATTAAATGGACGCACATTAAGTATTTTATTAGAATTTCACACGAGACGTTCAGGCTTTTGTAACTATGATCAGCAGACATGAAATTACTGTAATTTAAAGAAAACATCGTTAGAAGGGAAATTAACAATCTGTTACAATCATTGAGCTGTATTTAAACACATATTATTGTAACAAGTTTAAAGTGTTTTGAATTTACTTAACAACGATTTTTATTTGTTTTTTAATTATTTTGTCATGTTCACTTTTATTGGCCTTGTAATGTACGGTGTATGTAAATGTAATTCTGATTATATAGACTTAAACCGTATTTCTTAAATCTTAACATAGTTATGATGAGAAATCTTAGAACAAGAATTACTTGCTAGTAGTCGATAGGATTATATACCTAAATGAGTTTATTAAAAAGAATACGCATGTATTAATTTAATGTCCATCTATCTCCTTTTTTGGTTAAAATTTCGGATAACCTATAGTACATTTCCAGAATATCAGTAAAGCATACGAGCAGAGGCCATTTTTGCAATTTTCACGGTTTATGGTCACAGTAAATCGAATATAAGCAATAATAGACATTCGTAGATTTAGCGGAATTCTCGGTATGATTCGTCATAAACCCAATTCCACAAACCCAATACACTTGTCATTACATTTGAGTAGATATTTTTATAGTTACAGGACTTAAATGATAAAATAGTTTCATTTTAATTTTTATAAATTTTATCGCCTATCATGTAAACTCCCAAAATATATAAAAAGTTTATTGTGACACAAAAATATTATTTTTATTAAAAAGTAAAAGCCGTTTTCAAACCACTAAAAATAATAAAATAATTTCATATTCTGAAGTAGGTGCTAAGACTTATTGCACAGTATAATTATAGCCCTCCCTTCAGAATAAAAAAATATTTTATTGTTTTAGCTCTTTGAAGTCGGGTTTACCTACTTTTTCATCGCCATCATCATTACAGCCTTTCACAAGTCCTCTGCTGAACGTAAGCCTCCCCCAAGGAATGCTAGAAAGCATGGTCCTAAGCCACGTGCATCCATTGACGTACTACATCTCTTACCAGGTCGTCACTCCATCTTTTGAGGGCCGTCATACACTTCGTCGGTAAGAGGTTGCCACTCAAGAAACTTTCTTCCACATCGGTTGTCAGTTCTTGGAGCTATATAACTGACCTATTTCTGTAACAGCTTCCATCCATCCATCATTCCATGATCCATAAGCAACTGTGGTTGACAACCCGCTTGCTCAGCGTGGCAAATATAGCAAGCAATGTGCAGCGAAGGAAAGTTTTTCACTTTTTTTGAAACACTTTTAACGTTTGATTGAACTGAGAAATAACATAATATACCATAGCATATCATAAATAAGCGATGAATTTTTTTTCTCTTAATTCTTGTAGGACCAGCCCCGAATTTTAGCCAATCTTATAAAGAAAAGCATCAAAATTAAATCACAGTTGATGAAGATATCGAATAACATGAAAAAAAACATAAAGTCAATTCATGGATATAGTGTATACTAGATTGGCGATGCAGTGATTGTGGCAAGCAAAAAATTCTGTGTATTCTGATAAGTGTGCATGTAATGTGCATGTGACATAGTGTTGAACCATGCATTGCCTGCCTTAACTTCAATTATCGATACTGATTCCAGTATATTCATATATTCTGATTTAACGAAGAGGGTGTGTGTGATATTTACCCGACTACGGTGAAGCCGAAAGAATGGTTACGACTTTAGAAGGTTATGTTTGAATGTATGTTCATCTGTTGCCTCAGATCTCTAACTACACGTTGTATTTTAACAAATTCGATAACTTTACAAGCATTGTACCCTTTCGTGGGTTTTAGGTTGCACGAAGTCACATAAAAATTAGCATGGTTGTTTATTGCGGACATATTGTTACGAGCTTGAGGATCGTGACAATAAAAATTGCCGATTGTATTACCTAAATTAACACTAATTTTATTTACACCAATTAAAACTTAAAACACTAACCATCACACTGATCCACTCCGTTTATTCCGCACTGATTTATACCGCTCCGAAGCTTCGCTTGTCTCGCCAAATCCAATACTTCCCCGATCGCACCTTGCAGCGCCTATAAATACACATTAGTACCGAATCATGCAGAACATTCAAGTAAATACGCGCACCAATCAACAAAGCGCCTAAAGTTCGAGAATCAGCTTCCAGAAGCTTAGTTCTTCGTTTCGACAACAGATGGCGCTGTCGGTTGAAAGATTAGTGATTTCTGTCATTAGTGATTTCTACATTTTCTGGAAAGCTCTCCCCTCGCTCCGTTATCCGACACTAGATGGCGCAAGTGCCAGATGTCAACTTAGCTGCGCAACACTGCCCCTCCTAAGACATGTTCGTCCCGAGCGTTATCAGCCCCATAATAACGCGCCAGGCGATCCACATGGACGATCTTAGGAGTCCCTCTTGCGCCCTTCTGTATCCGGTAGGTTACATTGTTGATCCTGGTCACAATCCGGTACGGGCCATCCCATTTAGCTTGAAGCTTAGGAGATTTCCCTTTGCTGCGGACCGGATTGTGCAACCACACTAGTGAACCTTTGTCGAACCCTTTGTTGTTTATTTTGCGGTCATACCGGGTTTTCATCTTTTCAGACATTTGCTGGCCCGATTGTCTGACGTGTTCATAAATGTCATTCATTTTGTTCCGCAAGTCATTTGCATAATCGGTTATACTGCGTGGGGCAACAGGTGCTATCCCGGTGATCAGGTCTGCAGGCAGCCGTAATTCTCTTCCAAAGTTTGCGAAACCTGGTGTCACTGATGTACTTTCGTGAACAGCGCTTCGATATGATAGCAAAAACGGTTGTATGTGCTTATCCCAATCTCGTTGCCGGTTGTCTATAACTTTTGCCAGGTACCTCTCCAATGTCTAATTAAATCGTTCTACCATTCCATCAGATTGCGAGTGATAAGAAGTCGTTCTTGTTTTATGAGCACCCATAACTCGGCAAGTTTCCTGAATATTTGAGACTCAAAATTCCTTCCTTGATCACTGTGAATCTCTAAAGGTACTCCGAAACGACAGAAGACTTCGTCAACTAGTTTATCTGCAACTGTTGAAGCTTCTTGATTTGGAATGGCAAAGACTTTTGGCCACTTAGTGAAGTAATCCATCACAACCATGAAATACTTGTTACTGCTTTCACTCTCCGGAAACGGCCCCGCCACGTCAATAAATATTCTCTCCCATGGTGCACCAACATTGTACAACTTCAATGAACCTCTATTAAGAGTCTGAGGTCCCTTTACAGCCACACAACTTGTACATTTGCGACACCAGTCCTCGACATCGTTTCGACAGTGGACCCAGTAAAACCGTTCTCGGATCTTCAGAAGAGTTCGTTTAACTCCCAGATGGCCTCCTGAATAATCATTATGGTACAGCTGTAGAACATCCAGTACTTTAGCTTTAGGGACAACCATTTGTAAATGACAGCTGTCTCCCCGAACATTTTCCCATTTACGGCACAGAACTCCATCCCGAATCAGCAAGCTGTCCCACTAAGCCCGATAGCTTTTAGTGGTCGAACTCATCGCTGAGACGTCGCTCCACTTGCGCTTGGGAGCACTGGCCTTCATCCATTCCAGGATCGGCTTGATGTCCGGATCTTCTTGCTGTGCACGTTGTAAGCTGTCCTTCCACTCGTTACTAAGTTGGTCTGCCCTGAGCATCCTCACGGATACCACTTCCTTACTCTCTTGCCTAGTACAATGTTTACAATCCTCAGGACACCATAATAATAACAAAAATTCGTGTCTTGTGACACAATAGTTGCTTTCCGGTTTTGACAACGACTTGCTGAAGTACGCTATCACTGTTTAGCTAACAAACTTTGTAAGTAAATGTAGTTCTCCTGTTCTCACTAGAGGGCACTATCGCCGAGTTAAACGTGGTATCATTTGGGTTTTCATTATGATGTATAGTTAAACATTCTTAACCTCTTGGTGTGTGTTCCTATAATACAGTGTAGTGGTGTGTGAGTAAAACAAAGTGATAAAAAGTGAGTGTTTAATTAAACAAAATGGTCCTTCTGCTGCCGAATAAACTGTAAGTAAAGTGCAATAACAGTGCGTCTAAGACTTGTGTTATTTCAAAGTGTAAAAATAAAGACTTAGCCGATTTCGCGTAATAAAACACTTAGAAAAATTTGATTGAAAAAAGACTTTGTTGAATTTGTGTGATAAAGACTTAGAAAAAATTTTTCGACAAAAAAGACTTAGAAAAATTTGCTCCGTTTTTTATATAGACTTAGTAGATTTGGACTTAGCAATCAAACATAACATTGAGTGATGAAAATTTAGTATCTGCGTTGTAATAGTGATATTTGTGTAAATTAAACTTTTTCATCAATTTACATTTCCGAATATCATTAAATATGGCGGGGATCAACTTGCAAAACAACATGTAGCTATTATGATTCAAAATTCAACTAAAATCGAGAAATTACTTACAAATACGAAAAAATGTTCAAAGGATAAACGAACAAGAGGTTATTTAGATACGCGCATGGAGACATTATATGAATATTGGGCTTGTTACACAAAAAGTTATGATTTGCTTACTGCATCGTTCGACAGTGAGACATTGAAAACCAAATATGATTTCGATATTGATGATAATTTTGAACAAACAGAGGAACATTATTTGGACTTAAAGACTTGGCTAAAGGATAGGTTTTATGATATTGCACCAATGAGTGAATCTTCAAAATCTGACACAACTTCAGAACTTCCTAAACTTAGACCAAAGCTACCACCGATAGCTATACCACAATTTTCTGGTGATTATAATCAGTGGATGAGCTTCAGAGATCTATTCCTTTCCTTGATACATTGTGATGACCGCTTGTCTAAAATCGAAAAACATCCTTATTTAAAATCTAGTTTAACCGGGGAAGCCGAACAGTTACTCAAAAATTATTCTTTAACTGAAGCGAACTATGATGATGCATGGAAAAAACTAAATGAAAGATATGAGAATAAACGAGTGATTGTAAATAATATTCTAAATCGATTTTTAACTCAGAAAAAAATAACAACTGAATCAGCAAAAGGTATCAAAGATTTACTAGACACTACTAGCCAATGTCTCACATCTCTAAAAAATTTGAAGATTGATTCATGGAATGCAATAGTCGTTCATATTCTAGTCTCAAAGCTAGACATTGAATCTCACAAGCTTTGGGAACAGTCGTTAGAAAGCTCAACAAATATTCCCACATATGACGACCTAAACAGCTTCCTAGAAAAACGATTCCGAACAATGGAAATGGTCAATCTTTCACAATCTCGAGAAACATTTAGAAAAGACGCACCGAAATCTGTTCAACATACTCCTAAGACAACTACAGTTAAAAGCTTTACTACCGAAGTTGAAAGCACTTGTACTTACTGCTCACAGAATCATTACATTTGCCACTGTAAAGAGTTTTCTGCATTAACGGTTTCTGAACGCCAAGATTTTATAAAGAAAAACAATATATGTTTCAATTGCCTGGTAAAAGGTCACTCCGTGTTTAATTGTAGACAGAGTACAAACTGCAAAAAATGTGGACGTCGACATCATACGTTACTACATTTCACAACCTCTCCCAAGAATAACACTTCCGATAAAGCTCAAAAGGATACCGCTACACCAAAGGAAAATACATCTACTCCTAGTACTTCTTGCAACCTCAGTGTAAACTTGAAGGCTGAAAAAAATGATGAACTGGTTATCTTAGCTACAGCCGAAATAAAGGTTGAGTCCAGGGACAGTGGTATCTATACACTAAGAGCTCTTGTTGATCAGGGCTCACAGGGCTCTTTCATCTCTGAAGCAGCAGCACAGTTATTGAATCTTGATCGCACTCCCGTTATTGGCAGGATCTCTGGTATATCAAACTCATCAGTGGTAACTACAAAATCTATGGTTAAACTTACAATACATGCCACAAAATGTGAATCCTCCACATTCGAAGTAAATGCATATGTACTCAAGAAACTCACTTCATTGTTGCCGTCACGTGAATTTCCACAAGATACTTGGCCTTCATATATGCAGTTGGATCTAGCTGATCCAAACTTTCACAAGCCAGGATCTATTGACGTTCTACTTGGTGCCGATGTGCATGCTCACATACTACTACAAGGACTACACAAGCACAATTCTCTGATCGCACTTAACTCTCGTCTGGGTTGGTTGATCTCTGGCAAGGCTTTACAAACTGATACTGCTACACAGAAACACAATATGATAGTTGCTCACACTAAATTCGAAGCAGATCAGTTACTCAGACAATTCTGGGAAATCGAAGAGAACTTACCTCGCAAAAAGCCGATGACTGAATTAGAAGCACAATGTGAGGAACATTTTAAATCCACACACACGCGCAATGATGACGGACGTTACATTGTGTGTTTACCGTTCAAGGATGATCCTCCCACAAATCTTGGTGATGTTAGACCTCTTGCTGTTAGTCGCTTACAGCATATGGAGAAACGTTTCACACGTAACGCTGACTTCAAGGAAGACTATCACAAATTTATGAAGCAATATGAGTCAGAATCTCATATGATAACCGTACCTGAAAATGAAAAGAAAACACATAAAATTCACTACTTACCTCACCACGCTGTTCTTCGGCCGACGAGCTTGAGCACGAAGCTACGAGTTGTCTTTGACGGAAGTGCTAAACCTGAAAAGGGAAAATCGTTAAATGAAGAACTTTTGATTGGATATCCGTTGCAACAAGATGTCAGAGATTTAATTACTCGGTGGAGACAACACAAATTTTGTTTAGTCGCTGACATTCAAAAAATGTATAGACAGATCTTAGTATCTACAGATGATGTGGACTACCAGAGAATACTATGGCGAGAATCTCCAACACAATCCATACAGGAATATAGACTACTCACCGTGACTTACGGAACATCTTGTGCTCCCTTCTTAGCTATTCGTAATCTTCACCAACTTGCTGAAGATGAAAAACATGATTTTCCTGTGGAATCTGAAATATTGAAAAATGATTTGTACATGGACGATTTAATGACTGGTAGGTCTAATGAAGAAGATGCTGTTCTCTTGCAAAAAAGGCTTACTGAATTGTTGTCTCGCGGTGGTTTCCCTTTGCACAAATGGTCATCTAACAGTCAATTAGTGTTATCACAAATTCCTGATCATGATAAAGAATCACAAAACGCAATAAATATAAAGGTTGAAGATACTCTGAAAACTTTGGGTATCACCTGGAACTCACAAACAGATAACTTTGAATTAAACATAAACATGAATTTTACTGATGATAATGTCACAAAACGAAATGTTCTGTCCACAATTGCTAAAACCTTTGACCCTCTAGGTTGGCTAACACCTGAAATAATCTTAATTAAAATGTTTATGCAAAAGTTGTGGTTAGCTGGCTTAGCTTGGGACGAGGAACTACCTCAAGATCTGAAAAATGAGTGGATTACTTATCTTGAACGTTTTGCGCACTCTGAACCCATTCAGTTCCCACGATGGCTTGGAGTTTCTAACAGCACAATTAGACAAGAACTGCATGGATTCAGTGATGCTTCCTGTGCCGCTTATGCTGGAGTAGTGTATCTCAGAGTTTGGGAAAATGATATTGTTAAAGTATATCTGGTTATGGCTAAATCTAAAGTTGCTCCCGTTAAACAAATTTCACTTCCCCGTCTCGAGCTCTGTGGTGCAGTTCTTTTGGCGAAAATGATACAACATGTTAAGACTATATTAAATATCCCTGATGAAAATGTATATGCATGGATGGATTCGACCATAGTTTTGGCTTGGCTGCGTAAGTCACCTAATACATGGACCACATTTGTTGCTAATCGCACTTCAGAGATTTTGACATTTGCGAATAGTAACCAATGGCATCATGTTAGTTCCGCGAATAATCCAGCCGATTTAGCTTCCCGTGGAGTATACCCATCCGATTTGCAGCAATCTGAACTATGGTGGAATGGCCCACAATTTTTACAAAACCTCGATGTTGTTGTTAATTTAGATAACGTTGTACCTGCAACAGATTTAGAAATGAAGGTTAAAGCTAAAGTACAGACAAATATAATGTTTTTGAAAATGATGCTGTTATTTCCTACTTAAAACGATATTCGACACTTTCGAAACTGATACGTGTCACTGCTCATTGTTTACGTTTTATTAAACTGTGTAAACTTAAAATATATGGGATAGCAGTTGATGAACCCGTTTATCTGAGCCCAGATAAGCTTGACGATGCTCTAAATAGATGTATTAAGATGTCTCAATCGGTTTCGTTCAGTGATGAAATTTCTCGATTGGCACATGGTAAACGAGTTCACCAATCGAGCAAACTACATGTTCTTAACCCATATCTAGATGATAAAGGCATTATTCATGTGGGTGGTCGACTTGCCAATGCAGAGATTTCAGATACTATGAAAAAACCTATTATTTTGAGTAACGATTGTGGTCTTTCTAAACTTATTGTTTCGAACGCTCATTTGAAAACTCTGCATGGAGGGCATCAACTTACTTTGAACTTTATAAGACAAAAATTTTGGATTATTAGAGTCAAAAGTATTGTTAAAACTGTCCTCACTAAATGTATACCATGTTTTAAACAAAGGGCTAATCCTTCTGTACCATTTATGGCAAATCTCCCTAAATTTCGTGTTAAACCAAGTCGTCCATTTTTGACAAGTGGAGTCGATTTTGCTGGACCTTTTACAATGAAACTGTACCCTGGTAGATGTAGAAAAACCTGTAAAGTTTATGTTTGCTTATTTGTGTGCACCGTAACAAAAGCCATTCATCTAGAATTGGTAACTGATCTCACTTCAGCTGCGTTCATAGCTGCTTTTCGACGCTTCACTGCTCGCCGTGGTCACTGCAAGGAAATTTGGAGTGATCATGGTACAAATTTTGTGGGCGCAGCCCGTGAACTAGATCTTGCCTTTAGAGATGCAAAATCTGCAATTATTTCTGAAATTGCTGAACAACTAGCTAATGACCAAACTCACTGGAATTTTATACCCCCTAGCGCACCTCACTTCGGGGGACTTTGGGAATCTGGAGTGAAGAGCGTTAAAGGACACTTGAAACGCGTAATTGGACAAACTTTACTGACCTACGAAGAGTTCTCTACTCTTTCAACTCAAGTCGAAGCTTGTGTCAACTCTCGTCCACTTACCGTAGTAAATTCTACACTTGATGAACCTCCCTTAACGCCTGGGCACTTTCTAGTTGGGGAACCGTTAATTGGTGTACCAGAACCACCTTTAATTGATGTTAAAGTCAGCCCTTTACATCGGTGGCATATTATTCAACGTATGGTGCAGTGTTTGTGGCAAAGATGGCAAAATGAGTATCTGACAACGTTGCAACATCGTTATAAATGGAACAAGAGTCAGCCAGAACTTGCTATTGGTACAATCGTGTTGGTAAAAGATGATAGACTTCCCCCTGGAAAGTGGCTTTTGGGACGAATCATTCGGAAGCACCCAGGTGCAGACGGCATCACAAGAGTTGTGTCTTTACAATATAAGGATAATATTTTTAAGAGGCCTATCGCAAAATTGTGCCCTCTGCCCTGAATGATTCCGACTAGTTATAAGAATTTGGATTGTTTTATTCATTTGTTTTGTTTTATGTTCATTTTTTTTAAGGACTGTAATCGTCCTTGGGCGGCGGAATGTTTAGCTAACAAACTTTGTAAGTAAATGTAGTTCTCCTGTTCTCACTAGAGGGCACTATCGCCGAGTTAAACGTGGTATCATTTGGGTTTTCATTATGATGTATAGTTAAACATTCTTAACCTCTTGGTGTGTGTTCCTATAATACAGTGTAGTGGTGTGTGAGTAAAACAAAGTGATAAAAAGTGAGTGTTTAATTAAACAATCACAATCTCTCGATCACGGTTCCGTTGAGACAACACACCGCCGAGCCCTTTATCACTTGCGTCTGTGTCAACTATAAATTCTTTGCTTGCATCAGGGTATCCCAAAATAGGTGTTTTGCACAGACGCTCCTTGAGCTCCTGGAATGCGATATTGCAACTTTCATCCCAGCAGAAATGTCGCTTCTCCTTGGTTAGCTTATGCAGAGGTTTGGCTATATCTGCAAAGTTCTTCACAAATCGCCGGTAGTAGGAGCACAAACCCAAAAATGCTCTAACCTGCTTCTTGTCTTATGGAACCGGTCAATCCTTGACAGCGGCGATTTTCTCTGGATCCGTGCGGATACCTTCTTCCGATACTACATACCCCAAAAAGTTAACCTGCTGTTTGAATAGTGAACATTTCTTCAGACTCAACTTGAGGTTGGCACTCTGAATCTTCACGAGCACGCGTTCCAGGTTTTGAAGGTGTTCCTCAAACGTACGGCCTACGATGATAATGTCATCCAAGTAGACCAGACAGGCATCGCCAATTAGCCCGGCAAGTACAAGTTCCATCAGCCTTTCTAACGTTGCTGGAGCATTGCACAACCCAAACGGCATTACTTTGAATTGCCACAGACCCTTTCCCGTCGAGAATGCAGTTTTCTCCTTGTCCTTGCCAGTAGCCACTTTTTAGATCCAGCGTGCTAAACCACTCTACTCCTGTAAGCATGTCCAGCGTGTCATGAATTCTTGGCAAGGGATAGCTGTCCTTCTTCGTAACGTCGTTGAGACGGCGGTAGTCAACACAAAACCGCATGCTGCCATCCTTCTTCTTTACCAGCACCACTGGTGAACACCATGGACTAGAGGAAGGTTCAATAACACCATCGTTTACCATTCCTTCAATCATGGTTTCCACTTCCTTTTCACGTGCTACCGGCAATCTTCTTGGCCGCTGACGGATAGGCAATTCTTCTCCTGTGTTTATTTTGTGTTGAACTAAGCCAGTCTTTCCTATGTCAGCATCGTTTGATGAGAATACATCGGCATACTTGAGTAACAACTTCTTCGCCTTGACCATTTCGGTCGGGGAGAGAACGCTGCGACAGTCTTCCAAAAGTGAGGTCACTCTCGTTTGTGCATCCTTGCTGAGGGTCTCCCTTGATAGATATTGGCACCGATGTAACCAATCAACTTCCTCACAAGTACCAACCAGCGTGCCTTTTTCTATAATCTGTTCCCGGTCACAAAGGTTCAGCACACGTACTCCTGAGATGCCAGTGGTTCTGACCAAGGTTCGAGCTACTTTCCATGAAAGGTCATTGTTTACCCTTTCCACAAGTACACAACGGTGAGCTTGCCCAGCGTTTCGGGAAAGACTAACCGGAACAATCGTTTCCGATCTCGGCGGAAGGACAATCTTCTTAATGCTGTACACGTTCCCTGGTATCGCACCTTCCATAAAAAAGTTCCTCCTTTCCACATTTCAAAACACCTTGCTTAACGTCGATCTCACAACAATTATTCCTCATAAAGTCCAGGCCTAGGATGCAGTCGTCCATTATATCAGCCACGATGACATTATGTAGGTAGATCACGTTGCCTAGCTTCAACTCCATCTCCTTCTCTCCACGGACGGGTATACGCTGACCGGTGGCTGTTACCAAATTAATGCGTTCTCGGTTGTATGCGGAGTCCCCAAGGAACTGACTTATAAGTTGGGAACTAACAACCGTACGAGAGGCTTCAGTGTATATTGTCAGTTTACACGGCATTCCGTTGACCTCGCCCTTGATGATTAGACTGTTCCCATCATAGGTTTGTGAGATCGCGATCCTTGGGGCTCTTTTAACATCAGCCAGCACCCGCCCCGCAGTTCTGGCTTTTACTCGTTTCTCTGCTGCTGCTGGGCAGTGCTGTTGGCCGCACTACCCTCCTGAGATCGTTCAACTTCCCTTTCTAGGGTTCGCTTAGGGCAGCTGGATCGAAGATGGCCCTTTTCCCCACAGCCGTAGCACCTAGGGCTGTATCCTTTGTTGCGGTCGCGAACTGTAGCTATTGCAACCTCCCTGTCGCGATGGGAGCGATGATCCTGCCGCACGGCTTCCACCTCCAGTGCATGGGCCAAGGCGTCCTTAAGCGTCTCGTTGTGCCCCAGCCTCACAGCAGCTCTAACTTCCAGGTCGCGGACGCCGTCGATAAATGTCTGCACCTGGTTCCCTTCAATGAGCGCCGGTACAGACCGGTATGCTTTTCGCACCAGCTTCTTCACCACTAGAGCCCATTGCTGCAGGTTTCCGTTGATGCGCTGCACGCGATCGTTAAGCTGCGCACGAAAGATGTGTTCCAGGTGAGCGTCGCCATATCTCGCCTCCAATGCCTCAAGGAGTTGCTCATAAGTCACTTCCTCACCGAGAGCTTCCAGAACTGTTAAGGCCTGGTCGCGCAGGCCTAGTGTGAGAGCAGTCATGGCCTGACTTTTATTCCAGCCGTTCGCTTTCATAACAGCCTCGAACTGAATTTTGTAGGCTGACCAGGAAGAAGTCCCGTCGAACAGTGGCACCTTGAACCCACGTAGCGCAGGTGTAGTAGCTACTACGGGAGCTGTAGTTCCATCCCCAAGTTTGAGTTCGTCCAGTGATTTCTTAATGTCAGCCATTACGTTGTCAACCCGATTGTTCACTTGGTCGATTCGGGTTTCAGCTTTCTCGATTCGGGTTTCAGCTTTCGCGAATTTGGTTTCAGCTTCTGACGGACGGTTGTCATGCTGAGCAACCCCATCCTTCATCTCCTTGATCTCCTTCCCGAAGGTAGCGTGAAGGTCCTTCATGAGGAGCATCTGCTCTTCCGACCGAGGGGCCTGTTCCTCTTGTCCGTCCCGCAGCTGCTCTTCCAAACGACGAACCTGTTCCTCTTGTCCGCCCCGCAGCTGCTCTTCCAAACGACGGGCCTGTTGCTCCTGTCGGCGAGCCTGTTCCTCCTGTCGGTGAGCCTGCTCCTGCTGCTGCTCCTTCAACCAACGGGCCTGCTCCTCCTGTCGGCGAGCCTGTTCCTCCTGTTGGCGAGCCTATTCCTCCTGCTGCTCTTTCAACAAATGGGCCTGTTCCTCTCGTCCGCGCTGCAGCTGCTCCTGTAGCATCGCCATCAGAGCACCTAAATCAGGTGTTGCAGATGTAGGAGCTACTGACGGGCCTGCAGCCGGCGGCTGGCCCCCCGACGTCTGCGGCGTTGCACCACCAAATCTTCTTTGGTCCGTCTCCTGCTGGCGTTGGCTTCGGGTACGGACACCCTCCGTTTCCTCCTTAGGTAAAATCAGCATAATTTTATCCCACTTCTGACACCAATTGTTACGAGCTTGAGTTTCGTGACAATAAAAATTGCCGATAGAATTACCTATATTAACACTTTAATTTTATTTACAACAATTAAAACTTAAAACACTAACAATTAATCACACTGATTCACTTTATTCCGCTCCGAAGCTTCGCTTGTCTCGCCAAATCCAATACTTCCCCGATCGCACCTTGCAGCGCCTATAAATACACATTAGTACCGAATCATCCAGAGCATTCAAGTAAATACGCGCACCAATCAACAAAGCGTCGAAAGTTCGAGAGTCAGCTTCCAGACGTTTAGTTCTCCGTTTCGACAACAGATGGCGCTGTCGGTTGAAAGATTAGTGATTTCTGTCATTAGTGATTTTTACATTTTCTGGAAAGCTCTTCCCTCGCTCCGTTACTCGACACTAGAGGGCGCTAGTGCCAGATGCCAACTTAGCCGTGCAACAATATTAATACTCCCAAAAGTGAAATAAATATTGTAATATCGTGTCTGGGTATCCGTTAAAAGGCGTAATTCAAAATGTTCTAGATATTTCGAAAATGAAAATTATAAAAAATGTTTACTGTGTTAGTATTTATAAAATGCTCATAGACACTTGCAGCTAATTTCAAACAAAGAATACTATATCGTCATCACCTTTACTTAATGAGATGGTAGGCACACCATGTAAGGCATTACAGCTTGTATTTATACCGGGACTAGGTAAGAGGATAATACAACGAACTCCCAGGCAGAAGTTGGGTGATCTACCACGTATTCCATACATAAGCTTCAATTAATTATTAATATAAAGTTGCTGAAGGAAACGCTGTTCCTAAACAAATTATAATATGCGTGTTACGATGTGTATATAAATTAAAAGTTAATAACTAAAATCAAACCGCGATAGAAAACGAGTACCAAAAGGTTTTAAGCAAGACCACGATATCAACTTTTTAGAATATTGCGAAACATACGAGTATTAAGACCTACCTGTTGCTATATCAATAGTAAAAAAATAACATTTTTAAAAACAAGCTTTTGTTTAAATGGTTGCAATTTTAAATGCTGACTTACCACGACATCTTGAGAAAACCTGCATATCTGAGAAATAAAAAAATATTTTTCGAAGACATGTGAACACGCATTGGGTCAGCGCGGCGGACAATTCCTTGCCCTAAACCCCTCTTTAAAGTGAGAGGAGGCCTGTGCCCAGGAGTGGGACTTATATAGCCATTAACTTTAATGTACTGAAAGGCCAAATTGTTTTTTTTTTCTTTAAAATGTATATTTCTCCAAGAGACTCCTTTGGAATAAGGTAATTATTTTTGAATAGATATTGTAAATAATTTAAAAAACACTTTATATTGTATAAGAACTAGCTTATTACACGTTTTAATAGTGTTTTAGTATGATTCGTCTTTAGTTTTATTAATAACGAATTTTAACTGACGCCAGTATCTGCATTTATTCACCAGATATGCGATATTTAAAGTCTAGTAACATAAGATCAATAAAAGCAATCTAACACGTACACGACAGAAACAGAATAAGAAAGAAATTCTATCATGTTTTTTTAAATTCTTATGGAAACGAATTTGCGTACATTAATACGGTTATAATCCATTTTACTCGGTTATATCCCAGAATAAGCCTAAGCGAAGCGATCAACTGAAATATATCTTTACCGCCGCATAATAAAAGTTCTTCAATTTGTATTGATGTTTTTTTTATTATTTATTAAATGAGTATTTTACATCTAAATTCTTACGTTATATGTTCACTATTGATAAAATTTGTTTATAAACATCATCAACTAATCTATCCAAAAACCGCTGAAAATTTTCCCGTAATCATTCTCCAAGGCACACAGATTGGCAACAAAAAACGGAACAGTAATTTAATAACTAATCAACACTCAGCAGAAAGCCGTGAAGTACTGGGGTTGTATTATCCACTATCCCGTATTATCACGATGGTGTCGTATAAGGTAAGGATGAATTTGTAATAGGAGATGAGCAGCAAAATCCCCCCGAAAACATCTGAAAAAAATTAAATATTACGGTTGCGAATACTCACGCCAATTGTAGTAACTATGACAACTATTCGTCCATTTTTAATTTATTTTAAGATTATAACAAATAAGCAACTGAGATATTTGTTTTGACTTTTCGGACTAAGAGTATTTTCCTTTATATTATCGGGGTCAAAATATAGGTGTATCACTTAAACAACTTCAAAAAAGTCAAAAATACAATATCGACTGTGTTGCATTATGTAGGTATATTTATATATTTTATGAAATACAAATAACTTGCCTGGCGGGCATTGTTCTACTTTTTCGGTACATTGAACGATTGCAAGATGAATTTTACTCCAAAGTTTAACAATTTGAGCTAGCGCAGTTTGAGTCCATTGGTAATTTCTTAAGGGAACGATATCCGCGACTTGTCCTCGCTGCTGGTGTAAGAGGGCTGATTTTTTCCCGCTCAAAGGCTTAGTATAGTCATTTAGAGAGGAAAGGCTTTTGATCGTGTTGACCATAAGATACTTATACAGAAACTTAGCTTGGCATAAGAGGTAATGCGCTAGACCTCATTTCTTCATATATGTTCAATTGAAAACAAATAACAAAAATTACACAAATATGCCAGAAAATACGAAATGAAATCAAATATAGATCTAACACTAGAATCATAAAATTCGGAGTCCCACAAGGTAGTGTCCTAGGTCCCTTTTATTTCTGGTATATATAAATGATCTCCCTAGACATATTGAAAATCAAATGGTACTTTTTGCAGATGATAGCACAGTAATTATAAAATGTGATAGGCAAGACAATTACGAAAATGAAGTCAATAAAACATTAAATACTATGATAATTCAATGTCCTAAAAACCATCTTAAAATAAATATGGACAAAACAAAAATAATGCACCTTTATCAAAGAACACAACCCGTAACTATAAATGTTAGTTTCCAAGGCAAAACAGTAGATCCAGTGACAAATACAAAATTTCTAGGAATTAAAATTGACTATGACCTATCATGGAAAACACATTAGATAATGTCTGCAAAAAAGTTAATTAATCCTCATTTGCTCTTTACAAACTATCCAAGATTGTCAATAAAGAAGACGTTTTATTAGCCTATCATGGACTTGTTGCACCTAACCTAAGATATGGTGTAATATTTTGGGGCAACTCGGTAGATAAAGAATCTGCATTCAAAGCTCAAAAGAAATGCATCAGCGCAGTGTGCCATCTGGACAATACTACAAGCTGTCAACTATACTTTAAACACTTAAAAATTCTGACATTACCTTCGATGTAAATCTATGAAATAAATCTATTTGTGAAATCAAATCCAAATTTTTACGAGACCGCTTTTAAAACCTACTATAGACAGTTACGCGCCAAAAAAGATTAGACATAGAGTAACCGTATGGAGATACATCACTATTCAATAAAAGTATTCTTTGTATGGCATCACTGATTCACAACTAACTGCCAGATGATTTGGCCTAAAGGTCTAGATACCAGGCCATAAACTCCAAAAAAAAAATAACTGCCAAATGATGTCAGAAAGTTGCCTTTCTCACGATTTAAGACGATATTACACAAATTTACGATTAATAAATGTTATTATAATGTCAAAGAGTACCTAGAGGATAAAAGTATTATAATTTAATAGCAATCGTTTTAATTTAATTGTAACTTAATAATAATAATTTGAATTTAATTACAATTGAATAATAATAATTTATACATCTACCTTAAATATGTGACACATTGTAACAATTTAATAAGATTAGTATATTAAATTATAATTTAACTTTTAATTTTGTATGACAACATTTTGAATTTGATTGTTCGAATTATCAAAAATATTTAATTTCGAGTTTATATAACAACAAGGTATTTAATACGACAACAATTACCACTATAGACTCAACTATTGACAATATTTTTTATTTTTTTTTCTTCTTATTCTTAATTTTATTTCAAAGCACCATTATTGAATTAGTAATGCGTAGACCATTTGCACACCTCATACGGTAATAATACAGTGTACATATTCTAATTTTTTGTAACGACTCTTATAGGTGTATTACGCAAATAAATGAATTTGATTTTATTTGATTTGATTTACTCGTATGATGTCGTGTCTTCACGTCTGGAACCGTTATGCCCGATTGTGTCTTCGACCGCTTTTAAATTCAAAATCTAGGCCAATAGAATATTTCTATTGGCCTGGACTATTTGTCATTATTGTGTTTCAATTTACGTTAGAACGTTACATGCTCCCCGGCATTGAAGTGGCCTATTCCTTAAATTGGTAATGTGACGAAATGATTACATGCCAGAAGAAGAAGCACTTTCTTGTTCTTAATTTCAGCTACTCTCGAAACACCCTCCTTTCCCGAAATAAGTTTAGTCTGCAAGAGATGTGCCATTTCTTCTCTTGCTGCAGAAGATGAATATAATTATTTAACAAAAAGCTGCCAAAAATATAGTTTTAGCTTAACTCGACACCATCTATCGAGACTAGATATTTAATTTTAATTTTTCACACTGCATTAAGATATATTGTGAAGTAGTTGTTCCCCGCAACTTTGCCCGCGTGTAATTTATTACGATTGAAATTAATGGGTTTTATTTTTTTACACTAAACCTTTATTATTTTTCTAAAATAAAACTACCCTTTTTTTGCGGATGGAAAATCATCTAATGACGCCTTTCGCTCTGGGTGGAGCGTAAGGGAGTGTCAGACTTTTACTGACTAAAAACCATCCGTGTTCCTTCAGTGCCCTTACGTTCCGGAGCCGCGGTATGTCTTTCGAACAGCCCGCAGCCCCAGCAGGCGTCGGCCCTTGCGGGCCCCTTCACGCTGCTGACAGCTCTTTGAGGCGCGCGTGGAACAAAACGCGCCGTCGACACGGCCTGTCGTCGTTAGACGGACGGACGGCGAGCTACCCATTGCTCGCCGTCCACAGGCCCGCGCCTACGGTGGCCGGGGGCCACGACGTAGCCCCCGACGCCCGGGGCGTCTCCCGCGGCGGCCGGGGAGGAAAGCTGCTGCTCTCTCCTTCTCCCGCTCCGCCACCTCCTTCGCTAGCATCACTGCTTCGCAGAAAGTGGTGACGGCATCCCATTCCGTCTCGCTCCGAACCATGGTTTGGACCAGGGCCGGACGGGAGAGGTCGCCGCCGCCTATCGCCGCTACGAGGACACGGCGGTGCTCCGCCCAAGCAGGGCACACCTCCACGGTGTGTTCCACCGTGTCCTCCGGTCCATCCTCGCAGTGGGAGCACCCGGGCGTTTCCTCCCGCCCGATTCGGTGCAGGAACCACCCGAACACACCGTGTCCGGTGAGGACCTGAGTCAGGCGGAAGGTGAGGATGCCGTGGCGTCTCTCAATCCACTCATCAAAGAGGGGTCTTATCGCCGCTATAGTGGCGTGCCCAGCACGGGGTTGCGACAGTCGCTCTCTCCATGTCGCCATGAGATCGTGCCGGAAGACTGTCCGCTGCGCGACAATTTGCCGCGGCAGCGGTGTTTCCCCCCGGCATAGTCCCTCTGCGCGATATTCGTGCAGGCGCGCGAGGGCTATCGCCTCCAGATCCCATGGCGGCAATCCGGCAAGGAGGCTCGCCGCCTCGCGGGAGATCGTGCGGTAGCCGCGACCTATTTTCACGGCAAACGTTTTGGGCGCGTTTAGGTGGTGGACGGCAAGCCGCGCCAAACCACGCGCCCACACCGGGGCCCCGTAAAGGGCCATGGACCGCACCATCCCCGCGTAGAGCCTCCGGCAGGAGGCGTTTGGCCCTCCCAGGTTCGGCAGGAGCCGCCTGAAGGCAGCCCCGGTCCGTTCCAGTTTGGGAGTCAAACGTCGGAAGTGCTCAACGAAGTTCCATCGGCCGTCGAGGACGAGTCCTAGGTACTTCAGCGTCGACTCGACGCCGATGGATACCCCTCCTACCATCACTGAGGATCCCGGTGGCGGCCTGTTCCAAGGACCATGGAAGTGCATGGCCTCGGACTTGTGCAGAGCCACCTCGAGACCCAGTTGCCGAATCCTCTCAATGACTATCGCAACCCCGCGTGTCATAGTTTCCGCCGTCGCCTCGTACGACGCCCCTTGTGCCAGTACCAGCGTGTCGTCAGCGTAGCAAACTACGCTGACGCCGGTAGGGAGGTCGGCGCGCAGCACCCAGTCGTAACCGATGTTCCACAGAGTTGGCCCCAGAACCGAACCCTGTGGGACACCGCACGTCATCTCTCGCCGGTTCCACTCACCGTTGCGACCGGGGAAGCTGACGGCCCTGTCCGTCATATAGTCCCCGACTATACGACGGAGATAGGTCGGTACCCGGTGATACCGGAGTGCCTCCCTAATGCAGCTCCAGGGCATGGAGTTGAAGGCGTTGGCGATGTCGAGAGACACCGCCAAGACAACCCCCCCTCTGGCCACTACATCCCCCGTCGTGAGGGCTCCCTCGCGCATGATGGCGTCCACCGTAGAGCGCCTCTTGCGGAAACCAAACTGGTGTTCCGCAAGATCCGGCCCCGTCCCCGCAAAATGCTCGGCGAGGCGGTTTGCAATGACTCTATCAAAGAGCTTGCCCACCTCGTCGAGCAGCACCACGGGCCGGTATGCGGACGGAGAGTCCGCAGGGCGCCCCGGGTTCCGAATGAGGCCAGCTTCCCCGTCTTCCAACGAAGCGGGAATTGGCCTCTCTCCAAGCATGCGCTTAGGAGCCCCTCCAGTCGGGGCACGATAGCCTCCGAGGCCAGGACTCAGGCTTTTCCAGGCAAGCCATCGGGTCCTGGGGCGGTATTCCTGGCCTTGAGCCTACGTACCGCCACTCTCAGGTCTACCCCGGTCCCTTCCGGGATGCCGTCATCGTCGTCCTGGTGGTTCGCTTCCGGCACCGCAGGTGGCGGAGCCATAGGCGGGGGTGGATGTTCCCCTCGCGCAGGGAACAGAGCGCTCACCACGTCCTCCACGAGCTGGGGCCGGAGACTCTGCGTCAGCGGGGGGGCCCAGGTGCGGAGTTTATCCCGCACCATCTTGTAAGGGCGCCCCCACGGATCTCTGTCGAGAGTCTCCAGCATCTCCTCACGGGCCCGATCCCGGGCCCGCAGGACAGTAAAATACGTCTTTAAAATAACGCGGAATCAGGCGTCACGTTCCTTATTCCGAAGTATACAGCGAAATGGCGATTTCAAATACTTGATTTTTTTTAATTTTTCAGTGTTGTTTTTATGGTAAGGCCTTTCCCGCTTTGGGTTCGACAACTTAAGAAGATAATGAATATTAAAATCAATTTGCGATGTATACTTATGCGTTTCATTCACAAATTATAGCACGTCAAAGGAAACCAACCTATTTAGGTTATTATGTATGTTATGTATCATTCTATACGAAAGCTAACGAAAAAAAATTGAGTTCATACAATATTCCACGTAATTTGAAGTAGAATGTAATAGCAAGTATTATATAAGAATATTTTATGATTGATTATTATTGCATATATAAATTATGCTTAACTGCCTCCTCGGTCTACTGGTTGTAGTAGTGCAACTGCTGATCATGAGGTCCTGGGTTCGAATTCCGGGTCGGGCAAAAAAATTAATTATTGAGTTTTTCCGTCGAGAAATTCTCAGTAGTTGCCCAGAGTCAGGAAGTTGGCGGTGTCTCAACCCCGTACCTCGGAAAGCACGTAAAGCCGTTGCTCCTGCGCCTGATCTCTCTCCGGTCGTGTCGGTTTACCGTCCCATTGGATTATGAGAGTGAGGGAATAGAGACTGCACCTGTGCTTGCGCATACACTTGGGCACTATAATCCTGTCCTGCGCCGATGTCTAGCCTCCGTTGACGCAGGTCGCCGTAGCCGAAATTCGGTCTGGAGGACATTATTATTATTATTATTATAAATTATGCTTAAACCACAACTACACCTATCTATCCACTATTGGATTTTCTCCTGTATGGTCGGGACAATTTACATAAATAATTTTCGAAAAGACAAACAATTATTTGTAGGCCATGAAAATTCATGTTCCGTGCGGGATTCGAGCCCGCGGCCCTTAGGGCTGCAACTCATTGCTAAGCCCAGTGGCTTAGCAATGAGTTGCAGCCCTAAGGCGGAGCCGTCAAAAAATTATGCTAAATAATATAAAAATTCATCCTTCTTATATTCAAGATGCTTGGCACATCATTTTTCGTTATGTTTCCTGTTGTAGGTTTTGGCCTTTTTCAAGAATTGATCTTTCGAATAGTTGATGTCATCTCAACAATAATTGTACTATTTTTGGTCTTGGCACGCTTGTTATGAACTCGGAATATGGAATTTTTCGGAATTTTTGTAATATTACATCCAATTTCACTAGATAGGCAGATGGCTATTTTAATTAATTCTTCTAATTTTGATGAAAATTGAAAATTTGTTGAGAATTAAATCGAATAATATTGCTTAGCTATGTATATTAAGTAATAATAGGATTTAATTTCATATGTTTGAAATGTTTACTAATTACGAGTATGAGGATGGATATTATTACGCAACTAAACCATCGATGTCTAAAATTTTACATACATAATAGTTCAAAGACAATATACTTCTGGCATATTTGCTATAGTGTTTGTGCCCTTGTCGACTAATTAATTGCATTATCAAATATAGTAAACATTTTGTTTGTTTGTTTGTATTTTATGCAATGCCATACCGTTCGTCAGATTGCGGTAAAACTTTGTTAACTTATTGCTTGCACTTGCGCAAAGGGTATACGCATAGTGGTTGGGCGGCGGGCCTTAGGGTTCTCGAGTTCGATTCCCCGGTCGAGCCTTGACCCTATTATGCGAGATGTTATACTAGATGGACTGTATATGCGGTAAGCTTCTTATGCCTCAACAAGATGTCGGATGTGGTACGCGGTTCCTTGACAATGCACTCGCTCTTCCGATATCTATTGTTTGCCAAGGCTATGAAGGAATCCTGCTTGAGCACATTAGGAGGAATGAAATGGGGCGGGTTAGCTAATAAACAAATACACAAGCAGGCGTTGAATTATATGAAAAAGCACACTTACTGGGGTGTGACTTTGATGCGGCTTAGGCGCTTCCGTTGCTGTGGTGCGACTTCTGGGGTGCCCCAGACAGTTGTGCGAAGGAAGAGAGCGGTACGCGACGATATCTCACACTATGTGAGGCGGTTACTTCTGGAGCTCGACTGCTCCAGGTGCGGTTAAGACTAGCGGCGCGAAGGCAAGAGAGCACTCGAGGGCAGCGCGTGAGCTTATATTGCTTAAGGAAAATAGGTCGAAGGAAGGATAAAAACTTGGCCAAATATAACCTCGAATAAAATTAAAATACACGAATCGTTTTCCGCGTAACCATCCCCCCCGGCTTGAAGGGTCTCCTTCAAAATAACTAACGCTAAGACTAAACCTAATTTTTGACTACAATTTCTAATCCAGAAAGCTAATTTAAACTATTGAAGGGGCAAAGGCACAAACGGACAATAGGACGCACGACTGGGTCTTAGTCGTGGTCCTAACGCGAGCTACCCTAGTTACCCCATCGGAACCGGGAAAAACTTCTTCGACGATCCCTAGTGGCCAGTGGAGAGGCAGCGTATTCTCCTTAGTGAGCACAACTACAGTTCCGAAAGTTAAAGGTTCAGTTGCTGTGTTCCATTTCTGCTGAGTAGCTGCTGCCTGTAATTTCGTCGGAAAAATGCGCACGTTGAAGCTCACGTAGAAGTTCAGGTAATATTAGCAACTCAGCACAACTACAATCGGACGTAACGATATACGAACAAACAATACTTATCGACTTTTAAACTACAAAGGCTACACTGTAACGACAAAAATGATTTAAATGTAATACAGCGTATTGCTGTGGCGCGGCTAAACTATACTATTTTATTTTTATTTTTATGGAACACTAACAAGCTAAACAAACACTAAGAAAATACTAATATGTAATTCAATCAACAACAAACTAATATTTAAATAATAAAACTATCCAATCACAAGTATGCAATTTCTAAGCGACTAAACTATAATTATTAATAAGCGGTAAAACTATGCTGGTAACGCCAGTTAACAATCTACTTTATCAACATTACATTACATATCGCATTGAGTTCGTCCTAAGTTATATCTACTTTATCAACATGACTAGTGCATATTTTTTGTTTCCTTCCTTCCTTCCCTTTCCTACCGCACGCGCTGCCGCCGAGGTGAAAAAGAGGATCTCGGCGCGCGTCATTATACTAAGTGATATTACGCCATCCGCAACGCACGGCCACCCGTCGCGTCTTATGTACATTAACCGCAAACCGCGCAGGACGAACATTGAGTTCTCCTGTTTATGTTTAATATTCACCGCATCAGACATTGTGTCTTTGTAACTCATAAAAGTGTGAGACGCCCCCGTAAGGGCAAAGGTGGAGAGTGTGGGACTTCACGAGACTGTTCCGAGAGTGCGTGTGCGCCGAACCACGTGGCGAGCTCGCTATATAGCAGACACTCCAGGAGGAAGGCGCGGCAGCCCTCATCAGGTCAGTGCGTGCTATCCCACCTATTTATTTTCCCCTTTGCCGTATGCACCAAAATTACAGTCCACTAAATCTTTATCGAAGATACCTTAAGTTACTGGCGTCTCCATTTTTAATGGTCACTTCTCGCTGGATTGACCTTGACTTTCCGCCCTTATTAGATAGTTATCGTAATAAGCGTTTATATAATTAATTATTTATATTTTAATCCGACTTCGGATTAACCCCGCCCTTATTAGAACACTAGAATAGGTCCTAATAATTGACATTCATTAATTTTAAAACTATATTCATAGAATGAATAAGCATATAATTATCTATATAAATTATTTTTTGTATGTTCACATCACGTCATCAACTTTTAACTACATCTATAGATTATACTGTTAAATTACATATATTGTTTGCACATATATTTAAGCATTATATTCGTTATAAATAACTTCATATTTATTATAAAAGTTAACAATTAAAGTTCATCGTTAACAAAACTAATATTTAATAATTCAACCGCGTAGCGAGGTCGCTTACAGACTACCCGCTTATAATTATATTATTTTTGCCGCATAACTTAAGTTGTAATGCCGCCTAAAAAACAAATAGCATCGAATAATAGCGATTCCTCGGATAATGAGGGCACACCTGATGCTGAGTTGGTTTTATTGTTAGCTAAACGAGATGCTTTATTTCAAATAGTGCAAAAAATATATGATATGTCCTCGGACATCCACATAAACACTTCCACGATGGAGCGTTTTCTTGATTGAAGTTCTAATATTAATGCTTTACGTATTGAGTTTAAACAGGTCTTAGATAATTATAATTCACATTTATTAAAAATAAACCCTATTGCTAAACCTGATTATAACAGCCTCATTGCGTTTGAGTCTCTTTGCGGTAGAATAAATAGGCTTTATTTACAATATTCGCAATCTAATTTACAAAGTACTAGTACACCATCTAAAGCCAGATTCACAATTCCGCCTATCGAACTTATGCCATTTTCGGGTGACATTCGCTCATGGCCTTTATTTTATGCTAGCTTTAAATCAACCGTCCATGACAACACATCGCTTACCGACGCTGAAAAGTTATACTATTTGCTAGGTAAACTAACGGGCAAAGCCCTATCTGTATGCTCAGGTATAACTCCTTGCGCTGAAAATTATAAAATTTTATTGCAAGCACTCGTTGACAAATATGAAGACCGGCGTATGCTAGCATCTACATATATTAATCAGATGTTCGAATTTAAGCCATTGCAATCGGCCACCGCAAATAATTTTGATTTATTTACTGATACTTTATAAGTGCAGTGCGCGCTTTACAAAACTTAAAGTTAGATAATCTCGCGGACTTAATTGTTCTTCATATCGCGCTTAAGAAGCTGGACCCGGATACCATTCGCTCTTTCGAATATAGTCATAACTCGATGGTACCTACCTTTGATGATTTAGTAAATTTAATTAAGACCCGCTCCAAAGTTTTGCAACGCACCGATTCTAGTACAAATTCTAATAGCGCACCAAACAATCGACGAGGTAACGGTAATAATCGTCGCTGTAATAATACTTCGTCGCCGAAGTATCAGGCGTACGTAAGCACGACGACTAGTTGCTCAAAGTGTCTGTGCGATAATATTGTGCATCAACACCTATTTAAGTGTGCAGACTTTAATAAAATGACGCCGCAGGAACGATTTAAATGCGTAAAGAGTAACAATGCATGTGTGAATTGTCTCAGTTTAAGTCATCGAGTGTCTAGTTGCTCTTCAAATTATAGTTGTCGAGTTTGTAAATTTAAACATCACACATTGTTGCACTTCCACCGCAGAAGCGATAATGCTTCCCCTGCGCTGGCGCGTTCTCCACCGCTTCAGCCAGTTACACTAAAGTCTACAACCCCCGCGCCCGCACACTCGCCACCCCTCACCGCAGGTGCGCGTTCAGACGTCGCGCTGTGTACTTCGTTCAAGAATGTTTCTCAACGTTCGCCGCCTCCCGCGCGCGCAAGTCGTTCGCAGAGAACTGTTTTATTATCAACCGCTAAAGTATTTGCTTACGATGCTAAGGGAGAGAAACAAATTATTCGTATATTATTAGACTCCGCGGCTCAAAGCCATTTTATGACTAAAGAGTGCTGTCATCGTTTAGGCGTTCAACAACACGATACCGAATGTACTGTAGTAAAGGGATTTGGTGGAGTTGAAAAAATTGTAAAATCGAAATCGATTGATATTAAAATTTTCTCACGATTCGACTCGAATATTAACTTCAATATTTCAACGCTAGTTGTTGATCAAATCACCGACCTTTTGCCCACTGCTGTGGTAGACACATCTGTCTTATCACACTTCCATGGCATAAGACTCGCTGATGAATGTTATAGCATGCCTAATAAAATTGATGTTTTGATAGGCGCATCCCTTTTCCCGCACTTACTATGTCCAGACGTAATTTATTCGTCTAACGACTTGTCCGGGCCCTCGGCTTTGAATACGGTATTTGGTTACGTTATTATGGGCTCAGTGCCGACACTTCAGGTAAATCATTCTTTAACGTGCTGCTCAGTTCTAGAGTCTCCTATCGTTGACAAATTAGTGCAACGATTTTGGGAGCTTGAACAGCCACCCTCCGCACCGCCCATTCAGTGTCCTTCAGACATTGAATGTGAAGAGTTTTATAAATCTACGACATCCCGCGATCCTTTTACTGGTAGATATATTATTGGCCTGCCATTTAAAGATGACGTTTACTCTCTCGGAGATTCTTATGAAACCTCTCGACGACGATTCATGTGCTTGGAGAGGAAACTTCAAGCCTCGCCTACATTAAGGTTAGCATATGATGACGTCATAAAGGAATACTTAGCTAAAAATTATATATCCCCCGCACCGCCGTATGACTCTCATGAACCCGCTCCAATATATGTCATACCGCATCATGGAGTCTTACGCGTAGATAAGAAGTCAACGCGTCTGCGCATCGTCCTGGATGCTAGCAGTAAGACTAGCACTAGGCGATCATTAAATGATATTCTGCATTCAGGACCAAATTTGCAAGGCGACTTGTTCAATATAATTTTAACTTTCCGCTTACATCCAATCGCTATGACAGCCGACTGTCGCCAACAATTTCTGCAAATAGTTGTTCGCGATTCTGATCGTCGTTACCAATGCTTCCTATACCGCTTCCGTCCACAAGACCCACTTGTGTTATACCACTTCAATCGCGTGTGCTTCGGTTTAACTTCGAGTCCATACCATGCATTGCGCACGGTAAGACAGCTCATTGATGACGACGGCGCAAAGTATCCGCTTGCGAGTCGTATCGCATTTACTTCGCTATATATGGACGACATCGCGTTCTCTATGCCCAGTGAATCCGAGGCCAGTGAGACCTCTCGGCAGCTGATAGACTTATTCAAGGGTGCCCAATGGGACCTGATAAAATGGCATAGCAACCGTCGATCTGTTTTAGATGACCTCCCTACTTCCCATAAAATTACAGGAGAAGTAGAGTTCGATAAATCAATGCCACATAAAATACTAGGCTTGCATTGGTCTACCGATAGTGACGCCTTTTATTTTAAGATATCTGTTCCCGCTGATGTGACGTGCACTAAGCGCGCCATCTTATCTACTGTCGCTCGCCTGTGGGACATAATGGGTTTCGTTGCTTCCACAGTCGCGTACGCCAAATTGTTAATAAAGCAGCTTTGGCAACTTAATTTAGATTGGGACGACATACCACCACCGCCAATTATTAAGATGTGGAGGCAATTCTGTGCTGAATTACCAGCTCTTAATGATTTACGTATCCCGCGACATGTTGGTGTATCCAAAAACTGTATTGCGTCACTCCTGGGGTTTTCCGACGCCAGCGAGCGCGCATACGGTGCCGTAGTCTACATACATGTAAAGAGCGTCAATGGTAACACCGTCCAGTTGATTTGTGCAGACTAAAGTCGCACCGACGAAACCACTATCTATTGCACGACTTGAGCTTTGTGGAGCGGTTTTACTCTCAAAATTGCTTCGCAGAGTACTCGACAATTATTCTCTTGACCTTGCAATATCAGTCTATGCCTTTGTAGATTCAAAAGTAGCTCTGTACTGGATAAAGAGTTCGCCACACAAGTGGCAGACCTTTGTTGCAAACCGCGTTGTTCAGATTACCGACAATTTTCGCGCTGATAACTTTTATCATGTCGCAGGTACTGAGAATCCCGCTGACATACTTTCACGTATCGTTACGCCAAATAAATTAGTTTCAAACCCCCTGTGGCTCCATGGGCCTCAGTGGACTTTGTTAGATCCATCTCAATGGCCTCTTCGTACTTTAGACAATGAGGTTATTGCAAATATGCGATTTATGAGCTCGCATTCCGCATCTCTTCTTGGAGTAAACTTCTACGTATAATTGCGTACGTGTGTAAGTTTGCTAAATTATTGCCCCGCCGCAGCACTACTGTAGTGACTGCTGATGATCTCAGTTTCTCTGAGGTTATAATCCTCCGCGCCCTGCAAAAACAGCATTTTGCAGTGGAATATTTAAATATTGAAGGTAACAAACCTTGCTCGCCCGCTTTCAATCGTTTAAGGCCTTTTATTGAGAATGGTTTAATCTGCATTGGTGGTCGTCTTTCGAACTCCGCATTAGATTACACACAAAAACATCCAATTATACTCCCGCGCAGTGATCATGTAGTGATCATGATCATTGACTATTATCATATTAAAAATTTACACGCTGGGCCTGAATTGTTATTGTCATTGCTCCGTCAAAAATTTTGGATACTTTCCGCACGCCGCACTGTGAGAAGCAGAGTCTACAAGTGTAATATATGTTTCCGGCTTAGACCCCGTCCAACTTACCCTTTGATGGCTGATCTTCCCCATAGTCGTGTAAGACAAGCTATTAAGGCATTTACACACACGAGCTGCGATTATGCCGGTCCTATCGCATACACTCCTGTACGTCGTCGTGGTGTACGCAGCGAGAAGGCGTACTTATGTGTTTTCACATGCCTCACGACTCGAGCTGTACATATAGAAATCGCTACAGATCTTAGTAGTTCTAGTTTCCTCGCTGCGCTTAAATGTTTCCTCTCTAGACGAGGGCCGATTCAGTTTTTATATTCGGATAATGGAACGAATTTTAAAGGTGCCGCTTCGTATCTTCGCGATCTCTATAAATTTCTAAACGTTGAATACCGCCCAAAGCTTGAGCAAGAGTGTGCTGAGAATCGTATAACATGGAAGTTCATCTGTCCCAACTCTCCTCATTTTGGAGGCGCCTGGGAGAGTATGATCAAAGTCGTAAAAACGCATCTGTTCCGAGTTATCGGACATCAGTTACTTTCATACGCAGAGCTTAATACTGTTCTTGCGCAAATTGAGTGCTTGCTAAACTCGCGGCCCTTGACAGTATTGAGTTCTGATCCTGCAGAGCCTTCAGCTCTTACTCCGAGTCATTTTTTGAATACCGCACCTTTATTGTCATTACATGCACCCAAAGTCAAATCTGACTCTACCAGTCTGTTACACAGGCATTCTTTACTGGATAAATTAGTTCAGTCGTTTTGGGACCGGTGGAGGACGGAATACCTTCACGGATTACAAGTTCGTCAGAAGTGGAACACCCCGTCTACGGCTATCGTACCAGGCATGGTTGTAATTGTGATAAATGATAATGAACCGCCCCTTGCTTGGCCATTAGCGATTGTCGAGTCTGTTCATCCTTCGAAGGATGGCGTAGTTCGAGTAGTGACCGTGAGAACTACTAAGGGAACATATCTCCGTCCTGTTGCTCGTATCTGCCCTCTCCCAAGACAATAAATCACGATTATTTTGATTATAATTATTTATCTAAATTAGGAATTAAGTTTATATTTATATATATTAAAAAGTATTAAACCGCAATATTATATTTATGTATACATTTTCTCGCTTACCAAGTAAGGTTAGTAGATGAGACATGCGCATTGAGCGCATCCTCTCACTTTATATACCGCTTATTTATTTGTTTTCCTTTTACTTTTATATTACGGTTGTCTTTTAAAGGTGACCCTTTAAGGGCGGGAGGAAATGGTAACGCCAGTTAACAATCTACTTTATCAACATTACATTACATATCGCATTGAGTTCGTCCTAAGTTATATCTACTTTATCAACATGACTAGTGCATATTTTTTGTTTCCTTCCTTCCTTCCCTTTCCTACCGCACGCGCTGCCGCCGAGGTGAAAAAGAGGATCTCGGCGCGCGTCATTATACTAAGTGATATTACGCCATCCACAACGCACGGCCACCCGTCGCGTCTTATGTACATTAACCGCAAACCGCGCAGGACGAACATTGAGTTCTCCTGTTTATGTTTAATATTCAACGCATCAGACATTGTGTCTTTGTAACTCATAAAAGTGTGAGACGCCCCCGTAAGGGCAAAGGTGGAGAGTGTGGGACTTCACGAGACTGTTCCGAGAGTGCGTGTGCGCCGAACCACGTGGCGAGCTCGCTGCATAGCAGACACTCCAGGAGGAAGGCGCGGCAGCCCTCATCAGGTCAGTGCGTGCTATCCCACCTATTTATTTTCCCCTTTGCCGTATGCACCAAAATTACAGTCCACTAAATCTTTATCGAAGATACCTTAAGTTACTGACGTCTCCATATGCAATGAACGCTTCGGAACAACACTGCTTATGGCTTGTTGCTCGCGAAGCCTCACTTCCTCCCGCCAAGCAAGGTTGGCCTCAGCAGGTCTATTCCGTAGCCTCCAGTGAGGCACCCTTTCTGTCGCAGCGGCTCGGCATCTCCATGCGCCGCGACCGTGACCTCGATCCGCGCCGCGCGCGCTTCAGCTAACGAGATCGATTCGAGTCCCGGGTTGCGAAACATGTGCACAGAATATGTCACCTGACGGGTTGCGGGGCGATCTAATCTTGCTAATTTGGGCCTTGTTCGCGGTGTCGGTAAACCTAGCTATCCCTACTCGGCATTCCCATCGGCTGCGACGAAACTACAACAGGTTTACTAACAACAGACTCTAACGTCTTGCTTCTCGATCCTTCGCATAATTTATTACCCGAGCTAAGTAAAAGCGTGATGTTCCCCTCCTCTATTTCCCGAAAATTGCAAGTCAATAATTCGGGAGGTTCGACAGCGACGGTGCAACAACACGACGTTGCCGAAATGTTATCCATGATAAGGATGGAACCAACGATGAAGTAGCCTAAGACGGTCTCCAGTGCGTAAAGCGCGGTATGCAAGGAGTTGCCCCTGACCTTATTGTGTAACAAAAGATGAGGGAAAAGCGATGCTCCAATGAGCATGTCAATATCTCCGGATACGGTGTAAGTATCGTCTGCCAGAGTTAAATTTTCACAATAAATCATTGCCGAGGTGTCGACCGAAACGGTTGGCAGACGCTCGGTGACTTTGTCTACCACTAATGCATTTATATTAAAGTTAATGTTACGATCTAGCCGAGATAGTACCTCCGATGCCTTTGACTACGGGACATGAAGGTATCTTATTTATTAACAATTCTAAACGCTGGCGACATTGTCGCGTTATAAGGCTACTTTGTGATCCGCTGTCTAGCAACGTATGGACACTTTGTTCGTTTCCACGCGAATCCCTTACTACGATACGGGCTGTACCCAGTAACACGGTGGAAAGAGACTGCGTTCCCGCATTCGACAGTGAGCACAGGGCGACTTCACCCGGTCGACCGCTAGAATCGTCGACTTTAGTATTTGTAGTTTCCTTGTCCGATTTACTCGACGCGAATACGTTGCCACCTTCAAAATGTAATAACGTGTGATGTCTGCTGGCGCACTTGTTACACACGGAACTAGAATTGCATTTAGCAACTAAATGTCTGTCGCTTAGACAATTTAAACATAAGTTGTTCGTCTTTACTATTCTATAACGTTCGCTGGGTGAATGTTTACGAAAGGTCGCACAATTATACAAATTACCGTGTTGTTTATTTTTCATAGAACACAGGCGCTATGAGGCGACGTATGCGCAGCGGTTACGTACGTCAGAGACCCAGCAGTCCTAGTTGATGAGATCTGTTTGCGATCGACACATTTCTTAACTTCTTGTTTGACATTCGAGGAGCGCTGCATCACTTTAATTTGATCTCGTACAAAGGATGCTAATGAGTCGAATGACGGCAACTCAGAGCTACGATGCTACATTTCAAATGCACGCACGGTGTCCGAGTCTAGTTTCTTTAAGGCGATATGGAGAAACACCACGTCCATAAGGTCGTTAAATTTCAGATTTTTGAGTGCGGCCACCGATGCTACAAATTTATCTAAAAACTGCTCTAAGCCAGTGATGTTTGCGGATGATATAGCTTTAAGATCGAATATCTGTTCTAAATATGAAGAGGCTAATATTCGCTTATCTTCATATTTGTTTTTAAGCGTTTCAAATATTATCGAATAATTGTTTGCTGTTGGTGTGAAGCCCGAACAAATGGACTGTGCCCTACCGCTCAATTTACTAATTAAGTAATACAATCTTTCGGCGTCCGATAACGATGGATTATTATGTATAGTATTTTCAAAACTATTTATTAACAACGGCCAAGTTTTAATATCTCCATTGAATACCGGAATATCTATCTATAGAGCTTTGCCGTTCTTTTTACGTGACACAACATATCTTCAAATGATAGAAGTGGTTGATTATTCACTGTATACTTAGGGTCGATTTATAATTCTGAACTATTAATGTTGTCTAATATTTTCTCGTAATCCGATCGCAAAGAGTCCACCGTTTCGATTTCACATAAAAACGTTTCCCGCACTGAAGCTACGTTAATATTTTTACGTGATCACTTATATATTGTATACATGAAATGATTACGTCCCTTTTGGTGTAAAGAGTTCTAAGTTTAATTTCATTTCCACTAACTGCCATTTTAAATCACTATAATTAATATTAGATTAATCACAAACAATCGTACAACGCTGGAGGATGGACACAATGTAATACAACTATATCTCACAATACACTATTGTCTTATCGTGCCGTATTACTTCGTTAAATTGAACACCTTTGCAATCAAACGAGATAACGCGCGTCGACTAGATAAGAATTTAAAAACTCGTACTATTTTTTACAAATAGTGGGTAGTCTAAATAAAATTAAGCGGATCCAAACTATTTAAATAAATAAGTCGATTTACTTATGCGAATAAACTAACCAAATTTTATATTTAAACTAAACAAGACTACATAAACCTACCCAATATTGAATTAGAGTGCATTGTCTAAGGAATTAGTTCAGCAGTTCGACTCGATGAGGCTACTAAGCACCAGTTCCAAATCCGCTCGAATGACCAGAAAATGGTTGGGCGGCGGGTCTTAGGGTTCCCGAGTTCAATTCCCCGGTCGAGCCTTGACCCTATTACGCGAGATGTTATACTAGATGGACTGTATACGAGATAAGCTTCTTATGCCTCAACAAGATGGTGGATGTGGCACGCAGTTCCTTGACAATGCACTCGCTCTTCCGATATCCATTGTTTGCCAAGGTTATGAAGGAATTCTGCTTGAGCACATTAGGAGGTATGAAATGGGGTGGGTTAGCTAACAAACACATACTCAAGCAGACATTGAATTATAGTTAAAAACACACTTACCGGGGTGTGACTTCTATGCGGCTTAGGCGCTTCCGTTGCTGTGGTGCGACTTCTGGGGCGCCCCAGAGATGCGATTCAGGCCAGTTGTGCGAAGGAAGAGAGCGGTACGCGACGATATCTCACACTATGTGAGGCGGTTACTTCTGGAGCTCGACTGCTCCAGGTGCGGTTAAGACTAGCGGCGCGAAGGCAAAAGAGCACTCGAGGGCAGTGCGCGAGCTTATATTGCTTCGGCCTTGCTATTAATGCATCTCGGTTTGGCGCGCTTCTCATTGATCGAAAGAATCACGCCATCTTCTAGAATCTCTTCTTTTCCCTCTCACCCCCCCCCCCCTTTCAGTGTGTACAGAAGGGACAACAGGTCGAAGGAAGAATAGAAACTTGGCCAAATATACCCTCGAATAAAATTAAAATACACGAATCGTTTTCCGCGTAACCACATAGTACAATTAACTTACACTAAGTGGCGCTATATTATCATTTAATTACAATGAATGTAATTTTACGGATTTTATCCCGTTAAATTTTAACTTTTTTAATTCCCAACGTTACGGGTACTTTCCAGCTTGGTTACGGGGTGACGTTGTTTGACATTCCGATGTCATAGTTAACGAAGGCAACCATCAACTTTTAATTATAAATTTTTGTTTAACTCTAAAAAAATTTAGAGTATCTTGAAAACTTGAAGTAGTATGCTTGGCTTTGGATTTAATTTTATTCATTACGAGGTCCCAAGAAGATGGTAGAGGTTGTTGTGGTGGCCTGTCGTCAAAAGCAAAACACACTGAAACCTAAATCATAGTATCAAGTTTAATTCAGTTCTTCTTATTTTCATCAAAGTACAACGGCATATTACATAGAATATCTCAATTTTACCACACGTAGCCTAAGCCGCTGTCGTGATGAAAACCTTGCCCAAGTACTGCGGCTTATACAACATGTAACATAATTAACGCACTGTAAGAAAGTAGTTTGTTCAGAATCGTTTACCGAAGCGATTCCTATCATTTTTAATATAGGTAATTTTTTATCCCAAAAATAATTAAAACTACGTAAATTACAGTCACAAATGTATACAGTCAAAACAAACTGAAATGGACCGTAACTTAAGGCAATAAGACTTTTAAGAGTGTAGTTTTATTTCTATTATTAATAACTCTGTCATTCAATAAAAATAAAGAACAATGAACTTTATTTCAAGCACCTTAAAGTCTTTGCGTTCGTGGATTTGTACTGTGACCACAACATTCTTCCGCAATTAGTATAACTAATTTGATAAATAATCAGTGCATAAAAATGTTTAACTAAAAATTCAGTGGATGTATTATGATTAAAACATAATATACTAATTGGGGTGTCCAAGGGTGTGCGTTCATTACGTTACATATTGTATAGAATAGCTGTGTATTACCACTTTTTATGGAACGAGGTTCAGACGATCTCGTTGTTCACTCGCTTGATTTAGTGACTTCTGAAACCCATGATATCTGTACACCGAAGGAATAAACGCATCTTCACGCTGCTTCAGTTTTAAAAAGAAAAAATATATGAAATTTTGAACAGATATCTTAAGAGAAAATAATTTTACTGAGTGCTGACTTATTGATTGATATGTGTTGATTTTCCTAAGTAGCGACTCGTGCTTGTAAGTATTTGACATTGATAAATAGCAGCGTCTGACGTGCTAAAATTTAAAGATAATTAGCAAAGATTATTAAATAAGTTTAAAAGTATTATATTTCCGTAACGTTAACAGTGTTACGTTTTAACAGTGGTAGAGCAACGGGGAAGGTTTGCTGTTGCACATATAGACCGGCTCTAACCGGGTTGGTACCACGACCTCACAGAATACCCGCGTGAAGTGGAAACTCTGTTTCCGCGTTTCGTCTGGTGAGTGTAAAAGTAAAGTAAAGTAAAGTTACAGCCTACATATGTCCCACTGCTGAGCACAGGCCTCCTCTCATTTCCGAGAGGGTTTTAGGGCAAGGAATAGTCCGTCACGCTGCCCCAATGCGTGTTGGCGAACTTCACATGTCTTCGAAATATTTTTTTTTCTTGTTACTCAGACATGCAGGTTTCCTCACGATGTTTTCCTTCACCGCCGAGCACATGGTAAATCAGCACTTAAAATTGCAATTAACAATTTCATTGGTGCCGGCGGGAATCGAACCCGGTTTGCTCGCGTATTGTGAAATTTACAGCGAGCGCTAACCATCTGAGCTACCACGGCTCCTCCTGGTAAGTGTTGGTGTCCGGAATTAAGTGAAGCTCTACCCCATGAGGGTACCAGCACACCTGCAGAATCCGTCGCTGAGCATCCAGGACCAATTTACTCCACTCCTGAGCGTGGTTGCTCAGGCTGCCCTGCGTATTGGGGGGGGGGGGGGCAAAATTCCGCTCAAGACAACAACTGCTCGGGGCAAACGGAGCAACAAGACCAAGGCGACCCTGCCAAGCTATTCATGAATTTCTGCAATATCGGGGGGCTTCACTCTAACCTAAACGCCGTCCACTATCATCTCGAGACTGCGAGTCCGGCTCTGCTTATTTCTAACCGAGTCGCAGGCTGCTGCTGATGCTTCTTTTTTGTGCCTAGGACTGGAGTTTGCGTATACGTCAGACAGGACATCTGTTCTCGACGCCTTGGCAGTATCGAAGGTTTGGACCTGTCTGATTATGCGGAGAGATCTGTTCATGATTTTGCCTTAGCATATGATCCGACACAACTGGTTACTTCTTCTACGCGGATTACAGATGTGGAAGATCATGCACCTTCCCTGTTGGATCTTCTGCTGACCTCTCATCCGGACGGATATCAGATTTCCGTCGACGTCCCTTTAGACTCCTCCGATCATTATCTTTTCCAGAGTGTCACTCACGCTGAATCGCGGATGCATTCTGCATGCTGCTGCCGTGTTTGGCAGTATCGGTCAGCTGATGTGGATAGGATGTGGTCTTTCTATGCATCCTACCCTTGGGGGTGAGTTTGCTTCTCGCCGGACGATCCCAACGTTGTTGCTGATTCTGTCGCTGATGTGTTACTTCAGGGTATGGAACTTTTTATTTCTTCCTCTGTGGTGCCCATCGGAGGCAAATCTTGGCCATGATTTGGTCGCTCCTGTAAAATAGCATCACGCTATAAGCAGGAGTGCTACCAAGCCTGGGCTGACGCATCAACATCCCGGGAGGTAATGGCGATGGGCCAATAGTTAGATGGGTCTGAGCGGTAGCCTTTTTTACGGATCGGGTGGACGAGTGCCGTCTTCCATGTAATTTTGCCAAACAATTGGAATCAAAAATGTTCAACAATTATGACAGCAAAACGTAGGATTCAGCATAAATGAAACACCAAGGACCTTCTGGCCCTTCGTCAAATATAAAAAGGGTAGAATGTTTGTCCATCTATAATGATATATGAATATCATTAGGCCAAGGTAATATAATCTGAAATATATTTTTACGCGCCGAAGTCGACGGCACTAGCGCCATTTAGTATCAAATTGTAGAACTAAACTTTCTAGAAGCTCTACACTCGATCTTTCTGCGCTTGGTCGGTTGGCGCGCGTATTTACTTGAATATTCTGGATGTTTTCGTGGAAGAGCCCTATATAAAGGCGCTGCAATACGCGATCGGGGAAGTATTGGATTCGGCGAGACAAGCGAAGCTTCGGAGCGAAATAAAGTGAATTAGTGTGATTAATTATTAGTGTTTTAAGTTTTAATTCGTGTAAAGAAAATAAAAGTGTTAATATAGGTAATTTTATCGGCAATTTTTATTGTCACGAACTTCAAGCTCGTAACAATTGGTGTCAGAAGTGCGATAAAATCATGCCGATTTTACCTAAGGAGGAAACGGAGGTTGTCCTTACCCGAAGTCAACGCCAGCAGGAGACGGACGAAGAAGATTTGGTGGTGCAACGCCGCAGACGTCGGAGGGCCAGCCGCCGGCTGCGGGCCCGTCAGTAGCTCCTACATCTGCAGCACCTGACTTAGATGCTCTGATGGTGATGCTGCAGGGGCAGGCTCGCCGACAGGAAGAGCAGGCCCGTTGGTTGAAAGAGCAGCAGGAGGAACAGGCTCGCCGACAGGAGGAACAGGTCCGTCGGTTGGAAGAGCAGCTGCGGGGCGGACAGGATGAACAGGCCCGCCGACAAGAGGAACAGGCCCGCCGACAGGAGGAAGAGGCCCGTCGGTTGGAAGATCAGCAGGCGGAACAGGCTCGTCGGTCGGACGAGCAGATGCTCCTCATGAAGGACCTTCATGCTACCTTTGGGAAAGAGATAAGGGAGGTGAAGGATAGGGTTGCTCAGCATGATAACCGCCTGTCGGAAGCTGAAACCCAAATCAAGGAAGCTAAAACCCAAATCGACCAAGTGAACAATCTGGTTGATTACGTGGTGGCTGACGTGAAGAAAACGCTGGACGACCTCAAACTGGGTGATGGAACTACAGGTCCCGTAGTACCTGCTACACCTTCGCTACGTGGGTTCAAAGTGCCACCGTTCGACGGGACTTCTTCCTGGTCAGCCTACAAAATCAAGTTCGAGGCTGTTATGAAGGCGAACGGCTGGAATAAAAGTCAGGCCATGACCGCTCTCACACTAGGCCTGCGCGACCAGGCCCTAACAGTTCTGGAAGCTATCGGGGAGGAAGTGACTTACGAGCAGCTCCTTGAGGCATTGGAGGCTAGATATGGCGACGCTCACCTGGAACACGTCTTTCGAGCGCAGCTTAGAGATCGCATGCAACGCAGCAACGAAAACCTGCAGCAGTGGGCTCTAGAGGTGGAGAGGCTGGTGCGAAAAACATACCAGTCTGTACCTGCGCTAATTGAAGGGAACCTGGTGCAGACATTCATCGACGGCATCCGCGACCCGGAAGTCAGAGCTGCTGTGAGGCTCGGGCACCACAAGATGCTTAAGGACGCCTTGGCCCATGCACTGGAGGTGGAGGCCGTGCGGCAGGATCATCGTTCCTATCGCGTCAGGGAGGTCGCAGTAGCTACAGTTCTCGACTGCAACAAAGGATACAGCCCTAGGTGCTATGGCTGTGGGGAAAGGGGCCATCTTCGATCCAGCTGCCCTAAGCGAACCCTAGAAAGGGAAGGTGAACGATCTCAGAAGGGAAGTGCGGCTAACATCACCACCCAGCAGTAGCCGGGATACGACTTTACTATCAGACATCGCAGCGGGAAATCTCATGGCAACGCAGATGCATTGTCAAGAAGACCTTGTCGTGAAGATTGGAGACATTGTACTAAGCAAAAGAGTAAGAAAGTGGTATCCGTGAGGATGCTCAGGACAGACCACCTCAGCAACGAGTGGAAGGACAGCCTACGACATGCACAGCAGGAAGATCCGGACATCAAGCCGATTCTGGAATGGATGAAGGCCCGTGCTACCAAGCCCAAGTGGAGCGACGTCTCAGCGACGAGTTCGACCACTAGAGGCTATTGGGCCCAGTGGGACGGCTTGCTGATTCAGGATGGAGTCCTGTGCCGCAATTGGGACAATGGTCGAGGAGACAGCTGTCGTTTGCAAATGGTTGTCCCTAAGGCTAAAGTGCCGAATGTTCTACAGCTGTGCCGTAATGGTCGTTCAAGAGTTCATCTGGGAGTTAAACGAACTCTGCTGAAGGTCCGAGAATAGTTTTACTGGGTCCATTATCGTGACGATGTCGACGCCTGGTGTCGTACATGTACAAGTTGTGCGGCCGTGCGGGGACCTCAGACACGTAGTAGAGGAGCACCGAAACTGTACAATGTTGGTGCACAATGGGATAGGACAGCCCTTGACACTGCGGAGCCGTTACAGAAAGGCGCAAGAGGGATTCCTAAGATCGTCCATGTGGATCGCTTGGCGCGATATTATGGGGCCGATAATGCTCGGGACGAGCATGTCTTAGGAGGGGGCAGTGTTACGCGCCGAATTCGACGGCACTAGCGCCATGTAGTATCAAATTGAAGAAATAAACTTTCTAGAAGCTTTACACTCGATCTTTCTGCGCTTGGTCGGTTGGCGCGCGTATTTACTCGAATATTCTGGATGTTTTCGTGGAAGAGCCCTATATAAAGGCGCTGCAATACGCGATCGGGGAAGTATTGAATTCGGCGAGACAAGCGAAGCTTCGGAGCGAAATAAAGAGAATTAGTGTGATTAATTATTAGTGTTTTAAGTTTTAATTTGTGTAAAGAAAATTAAAGTGTTAATTTAGGTAATTTTATCGGCAATTTTTATTGTCACGAACCTCAAGCCCGTAACAATATTTAGCGATTTTTTTCTATGGTAATTTTCTTTCACCAAACTCGCAGTAACCATGGCACCCGATATGAGACCGATAATTAGCTATCATAGACTATTTCGGGTGAAATCTCGATACAAGTTAGTGAAAGTGAAGTCTTTTAGCTTTTAAATTCAATTGATCTTAATACATTTGCAGTTCCAGATGTTGTACCACCCATGTTTATTAGTCAATGTGCTAAAAGCTTGACTATGATATTAACAATATTATACAGATGTTCTCTTAAGGAAGGAAGAGTACCTAGTAATATTTGAAAATCTGTATTTATTACAGCATCCATAAAAAAGGTCCAAAGGATCGTCTAGAAAACTACAGGCCAATATCCAAGCTTTGTTTATTCTTCAAATCTTAAATACTTGAGTATATCGTGTACTGGTCTGTATATAATGGCATCAAACATACACTCAGTGATTATTAACACGGCTTTTTTAAAAGTAGATCTACTGTTTCGAGCCTTATTGTCTTTTCTGACCATTTAATTAACATCATGTCTGTGCGCTTACGAGTGGACGTAGTCTACACTGATTACGGTAAAGCATTCGACAGTTTAGATCACGTTATACTTCTCAGCAAACTACTCGAAGTAGGTATCAGGGGAGATCTGCTTAGGAAGTTCAAGTCTTATATGGAGAATCGTTGCCAAACGGTAGTACTCGATGATTAAACATCTGCAACTGAGAAAATCCCTTCAGGAATACCGCAGGTGATATAGATTCCTGCTCCACTTACTCCAAATTAATGCTTTATGCTGATGAGATGAAAATTTTATGTCCCATCACAAATACTTCTGACTGCTTTGGTCTGCAATGTGATCTCAATGAACTTGAATGATATTGTTTACGCAACAAACTTGACTTAAATGTGTCCAAGTTTTTTATCCTTACTTTTACCCGTAAACCCAATCGCAACGTATTTCTTTGTTATTTTGGTGTATCGTAATTGTTTGGTTTGGTGGTTTCCCCCTTAAATCTCGGCTGTTTGGTTTCCCTGACGAGGGCTTTCCAACTGAGTACTTCCATAGCCACAACTTAGTAGCCAGAACTATTCACCAGGAGCTCGCTTTAAAATACAGTCTCGGGACCGAAAATTGCCGTTTTATAAGTACTTGCCGGAAGCCGTGCTTGAAAATGATCGCGCCCGGCTCTACTGAGACTAGGCCATCGTCACATACAGGACCGTTCTTGCGAAAAAACCTGATATTGTTTTTTTATAGGATTGGGTGACAAACAAGCAAACAGTCCACCTGGTTGTAAGTGGTTGCTGTGGCCCATAGACATCTACATCTATCCTCGATTACGAATCAAAATGTGGATGCATTGTCACCCTTGAGGACTAAAATGGAATGCCTCGTTTCTAGTGAAAAGGGTCTCCGGTTCTCTACACTCACCATACGAAACACAGCGGCATTAATCTACTATTTTACGCTGGTATTCCGTAAGAGCGTGATCCTTCCCCGGTCGAGCCAACCTATTCGTGCCTCAACCATACTACTAATATAACTGCAGCATGGTTATTACCACGTATATTAATATTGTGGTGATGGAACGGACACAGTTAAGGATATTTTTGATCAACATTAGCATTCCGTATGACGAGAGCCTCGTGAAAGCTGAAACAGATAATCTAAATATTTCTACTCAGGCATTATTGTTTATACTATATACTACACCTGAAGACGTATTGAATAAAACTATTATTATTATTACATTAGATTTGATAAACCACAAATCCTCGCAAAAGAACACCGATTCCTACCAAGGATGATACGGGAGGCTATTGAAATCAAAAACATCCTAATTTCAATAGAGAAGATGGATGGGTGCTGTCATCTGCTTGAGATCCTATAATTAACAAAATTAAACCCAAACCCAAGCATACCACTGCAAGACTTCATGATACTCAGACCAAAAATTAAAATTCAAAAACTGAAGGTAGCCGGACTAACTATGATATTGGGACGTCTAACATCTCAGTCCCCTCCGTGACCATGGGTGGTGTAAAGCACCCGAAACGTCGGGAATTAAAAACTAACTAAATATAGTTTTATTCAATGTCTAGTGTTCGCGTAAATTTAAGAAATCATTACCTGAAGACGTAGCTGAAGTGGTCCGTAGGGCCCTACTGTGGAAAAGACAAGGAATCAACGGGGTACATCACTACTAGCTAAACTGGTTCGTGGTGTGTGGTGTGTTCACGATGTACTCGCTCGAAAGTTTCAAGAAGCTCTCGACCAGAATTCGCTCCCGAGCCTCTTCACCACTGGGATCACTTGGTTCCTAAAGATCAGGATACCACCAATCCGAGCGAATACCACCCTATCACGTATATACTCAACATATACAGGACACTGACATCCATTTAGAGCGCCAAAATCACTCGTCACCTGGACTTAAGTCAGGTGATGTCACACGTGCTCAAAATGGGTGTCAGTGTCTGTATGTTGGGTGGTCCGTCGATTTCCTTTCCTTCCTTCAAATTGTCGGCCGTTTGGTCTCCCTGCCTAGAGCTTTCATCTGTTTGGGCTTTTATTTTTTTGTGTAATATTTATTTATTTATGTTAGTATATTAAATATATATTTAGGTATATTTATCATTTCCTTTTATGTATTAATCCCAACCAGGTGTGTATACTATATTAATACCACAAAATAGTAATAATGTTTATTTATTTGCACGCCATAGCAATAGGATATTTTATTTTTATAATTATGATTTCATTCAATTTATCTAACCCGTAAATAGCTGTAAGGCACTGGAATCCTCATTTTAGTTAAGAACTGACTGTCATCAAAAGCAATAAAGAATGGGTTTAACGCTTTTTTATTAGGTTGTAGTATTAGTTTATTGTTACGCATCAAGTACAATTTTTTTTATCGTTAAACATTTTGTCTACATTCATGATTTATTGACTTCACATCCTTTAAACTTCCCACTGCTATACACCTCTCATTTCTGGAAAACTTTTTAGGGTAAATTAAATATCCACCGCGCTGTTTTGTTACATGTTACCGGATTTCACGCGTGTCCAAATATTTTTATTAAAATTCTCGGACATGGAGACTGTTTATCCTCCCAATGTTTTCCTTCATTGCTGAGCAAATGGCATTAACTAGTACCGGTGGGGTTTGAACTCGCGTTGCTCGCGTTCTATGTTACGGCTTTGGTTACGGCAAGTGCCGAGCGAGCGAGTCCAAAGCGCTCGAGGCATCGCGATAAAATTACGAGGAGTAGGTATTTTGTTTCGATTTATTTAATTATATAACGCTAATTAAACATTAACATATATGCATCATAAAAAAGAAAAATACGTCTAGCTTGCTGTGAATTTCTTTTATTGGTAAAAAATACAATATTTCTTCGTTGAGGTGTAAAAGAATTAAATTTATACGTTTATTTTTCTCCTAATTCAATGTTTACAACTATTTTTAATATCTTAAATATTTTTTTTGGGTTTTTAAACATTCACAGGTTTAATTCGCGAGCTTCTGTCGATTATAGTTAAGTAGCTATGTGGGTTTTATGTTACAACATGCAAGCGCGGTAGAAGCCGAATCAGGGCCGCACGTATCCGGACGTACCTACAAGGGTACAACATTCACGCGGGGTGGACGCTTGAGCGGTTAGGCTGTAATCTACTAACCCGTTTTTAGCTTAGCTGCTCTTTCTGTTGCAAGTGTGACATCGATTATTGTGCGACAGCGTTTATTTATGAAGGTTGGTTCAGAATCAGTGTTTAAAATGGTTAGATTAGTGCTAAATAAATATTCAACTAAAACCTACCTGGTTCATTAGGTTTTTTCATTCCCCAAAGGGGATGATGCGCGTTGGAGTCCGTCCCGATCACAACCTATAGTCCGGCCCTCTCACAGAAATGCCTGACGCCTGACGAGTTCGGGAGGGGGAGGGGTGTCTTCCTCAGGCATGTAGACCGAAGCGACGACTAACCTTTCCTCCTGTGTGTTTTGTAATGCTACGGCATACATGTCTCTGGAACAGAAATCTGTTAATGGTTTTGCACAGATATTTTTAGAAGTATAAATACACGCTCTAGGCTTGTCGCGCTTACAGTTGTAGAATAACTTACCTCTTAGGTTGTTTAGGCCTTTAGTTTTACCAGCCCCAACTCATGGCTCTTGGATTAAGGATACGGCCGTCCTTTGTGCCTCCAACCACTTGCTTAATTGAACCGACGCTGTCTCATTGTGGTGGAGGTTAGCCTGCACTAGGCTAGTTTTGGACGAGGAGCACGCCATCATCGATCGCGTCATCCCCGTCCCCGCCTAAAAATAAGCCAGCCAGCAGATCTCGAGTCTCATCGTCAGCTACCGAGTCGGAACTGGACGGCAAAATGCAGTCCTCTTCGTCGCTCAGCGAGCTGCCGCTGAGCCCAGTTTCCACTGGGAGCTTCGGCTCGGTTGTGCAGGCCGTTTTTTATACAGATGTCTATGAGTCATATAGTATTTATTTATGGACTGATTGCTTGTTAGTCACCATACTCTATAAAAAAGAAGGAAACACATGTACATCGTGGTCCTTCGATCTTTTTTATTCATGAGGTAAAAAAATCGACAGTGTTCAAATTGAAATGAAGCAAATAAAAAAAGGTACAAATAAGGATGCTTAAGGGTATTTTGTAAATACGCTTAATTCGTTTCAAGTGAATTTTGAAGTAAGGCGACCATATGGGACTCGCATATTCCAAAATTTTAAGCACGTAGATATTCAAAACGACTATATGGCTAATTGGGCAATTATATCCTTGACAAGTGCGTATAATGAAGCCCATATAAAGAAGTATTTTAAACCTCTGTCAATAATTCCATTAATTTGATAGGAAAAATGCATTTTTTATGAAATGAATAAACTCAAGTCGCGCACCACCTGAGCATTTTCAATTACAACGCCATTAAAATGATACACACAATTTTTAGGAATTTTATATCTTGCCATAATAATTCATCTCAGATTTTTCACTTTTCTCTAATCGCTAACTGTGTAAGATTATTCGTATTAGTAACATTATTCACTATGACTTATCGTCCCTTAGGTGACGTAAAAGGCGATAGAAAGAAACTGAAACAGGAGATGGGCAGCAGCTTCTTCTTCACAAGGACTCAAAATTATTAAAATTAAACAGCGAGTGCCAACCCGTCCGCAAAGTGTGGCAATTGTGCCAAAATCCCCCCATGAGGCAATTTATGTGGGAGGCCCATGTTCAGTGGTGGACTATATAGAGGCTATTATGGACGGATGGAGGGATGGATAGGTAAATGGTTAGATGGATATTACATTGTCAGTGCAAGAAGTGTTTGAAATAACTAATTACAATGTCGCCAGTTTCAGAACAAGTGATGAGAACAAGAACACCGGATGAATCTTACGTTTGAAGTTTATAGCCAGTTTGGGATATTCTTTATTTAACATAAATACTATATTACTATTTCAATTACGACGTCAACACATAAATAGATAATGGTATATAAGATTCACATCCGGACATTCCGGATATTTCATTAAGTCATCTTTTACGATACCAGTGACGAGAAGAGGTAAAGTTTCTATTATGTCGCTATCATAAAAGAAATACACAAGAGTGTCAGTAAAATCATCGTAGACCAATAAACATAGCGATAGCAAGAAATTTTAACGAAATTGAAACGAGCATACAGTACTCCTATTCGTTAATTGGTGCTCTGAACTGATGAACACTTACATCTATTATCGATTAAGAATATTAATCAAGATGCGTCATAATTTAAGAACTAAGATGGAATGCCTTCTTACCAGTGAAAAGGTTGTTCGATTTTCTACACTTATTATAAGAAACACACCAGCATTATATTACTATTTACGGTTGGTAATCAGTCGGAGCGTGGTCTATCCCCAGTAGAGCCGACTCATTGCTGCAAGAAAGATAGAGCTGCAGCGTGGTTTTATCAAGTCAATCTATACTCAACAAGAATGAGTAAAGACAGTAAATGTAAAAAATATACTATAACACCTTTTGTATCGGGCAGACTAAACTTTTTCTGTTAACATTTTTGTATCCAAAATTTGTTTTAAATGAAATACTAGTTTAAATTAAGAAAATAATAAGTGATAAAATATATGTCTTTATTATAATCATTTACGAGTTAATAACAGTATTTATATATTTATAATTATAATAAACTAAACTATAACTAACATAATATTTAAAGTGTACACCATTAATACGCGGAGTAAGAGAATTACACACACATACCATCCAGTGTACGAGGTGTGTTCAAAAAATAAGGTGACTTTATATTTTTATGAAAAACAATTTATTTATTCATCAATATTTATGTTGTCCCCTTCAAAGTAATCCCCCTCAGATATAATACACTTGTGCCAACGCTTTTGCCAATCGTCAAAGCATTTCTGATAATCACCTTCTGGTATAGCCTTTAGCTCTTTCAGCGATGCAGTTTTTATCTCTTCAATCGTTGCAAATCTTCATCCTTTCATAGGTCTCTTCAGTTTTGGGAACAGGAAAAAGTCACATGGGGCCAAATCCGGTGAATATGGTGGCTGAGGCATGATTGTAGTGTTGTTTTTGGTCAAAAAACCTCTCACAAGCAAAAAGCGAAATTGAGCAATTTTGGAACAAATTTCGCTGACACACGTTTCATGCCCAAAATATCCGAAAAAATTTCATAGCAAGAGCCAACGGATATGCCAACATCCTCCGCAACTTCTCTGATAGTGATTCGACGATTTTCCAAAACAATTTTCTTCACTATTTCAACGTTTTCATCGCTTGTTGACGTGCTGGGGCGTCCAGAGCGAGGTTCGTCATTGGCATCTTCTCGGCCATCTTGAAAGAGCTTGTACCACTTATAAACGTTTTTTTTTACTAAGAGTAGACTCACCGTATGCCACTATCAACATTTCAAGTGTTTTGGAGCACGTAATTCCATTTTTTACACAAAATTTGATGCAAATTCTTTGATCCATTTTTTTGATAGAAGAAAATCGCCGAGCACACCAAAGTACGTCTGACCTTTGTAACTGTCAAAAATAAACTAAACATGCTATACACTTCAAACTTGAAACACATGCTCAAGACATGTGTACCAATGCAACAAAATACAAAAATCGAAAATCGAATGTGCGTTGCCCGCGAAATTCAAAAAGTCACCTTACTTTTTGAACACACCTCGTATACCGTGGGAGGTGCCTAACGAAATTAAACAGGATATAGGCCGCAACATTTTTCACAGATAGCTCAAAATAAGAAAGAAAGTGGAAGGCCAATATTCAGGCTTTGGTAGGATGTCCTAAATTAATAAATAAATAACCTTACTTTAAAGTATCTTAAACAATTAATTGACCTTAAAGAGGCGAGTTAAGAATATCCACTACCCCATATCTTACCGCGAGTGTCATGAGAGGCGACAGAGGGAAGCAAATTAGGAGATGGACAGCAACTTATTCCTAATAATGACTAAAAATATAAAACTACGGTGGGCAGGCCGCTTGCCAAGAGCGACAAGTATGGCAAATATTCCACCTATGAGACAATCTATGGGGGTATTTGTTTTTTGTTCTTTGTTTGTTGTGTTGTTGTTGTGTGGAGGACGGAGTGCAGAGTTGGCACGTGTAATGTTAGAGGGGGCATGAGAGATAAGACGAATGAGTTGATCGAAATAATGAAAGAAAGAGAATTAGATGTCGTGTGTATGTCGGAGACCAAACGGAAAGGCAGTGGTATTGAAGAGCTCCCTGGCGGGACGTTAGCTATATGGTCCGGAGTCCCGGAAAGCGAGAACGCCTGCCAAGGAGTGGGAGTGCTGTTGTCGTCCCGGTTGGTCGATCTTATGACTGAATACAAGGTTGTGAACTCAAGGCTTCTCTGGGTTCGCTTCAAAATGGGACTGACGAAGTTATTCCTTTTGGCTGTTTATGCGCCGGTAGCTTCGTCGTCCAGGGCTGAGCTGGAGGAGTTTTGGGAGAATGTAAGAGAAGTTCTAGATTTGGTTAAGGGAAACGAAAGAACTGTTGTATGTGGTGATTTGAATGGATGGGTAGGTATCGCTCGACCAGGATACGAGTCGGTGCTTGGAAAGTTTGGCGATAAAAGGGTTAATGATGCTGGCAAGCTTATACTGGCTGTATGCAAGGAAAAGGGTCTTCTTGTGACAAACACTATGTTTAATCACAGGAAGATCCATATGTACACTAGATAAAGAAAGAATGAGAGAAGTATGATTGATTTGTTCCTGGTGGATGACCGACTGAGAAAACAGGTGATGGATACACGAGTGTTCAGGGGTGCTGACCTGGGAACGGATCATTATCTAGTAATTACTAGATTTAGGGGTTTGTTCGCGGGTTGGCGCCACCGGACGGCAGTAACAGAACCACAGTCGGTCTGTCGCATCCGAAGCTGGAAGCTTCAGGAAGCGGATACTAGGGACAAATATCACACGAGGGTAGCCGAAAAGCTTGACACCATCGATGGCAGGAAAGAATGTGTGGAGAGAACATGGCAGAACCTTAGGGATGGAATAGTAAGTGCAGCGGAAGAAGTATGTGGTACGACAAAAAGAGGTAGTAGTAAAAGAAGAGATGCATGGTGGAATGATGAAGTGAAAGAAGCTGTAAAAAAGAAGAAAAAAGCATGGTTAGACTACTTGGCCTCCAGTAACGATGAGCATATGAGAGAGAAGATGAAAGAAAGATATAAGCTGCAGAAAGTTCATGCGAAAACATTGATTGAGGAAGTACGTGAAAGGTATAGAATAGAAGCGGACGAGAGGTTGTCGCACAACTTTAGGGAAAACTCCAAACTCTTCTGGAAAGAGGTTGGAAGGTCCCGGAGTGGTGCGACAGCTTTAAGAATGAACAAAGTGCTTTCGAGAACCAATGACGTCCTCTCAGAAAAATCGGACGTCATGCAGCGATGGAGTGAATTTTATGGAGAAATGTATGCGTGTCATGATCTTAGTGAAGGATCCGGGGGTGACGCCGTGACTGGCACGCCAGACACGGACCTCGATGACACTGAGGTCATCAGCATGAAAGAGATTGAACGTGCGATTCGAAGTTTGAAATGTGGTAAGGCTGCGGGACTAGACAGAATTACTGCTGAAATGGTCAAGTACGGTGGACTCCGCGTCTGGGACAGCTTTCATCTGCTGTGCAATTGGTGCTGGCGGACGGGAGATGTCCCGGATGATTGGCGATCCGCGGTCATTGTGCCTTTATATAAAGGTAAAGGTTCACATTTTGACTGCGGGTGCTATCGGGTGATCAGCTTGACCAGTTTAGCAAGTAAAGTTTACTCGAATGTTTTGACACGCAGGATGCAAGAGAAATCGGAATGATTCTTATGGGAGGCACAATGCGGATTTAGTCCTGGAAGAGGATGCACGGATCAAATGTTTTCTCTCCGCATGATCACGGAGAAGCTTCTGAGTGTTAACCAGAGGATTTTCTGTGCTTTTGTGGATCTGGAGAAAGCATTTGATAAGGTTATAAGGAAGAAAATGTGGGAACTGTTGCCGGGATATGGTGTGGATGGTCGATTGTTAAGGGCTGTTCAGTCACTTTACTATAACTGTAAAGCCTGTGTGCGGGTAGGGCATGACCTGTCACCTATGTTTAGCGTCCAAGCGGGCGTAAAACAGGGTTGTGTCATGTCTTCCTGGCTGTTCATACTGTATCTTGACAGCTGTTTACAGAAGCTGAAAGATAGCTGTTTGGGTGTGAAATTGGGTGACATAAAAGTTAATTGTCTGCTGTATGCTGATGATGCAGTGCTTATTGCACCATCAGAAGCAGAACTGCAGGCATTAGTCACGTGTATGAAAGAGGAATGTGAAATTAAAGGTCTCCGTTTGAATGCTAATAAAACTAAGGTTCTGGTATTTGAAAAGGACGAAGAGAGAACGAAATGTGAAATATGGGTAAATCAGGAATGTCTAGAACAGGTAAATGAAATTGTATACTTGGGGAGTGCTTTCAGCCGGGATGGAAGATGTGATTTAGATGTGGATCGGCGTGTCGCTGCCGGAAACAAAGTCAATGGTGCCCTGAATGCATTAGTCAAAAGGCAAGGCGTGGTGAAGAGTACACGCCTTGCAATACATAACGCAGTGTTGGTACCGACTTTGTTATATGGCAGCGAAACCTGGGTATGCCAGAAGAAGCATAAAAGCAAGTTGAATGCAGTGGAGATGCGATCTCTTCGTAAAATGTGTGGCGTTACCATAGCCGACCGAAAGCGAAACGAAGAGATTCGCAATATGGCAGGATTGAAAGATGACCTTATCACAAAAATTGATAGGGGCGTACTCCAATGGTTTGGGCACGTTGAACGAATGAGTGAAGACCGAATGGTGAAGAAAATATATAGAGCGAAAGTAAATATTAAAAGGTGTCGAGGTAGACCGAGACTAACTTTCGAAGACCATGTGAGCAAATTGCTCGAAGAGGGGAGGGTCAAGAGTACTCGGATACCGAGACGTGCATGTATGAAGAAGTTAATGAACCTGAAAGAAGCGAAAGAGGTATGTAAGGATCGTGACACTTGGCGATCTGTTCTCTCTGGCTACCCCGTTAGGGATTGTGCGTGACGATAAGTAAGTAAGTAAGTAAGTGTTCTTTGTTCATTAGCGGACTTTAATAGGCTGTCACGGTAACGGTAGCTTTAATATACTTTATTAAGATTTAATGTTATATTTTATACTATGTATGCATATGCATATATATTGGAAAACGTGTTTTGAACCCTCTATTAGCCATTTCATTGGTCAAAACTCAACAATGAAAACTCAACAGTGCGCAATGGCTCCGAAACGCACAAGTCGATATTACTCCTCTCTATAACCACTTATCATCGTATGATTGAAGGCTCGACGAATGCAAAGGATAAAACACTTAGGTTCACGCACACATTTTTCCGCTTCGGAAACTTTCAGTCTAACGGTTAGCATGAACAGCTATTACATTGTAGAACTTTAGCACTGTCCTATTGTTGCCATAATTAATGCCTGGTACATGGCGAGTTACCACTAGCGTCATCTAGTATCGAGTAGAAGAACTAGGAGAGTCCAGATCTTTATAGGAAATTCCATACTAGAACTTTCTACACCTAGTCGGGACAAGTATGTGCTCGAACATCCTAGATGTTTCACTAGGAGAGGCGCTATATAAGGCCGGTAAGGACCGCGAACGAATAATAATAATAATAATAGAAACACCCCATAATAATAATAAATATTTATTTGCGTAAAACATGGTACATTTTTAGGTCTTATAACATAGTGTACATGCGTGATTTACCGGTTTATCGGTATGTAAATATTACGTCAACGTGCAATTGTATAATTAAAATTAGAAAAATACAAAATTACAATATTATTTCATCTTAATTTGAATAAAACAGTAAAAGAAATATAATGCCAAACTAGTATAATGTCAATCTTACAAACTAAATCATTTGTCGATTTAAAATGTCATACATCAACAACAACTCGCTTGAGGTGACCGTCACGGCAGAATTTGATAAATTCATTTATGTCATAAAAACAATTTTCAATCTTAATCCCGAAAATAATTTTTTTAAAGTTTAAATGTCAAGTTTCGAATATGGTTCGGAAGTTAATTAAATAGTCGAACGTGAAGTAAATTATATATATTTGACCAACACCGTATTTAATGACACGAGAAATGTGTGTCGAATTTCCCCACAGAATCAGTCCATACCTCAGTATAGAACCGACGTATCCGAGGTAAGCCATCAGAGCTGTCTTGAATGAGTATTGAATTGGCAAAAACAAGCAAATACTTCGAAGCGATATAAAAGCAAAATAAAGTGATCACTAGTACAATTTTGTTTTATTATTTGTGTGTTTTAAGTTACAATTGGTGTTCGGTAACTAAAGTGGCAATTTTGGTAATTCACTCGGCAGTTTCTACTGTCAAGGACCCCAAGCTAGTACAAAATGATGTCAGAAGTAGGATCGAATCATGCCGATTTAAACTAAGGACGACACGGTGGGTATCCGTACCCGAAGACAATCTCAACCTTAGCAACGGAATTACTGCTCCCGTAGTAGCTAAAACACGTTCGTCACGTTAATTTAAAGTGCCGCCGTTCGACGGGACTTCTTCCTGGTCGGCCTACAACAACAGGTTCGAGGTTGTCATGAAGGCAAACGGTAAATGATGTTATTAACTCGTAAATGATTAAATTAAAGACATATATTTTATCACTTATTATTTTCTTAATTTAAACTAGTATTTCATTTAAAACAAATTTTGGATACAAAAATGTTAACAGAAAAAGTTTAGTCTGCCCGATACAAAAGGTGTTATAGTATATTTTTTACATTTACTGTCTTTACTCATTCTTGTTGAGTATAGATTGACTTGATAAAACCACGCTGCAGCTGTATCTTTCTTGCAGCAATGAGTCGGCTCTACTGGGGATAGACCACGCTCCGACTGATTACCAACCGTAAATAGTAATATAATGCTGGTGTGTTTCTTATAATAAGTGTAGAAAATCGAACAACCTTTTTACTGGTAAGAAGGCATTCCATCTTAGTACTTAAATTATGACGCATCTTGATTAATATTCTTAATCGATAATAGATGTAAGTGTTCATCAGTTCAGAGCACCACTTAACGAATAGGAGTACTGTATGCTCGTTTCAATTTCGTTAAAATTTCTTGCTATCGCTATGTTTATTGGTCTACGATGATTTTACTGACACTCTTGTGTATTTCTTTTATGATAGCGACATAATAGAAACTTTACCTCTTCTCGTCACTGGTATCGTAAAAGATGACTTAATGAAATATCCGGAATGTCCGGATGTGTATCTTATATACCATTATCTATTTATGTGTTGATGTCGTGATTGAAATAGTAATATAGTATTTATGTTAAATAAAGAATATCCCAAACTGGCTATAAACTTCAAACGTAAGATTCATCCGGTGTGGAGCGTTGTGGTTGCGAAAATTCCTTCCACAGTTAGATGATGCCGTTTGTGATGCGTGTTTAATGAGAAATTTCGTAATAATAATAATTTATTTCCTTAAATTTTACAGATTGTTGCTTAACTCAAGTCTCTTTTGACCTGGGCCTGTTCAATTACAATGTGATTAGAATGATATACACAATTTTTAGCAAAATGCCCCTATGAGGCAATTAGGAGGCCTACTACTATGGACTATATAGGTGCTATAATAGATGGATTTAGGGATGAATAGTTGGATGGATAGATAGATTTTACATTGTCAGTGCAATTAGTGGTTAAAATAACAGACTTCTATATCGCCAGTTCTAGAAAAAGTGGATAAGGTGGATGGCGGAGAGTCAATTTTATTTATTTATTCGTAATTAAAAACCTGTAAATTACTTCCACAATAGTATTTTCTCCTGTATCGTGGAGACAGTTCACATACATAAGTTTCACAAGGACAAACATCCAGACTCGGAACAATTATTTAGATAACGAACATATACTTTCTCCTTACGAAATTCGAACCCGGTTGCTCATACCGCAGCAACTTATTGCTAAGCCACTGCGATACGTAGCCGTCGCACATGGTGCAATTTGTTGGCAAAAGTTGTATAGAGCAATTAACTACTCTTGATTTTAAGTTTGGTTTTTGGTTTGAGGTTTCCCTTTCTAAACGATACCTCTGCATTAACTGTTATGTCAGATTTCAGTAAGCTGTAACAAAAAATACCGACACAAGTCTACAATTTTGTCTGCGCGAGCAGATTTTTGACTAAATATGCGTTTAGATCTTTGGCTACGTTCCATAAATACAAAATAACGCAAATATATATGGGATAGGAGATTGGTAGCATGTACCTGATAAAAGCTCAAAATAATAAGAAACTGCGGATGCAAACCCAAGGCTGTAAAGTAAAACAACTATGAAAATTATTGAATCTATGAAGTAATCTATGAATTGGCTAATCTGAAATTCTAAGTCATAATCAAGATATTTATTCTAACCACCACGCTCGGCATTTAATATTTACTAACGCTCAAATAGTTTCAACACATTTTGCCTAATAGTTCAGTTTACGGAGAGTAAAGCTAAAAACTCTTTTTTTCTACCTACGAATCTGTCTGGGTGGGCACAACCCTCTTATTTATTTTAATCAAATAGCAGTGCATGTACTAGTTGTATTCCGATCTAAAGAGTAAAGAGAGACATTATCAATACAGGCTGCGTGGAAGATTACAGGAGATATTAACACTTATTTCCAAATCTCGTTCCACGTGACGAAATGTGTTTAAAATTATCGAAGTAATGAGGAATATAGGTTATTAATAAATCCCTAAATGTAATGTAATTGCTTGCATTTTTAGCTTTATATAAATCGCCAGTCTAGCAGTTCTCATTCAAGTTAATAGCGATATATTAGATCCGCAGTGCGCTTCCAGCGGTTGCCTTAGGTAGGCTTACGTTTAAGCCAATGCACTGTACAGCTACTAAATAACTCTCTTGAAACAACATATTATAGTATTGTTATAAATATATTTTTTTTATATCAAGTGATCTTTGACCACAGTAGTTAGTGCATACAGCTACTTCTACAGTTACAGCTTATATTCTGTAGTCAAAATCAAAAACATTTAATATATTTAGAAAGATGTAACCACTAAAAAGCTTATCAATCAAATATACGTTGCATTAGTTCAGTCAGTCCTGGGATATTGTATCCACATATGGGGTGGAGCCACAAAAACAAAATTTCTGGAAGTTGAGAGAGCGCAACGTTGTTTACTAAAGGTTATGTATTCTAAGTCGTACAGTTTTCCCACAGCGGAACTCTATCAATACAGTGAATTATTATCAGTGAGAAAGTTGTATATATTGCAAACTGTTCTAAAACTCCACAGGTCTTTACCATTTAATTATAATAACCTAAATAAAAGAAGAAACAGGTTTATTTTAAAATTGCAGACAACTAAAACAAAATCAGCTAAACGACACTACAAAATACAATCAGCTCACCTATATAATAAAATTAATAAAATCATTGAATTATACCCTTTAAAATTGAGAGATTGTAAAATTAAATTATTTAATTGGTTGCAGCCGCTAAGTTATACTGACACAGAAGATCTTCTCTCAATGTGAATTAATAGGTGTAAGATATGTATTTTACAGCCGCTGGTCTATGCAACAGTTGTAATTATATTTATGTTATATTATCTCTTTCATAATACCTCTGTTCTTAAATATTATAAATTTAATTTAAAATATTTTCAGCTCTAGTTCCTTATCTTAAGAATTATGATTTATAGCAATAGTTTTATTTTTGTAAATTTAAATTCTAGATTTAAGGAAGCTCGAAACATCCAATGTATAGTATGTAAGCATCATGAAAGGGCGGAGCTGCCTGCCACAAGTATATATATATATATATATATATATATATATATATATATATATATATATATATATATATATATATATATATATATATATATATATATATATGCTTACTAGGCAGCTCCAACAATGAATATTGTATGGATATAAGTTTTTTGATGAAATAAATATATTTTGATTTTGATTTTGATTTAGAAAGAACCGGTATTCGTGCCGTTTTTACCCGATTATGTAAAGAGTACACAATCTGGAACCATTATTCTTATTGGTTTCTTATTTTATGTTTTATGTTTTCAAGCTATTGGACTGGAAAGGATATGATTTAAACATCAACTGAAAGTATATATCAATCATCTTCGATTTTTCGATGATATAGTGAATATGGCGATATCGCTGAGAGGCCTCAGCACTATGCCCAGTTATAATAGTAATAATCTTATATTTGCAAGTATATGGTTTTAGTTAAGTGTGAAATTCTGCGTCATATTCTGCTAATCTTATAACAGCGATTGGATATTAAATTAATGTCCTATTATTAAATGTTAGTTACTATCTATATTAATATCCTGGGCAACAAAGCTTAGCTCTTCGTTAAAAATGTATAATATATGATTTTATAGGGATTATACGTATGTTTAAACACTTGTAAAGTAAAACATTACCTATCTAAGGACTAATTGTCATCCATAACCGTGGTATTCATTTACATACACATTTTTTTCATTTTTTTAAATTAAATTATAAAATAAATAAAACGAATAAAGTAAAAAACGATTACACGATATGTAATTTAACCTGATTGCATATCGATAAAACTATTATTTTCTGTAACGATCAAGTAACAATCCAAAAAATCTACGCAAACAAAACATTTTATTAGTCTACATTAATTTACTTTTTGTTCAGTTCTGGAACTGTATGTTAAATTATAATACAAAAAAACCCCGGCCATATGGCCGGATTCTAATTCGCGCATTCTGCCGTACGTAGGGCCGTCCTTAGGCTGTTGAGCTAGTACCAATTACAAATTATATCGCGCGTGCAAGTCAAATCAAGTTTGGTACCTTATGCGAGAAAATAGAAAGCAAAGGAATTTTCCCAGAAATAAGAACAAGCTAGATCGATGTTTTGACCTTGTAATCTCCTAAAATTGTAAATTTTATCGAAATCGTTAAATATCTAAGAATTAAATAACAGTACATAGCAAATGTCAATCTGGGGGCACGACAGTGCCCCTGCCAAGTCGGTCAAAAAAGCGGCACTGCAGTACCATCCTTTTCTCGGAGCAGTTCAGGCCATTTTCTACCCCCTTTTACTTCGTTGTGGATAAAACTAGAAGCCTATTGTATAAAAACAGTATATTTCAAATTTTATATATATATATATATATATATCAATTTGAACTAGTAGTTTAAGAATTATAACCAGTCAAAATTTCTTAATTCTGTCACTCACTCACTAACTGACTGATCGATTATCAAAACTCTAAGGCACTTCTAGCGGACATAGAAGCATCAAATTTAGAATAAAATTTATTATTAGTGTATAAAACAAGGAAAAACTAAAATGTTTTGCAATTTAGTTCCAGTTTTCTAGATACATCAACTGCATGGATAACTTTGTATCCCATATACTCGTAAATGTACAGGATTACAAAGTTACATTTGCAGTGAATGGATCACTGTGTATGTATAATATAATGGAATAATAGGTTTGGATAAGTACTTTCGATATTTAAGAAAGAAAAGGTACCAGAAAGAAAAAAGGAGGACTATCTATAAAAAGAAATGAGATGGCAGCACTCGTTCATCTTATCCATTGAAACCAGAATATTTTTTTTTAATTTTAATATCCTCGCGTATCATTCTTGGTAGGAATCGGTGTTCTTTAGCTTTATGGTTTATCAAATCTGTGGTAGTGGTAGGGACGATCTTAAACATGTTTACAGACTGCAGACTTCCCGGAGCGTCGGTGCTTCACATCACCTATATATTCTTTCACGCGGGTTTTTATAGATCATTTTGTTTGTCCTATTTAAGAGAGACCACATTACCAATCTGGCTTGTACACTCTTGCATCTTTTCGAGGAATATTACACTTAATGGACAGTAAAAATTGTAGTATGTTTTAATGGAGGCTCGCTTTAAGATATAGCCAGCTTTTTCTGTGACTCCTCTGACTTACGGTAGTACAGCAGGCACACGCTCGACTATGGTCGGTTTTACTCGGTCACTGTGGCGTTGGCGCGGAACCCGAAGCTTGTTGTCTTGCAATACTTGCTTGACGTGCCGAAGCTCGGCGGCCAGATGTTTTCTGTCCCCTTCCCTCCGGACCGCGAAAACGAACAGACGTGTACTCCGTGATTGTGTTGTTTTTGTATATAAAATAATTCTTCAAAAATATACTAAAAATTCGTGCGTGTACCTGGGCAACATACTCGTAACGTAGTACCATCCTGCTTCCTTGAAGAGGTAAGCCACGCCCTTTGTATATTGCCAGCGTGCATACATTTGCTGCATAATTTTTGGCTCCACCCACCGCCTTTGCTCAAGAAGCGCCTGCTATTATAAAATAGCTAATCTGCAGAAAATTATTGCTTTGCTCAACATATTTAAAAATCATCATGCTTCGTTCACCGTATAAAGCAGGATCAGACTCCGATATCTCCAAACTACCGAAAACCGCTTCTTCGCTTGCGGTTTCAAGACAAAATAGACGTCACGATGAACTCTCAAGGGATGACTTTCTTTCGTTTAAGGAAGAAGTTATGCAAATGCTGAAGTCATGGAAAGCTGATCATGACAACACACTATCTAACATGGAAAATAGTCTTACAAATATAAAGAAGATAAATACAGACATAGAAAAGTCACTTGAATTTATATCTCAGAAATATGAGAGTATGCAAAACAAAATAATAACGCTTGAAAATCAATGTGAAGATAATCATTTAAATACATTATGTCTCTGGAAGAAAAAGTTGAGAAACTCTATCGAAATAGCAGAAGAAAGAGATAGAGACACGTAATATTCCTGACAAAGTAAATTCTGTGGACAATATAAAGTATCTAGGTATTGTACTTGATGAACACCTTAATTTTAAAATGCATATAAATCTCTTAACAAGTAAAGTTCGTAAACTAATATATATGTATTTAAAACACTACGATATGTTGCCAATTGCATAATTATACGCAACGTTTATTATGCTTTATGTCAGTCTATCATCACGTATTGAATTTCATGCTGGGGTGGTGTTGTAAGAACAATATTAAAGCCACTTGAAGTTGCGCAAAGAGCTATCTCAAAGGTTGCTACTTTCAAACTAGTGTTATTTCCAAATACTCATCTATATCAAAACTGCGCTGTCCTTAGTGTGAGGCAGCTCTTTATACTGCACACAGTATTACTTCAGCATAATAAGACTCCTTTCATAAAAATTTCTAAACGGCGTAAATACAAAGTATGCACACTTCCGCTAGTAAATTTTTCATTTATAAAAAGATTTTTTTACTCTCTAGGTCCTTTACTTTACAACAAAATAAATGCGAAAGTAGAGATTTACAAAGTGTCAACATTTAATTGTAAAACGTATTTCCTGCTAAATAAGTCGTGCCATCAAAAACATAACTTGTAAAAAAACCAAGTCTCCCAACTCAGTTCTTCTACCGTAAAAAGTCGTGAGATCCCCATGTAATACTAAGTCGGTTAATTTATTCAGTCTCTACTTATGGATCCTTTTGTTTTAAGTTATTACGTAATTAGCTAACCTTACAACATTTTATAGTGACCATATCAATGTTAAAAATCTTTTATGTTTTAAATATATAGATTGACTAGGCCATCGCATGAAAACCCAATGTATCTCACAATAATTTATGCAAGTTTAAAGGGTAATCTGTGCAAGTAATACATATTATATTAAATTAGATTGCTTAGTGCGATGGCCAAGTCAATCAATATATTTAAAACATGAAAGATTTTTAACATTGATATGGTCACTATAAAATGTTGTTACTACACTAACAAAACAATTAGGTGCATGACAGGAATGCGGTTACCGCGCCCTCTACACCGCACCTCGTCCCGCACGTCCCATAGTGACGCGCAATAATTACTTTCTGCGGTACAGTGTTGCCGTCCTTTCGTTACTAGGTTACTAATATTGAAGAAGAATCAAGATTTAAGTTATGAATACAGATTCATAGAACTTGAGAAACTAGAATATACAGTAAAAAAAATTTTCACCACGTCTGACAAATAATAAGGGTAGTTTAGCAAATTAACCATGTAGACCGGTTACGGCAGAAGTACTGGGAGATACAGGGACTACAAGACTCCAGAGAACTAATAATAAATATAAACGATGGCGACAGTGATGATGATACATCAGATTTTGAAAGAATTTCGGGGATTGAAGAATTGGAGTCAGATACTGATTCAGAATAAGTACTGTCACACATCAGCTGGGCGCTTCGAGAGCACTTTTAAAACCTTGACCCGTTATCTGTAGTCACTTTTCTGTCGTTTATTAAATTCATTAAAATTATTAATAATAAACATAAATTGTGTGTCTAATAAGTACCTCCGATCTAAAAAATCCTAAAATCAATTTACCTAATAGGCATTGCTGACCTAATTTCAGAATTTTCTTTCCCCAAAATTTCTGAAATTCTAAATACCATAAGTATCGTAATGACTGAAAATAACCATTCACTTATTTTCGTTTTAGTGGTCGATACATAACACTATACTTACTTACTTACTTACTTATCGTCACGCACAATCCCTAACGGGGTAGCCAGAGAGAACAGATCGCCAAGTGTCACGATCCTTACATACCTCTTTCGCTTCTTTCAGGTTCATTAACTTCTTCATACATGCACGTCTAGGTATCCGAGTACTCTTGACCCTCCCCTCTTCGAGCAATTTGCTCACATGGTCTTCGAAAGTTAGTCTCGGTCTACCTCGACACCTTTTAATATTTACTTTCGCTCTATATATTTTCTTCACCATTCGGTCTTCACTCATTCGTTCAACGTGTCCAAACCATTGGAGTACGCCCCTATCAATTTTTGTGATAAGGTCATCTTTTAATCCTGCCATATTGCGAATCTCTTCGTTTCGCTTTCGGTCGGCTATGGTAACGCCACACATTTTACGAAGAGATCGCATCTCCACTGCATTCAACGTGCTTTTATGCTTCTTCTGGCATACCCAGGTTTCGCTGCCATATAACAAAGTCGGTACCAACACTGCGTTATGTATTGCAAGGCGTGCACTCTTCACCACGCCTTGCCTTTTTATTAATGCATTCAGGGCACCATTGACTTTGTTTCCGGCAGCGACACGCCTATCCACATCTAAATCACATCTTCCATCCCGGCTGAAAGCACTCCCCAAGTATACAATTTCATTTACCTGTTCTAGACATTCCTGATTTACCCATATTTCACATTTCGTTCTCTCTTCGTCCTTTTCAAATACCAGAACCTTAGTTTTATTAGCATTCAAACGGAGACCTTTAATTTCACATTCCTCTTTCATACACGTGACTAATGCCTGCAGTTCTGCTTCTGATGGTGCAATAAGCACTGCATCATCAGCATACAGCAGACAATTAACTTTTATGTCACCCAATTTCACACCCAAACAGCTATCTTTCAGCTTCTGTAAACAGCTGTCGAGATACAGTATGAACAGCCAGGAAGACATGACACAACCCTGTTTTACGCCCGCTTGGACGCTAAACATGGGTGACAGGTCATGCCCTACCCGCACACAGGCTTTACAGTCATAGTAGAGTGACTGCACAGCCCTTAACAATCGACCATCCACACCATATCCCGGCAACATTTCCCACATTTTCTTCCTTATAACCTTATCAAATGCTTTCTCCAGATCCACAAAAGCACAGAAAATCCTCTGGTTAACACTCAGAAGCTTCTCCGTGATCATGCGGAGAGAAAACATTTGATCCGTGCATCCTCTTCCAGGTCTAAATCCGCATTGTGCCTCCCATAAGAATCTTTCCGATTTCTCTTGCATCCTGCGTGTCAAAACCTTCGAATAAACTTTACTTGCTAAACTGGTCAAGCTGATCGCCCGATAGCTCCCGCAGTCAAAATGTGAACCTTTACCTTTATATAAAGGCACAATGACCGCGGATCGCCAATCATCCGGGACATCTCCCGTCCGCCAGCACAAATTGCACAGCAGATGAAAACTGTCCCAGACGCGAGGCCCACCGTACTTGACCATTTCAGCAGTAACTCTGTCTAGTCCCGCAGGCTTACCACATTTCAAACTTCGAATCGCACGTTCAATCTCTTTCATGCTGATGACCTCAGTGTCATCGAGGTCCGTGTCTGGCGTGCCAGTCACGGCGTCACCCCCGGATCCTTCACTAAGATCATGACACGCATACAATTCTCTATAAAATTCACTCCATCGCTGCATGACGTCCGATTTTTCTGAGAGGACGTCATTGGTTCTCGAAAGCACTTTGTTCATTCTTAAAGCTGTCGCACCACTCCGGGACCTTCCAACCTCTTTCCAGAAGAGTTTGGAGTTTTCCCTAAAGTTGTGCGACAACCTCTCGTCCGCTTCTATTCTACACCTTTCACGTACTTCCTCAATCAATGTTTTCGCATGAACTTTCTGCAGCTTATATCTTTCTTTCATCTTCTCTCTCATATGCTCATCGTTACTAGAGGCTAAGTAGTCTAACCATGCTTTTTTCTTCTTTTTTACAGCTTCTTTCACTTCGTCATTCCACCATGCATCTCTTCTTTTACTACTACCTCTTTTTGTCGTACCACATACTTCTTCCGCTGCACTTACCATTCCATCCCTAAGGTTCTGCCATATTCTCTCCACACATTCTTTCCTGCCATCGATGGTGTCAAGCTTTTCGGCTACCCTCGTGTGATATTTGTCCCTAGTATCCGCTTCCTGAAGCTTCCAGCTTCGGATGCGACAGACCGACTGTGGTTCTGTTACTGCCGTCCGGTGGCGCCAACCCGCGAACAAACCCCTAAATCTAGTAATTACTAGATAATGATCCGTTCCCAGGTCAGCACCCCTGAACACTCGTGTATCCATCACCTGTTTTCGCAGTCGGTCATCCACCAGGAACAAATCAATCATACTTCTCTCATTCTTTCTTTCTCTAGTGTACATATGGATCTTCCTGTGATTAAACATAGTGTTTGTCACAAGAAGACCCTTTTCCTTGCATACAGCCAGTATAAGCTTGCCAGCATCATTAACCCTTTTATCTCCAAACTTTCCAAGCACCGACTCGTATCCTGGTCGAGCGATGCCTACCCATCCATTCAAATCACCACATACAACAGTTCTTTCGTTTCCCTTAACCAAATCTAGAACTTCTCTTACATTCTCCCAAAACTCCTCCAGCTCAGCCCTGGACGACGAAGCTACCGGCGCATAAACAGCCAAAAGGAATAACTTCGTCAGTCCCATTTTGAAGCGAACCCAGAGAAGCCTTGAGTTCACAACCTTGTATTCAGTCATAAGATCGACCAACCGTGACGACAACAGCACTCCCACTCCTTGGCAGGCGTTCTCGCTTTCCGGGACTCCGGACCATATAGCTAACGTCCCGCCAGGGAGCTCTTCAATACCACTGCCTTTCCGTTTGGTCTCCGACATACACACGACATCTAATTCTCTTTCTTTCATTATATCGATCAACTCATTCGTCTTATCTCTCATGCCTCCTCTAACATTCCACGTGCCAACTCTGCACTCCGTCCTCCACCTTCCGCCGTGTCGGGCTGTGCGTGACGGGTGGCGGTCCCCATCGCCGCTTTGCGCGCTGCATTCCACACCAACGGGGACGAGCTGGTGTGCGTCGCCTTGGGGGGACGCCCTAACCCTCGTTCGCATGGGTGCGCAGCTGTGTAGAATTGCAGCCCTGAAAAGGGCTGGCAGGGGTCGCGACGAGCACGCTTCTACAATGACCGCCACTACATAACACTATGATGCAGTTAAATTCACAAACGTAGCTATTGTAAATAATTAAAATAAATAACTACGAGTAGTATATACTAGTACTCATACTATGTATCACCTGGTATTATACAGATGAAAGTGTTCCCCTCACTAGTCCTCAAGCCGCCATGTTCAGAATGCGCCTAATTGTTTTGGTAGCGTAGTAGGTTAGCTAATTCGTAATAACTTAAAACAGAAGGATCCTTCAGTAGGGACTGAATAAATTTACCGACTAAATTCGGGCTTCTAATTTAATCCACTACGAAGTTATAGCGGGTCGAAAATGGCCTGAATTGCTTCGAGAAAAGTATACTACGGCCATGCCGCTTTTTTGCTCGACTTGGCGGGGGCACTGCCGTGCCCCCAGATATGATGATACAGAGCAATACTTGTTAACATTGTTATAAAATTACGTCACATTGTTATATATTTATCACACACACACACACACGCACACACACACACACACACGCACGCACGCACGCACACGCTCACACACACACACACACACACACACACACACACACACACACAGAGAGAGAGAGAGAGAGAGAGAGAGAGAGATCATTTATTATGTCTCTAAAATTTTATAAATATTAGTTCTATATAAAAAAATAAAAATAATTTTAAACAATACAACTATGTATTCCTAATCAACAGGGGGGATGGGACTGTATCTCCTAAATACAGGTTACTCAGTAACCTAGCTAGGAGACTCAGGTTTTTACCCATTTCAAATTGATCCTCTTAATATTGTATTGTATATATTTGTTTGCAAAACGGAAAGGGAATGGAAGCTCGCTTTGAGATATAGCCAGCCTTTTCTGTGACTCCTCTGACTTACGGTAGTACAGCAGGCACACGCTCGACTATGGTCGGTTTCACTCGGTCACTGTGACGTCGGCGCGGGATCCGAAGCTTGTTGTCTTGCAATACTTGCTTGACGTGCTGAAGCTCAGCGGCCAGATGTTTTCTGTCACAGATCCCTTGTACTCTCTGAAACGAAGATTTACCCACGGTAGCTGACTGTGAAGGATGATGGTGAAATTCGCCATTTATATATCGGTTGGTGGTATTTTTCCTATACACATTGTGACTAATAGTGTTGTCAGGATTTCGGACGACTAAAACATCTAGGAAATCTAAAGAGTTTATCTTTTAATTGCCTCATAATTCATTGTGAATTTATGGAGTTAAGGTGATACAAAAATGAAGTTAATTTGTCTGATGGTAAAATTGTGAAAGTGTCATCTACGTACGCTTGTATAATCTTGGATTTACAGGAGCAGTAAGAAGGGCTTTCTTCTCAGTCCTCTTAAAGACTATGGGAGATACAGGTGAGCCCATCGCCACAGCATACTTGCTCGTAGAGAACGCCAGATCGATTCACCGATTGATTATTTGGCTCAACGCTTAGCAAAACAAAGTTGTGTGTTTGAATGAGTCCCTAGTTGGTTTAGATTTTCATTTGGATCCCGTAGGTAGCACTGTTGTGAAGATCACCCGTGCGAAGCCGAGGTGGATCGCTAGTTTGTATTAAAACTAATTTTATTAATATTTAGACACATTATATTTTTGTTAGTATATTGCTTATAATAAAGTGTCGTGGTAGCTCAGGGTCCTAGTGCTCCCTGTAAATTTCACAGCATGCGAGCAATCCGGTTGCAATACCACATCATCGTGAAAAGTCCTGCATGTCTGAGAAATAAAAAAATCATAGACATGAGAAGTCCACCATCACACATTGGGGCTGCGGGCGGACACTTCCAAGTCCTAAAACCCTCTCAGAAATTAGAGGATGCCCTTACCCAGGGGTAGGACGTAAGTAGGTTGTAACTTTAATATAGGTACCGAATGGACGAATTTTAATTTTTTAAATAAATATTTCTCTAAGTATTTTATTTGGATTTAGGCAATTATTTTTAAATATATATATTGTAAAAAAAATTAAAAATCTTTATAAGGTGTAAATTTACTTATTTAACTTTTTATTTATGTTACTGGAGTCGCAGGAAGGGTAAAATACACTGGATTACTTGTTATTTGCTTTACTAGTTCACAACACGAATAATCCATCAATAATTATTGCAATCGTTTAAATAATATCGCACAATGGTGGTATCCTATCTCTACTACCTATCAAAACTAGACAAAAATACACTAGCAACAGAAGTGAAACAATTACTATTGTTTAGAAAATAAAATTACTCGTATAATATTATTTGTAAAAATCTCAAATTCTAATAAACTGAGAAAATGATCCATAATTATTATTGCAAAACAATGACTTTTATCTACTTAAAAATAATACAAATAAAAACGATAAATACATAATTATTAGGAGTACGTATGACTATCCATAATAGAAATGATTTAGCAATCACTGATAACACTCGGTCATGCTGGTTTGAGCCGTGTCATATGGCAAGTTTATTTAATTGCTAATAGCTCTTTTTATCTACTTCAATTTTTGCAAGCAGTTATAATAAATTATGACGTTGCAATCAACTTATTCTTTGCATATATGAAGATTATCGCTGCACGCAGACAGATAAAATAAGTCAAATGTAAAATACATTAATAACAGCTTAGCTTGATTTGTGGGTATATAAGTGCACACAGCTTTACCTTGCAATCATCAAGACGTAGCTGTCGTATTTATTTTATAGTTATTAAACCTTTTGGGGAATATAGATGATACACACAAGTGACATTTGAATCATATTGGAAATAGTCTTTGGAGTACAACATTATAATTTAAACACAAAACAGCACTAATTGGAAACATTAACACTAGCTAGAAATCGAAAATTAATTGATTTATTGCAGGTGTAGCTGCCAGCTGTCTAGTTAATAGGAATTAGTAATTGAAATAATAGTAATTACGTAATTTTACGGTATTTTTGTGAAAGACATTCTCAGACTTAATTTTTTTTGTGTCATAAACGTATGTGACACCATTCTAAAAATAGCAACCTTAAAAAATTTGTAATAACTAATCTGATATCGTCTTAAAGATGAAGAAAGAAATAAAAAATTGAAGATAAAGAAATTGGAATGGTCAAAAATTAAGAGTCCAGGGCAAGACAACAATGAATTAAAATCTTGCTACATATTTATTTATCTATGATTAAGATTAATAATTATGACGTTATTATAAGCGTTTGGTACACAATGCTTAGCGTAGTCACAAAAATAAGTTCAAAGGAAATTAATTCTGAAACGTGCTATGCAGTGAGAAGATCTCAGAATACAAATAAGCAACTGAGATGTTTGTTTTAACTCCTCGGACTAAGGGTATTTTGCTTTATGTTATCGGGTCAATAGATAGACGTATCAATTAACCAGCTTCTAAAAATCAATAATATAAGTTTACTGTTACAATATGTAGGTATGTTATTAAATTTTACGACTTTCTTTTAGCGTCCTAATATTTAATGTGTAAAACAAATAACTTGCCTGGCGGGCATTGTTCTGCTTTTCCCGGTCTGTTGAATGACGGCCCGATAAATTTTACTCTGCATTTTCACAACTTAATCTAGCACAATTTGAGTCTACGGGTGCGTAAGAGCAACGTGTGGTACTTTCCTAAAAGAACTAGAACTATATCTATGGCTTTTCGTCGCTGTTGGTGATAAGAGGGCTGGTTTTATTCTCGCTCGAAGACTAAGTATAGCTATATATATATATATATATATATATATATATATATATATATATATATATATATATATATATATATATATATATATATATATATATATCGACTAAGTATAGATATTAGAACTGCATGATAATTTAAGTTTAGTTTTATTATCTTCTTCTATACATATAGTAAAAATGTGAATTGCAGATGCCCGTAAATTTTACATTTTTGTAACAAAATTTATTGGCAGTGATTAAAAATGAGTAGTTAAATACATTTCTATCATTTTCAGAATTGTCTTTCTGTCGGTCTGTCTGCCCGTCTGTTTGTTTTTTAACCCTCGGCGTGCCTGGTGGAAAAAAGTTACATGGCGTGCCTGGTGGGTCTGTGAGACCCAAATTTTTAATATTTTTTCTCCTACAAATTGATATCAATGTAGTGTATTTTTTTAATTTTATAATAAAATTAAACATGTTTCTTAGGATTTCAAATAAAAAACTTGTTCAAATTAATAATATTTTAATAGAATTTTTAATTAAACTTTTACCTCGTTTTTAACGTATAATTAAACATCTTTTTTTCATAAACATGCAAAATCAACTAAATCAAAAGAAATCACAATCAGACTTTGGGGATCATAAGGCACATAAGGTTATCTTATATTCTAAGCTAAAATAATTAGTCTTCATCATTTTCAGGAACATTGCCTTTGAAGCAATTTCCGCACTGGAATATTGCATGATCTAGGCACACGTGGCTTTTGCACGTCTCACAGATGTATTGAGTTTTACGGTCTTTCTTTGATGTACAAACGTAACATCTACGCCTTACACCTGGAGCTTTTTTTCACCGGTGGACCTTCGTCGATACCAATACGGTCAGCAATTCGTCTAAAATTAAAAGTCTAAAATCTGTGGAAAGGCGAGTATTTTTCTGTCTTGTTTTAGATGAGATTCTATCAATGCGATACCCAGATCTTTGATAAAATTTCTGCGATTGTTTTTGATATCAGGGAAGTTCAGCATTTGAATAATTTTTGCATTTATACCTGCAGAGTTCAGCAACCAGAAAAACAGAGTGAGCGGCCATCTTCTGGGGTTTCTTGATACATCATAAGATCTAATAAGCTTGTCAACGTTGTCAACACCACCTTTCGTTTTGTTATAGAATGTAATAACTGCTGGTTTTTGCTTCTCGCCTGATTGCAGGTCGATTTCCACATCATGATGGAGAGATGACAGCAGGAACACTTTTTTCTAGGTTTTGGGACGTATGATACTAGTCATATCTTTTTGAAATCCGAAATGTGATGAATACATTGTTGAATTTGTTTTGAATTTTTCAGGTTTTTTGATTTCATTGTACCGACAGCGGTTAGCTTATGATGATTTAGCAAGTGTTTATATGTTGGATAGCTCGTAAACCAGTTGTCCATCGTGATATTTCTCCCTGACTGAGAAACTGGCGCGACGAGGCGATCGACTACATCGTGAGGCTTATTGCTGACCTTATAAGGTCCCTCTGGTTGCTCGCCTAAATAAATCTCCAAATTTAGAGAGTAGAACGTTTTGGCATCTACGAGCGCAAATATCTTTATTCCATATTTACCTGGTTTATTTGGCAAATATTGGCGAAATTTGCAGCGACCACGGAAAGCTACAAGCTCTTCATCTAGAGTCAAATTTTCAAAGGGCGTGTAGTGTTGTTGGCATCTGCTAAGGAATTCTTCGAACAGTTTCCCGAACGGGGCTAGTCTGTCCTGTGACAGTCTATCTTGACGTGTATCAACATCATCAAATCGCAAATGATTGACAATAAAAACGAATCTTCTCAAGCTCATTGTCATAGCAAAAATAGGAATACCAATTCCATCATTACACCACAAGTCTTGTAAATTCTGCCTTGCAGATTTATATAATCCCGCAAGGTAAATTAGACCAATGACAGCCTTCTGCTAATCCATACCAGCTTCTGCATAAGCGTTGTCATTTGAAGTGTTCAGACCAAGTCTCGTTCTTCGGATTCTCACATTTGTATGAATTAGTATATCCAGCAACATAGACTCGCCCACAAAAAGATTGAAACACTCTAAAGGAGTGTTTGCATCTCTCGCTAATACTTTGACACCCGGTGTTCCAGATACTATATGTTCACTACGTGTTCGAACGTTTGATCTAGCTGGAATTTTGTACCACAAAGTTACGTCTTTACCTTTGTAAGTACTTCCTGAGGGCCGCGAAGTTAACTCTGACAGTGGCACGTCCATTTCAGAATCTGAAGAGTTCTCATCATCAACTATTTTGAAGAGGTCTTCCTCCAAATCGATCGAGTCGGTTTCATGAGTTTCTTCTGTAACCTCATCAGACTCTTCGTCGCTGGAGTCGAATACAATATCATCTTCGGGATCTTCGTCCACCTCTTCGAGTAGCAAACTAACGATTTCCCTGTCCTGTAAGGATCTCTCCATTTTGAACTGTAAAGAATATGATACTATAAAGTTGAATTCCAAACAAGGAACTTTATGAATAAAATACATCAAATTCGTAAAAAGACAAATTAAAACAATAATAATCTCGAGTATTATATATAAAATATGTTACTATTTAAAATATTATGTTTATTTTTAACAAATTAACGACACAAAACCACTAGTAGCAACAAATGAAAACGCCACGCCGTATGCCTGGTGGGGTCTGCGAGACCCGAGCGCACTTTAGGCACGTCCTTTCACTACTGGAGCACGCTCCGGACTGAGGTAGCGGGCGGAGGGCGTCAATTAGTTCACTACGGTCACCTACTGAGAGCAGTTGCGAGCGAATTTCAAATAACAATGAATTATAACGGTTTAACGGCTGCGGTGGGACTCACAGACCCAACCAGGCATGCCGAGGGTTAAAGTAGCATGAAAGTACTAATTTATATCAAAAAAAAATTGTGAAGCGTATATTCGTTTTATATTTAATCTTTTTTTTATTAAAATCAGTACATGCTATCAAATGTTATGATTAATATTCTGAAGTATAGATATAAATCTGTTCAATGGTAGCGTTGAGTGATCAAGGGCATTTTTTGTAATTAAATAATGTAAAATAGTGTTTTATAATGATGAAACTGTATCTAAACGCAGTTAACAAAACTTATAAAAAATAACTGAATACATATTTATAAGAAATATATAAACCTTATCTTAGTTAAATAGTTAACCAACCTCATCGATAGATGGTGTTGTGCAAATTAATTATAAAAAGGACCTTTTATCAAAAACTTACATGATTTACTAAACAAAAGCTACATTATAATAACATTACAATGTTTAAAGGCGGCTTCTCACTGCGTGTGTTATCACGCGCCGCGCCGCCCGTGTTGGTTTGCACGCGCAAGCACGCGCCACGCGCGAGCCCGCGCCACCCCTTTTAACTGGCGCGGCGTGGCGCGAGCTTGCCCAAACTCCGAGCCACTGAGTCAGTCTCATAGAGTAGAGTAATATATACAGCCGTCTCCTAGGATTTTTTATCACCCAATATGAATAGTGTCGCCGTCTGGTATCATATCCCTCCAACTAACCTCAATATCATGTTGACTATAGATAGTTGTATGTAGTTACGTATATACGGCTATCTATACTATAGGCGGTTATATTTATATTTTAATGGATTAGGGTTCAATTAAAGACGTATTTTCGATTTCAATAATATTAACATTTATTTTTCTTATCTATCTATCTATCTATCTATATATATATATATATATATATATATATATATATATATATATATATATATATATATATATATATATATATATATATTTAACATACACGATGTAAAAGCGTTTGTTCCGCAAAATACAACACCAAACCAAATTAAATATGTCCACCGGGTTACGGAATGATAAATGAAAGTGTCTATTTCGCACAACACTACACAAACATACAATGTGGTTCCAGCATAAAAATGTAAACAGACAACAAGAAACAGAGGGCTAATCCCAACTCAACCAAACATTGTAGCAACAACCGAAAATCACTTATAAACTATAATAAAACAACAACTTGCTCAGACGCCGGGCCGGTAGCCATTATGTCATATATATAAAGCCATATATAAATTTCATCAGCACCGCTGCCGGACTTTACTGATTGGGAAACTTTGCTCCTTAATTTTCTATAGGTTCCCATTATATCCTTTTTTTCTTAATTTCTTTTTACTTCATGGTGCCGTTTTATTAATTTATTTGGATTCGTAGCCAGGCGTCGTGCTGGTCGTTTTTGTTTTTATGCTCTGTACTTTTCGAATTCCACAGAGGGTTCGCTTTCGTGCAAAATTAAAAATTTAGCAATCGTCTCATTAGACCACTCCATATCTATACACACATGAAAGTACCTCAACTTCGAACGAATTACGATGAAATGAATGAGTTCAAACTTGTAAGCTCATGCCGCGCCGCACGCGCCCGCGCACCAACGCGCGAGCCCGTGCCGAGCCTTTGAAGTTACCGACTTTAAACGGATAGCGCGCGCCACGCCACGCCTGACCGCGCCAAGCCCACACTGCGCGCGGCGCGTGCGGGCGCGGGCGCCGTTTGATAACACACGCAGTGAGAAACCGCCAGATAGCGCGCGCCGCGCCACGCCTACCCGCGCCAAGACCTTCACACGCGTGCTGGCGCGGCGCGGCGTGTGATAACACATGCAGTGAGAAGCCGCCATACGAACACATGACTGATAAAAACCGCTGGGAATGACGTAATTGCTTCAATGCTCTAATCATAGACTTAGAATATACTTGCATACAGATGACCTGACAGCCCGAAAACGCGTAACAAATTTTGATTTATCATTGTGGGCGTTAACTAGTGATGTACTATTTACGAGTACTTACAGGAAGAAGGAATCAAAAAATGAGTGTTAAGGAAACGGTTAAAACATCTAAAAATAATATTTGTTTGTGTATTCGTCTTTGTTGGATTTTAATTCACAATGTACAATATCCCAATCATATCTGAAGAGTGAATCTACCAATAAACAAACTTTAACAATTTTCCCCAAGAATTAGATCGAAAAAAATTTTGAGCAAAATTTTTGATTTGGAGAAAAATATTTACTGCCATGGAAAGTTTCCTCAAACCCCTTTTTTAACATAATGTTACTAAATTTATATAGGTAGATAATTAATTATAAACCTATTTACATTTTATATTCTTTATAAAAAGATGCTGGTAAAAAAAACGACATGGGGTAAAAATGGCTGCTTTAATTTTCATATAAGCATTAATTTAATAATTACAAATATTTAACAATTACAATTATTTAACAATTTTATTTTGACATTCGCCTTAAATATGAATATAAACTTAATAATTTAAATAAGGAATGTTGTAGGAATCAGTTAAATATTGGTGCTCTGTTTAAGTTTATTATTTCGCTGTATTAATTTTAGACCATATAATTTTAACAGAGTCTAGCCAATACGCATGAGATATGAAAGTGCACCAAGTGTCTGAAGATACAAATGCACTCTCTATTCTCAAAATCTCGGTATGTTAAAGAAACGGTTACCCATCCGGCCTGACTGCGGCAAGTGCAGCTTAATCTCGTGTAATTTTTTGATTCGCTCAACTGTTCGTTAACCACGGTACCTCTTCTCTAAAACTAACTCAGTAGGCGATGAACCACGCTATCGAAACCTCTGCACAGTCATCGGGAATTAAGCATCAATCGGGCATCGAGTGTGTGTGATACTGCACCGCGTGTCGCATGCGCGGGCGTCTAGCGGCCCTTCAGGAGCATTACTAAATATCTATACCTGCCTACGCTTAATTTTATCATTGTGAATTGGGAATATAAACCGAAGCTCTGCTCAACTCCTTGGGAATATTGCGTAATGTTATGAATATTGTACTAATATGACCGTGAGGTGTGGGTGGTTAAGTAATGTCAACCAAAATTGAGCGCTTTAGTAGGATAATTTCAAGATACGTTTTTATAACGCAAATCGGGCATTTAATTAATTCCATTTTTAATATGTGGGCAAGTCTATCGATTCTTTATAAACATTCAAGATGAATAACGTCATTTATTTTGATATAGTTGGGTCAATCCTTGGCGTACATGTAAAATATTTCGTTTAAAAACGAGTTCATCAATATCATACAAATTACCAACAATGTGACATTTTTTGTAGAATATCAAAATTAATGAAATAATTGAAAACGTTCTATATTTTAAAAAGTTTAAAACAGCGATTCTTGCGAATTTAAATGTGAATTGCGCAAACATCAGCATTGTGTCTATAGTTTTCTTCCTCGCACAACTTCCTTCTGGAATCGACTACCACCAGAGGTTTTTCCGGACTGATACCACACAGGGACCTTCAAAAGAAGAGCCCACTCCTTTTAAAAGGTCGGCAACGCTTCTGCAATTCCCCTGGTGTTGTTGTTGCTCATGAGCGGCGGTAATCACTTACCATCAGGTGAGCCGTAATCTCGTTGGCCCATCTCCTATAAAAAAGTGACCCAAAGTCACTCACGGGACCCGTAAGAAAGGATTTAATTAAAAAGTTAGTCACTGTTATGCTCTAAAAATTAGAATGAATAAGTAAAAAGAGACGTGGTAGCTCAGATGGTTAGCTCTCGCTGTAAATTTCACAATACGCGAGCAACCCGTTTTCGGCCCCGCAGGCACCAATGAAATTGTTAATTGCAATTTTAAGTGCTGATTTACCACGTGCTTGGGGGTGAAGGAAAACATCTTGAGGAAACATGTCTGAGAAATAAGAAAAAAAAATATTTCGTAGGCATGTGAAGTTCGCCAACACGCATTGGGGCAGCGCGGCAGACTATTCCTTGCCCTTGAGGGTTTTACCCTCTCAAAAATGAGAGGAGGCCTGTGCCCAGTTGTGGGACGTATACAGGCTGTAACTTTTAGGCTTCAAAAATTACAAAAAATCTAGGAGATGCCGAACTGTAATTCAAAATCGGTTACAAATTCATGAGATTTGCTATCCTTTTCTATCTAGCATTTTTGCCATAAGGCAATTTTCTTCTCCCTTGCGCACAATTTTCATAAATATTTTAAATATAAATATTATAAGACTACGGCTCCAATCTTATGTATAATGTAATTGTGCTACATTGTAAATGAAAATGATATGCAAATTAATATTTAAAAATAGTGTCGCTGAGTTTATTGAAGATTTTTCTAAGGTAGAAGTTTTTACAAGCCAATAAGTGGTGGTTTATCCCATCGGAATAGTGTCGGAAAAGACTTACCCTTGGATCGTTACTCACACTAGTCTTAGCCGACACTATTCCGATGATATGCCGGACGTCAGTCTGAGCGAGATTAGAAATTTGAGCGAAGCTACAGTCTCTTTAGCAGTGACAAGTTGCCTGTCGATAAAGGAAAGTGCTGAAGTGTTTTTACAGAAGAGCTACCATGTCTATCCGAGTACAGAACCAGAGTATACGAAAACAATCCAACTGCAGAGAGGTTTAACAAAGGGTGACATTATATCCCGAAAATCTTTACCGCTGCATTGGAAGACGTTTTCGAGCTACTGGATTGGAAATTATACGGCATTAACTATAACGGTGCGTACATGACTCACCTTCGATTTGGCGACGATATAGTCCTTATGGCAGAATCGCTGGAGGACCTAAGCACTATGCTCAATGAACTCAATAGTGTCTCCAAACGGATAGGTCTTGAGTTGAACATGGACAAAAGAAAGATCATGTTTGATATCCATGTCACACTTATGCCGGTGGTTGTTGGGAGCACTAAGCTCGAAGTTGTTGACGACTACGTTTACCTGGGAAAAATAGTTCGACTAGGTAAGTCCAACTTCGACCGAGAGGTCAATCGACGGATTCAAATCGGCTGGGCAGCGTTCGGGAAATTACGACACATCTTCTTGTCAGGTATACCTCAAAACCTGAAAACTAAATTGTACAACCAGTGCGTGTTGCAAGTGATGACCTATTGAACCGAGACGTGGTTCTTCACTACTGGCCGTATGAGGACGCTCAAAGTCGCTTAACGAGCTATGGGAGGGCTATGTTCGGGGTTTCTCTGCGTGATAAACTTGGAAATGAGGATATTCGCAGTAGAACCAGAGTGACCAACATAGCCCAGCGCCGTTGGAGGACAAAGGTTCTCGAGTGGCAGCCTCGTACCTGTAGGCGAAGTGTAGGGAGACCCCCACAACTAGACGGAGTAACGACTTGGTAAAACATGCAGGAAGTCGATGGATGCAGGTAGCTCAGGACCGTGCTTTGTGGCATAACTTCGGAGAGGCCTATGTTCAGCAGTGGATTTGTGAAGGGCTGTAATGATGATGATTATGATGATGATTTTATTCCATTGTTTTTTTTAAACAAAAGTGACAAAAGTTCATACGGTTTACCCGATCCTAAGTGTAATATTTATAAATTCGTTGTCACCTATGAGCAGTGGCGAAGCTAGGGCTCCAAACTAGGACAAGCCCATGATATAAATTAATAAAGATGTAGATTGTTGTTTTTAGCAGTTTTATAAAAATACACCAATCTTGGCCTGTCTCCACTCCTCAATTTCATATTCAGTGCTGAACAAAGCACACAAAAGTTATACTACTTCTAGATAGATTGTAATACATATCAGCAATTGCATAACTTCGGTGGCTTTGAAAAAAGCCGTTTGGGTTTGTTTGAGCGAAAGAAAAAGATATTTACATACAATACCATACGTGAACAAAATTAAAGCATGAACAAAGTACAAACAATGTACAAAAAATTATTTATATTCTAAGTGGAATCGTCTCTTTTTCTTATGGAATAATTTGATTACGTCCGCGTAAAAAGTTTGGTGAACATTTTATTTGTACTAAAAATTGTTTTTAATTACGATAATTGATAAGTCTGAAAGACACTCTTGACCTTGTGTATTTCCTCAATTTTTTTTAAAGATATTACCTTTTTCTCTACAATTAGCACTTTAACACACTTCAATTCATCACACGGAACACAATTTATATCCTCCATTTTCTCTAAAAATCTTTAAAAAAGCAAAAATTTCAACTCGCAATATTAATTAATATTAAATCGCTTAAGTTAAACACACAGAGTAAATAAACATTGAAATATGAAGTGAACTTGCAACCGTATCGCCCGCGCGCCTCCGCTTCGACAACTTCATTCCTAAAGCCTGGCTTTTTCTCTCTATACCAATTGCTATATATACAGTCGTAGTCTTATTTTATTATAGAACATTTTGCCACAGGTTAGAAAGGGAGCGATGGTCTTCTCGAAAGCCCCGTAAAAAGCCTAATCACTCAATCAAAACTCATTTTTTATGACAGTAGCAGTATCGCTAAGGCAATACGTGGTTCAGTGAAGTGTGCACCAGTGCTTTCTTCTACACAACCATGGAAGAGAATACGGAACTATTCAACAGCGAATTAAATCAGGAGTTGTCTAAAGTTTGTGATGAAATGGAGAAGGATCAACTATTCGATTCATCGTATGATGATGAGTTGTATAATCACTGTGCGATGGTTGAAACACAGTTTATGTAAGTAAAATAAACATTCATTTCGATCATAATTTACACAATGTCTTGTACAATTTTTAATAAATTTAAACATTTTAGTAGTCAACCACTACAACTTGGAAGAGGAACGAAGCGAACGAGCAGCAAATAACCCAAGATCATCAAAAAACCAACAACGGAAGCACAACAAAATGGAACAGAGGAGCGCGCGGGAATTTTAAAATAGTTTGAAACAGTTTACTAGTTAATTTATAAGTTGATATTATTTATTGATTCAGTTTGATAAGGTTAGCCCGGCTTCTTAGCTTCTATTCAGACTTCGCCACTGCCTATGAGAACTAAGACTGGAACCAAGCTGTGCACGCTAGAATAGGTAAGAGGGTGGTAAATACCCAGCGGACTCAAAGGCAAAAAGACCTACTAATATTTCTACTCCCATTCAGTAGGGAGAATGATTCTATCAAGTAACTTTCACATAGAAGGTAAATTTACTTTTGAGAATAATTTTATGGAATTAGTGAGTTTATTTCCAATAACAATAACACACAACACATCTTCCGTAATACGAAGGTTATACTACCGTCAGCTTTATGTAACGTCACTTAAAACATGAAACCTGGCAAATACACCTCTGCGATTCCATCTCAAGACAGGAGACAACGCATCTGCATTTTGATTCTTTGTCGGAATAATAAATAATGTATCTGTGGACCATACTTGACATGGGGTGTACAGTGTATTCGTTTTCAGTTGTCACCATACTTCATGTTATTCTTTTTCGTCTGACCGCCAAAGTTCACAATAAGCAGCGTAACAGAGAATTCTGTGCGATATTTATTATGTCATCATCATTATCATCATTACAGCCCTTCACAAGTCCACTGCTGAACGTAGGCCTCCGCCAAGCAATGCTACAATGCACGGTCCTGAGCCACCTGCATCCATCGACTTCCTGCATGTCTTACCAGGTCGTCACTCCATCTAGTGCCCTACGCCTACCGGTAGACACGATGTATTTATTATGTGTAAAGTGTTAATATTTATCATGAAGGTAAGTTTTTTGAAAAACGACCGCGGCGGCATTTTATCAAACTCTTTTTCAAGCAGAGAAAAATCTTTACTTCGCTGGAAGCCATAAGGGCAAAATATTTCTCGTAATGCATTAAATATAAAAATATTACATGTATGTTAGTGCTTTCTCCTGTAAGCTTCGTGGTGAAGAAAATACATATATTAAACAACAAAAATCAAATCAAACAATTGACAAAGTTAAACAGACCGTTTCACTTCGTCAAATTGTTGGTTTTTTAACTCTCAGAAAGCGTTATAAATGTTTGTTTTCGCTCAATTGTCATAAAAATAATATACACTATTCGCTCTTCTAAATTTATTGAAGCATTTAACTGTCTGCCTCGCGGTTCACGTTCGCTTTAACGGCGATATATTAAATCTGCAATGCGCTCACTGCAGTACCTACACTTAAAGTAAGTCTATCCTTAGCTTTAGAGGACTTGAGGAGAATACAACAACTTTCTAGTCTACTTAAAAGTTTATATTGTATAGCTAAGGAAATCTTTGATTCTTTTATAATAATATAACCAAAGCTATGCTTACTATGTTTACAATCTTGAAGGTGAATACAAATAAATACCAATTTCAGTCAATCGCAGTTTACAAGTCAATCGCTGAACATAAGCAAACCCGATGAATGTTATAAAGTGTGGAAATGGATGAAATAACCTTGTGTAATTGAACATTTTAAGCCCATTGGGTAATTTTATACCATCGCGGTCACCTCGTTTTTGGCTCTAGAAAATAAAAATTTCATCCGATTTCGATGATTTTTCGTTTTTATGGCAGATTTATGGAAAAAATATGGAAAGTATCTCGCCTCAAGATTTTGTATAGTTTTACGACTTTAAATGTGATCATAAACGCACTTCTTCGAATATAATCGTTCATAACTTTTTAGCATTAAACGAAGTTTATATATTCTTTTTAATCTAAACAAAAAAACGAACAATTATAAAAACTTTAAGTTTTTATATGGTTTTCTGACTTTAAATGATGCCATAAAGCTCTAGAAAATCGAAATAATTACAAAAGTTAATATTTTGGTGTTTTATTGAGTGTAAGATCGTATAAGGCCTTTCCCCTCGGACATCCGAGAAGTGCAAACGTATTCAAGAAATTATGTGTTAATTTTATTCAATTAAGTAAAGTTAAAAATCTACTTCCAATAATAGGAGTGCATAACTGAGATGACAACGTTTGTGTGTTGGATAAAATGTACGAGTGTGAACTTTAAGAACACGTCACGCCTGTATCTATGTGAGTAACCCTGTATTTATATCAAAATAAAGGACAGAAAATTGTTTATTTACACTAATAACCCGAGTCAAAAAGAATAAACAATATTATTGGAGCGTGGATCAAAATAAACCAGACGGAAAGAATATTTGTATGAATTCGTCGATTGCAGCCATTTATTTCAGACCTCTCTGGTAACACACTGTTTACCAGACACCGTGTAGTACGGCGTATTCGTTTATAATTAAACGGTAATAGTGGTCATATTCCTCAAACAGAGCTACCATATAGACTTTACTAAGTATTTATTTCCTCCTGCAACCCTGGTACTATAACACAATGCCTGTCGATCGTACGCCGCCTAAGACGCTTGTGCACTCGGATCACTCTGCGTCTGACCCAAATATCTGCACAAAGCTTGATGAGCCAGAACCTTGTACAATTACCAGCCGACCTAAAAGGAAAAGGGAAGAAAGTATAAAACAATCAGAATTTATTGAATTTAAAAGGGAATTCATAAAAATGTTAACTGAATTTAAAGAAGAACAACGGTTATATCTTGCATCTATTAGTTCTAATGTCGACGAAATCAAATCGCAAAACAACAAATTACATGAGTCCGTGGAATTCATGTCTAAAAAATACGATGAGGTAATACAAAAAATTTGCCATCTTGAGGAGGAGAGAAAAGAAGATCGGAAGTATATACAAATTCTAGAAGAAAAGGTTGAACACTTGGAACGCCAGTCCCGATCAACCAGTTTAGAAATAAGAAATATACCAAAACAGGCATCCGAAAATAAGCAAGATTTGACTGGTATTATTATTAACTTGGGTAAAGCCATTAATGTCCAGTTCCAGCCATCAGAAATCAAGGATGTGTTTCGAGTCAATTCCAAGACAACCAATAAACCAATAATTGCAGAGTTCTCAAATGCCTTAATAAAAGATAAATTTCAAAAATCAATAAAAACTTTTAATAAGATTAACAAGGATGATAAGCTTAGTACCCGTCATTTAAATCTAAACGGTCCAAAAACTCCTGTCTATATTTCGGAAAGTCTCACATCCAAGAGTAAGCGTTTATTCTTCCTGGCAAGAGAATTTGCGTCGACATACGGTTATAAATACTGTTGGACTTCATACGGCAAAATATTGTTGCGTAAAGAAGATGGATCCACGCTAATAAGAATTAATAGTGAAAGTGATATAAACAAACTAAAAAGTAAAAAATGACTATATATTTGTTCAAAAATTATTAATTTTTTAGTATTTTTCTTTAACCATATATTTTTTAAAATGTCTTTTCTTTGTAATCTTTACTATTATGTTTCTTTTATTTTATATAATTTTAATCAAAACACAGAAAAATATGCATGTAACACACTACACACGAACACAATCAGTACAAGCATACTATATACTACTAGTTTTGTTCCCAAAATCGACTGTTCAAAAAAATTGTCCACGTATCTATATTCTAGCACTGCATTATTACATAAAACAGAGTATAGGCTAAAAATGATGTTTGAGTATCGATACTGCCTTACAAACTGCAACAAATTCATCAGATATTATCATCAAACCCCAAAACTGGTCATATATATATATATATTATTTCACTTAAGTAAAAACGAAAGAAATAAATAATATGTTTATTAGCGATGAACTAGAAAGCCTACTAAAACCTTCATGTTTTAAGGTGGAGGACCCTGCTAAGTGTTGCACCATTCTAAATTTAAATAATAAAGATCCCTTAAAGTATACTAACAGTAAACATCCGAAGTGTTAATAGGAATATTGACAACCTGCTTATATTCATTACGCGACTACAGATAAGACTTGATGTTATTGTGCTTACTGAGTGCTGGATAGGTGAGGATAGAGAGGTACCCTCAATTAAAAATTACAAGGTATTCCGTACAAATAAATCAATAAACCAAAATGATGGTGTAATTGCTTATGTTAAACAGCATATTGTAGTAGATGCCTACGAACCTGCCCCAAGTGATGGAAACTTTTTGATCTTAAGCTTCGGTTCGAAATACACTATAATTTGTTCGTATAGACCTCCCTGTTTCAATAATCCCAAAAACTATTTGGATGCTTTAAATGCTATACTATGTAACCTTGATTGTTCAAATATTATTCTCACAGGGGATATTAATTTGGATATTTTACCAGGCAACCTTTCTCGTTACTCATCTGAATACATAAGTATCCTCTTATCTCATGGTCTATTGCAATGCGTTAATTTACCCACGAGGAAAAACGCGTGCTTAGATCACTTTATGGTAAAAAGCATGAAGGCAATTAAAACGATTGTTTTTGATGAATTAACCGATCACTGTCCTATACTCTTATACATAGAACAAGCGGAATTCGAAAAACGAAACATAAATAACAAAAAATTACTATTAGATTTCGATAACTTAAACAAAGTTTTAACGCATTTAAATTGGGTAGATTTATATAATGAATTTAACGTAAACTTAGCGACAAACATTTTAATTAGTACTCTAAAGAAAGTTATTAATACTAACAGTAAAGTTGTCAATATTTCAAAAAGAAACAAGCCACTAAAACCATGGATTACCCCAGGAGTAATAAGATCTATTAAAAAGAGAGATAGGCTTCATAGAAGACTTAAAAAATTACCTGAAAATGATGAAATAAGAGATGTATACAAAAAATACAGGAATATATGTACAAACATTATTAAATCGTTAAAAAGGCAGTATTATCAAAATGAACTAAAAAGAAACCTAGGCAATTCAAAAAACACTTGGAAATTAATAAAAGACGTATGTTATCTAAATCAACCTAGAAATACATCCGCCGAATTAAGTAAAATTGCTGAAACACCAAAAGTATCTCTCAACATAGTTAATAATTTCTTTATATCAATTGGAAATAATTTGGCCAATACTATCCTAAAAAAATTAAATAAAACTGACCTTCAACTTGCTAGGGAAGCTAATCAAATTGGTCCAGCCCAATCTATGTCATTATTTTTAACAGATCCGGAAGAAGTTAGACTCATAATTAGTAGCCTTAAATCCAACTGTGCTTCGGGATGGGATGACATTTCTGTAGGTTTTCTAAAAAAATTTACCACCTTGTTAGCACCTCACATAGCCCATATATGCAACTTAAGTTTTCTATCTGGTGTTTTTCCGGATCAATTTAAACAAGCAATAATCTGTCCAATATATAAAGCAGGAGACAAATCATCTCCATCAAATTATAGGCCTATAGCTCTATTATCATCACTTTCTAAGATACTAGAGAAGCTTGTAAATAGGCGACTAATTAAGTACCTAGAAAACAACAAATTCCTTGCTGGAAATCAATATGGCTTTAGAGCAAATCGTTCAACCGAAGAGGCGGTTTTTAATTTGACCACTAAAATATCACAATATCTAGATGAAGGTAAAAAGTGCTTAGGAGTTTTCTTAGATTTGCAAAAAGCATTTGATACAGTATCCATTCCTGTCCTTATAACCCGTCTTCAGAATTTTGGCATACGAGGAATAGCATTGGACTGGTTTATTGATTATCTCTCCAACAGGAACCAAAAAGTACGTATTGATGACTGCCTCAGTGACACTGCTATCTGCTCATATGGAATTCCGCAGGGCAGTACACTGGGACCAACTCTGTTTTTGGCGTACATTAACGACTTGTGTCACTTAAATATTCGTGATGCAGACCTTTTCATGTTTGCAGATGATACAGTCTTACTCTTTCATGGTCCAAGTTGGGATGCTGTTAAAAAATCTACTGAGGAAGGACTGTGTAAGGTTATAAGTTGGTTGGAAGATAACCTGCTTACATTAAACACCACTAAAACAAAATTTCTATGTTTTTCAAAAACCGCTGCTTGTAATCCACGAAACGAATTTAAAATAATAATTCACACGCATCCTTGTAATAGAAACTTTAATACTCAATCGGCATGTGAGTGTCCCACTCTAAGTAAAGCTGACACAATTCGATATCTCGGTATAATTGTTGATGATAAGCTCAATTGGGCTCCACATATTTCATTTATATCTAACAAAATCAGAAAGTTTATCTATGTCTTTAAGAATTTAAAAACAGTTGCAAACGGAAATCTACTACTACAAACGTACAAAGCTTTGTGCCAGAGCGTTATCAGTTATTGCATATGTTCTTGGGGATGCGCTGCTAAAACACATCTTATAGAATTAGAGCGAGCTCAAAGGGCTGTACTAAAAGTAATACTTTCACTTCCTTATAGATATTCGACAGAAATGGTATACAAGTTAACTGATGTACTAAGTGTTCGCAAATTATTTATATATCAATGTCTTAGACGCTTTCATAGATGTAGTGTTCCGCAAATACTAAATTCAACAAGAACTGTACGTATAAATATCCCCAAAGTTAAATCCATATTCGGCAAAAGGAATTATAATTACGTAGCTCCCAAGTTATATAATATTCTAAATAAAACAGTGTGCACAAGAAAGGCTTCAAATCATGCATTTAAAAGTATGTTATATAATTGGCTTAAAGAATGTGACTATGATAAATGTGAAAATTTAATAGCTCCGTATGAATAACTTTATGTGCAGTGCAACAAACACGCTACTCACTCACTCACTCACACACACACACACACACACACACACACACACGCACACACGCACGCACGCACGCACGCACGCACGCACGCACGCACGCACGCACGCACGCACGCACGCACGCACGCACGCACGCACGCACGCACGCACGCACGCACGCACGCACGCACGCACGCACGCACGCACGCACGCACGCACGCACGCACGCACGCACGCACGCACGCACGCACGCACGCACGCACGCACGCACGCACGCACGCACGCACGCACGCACGCACGCACGCACGCACGCACGCACGCACGCACGCACGCACGCACGCACGCACGCACGCGCGCACGCGCGCACGCGCGCACGCGCGCACGCGCGCACGCGCGCACGCGCGCACGCGCACGCGCACGCACACGCACTCGCACACGCACACGCACACGCACACGCACACGCACACGCACACGCACACGCACACGCACACGCACACGCACACGCACACGCACACGCACACGCACACGCACACGCACACGCACACGCACACGCACACGCACACGCACACGCACACGCACACGCACACGCACACGCACACGCACACGCACACGCACACGCACACGCACACGCACACGCACACGCACACGCACACGCACACGCACACGCACACACACACACACACACACACACACACACACACACACACACACACACACACACACACACACACACACACACACATGTATAGAGTGTTAACTGTGTATTAAATATATATCAACATTTTTATGCATGCACAATGTATTTTGACACAAAGAGTTACTGAATGGGAAGGAACTGACTCCTGAAATACAGGGTATCCTAGTGTGGGAGTCAGGGCACAATGATGTTGTATTAAATTATAAGTGTCAAATAAAGAAATTATTATTATTATTATAAGAACGAAGCGAGCTCGGGACATAGGACATCCCGAATCGGTCAGGTTAGGTTAGAAGTTTAGTTATTTTTTTATAAACCACTCATAGGAGCCCACCAAAATCATCGAAATCAGATGATTTTTCGATTTTATGGAGCCAAGAAACTAGGTGACTGCGATAATATAAAATTACCGCCCATTGACCTCATTTAATATTGTAGTGTAATAATATTTAAAAAAAAGCTTAAAAAAACAAGCCTTTATTTGGGTTCTCTAATAAGAAGCAAATAAATTTTAAATTAAATCAAAACCATCAATTTATTCCATTCACAATTTACACGATATAAAAGCTTGTCGCGAGATTTACCTATTTTATATGTATCAAGTTACACATTGTATTCCTGTTTATGTACACAGGTAAATATCGCGAAAAGCTTTGAAATGGGATTAAATATAATGACCACCATAAAATGTTTTGATACTATCAGTTCTTTTGCCAAAAATACATACTTGACATCAGAAAAATAAAAAAGCCTAAAATTACGATAGTACTAGCTATTTTAGTCGCAACTGCACTTCAAATTGTATTCGAACACCAAATGGAGTAAATGATCACCAAATCTTAGCGAGAAAATTAATGCGCTCTTTCCGCCTAAATAAACCACTGTGACTGCCATAAAATGTAAGCTTATTACCAAATAAAGTATTATGATGCCATATTAAGTTATGTTCATGTCCGTTAGGCGCAACCTAACCTAACCTGGCGGCAAGCGTCAGGTTAGATTAGAACTATGACCACACGATCCGAGCGAGCGCAGCGAGCGTGCCGCGGCAGCGTCAAGGCACGTCCCTGAAGACTTAAGATAGAATGCCTCGTTACCAGTAAAATTAGTCCGGTTCTCTACAGTCACCTTACTTAACACAGCAGCGTTAAGCTACTATTTCAAGCTGGTATTCCGTGAGAATGTGGTCCTCCTTGGTCGGGCCGACATATTCGTGCTACAACTATACTACTAATATAGCTGCAGCATGGCTGTACCATCCATAATAATAATAGCAATAGTAATATAAATAAAGTATATTACTGACAGTCATTTCTATTTATTTGTGTTTATAGATGTATGTGTGTAGAGGCACACTGAACCTAAACGTTAAGTTGGAGAGGTCTCGTCTAATGAAGTCAACGCTCCGTCCCCCTCGTGCTCTAATCCAGAATCCCGAAAACTTTCAGCTCGAGTTACACAACCGCTTTCAGTGCCTACAAGATTGCAATGCAGTGGACGATATGAATGACAAGCTCGTGGAAACTGTCCATGCGGTCGGAGCTAAGTTCTGCAAGACCCGCCGCAGAAGAACACAAAAACTCTCCGATCACACTCTTAATCTCATGGCTGTTAGACGGGAGATGAGGCTGCAATCGTCAACAGACTTGACAGCATACAGGCAACTGAACAGACAGATCTCCAAATGCATGCGGCGAGACTTATGCAACTTTAATACAGCTCGTATTAAAGAAGCGATCGAGCGGAACCAGGGCTCCAAAGTCTTTGCCAGAGATCTGTCTGCCCGTAAGAGCCAACTGTCAAAGCTGAAAACTGAGTGTGGCAGCATCGTTTCCGGGACACCTGAGATTTTGAGTGAGATTGAGAGGTTCTATGTGCAGCTGTACACATCATCGTTGGAGCCACACGTAAGTGTGAGTAACGATCCAAGAGCAAGTCTTATCCGACACTATACCGATGATATCCCGGACGTCAGTCTAAGCGAGATTAGAATGGCTCTCCAGCACCTTAAAAACGGCAGGGCCCCAGGCGAGGATGGAATTACAGCGGAGCTTCTGAAAGCGGGTGGAACACCGGTACTTGAAGTCCTTCAGAGGCTCTTCAATTCCGTCCTCCATGGTGGCACTACTCTAGAGGCGTGGAGCAGAAGTGCGGTGGTCTTGTTCTTTAAGAAAGGCGACACCGCTCTCTTGAAGAACTACAGACCGATTTCCCTTCCGAGCCGCGTCTACGTGCTGTTTTCGAGAGTCATTACGAATCGTCTCGCACGCAGACTCGACGACTTCCAGCCTCCCGAACAAGCCGGTTTCCGAAAAGGCTTCAGTACATAGACCACATACATACCCTGCGGCAGATTGTACAGAAGACTGAAGAGTACAATTTGCCACTTTGCCTGGCGTATGTGGACTATGAGAAAGCCTTTGATTCCGTCGAAATTTGGGCGGTGCTGCAGTCCCTTCAGCGGTGCCAAGTTGACTGTCGGTATATCGAAGTGCTGAAGTATTTGTACAGTAGGGCTACGATGGCTATCCGAGTACAGAACCAGAGCTCGAAACCTATCCAACTGCAGAGAGGTGTAAGACAGGGTGACGTTATATCCCCGAAACTCTTCACCGCTGCTTTGGAAGACGTTTTCAAGCTACTGGACTGGAAAGGATACGGTATTAACATCAATGGCGAGTACATCACTCACCTTCGATTTGCCGACGATATAGTGCTTATGGCAGAATCGCTGGAGGACTTAAGCACTATGCTCAATGACCTCAATAGTGCCTCCCAACGGATAGGTCTTAAGATGAACATGGACAAAACAAAGATCATGTTTAATGTCCATGTCACACCTATGCCGGTAGTTGTTGGGAGCACTACTATGCTCGAAGTTGTTGACGAGTACGTTTACCTGGGACAAATAGTCCGACTAGGTAAGTCCAACTTCGACCGAAAGGTCAATCGACGGATTCAACTCGGCTGGGCCGCGTTCGGGAAATTACGACATATCTTCTCGTCAGGTATACCTCAATCTCTAAAAACTAGATTGTACAACCAGTGCGTGTTGCCAGTGATGACTTACGGATCTGAGACGTGGTCCTTCACTGCTGGCCGTATGAGGACGCTCAAGGTCGCTCAGCGAGCTATGGAGAGGGCTATGCTCGGAGTTTCTCTGCGTGATAGACTCAGAAATGAGGATATCCGCAGTAAAACCAGAGTGACCGACATAGCCCAACGGATTAGTAAGCTGAAGTGGCAATGGGCCGGCCATATAGCTCGAAGAACCGATAACCGATGGGGAAGAAAGGTTCTCGAGTGGCAGCCTCGTACCGGTAGGCGTAGTGTAGGGCGATCCCCCACTAGATGGAGTGACGACCTGGTAAGATATGCAGGAAGTCGATGGATGCAGGTGGCTCAGGACCGTGCTTTGTGGCATTACTTGGGGGAGGCCTATGTTCAGCAGTGGACTTGTGAAGGGCTGTAATGATGATGATGATGATAGATGTATATTATATTAGTGTGACAAACGAGCATGTAGTCCATCTGATGATACGTGAAAGCTGTGGCCCAGGTATATACGTATATTTCCCTCATCTCTGAAAATTGTGATTAAATGACTTGTTTCCAGTATATAGAGTCTTTGTTTCTCTATTTCACTCCGATATTATGTGAGTGTGTGGATCTTCGCCGATCGAGCCTACCCATTCGTGCTTTAACCATTATAATATTTGCACTTGCACCAAATTTTATAATCAATGGTTTACTTAACATGTTAAAATTGAAATTAAAATCAACGGAGATATAATGTTACTTTTTATTATTTAGTTGAAAATATTTTAAAAAGCCATACACAATATCAGAGATAATATAAGATTTTGAATTCAATCTCATAGAAAAAAAGAATTGTAGAGTTATTTATGAAACGAATATTTAAGTAAATAAATTCAACAAATATTATGACAGTGTGGCGGCGCTGTCGTCGCGCCACAAGCGAAACACATCGAAGCCTAAATTGCGCTATCAAAGTTGCGAGGTAAAAACAGTATATATAGAATAGCTCCGAACTACCACTCTTGCGCCCCCCTTTCTGCCAAGGAGGGTCGCGTCCGTTTACGGCTTAAAGATCTCTCGTCAGATCGTTAAGCCAATCCCAAAAGGTAGTGTTTAGTGTGTAAAATCTCCACATAACCACACAGCCGGCTGTGTGGTATACTATGAGCATTCACCACCTCCCTCCCCCGTTACTGGGTTTCCCTTATTTCCTTCGGGCGCAAAAAAAATACCACTCGGAGCGTTGGCCGCTCCCCGGGCAGAATACCTTGCCCAGCGGGAGATCTCCGCTTGTACTTCTACCGCCAAAACAGTTATTCACTATCTGGAATGATTCTGTAGGCTTTTCTTATAGTCTAGGACACTATAATTATATTAATATAGAGCAGCTATTAATATTTGTGATGAAACTAACACTAATATACACAGAACTAACATACTAACGCAAATAAACATACACAAAAATGCATTACGGTACATTCATTCTCGGAGTTTAGTAAGTTAGTTTAGTCGATAACTTCTGCAATATCCGATTTTGAAATTCATTATTCTGGTTCACTGAAACCTAATCATGAGGTTTAATTATGAGAAGCGATAGTAGAACCGAAGAATTTGAATTTTTTAGGGTAAGCCCTAAAAAAATATCATCCTCCTTTATCAATAAATAATTTTCCGTTAAAACTGTACGCTGGTATAACTCCTTGCTTATGTATTCATTCCCTTTCTCCTCCAAAAATCAGCTCAAAACAAATTTTTACAACTCTTATATTTCCAATTACACTTCCCGTCATTTATTTTCTTTATTATTAAAATTATCTTATTTTCCTCGAATTTAATCATTGTGGTTTTTTATTTAGTTTAATTTAAATATTTAGGGAGGATTTTTCTTCTTGACAGTCGGTTTGGCAAACGCAGTTTATTTTATAATTTTAAATTGTTATCAGGAAGATGCTCTATAATGGTGAGTAAGTCTGTTAGCGATTGTGTAACTTCTGAACAACTTGTTATAAATTTTCTCGAAATAATATATTCTTTGAACGTCATATACAAAGAATTTTTTTGGCCAGTCGATAGTTTTTAGCTATACTGGTAGCCAATTTTATTTCCAAATTCCGCATTTAGGGATCAAACCAAATTAAACCAAGATAATATGTTCACAATATATTATCTTGGTTTAATTCCGAAAATGAAAATCAAAAAGTTTTGGTCCATATTTAGCGCTACCCTCACGGGTTACTTAATAAAATATCCCTAAGTAATTCCTGTCAATTGTTTTTCTACAATTACTACATAATATTAAAGAAATTATAAACATACATTTGTTCTGCACGTAATAATAATGAATTCAGAGACACGGCTGCTATCTTATGAGAGTTGCGCCTGGTGATATCAAGCTTCCTACGTCGTTTATTAGTGATAATAGTATGCAACAGAGAAACAACGTTATAATATGTTATAATTTTTTTCATCAGATAACTAATATTTACTAGATGGTAGGATAGATTTTCCGTAGCAATACTTGCACTGTTGTGTACCGGTTTGAACGATATAATTATGTTCAAATACCCAAAATCTGCTCAACGTTAAGGTACCGTTAAGTCTCGTGTTATCTCTATCACTTTAAATAAAAGTACCTGTGATACCACGAGACTTAGAATTGAGTAGCGTTTGAGTATTTTGCCAATAGAGGCCCAGTATTTTAAATAAAGACTGAGAGCTATTCTATCTTAATTCTTAAAGTTTCAACGCTCCCGTGGCGTTCTTTGCTTGAAGTTAGCTGCACTATTAATAAAACGGACTATAAGAGTAAGAGAATATAAAGTGCGCTAGTGCTTGCTTATACTTCTTGCGTTAATCCTTGCTAGTCTCCGATGAGACTGCCCACCGTTACTGAAATTCGGTTTAGAGAACATTTTTCTGGCGGCTCGACACTAGGTGGAGTGTCGAACTGGCAAGAGATGCAGAAAGTCAATACACGCAGGTGTCTCAGGGCCGTGCTTTGTGCAGTTCTTTGGGTAGGCCTATATTCGACAGTGTACTTTAAATGGGCTGTGAAGATGGTGACGATTCGCTTCTAAACGATTCACGAAACACAGAAACATTATATTGCTATTTCAGACTGGTATTCTGTGAGTCGTGTTCACACCCCGGCTGAGCCGACTCATTCGTGCTACAAGCATAACATTGCTGCAGCATCCTCTAGGTTCTGTAACAGACAGCAAAACTATATGTCAAATTTCTTCAACTTAATCAAGTACAACCACGGATGTTATGGCTAAACCTCAATGCCCTGTGGAGGATACTGTTAAGCAGTGGACTACGTATGGGCTGTCGATTGACTGATTATTATTCTCAGTTGAACATTCTTTTATATCTGCATAATAAAAGATAATTGGATAAAAAATGTACCTTCTGATATAGATTTACATTAACCTTTATAATCACAATCTATAACAAAATATTTCTTATGTATTTTATAAGCATCACTTTAAATAAAAAAAATAATCATATTAGATTGTTTCAAATGTAAATTTAACAATTCTTTAAGCGGTCATTTATTTATTTCTAAAGAAATTTGTGACATTATATATAATGTCATTCATTGATGGTTGTTTAACAGAAGCCCCAGTTTATTTGTGAAGTTTATCGTAGACAGCGTTCGAATACACGAGCAACAAAATAAGGTTGAAAATGTTATCATAACAAATCTTACTTCGAAAGTTTAAATAAATGTATCCCGAAAATTTAGTTTCAAATTATTGCATATCAATATAAATACTCTTTTGATGGATACAATCTAAATTTTCAAAATCAAATAGTTTTATGAATATATTAAAACTTATTTATATTTTAATACATTCCCAAAATGAACAAATTTATACGCTTATAAGTACTGTAAAATATGTAAATGATAGGACTAGGGACTCCAAATTACTGTTTACCTTTACTTTTTATAGAATAAGTGTGATAAACGAGCATACCATCCACCTGATAGTAAGTGGATGCTGCGGCCTTTAGACACCTACATTCATCATCGATTAAAAACTGAAATACAGATGCGTTGTCACCTATGTGGACTAAAATGGAGTAACTCGTTTCGAACCCCGGTTGGGTTCACCATACGAAACGAAGCAACAAAATTTCTAGACAATAACAGCCTTATCAACTAGTAAGGTCTGCCTGTGTTAATTGTTGACGATTAATTAATCCTTTACTTTATACATCCTAATCTAATAATCTTTTCTTTATCTTTCTCTGATAATTGTTTGGTCATATGAAGCTATTACTTGAACTATTATATTAGCTACATATTATTTATTTAGTACAGCAGAAAAATACATACTAATCGATATTTAATTGGCTAATCTCTTGATTAGTAAAAGTATTAGCAATAATGTATGAAAAACATCTTTCCAGAAACACTTGGCACACCCATTAGGTATATACAATTAGGTAATTGTCGCTTTCGTCGTCTCAACTCAAAAATAAACATAGTATATGATTGATTATTAGTAACGCAGTAGGTACCAGTACCACAAAGGAAGTACTCATATGGTAGGTACTATACAAGAATATAATAGGTAATAAAACTTTAATGCCGGCTGTACACGCTCGTCGAGACACCACGAGACATGCCTAGAGGTGAGCATTATTTAACATAATCGGTTTCAGAAACTGCTTACGAGCTTGATAATCGTATACCCAGTTTCGTGGACAAAATGTAATGATTATTTTACGTACGCAGTTGACACACACCACGACCGGCACTCGCGTAAGCGTTTCGTTTTGAACAGATTATTATTAAGATGAATATAGTTGGTACGTAACACGATATACGACTCGAACAACGAGAGTAAAGAGTCCCTTCGGGATAGTTAATGGCTTACACGCAAGATGTGGATCATAAAAATTATGTGATGTGATGGACAATAATACTTAGGCACTTACATATTTTGTGACTATAAAATTGTACAAAAGTACTAATATTGACGATGTCACGCGCATATTATAATTATAACACCTATAAAATGTTATATATTCGTAATCATAATCATAACATAACACAGTTAAACTAATGTTAACACCTATATAACCTGTTAATATTTTCGTAATCATAACCTAACAAACAAACACAAAACTAACCTACGCTATACTGTATGGTATACAGATGTTTGTAGTGTTGCCAGGCGTCCGGATAAAGCCGGACACAGTCAGGCTTTTTGTTTGCGTGTCCGGCCAAATTAGACGGTGTCCGGGCCTGTCCGGCATTTGTCAGGCTTTTTATATTTGACCATTTTTTTACATTTTTCATGTACTTAAATACATACTATTGCAATTATTGAAACTAATATTGTAATGAATATTGAATGATTAATAATAAAGAACACTGATTATTTTAATTTAACATTTTATGGTAAATGATATAAGGTTGTTTTACTGTAATTGTTTTACTTTAAAAAATATATTACCATGTTATACTAAGACTGAATAATTAAGGGTGTCCGGCCTTTTTACCAAAATGTCCGGCTAAGCTGGATGGTCTCGGTTTAAAAGACCTGGCAACCCTAGATGTATGTAGCTCATGGCGGCTGAACACGCTCGTCTCGTCGCCTCGTGTGCCTCTCATCACGTATCATTTGAAGTTTGAACTCCACTAAAAATAAAATTAATAACCCATTGCTAAGAAGGAGATGGGGGATAGTTTCTATTAATTTACCGTAACAGTACCATGGACGGTGAATAGAATAGTGTATAGCTTGCGGCTTGCGCCACGAAAGATGAACAGTGCGGTGCGGTATGACATACGGGGAAGCGAAAACATAGCAACGGGCGACGATCTAGCCCCAAGTAGTGTCACCCTGCGTCCAGTCACCCGCGCACATACTTCTGTCGTCTTGCGTACTATCGATATCGAAAGTGTTAGCGACTACCTGTTATACAATATTTTAAAAAACATATATATATATATATATATATATATATATATATATATATATATATATATAATATATATATATATATATATATATATATATATATATATATAAATAAAGTAAATAATTATTCAATAAACCTGGCTCTTATGACTTAAATATTGATATCGGCATTAAGAGTATGAAATATTTTATGAGATTTGTAAAACTTAGCAGGATCTATTGAAAGATGACTGTAATTATGTAAAGAAAAAGAGAGGTTCAACTAGTCCCGGAAAAAACACATGTTTCTTCATAAATATAAGTACATATATATATTTTAAATGAAATTAAAAAAAATCAATAATATCATTAAACACTGTATTTAATAAACTTTCTAACAGTGTATTACACTTCTATATACATTATCATCAAAAAAAGGTATTAACAATAAAATCACATATGTCATCTTGAAACAAAACAGAAATTACAAATACAAAATATTTTACTTCTTTAACTAAGTGTACACAAAATACAGAATATTATTTAGCAGCAATTAAAACCTAACGATTATATATAAATACGTTTTCGAGGAGACTTTGATGTGTAGTTATAATGTCGACCTTGGACTTTTTACATATTAAAATGTCATAATACAGTTTGCATTTTTCTGCTTGATGATACATGTTATACACGTTAAGTAATATCATCATTCGCTCTCGGTTTTCAACGCGATACCTACGAGACCCTTTGACTCGAGCGCAAAAACCGACACGCTTCCGAGAGCGCACGAGGGCCACGAGACGCGACGCGACGCGACGAGAGCAGCCTGTACACACTCGTACTCGGCCTGTCTAGACATGGGGCGTAACGTCTTTTGGACGTAATCGGTTGTACGTAGTTTCGTGGATATGAGTAACTAGTTTCAAAACTGCTTATTTTTGTAATTAGTTACATATGTATACAGTATAGCGTAGGTTAGTTTTGCGTTTGTGTTATGTTATAATTACGAAAATATTAACATATTATAGGTAGATATTATAATATTAGTTTAACTGTGTTATGTTATGATTACGAATACGTAACAGGTTATAGGTATTATAACATGTGCGCGACATTGTCAATATTAGTACCTTTGTACAATTTTATACAGTCACAAAATATGTAAGTATTTAAGTATTATTGTCCATCACATCACATAATTTTTATCATCCACATAATACACAAAAATTAACTTAATACAAAAAATATTATTTATTATTTATTTACACCAATTATATGTCTGTTTATGTACACTAAATATTTATATACACTTTAAATGTTTATTCATAAAGAAAACTATACATGTTACAATATTAATTTATAAAAAAAAAACGCTGTTTTTAAGAACAATGTTAAATAACGCTCGCCTCTAGGCCTGTCTCGTGGTGTCTCGACGAGCGTGTACAGCCGGCATAAAGGGTTTTGAAATAAACCAAACACTATTATCGTAAATACCACACAATAGATTGGGCACTCATTTAGATACTATATACAAAGCTAAAATTAAATATTTTTTATTCAATTTAAAGTCAAAATAAAGCAATAAAAATGGATATAAATTTTGAAAATAAATTTGAATAAAATTTCATAGCTATGCCCAAAATAGGTTGTAATGCTTCAAGAACGTTTAAAAATCAAACGAACAGAAATTCATCATAATATATCATCATCATCATCATAATTACAGCCTTTCACAAGTCCACTGAAAACGCATTGCATAATATTATGTATATGTTAGTTTATACATATATACACTTACACACAAACATATATATATATATATATATATATATATATATATATATATATATATATATATATATTGAAATAAAATATATACTAAACCAATAAAGCATACAATAAAGTATACGAAATTATACTAAACATAATCAATATAATTAATCAAGTAATTTTAAATAATATGCCTAAAGCTTACGTTTAAATGTATTTATTGAATAAGCATCTTTTAATAAAAATATATTTAATACACAAGCGACATTATTTGCTTCGTGTTAACTTAAGCGATAGTTTTATTTCCAACCATCAAGTTAGTTGAACACCGTGTAGTGGCGACGTAATATAACCGACTACCCTATAACATCACGTGGGGGACATAGGCGACAGAGAGAAACTGAATCACGAAATGGGCGGCAACATAACTATATTCTTATATCTATATTCTGAGATGTTAGAGATGTTAGCCTATTCCAAATTAACAACTTCATCTGATAAAAGGCCTGAAAGGCCGCAAGCTGTTTAAATTTAGAGATGATGGATTATGATTTGGTGTTGTTACCAATTGTGATGTCCGCTTTGTGAGGTTTTTTTCTTGAGCTGTCTAACCTCAGTTTGAGTGGGTAAGTGCAGTTCCCGCCTCCGACTGCTTAGCTTGTTTCGGTCGATGTTCTGGGTGGTGAGAATCGCCCAGGTACTTGGGTATACAGTGTGTACGCGGTGCTTGCGGGATCGCGTGTTGCGCACTTCGGGTGCGACGCGTCCCATGCGTTATCCTATTTGTACTTGTCCCATTTATTTTGTGATGTATCAGCGACGTTACCGTCGTCAGGATCAAGCGGTAAGAAGCAAAAGCCTGATAACAGCACAAAATAATAAGAAGCTGTGGCAACGATGGCATTTGTCTCCCCTTATGAATCTATACGTGGAGGAGGCCTTTGTTCAGCAGTAGGCTGTGATGAATGAATGTAATAAATAATGTAATAATATAAATTATCATAAGCTTAATCACACTGTTAACTGACTTTGCTAAACCGATATTGTGTTAATATAAATATAAATATATATATATATATATATATATATATATATATATATATATATATATATATATATATATATATATATATATATATATGTTAGTTATAAGTTATATATATATATATATATATATATATATATATATATATATATATATATATATATATATATATATATATATGTTAGTTATAAGTTATAAAGCCACTGTTCAAACATTGAAAATATTTAGGTATTCAAAAATTGACATAAACGATCATTAGGGATGAGGGAAGCCCACTGCATCCCAACAGTTTCCACTGATAAACAAAAAGATATTAGACGTTTACACAGGAAGTGCATTAGTGACGGCATTCCTAGTCTTGCTTCATTGTTGATAGTAAACGGAAGATATTTTCAAGTAACGTCTACACGCCGTGCAGTGTATGTAAGTTTGTGGACTTTGAATATACTCGAAATATATATTTTCATCTCGTACATGTAGTTAAACATAGTTAACACGAACGAACGAACAAGTACATATTTCGTTGGTTTCTGAGGAATTTTTTGACAGCTTTGATTGCTCCTGATTCTCTATCTGTTTGTGAAGTTTCATTACAATCGGTTCAGCCATTCCAAAGATTATCCCGGACTGTCAGACCAAAGGACAAACATTTTTTTAAATGTTTTCTAATATTGTAATGGCATACAAATACCCCCTCAGCTAAGAGCCAGTTATTTCGGTATTAAAAATCAGAAATTTCAATTTCACTTTGATATATAATATAGATTAATTTTTGAACCCATAGACTTAGAATATACTGGCGTATTTGAACCACTCATTGTTCATAAAAATAAGTTCCCTATGCAAGGAAATGTTGTGTCTTTATATTTCACTTTCATAATTTCGTAATAGCTTGAACATAGGTCATTATTATTTATTAATATTTATCTATGCCCTCTTTCACCTAAAAATGTATTCCCCAACATGAACCAGTGGGAAACAATAACTCAATTTACGTTTAAATCTATCTGGTATGGAAAAGAGGATTTGGTGTGGTTTCATAGACCGTTGCAATTCTAGTGGCGGTACGTTTTGAGTCAAGTCTCTTATTTGCATGTAATTAAAGGGCATTTTGATAATGTTGCCGCAAAGTATGATGTTTTGAATGAAAATGTTAAAAATGAATGAAATGTTTTTTTGCGACTTTTTAATTAATTTAATTTTAATTTATGTCATAAAATACTGCTTGACAGTTTTATCTGTATATATTTTTATTAATTACAATTACATTGCAGTTTTATCCCGGGCCAGACGAAATAAACCATGTGGCATACGTTCTGACGTCCATCGGAGTTGTAGTGTATGTGTAGTGTATGCCCGTGTAGGTATAAACACGATAGCCTAGGAGACATTCGTCAGTAATAAATGTACAGTCAAGGCCACTAGATGTATTATCATTTATTCTCCGAATATCCCAACATTACAGAGTCCTCAAGCGTGGTATTAAATACCTGTGTCCTCTACTCCATCCCCAATACGAAGACTGAAAGCTGAAGCTTCCATGGGGGCGGAGTATGTTCGTGGAGTTTTTATACTTACGTTTTGTTTTATATTAGTTTTTTTTTTTAATAAAAAAGACAGATGTCACGAGTATTGAGAAAAAAAAGAATGGTTTTTTGTTTTTCTGTGAATGTTCCAAACATGGCGTTGTTCTCTTGAATTGTATCCTGCATTTAATTTCAATAATCTAATAAGTTTTATTAAGAAGTTTATACCATCATCATTTCATATTTTAATTCAGTTTACGATATTGTAATTTACACATTATGAAGACGGAGATTTTGATTTAAAAACTCCATCCTAACTACCACGCACTCTTCGCGTGAACAATTTCTGCCAAGGATTCATGACACTTATTTCTATTTATATTTGGCTGTTTATAAAAAGAGTAAATTGGAACATTTCTGTCAAATAAATCTGTCAAACCTTTCATAATAACAGAGGTTGTAGTAGATTTTAGATCGTAATTATGTTTCTGAAATTTAAATTCAAATATAAAATACGAAATGTTCAAAATTTTATTAATTTTTTCATACTTAAGTTATAACATTGACTGTGTATGTAAGTATGTTATTTTTAGTGCATGTGACTATGAGTTTATTCATTACATAGCTTCTAAAACACACATCCCGACCGTGAATGATGTTGAATATTCGTAGCGTTTGTATTTTTCTTCAGCCTTTTTAATTACACAGCTGCTGGACGTAGTCCTTTAAAAGAATGTGCCACTTATCTTATAAATCTTGAAAACGTTGCTCATTTTTCCGCATTTTACAGGCTAGACGGACAGAGTAGGTTATCTGATGCCATTCACTGTAACTTCGGAATAAAATTGACATTACAATAAGCAAAGTAAAAACAATATATCTTATAAAACATACACTTGAACCTTGAATGTACATGTATATATGTACATTTACTATAGGAAATTATTTCAAGTATAATATTATTTTTAAACAAAGCAACTCAATAAAAAATTGAAAACATATCTTTTAAATATTTACTAAAAAAAGAAAGTATCACTGTATTATAACACACATTGAGATATAAAATACGAGCGATTCATAAAAGATTAAATAAAAGTAATTACAATAATTGTACAACAGATTTTAAGAATAAATTGATTGTCATGACACAGCTAATTCACAGTAAAATTTACGCACTAGCCCAAAGTTGTAACCATATCTAGTTAATATAGCTCTTTTTCTACCTAGGCATCTCTGTAAAATATAGGTAGATATATAATATAGGTCAGGGACCTTTATATACCATCACGCAGCATTATACCGGCAACTGTGCTCCAGTTTGAAGGGTAAAAAAATCATATGACGACAGGCTGTGAGGAATTCGATCTCAGTACTCAGATTGACAACGCAAATGTGGCCTTCTAAGTGTGAAGTAATTTGTAGATGTCTATGGGATGCAGTAGGAACTTACTATCTGGTAGATTATTAGGTTGCTTGTCATTATTTATGACTGGATCAAGTTTCCTTTCGGCAAAGACGTGAATTAGCATTGTTTTATTTTTATATATACATATATAGAAGTATAAGTGTTAGAAATGAGCGCTAAATTGTCTGTCTGTGTACACATACATCTAATTTTAGTTACTCATTTTAATACGATATACAACAGCATTGTACTACTGTTTTACACTCGTATTCTCTGATAGCCTGGTCTAAATCCACTCTTGCTGCAACTATGGCAACAGTTGCTACGTGACTCTGCCACAGACATAACGTGTAGGTTTGTACAATGTACATACTAATAAAATCTGTTACTGTTTCAGATTTCAATGACTATGAGGATATAACACAGATAAAAAACTATTTTACTCAAGAAGATCGTGAATTCGTTCCTATAAACACACTTTCTAAGGATTCTGAAAAAATCGTCGCTACGAGAAACATAAACTGCGATGATTTTAAGAATTACGCGCTTAACTGCACAATCCAAGCGACATACATTTATAACTCTACTAGACAAACTCCACCTATGCCTGCAAATATAAGTGAATGGTGCCGGTAGGTATTACTATAATTTTTTCAAATAATGTACGGTACCTGTGGGTAAGTCCTAGCTAAGGGAAATATCTAATTCGCTCTACAGTGTTTAATAAAAATCATTGGTATAGTGCAGTTTATTCAAAGTGTGAATGAAAAATTGTAACATTTGCCAAAAAGAAAATCAAAACTAAACATTTCTAAAAACCTTGCTAGTAGGCCTTATTTTGCTATAGTAGGATAATGAACTAAAAATAATCAAGTTATACGTAATTTATTAAATATTTGTAATAAGTTATCATATGAATGCAGTAAATAAGACTTAAAATTCTAAAAAAAATATAATTGCCTAGCCTAACAGCACTTAAAGTCACTCGCAACCCACTTTCTGTCATATCAGACAGTCTCAACGAAGACTAGCCTATCTGCACAGTACAGAATTATTCGAATGTATGCGCAAGTACAGGTGCACTCTCTATTCCCTCACAATCATGATGTAATGCAACTTAGGTGGCAGGACGCGATGTAGTGTGTCTCTTGCTAGAGACATTATCTTACAATAGGAGTCTACTATTATCTCCTTGAGAGGCTAGCGCGTTCTAGGCGATTGAATGTCAAAGTTATTAACGCCGTTTACGTAAATAGTGTTGTAAATTCTTATTCGCATAGTTTTTGCTTAGTGTTTAGTATATGTAATTGTGGGATAAAACAGTTGAAGAAGTTATAATGTAACTTAAAAATTATATATATTATGTATATTATCTATTTGATAAACCATAATGGCAAAACGTTGTTCCTACTAATTGTTGCGTGGGTGGATGCTAACTGACCAACAGAAATGTAAGGGATGAGAGCAAAGTGGACTGTATTTATGTATATTTAATCTCGGAGAAAGAAGATACTGACCTAACTAACTATTACTGTGATATCTAACTGAGTAAATATTTAATAGAAATTTATTGCTAATTTATTCTACTAGGGGCTGAGCTAAATTAAAGAATGTACAAAAACTAACACTAATTTATTGCACTATTTACAAAATTGCGGCAGTCTTATATTCTATCACTATTCTATAGCCTAATGGAACCTAATAGGGAGCTTGAGGGGTCTTCTTGCTTGCTTGTTCTCATGTTGACCGTTGAGCTGCCGCAAATGGAAAAATCCCGACGGGAGCGCTTTTTATATTCCCGCTGCCGTGGTCACGTAGGCACCGAGTTTGTGTAAGCGCTCTACTCCGCGGGGCCTCGCTCTGATACAGGGTGCGGGAGACAAGTCAAAGCGGGTGAGGTATGCGGGGTGGCGGGCGGTCGCTCCTCATAACGTACATACGTAACATCTTCTCCTCGGCGTAGTTCACGAGCCATCTTCTTTTCGGAGGACGGCGATCTTCCTGACCGACTTCTTCAGCAGGCCGCCTCTTGTTCTGACTTCGACGTTTCTCACCACTCCATCTGGTCCTGGGTGGTCCTCGTGACGACTCCTCTCGGCCATACGTTCTTCGGGAGGTTGCCGTCCGCTATGATCACGAGGTCATCTTCTTTGATCTGGGGCTGCTGGGTGTTCCGTGATTCGATTTGTTGATCTGAGATGCACCAGAGTCGGTAGGTACTTACACACCCAACGGCACCAGTATTCATCGCCCAGTCCTTGTGCAGCCTTCCAGGTCCGTCGATGCGCCGATGAACACGTCGCGGTGACTGGCAAGTTGGATGGTCGCAACAGAAAAAAGTGGTTGGGAGTCAGGGCTTCCTTGTCATTGATTCCGACTGGCACGTGAGTGAGAGGTCTGGAGCTCACAGTGTTCTCCGCTTCCGCCAATAATGTTACAAGTGTCGCCACCTCCTTACAGGGTTGTAGTTTGCATCATTACCGACTGTTTCGACTATGAAATACATTACTCCAAACTTAGCCGTTTTCAAGATATTGGATATTTAAGTTTTTTTGTAAAAATTACTAATTTCTTTTTTGTAATTCGTGCATCTTGTTTTATTTTCCTATAATTTTTATGTTTTTTACTTCCCGCTAAGAAATATCGAAGGAGAAAGAATTTGAAAAAAAAAAAACGTTTTTTTTAACGTGACTTCGATATTTCTCAACACAATTTGGTGAAATTTGGATAGTTTTGCATTTGAAATTAGCGGGAAGTTCCAGGGATAGCCTGCATGGTCAACCAATTTTTTTTATAGAAGAGGGGGCAAACGAGAACAACTGCAACACCAGGGGAATTGCAAATGCGTTGCCGGCCTTTTAGAAAGGAGTAAGCTCTTTTCTTGAAGGTCCCTAAGTCGTATCGGTCCAGAAAAGTCGCCGGTGTCTGGTGAAGTTTGCTCGGGCGATGACGGCCGAACTCGGACGATCGAATCGAACACTAATCATAGTCATCGTCCGGTAACGCACGAAAACGGCCGTTCAACCGTCGAATCTGAACTTGTTGGGATTTCCCGCCCGACTGCCGGCGTCTACAGTGCAAACTGAGTGTATTTATAGTTTAATTTTATCATTTTGTCTTTATTCTGTTGTTTCTGCCTGTGCTCTTATCTACCTAAACGACTATGGATACTGAAAATAAAAAAATAAAAGAATACCGGCAACGTCCAATGTCGGCACAAGTGGTACACTGGTGCAGTGTAAGCACATACACGTCCGAGTTACTCGTTCGGGTCGTTCTGTCCACCATCGGCCGACAAAATCGGTTTTGGTGTACACGTACCGTTAGGCTTCACAGCAGTGTCATGTTGCTTTTTAGCGCTGTTGAGTTGTGTTATAAAATTCGTGTAACAAATGAACTTAAATAAAATAAAAAATAAAATTGAAAGTTAACCAGACAGTCAACTTCTACTTTTTTACATACATAACATCGAAATAGAACTTTAATAACTGGCCCGTAATATGGGATGAAAAAATGAATTATATAAATAAAGAGATGCTCGTCAGTAATTTATCACTGTGGACTACTATTTTAAATTAAGCGTTCTATCACGACGTTTACAGTCTGCGTCACGCAGTGGTGCTTATATATTTGTATGAAACAAGCCTTCGCGCTGGGGAAGCCTATATTCAGCAATGTATTTTTGTTAGACTGTAAAAGGCAACCCACACGACACAATTATCTATCAATACTCTTTAGTTTTGAAAAAAAAAACAGACACTAGCGCTTGTAAGAGCACGTGTATCCCGCTTAACGAAGCGGAAGCCCTATTCGTTACAATGAGTAAATAACTTGTGAAAATTTTCATTAAAAATAATTTTATATTGGCAGAGCAATAAAATATCTCACAAGCTGCGCTACGGATTGGAACGCAGATTGCAAAGAAGTAACCGAAAACCACTTCTACGAGGAAAGCATTAACGGTCACTTACACGTCGTAAGTAACGTGTGTATGAATGAGTGGTTTATTTCACGTAAGATATATTTTATTTATTCTTTTCAATTACAGATATTTATGCCATTTGCTGTAGTATTATAGCATATTGTAAACTGTATCTGCGACCGGTCCTTCCTGCTGCTGATAATAAGTGGGCGGACAGGGCTTCTTTCCTCGCTCAAAAGCTATTTTTTTATAAGTATAATCATTGAGCGACGCAATGCAGCCAGTGTTTTTTGGCACTATACCGCGGGAAGTAGACCAAAATTATAATTAAAGTTTTTAGTTTCGGTTTTTTTTTATTATGGTAATAAATATGATATAATTGAATATTTAGCAGTATAAAGTAGTTCAAAGCAGCGACAGTGCCGAGAGTCTCCATTTAAGTCATTCAATCATTTATCTTATTTATAGTAATTCTTTATATTAATAACCACATTATTGAACCAAAAGAACAAACATGTACGCACACACATTCACACGGACGCACATACAGTGAATTTCGTTTATAACGACGGCGGAGGGACCACTTTAATGTCGTCGCTATATCCGGAGGTCTCTATATCCGAAATAATAAAAAGTCATGTACATATTTACTTATCATTTATTTAATTAAGTTATGCACGGTAGTTTTGAGATTTTTCTTTATTTTCAGGGATTTTGATTCAAAACACTCCATAATTTTAGCGCGGTTTTTCCACATCGCTGATATTGTAGAATGTGAAACTCCAAATTGCTTACACACGTTTTGTCCATTTTGCAGTCTCGAAATGATGTGCACTTTTTCTTTAACAGTAAATGTACGTCTAGGAGCCATATTCACAAGTTTAAGAAACACTGTTCACTCACTGGAATTTCTATGTAACTGATTTACAAATTTAACTTCGTAAACATGTTACGTAGTCTTACATACAAACAAAGCATTAGTTTGACCATTTGTGAATGTAAACAAAGGATAAGAAAGCTTAATAGTTTTATGAATGCGTCTTTGTGCCTTTGCCGACTCAGTCGCAATATCCGCAAGGGATTTCTAGGAATCGGTCATAAATGGTTCATAAAAACAAGTCGCTATACCCAAAATTGACGCTATAACCAAAGTCGCTATAACCGAATGAATTTCTTACGAAAGTATGCTTTAAATTCAAGGGACGTAAGTTTGACGTCGCTATAACCGAAAAGTCGTTATAACCGTTATTATATAAATCGTTATTAATGAAATCCACTGTACCTTGAATTATCTTCAAAGATGTAACAATGTGTCAATCGTCGGTATTCCCAACAAATAACTAAAATAATTTAATACAGAGAAAAGTATTTTCTGATGAGGTCAACCAATATTAATCGTGATGAGGACACTTTTTGTTAATTTTCATACTTAATCTATATTGGTCTTATCTTATAATAACATGTTGCGGTAATTATCATGTTGTTACATGTACAATTACTGTATGGTGGCGGTTATATATATCCACTACCACATATAAGGCCTATGTTCAACAGTGGATTTTGATGAATAAATAAAATTTAGTTACATATATCACGTTACATTACATGTGTTCTCGCTCTCACACTGCTATTATTTTAAAATATAATTTTTTAAATTTATTACTTTACAAAAACCAACCAACAATTTGACGGATGCAAGCATGCATTCAATACAAGAAGAGTAAATAAAGACGTACCGTTACCGTTATAGGCTACTAAATTCTACTAGGAATTCTTCTAGGATTTACGCCACAGTTGCCACGCTTTGCGAGTTGGCATATATATATATATATATATATATATATATATATATATATATATATATATATATATATGGGTAGTGGGTATTCTTACACCGCCACTACACAGCCCAAATGTACAGAGAACATTTTATTACATTAATGTGTTTGCTGATATAAAATTTCTTTCATTGTATTATTTTATTGCAGAATACGAGAGTCTGACTCAATGTATTAAAAGTATAGAGAGTGATTGGGAAAATTGTTACTCGGCTTTCAAAAATGTTGTAGCTGAAAATAAGAACACGACGCGCGAGTGGACTCACTACGAAACGCATTTTTATTTGTGTTGGTTAGTTATCTTTCTTATATAATATTAATAAGGAAACATTAAGAAATTGATTAGGGTATCACACAATAAATAAGCGATTAATAAGTTTACCCTACTATTTTTTGAGACAATAACTATAATTAGGTAAATAAGATTATCATAATCACCATCATCATAATCATTACAGCCCGTTACAAGTCCGCTGCTGATCATAGGCCACTCCAAAGAAGTGCCGCAAAGCAAGGTCCTTAGTCCCCTATAAAGTTCGACTAAATGTTAAATTCTATATAACTAAATTATATAGAATACACATTATACTCGTAAATTCTCAGTCACTTCTACTTGACGTTTGGGGGTTGCGTAAGAAAATTCATAACAAATTTATTTTGGTGTCATAGGAGGCAGTTACTTCGAAAATGATCTAATGACTTTCGAAAAAAGGCGGTATAAACATTTAGTTAACGTAAAAAATATTTTACTCAACAAATAACGTAAATTTGTACTGTAGCTTTTAATGTAATGAGGTTCCTTGTTATTTCCTAATAGTAGAACGTAATATTACAATTAGGCTGCGATATTTCATGGTCTCAAGTTTTGAATTACACAAATACTTTAAATTTAATGGACAGGTCATTACTTTGCACGTGATATAGCCTCCTGCAGCTAATATCTACAACACAAGTAAGGTCAGCTCGACCAGATAAGGACTAAGCTCGTACAGGATACCAGCATGAAATACCAGCATAATGATGCTGGATTTCATTTAGCGAATATCGAAAACAGGAGAACCGTTTCCATCTCTTATTTTAGGGTCCCTTTGTCGCCGCTTACGATACCCACGAGACCATATGCAATGGTGGATATTCTCAAACCGCCATTACACGATAATAAACAACTAATAGTGTATATTAATAAAAACTAATGCATCTTGGCATTAACATTTTACAGTGCAAGGGCGCGGTTTCGCCGCTGTTCACTGGAGTCGCTCTTTCAATCTCCAACAAAGTGCTCTCATGAGGAAGCCGTAACATTACAGAGATTCTCAGTTATAGTTTCTGAGGGAGACGTTTATCAGGTAATTGGCTAGTAAGTAGATGAAACTTGAGGACGCCTGCAATTAAAAAATAATATTAAATGAAATTTAATACGCCTTTGACTGTATTAAAAAATAGTAATAGACGTTAAATTTTCTCTGCTAGATACAGGAACTTCCCTGTTAATGAGAAGGCAATAGATGTAATAGTAGAAAATGTTCGCCAAACTTCAGAGAATAAAGTTACAGACTATATACGTCCCACTGCTGGGCACAGGCTTCTCCTCATTTCTGAGAGGGCGGAAGGAAGTTTCCGCCGCGCTGCCCCAATACGTGTTAGCGAACTCCACATGTCTTTCGAAATTTTTTTTTTCTTATTCCTCAGACATGCAGGTTTCCTCACGATTTTTTCTTACACCACCGAGCACGTGGTAAATCAGGCCTTAAAATTGCAATTAACAACTTCATTGGTGCCGGCGGAGATCGAACCTGTTATATTTACTGCGAGCGTTAACAATCTGAGCTCCGGCTCTTGCTTCTTCAGAAAATGTTGGTAGATTAATCAAATGTGATTTCCTGTACTGAAAATTAAAGGAGACTGATACTTTTTCATACATTATTGGGCCCAGATTGTAAAAAGATGAAAGTAGTGTCCTTCAGTAGCTTAAATATTTTCAAAATATCACTGAAAATTCGACGGATTTTGATAATCCGAGAGCAAAGTTATATGATATTTAGTAAAAGTGAGGTTATGCAACAAGTTGGCAACAACCTAAACTAAACAGCTGGTTTTTGAAGTGCGATTGCTATTTTTGTTATTAGACAGCTGTGTACTATATTAATTGTAGTATTTATTATACTGTATTGAGTGGGAGGATAATAGTAAACTCACAAATAGATAAAAAGATGGGGAAGTTAGGCGATGTTTAAAATACACTTTTTCAATTATCTTTTATTTGTCAATTATAATTACAATTCACACAGCGATTCACTGTGGCAATATTCAATCGATAAAATCCAGGCCGTCAAATCTACAATATCAAGCCAAAGTCAAACGGGTAAACGAGATTATCGGCGTTCGGTAATATAGCAAGAGTCGCACAAGTTAAGTTAGGTCAGAAGTCCGTAGAGAGAAAGCAGTGGTCGAGGAATATAAATCAATAAAACAACGGGAAACACAGAAACACACTCAAAACGCACACGTACTAAACGATAATACGAGACACGGAATATATTCCGTGATACGAGACGAGTGATCATATTGTCACCGTAGACAAAGAAACCTATAGACAAATTGACGCCTTCATTCGCTTTCGCACATGAAAAAGACAGATTTATGCATACGTCTTGCATAAAAATGAGACAGAGCGGTGTGATTGTTTGTCCCTTTCTCCGTGCCGGTTTTTTGTTTAGCAAACTACACTTTGCTAAACAACTTTGACAGTTCGTAGCGATCTAAGGAGTTTACAAGTTGGTTTAAGTTAGATAAAAGTGTTTTGTGAGCTAAAGATTGGTTAATCTTGTTCAGTTCAGTTCTTAGAACAATTAAAATTTTTATCTTAATATGTTTAAAAGTCATAAAGATTATTATATAACCTAAAACTACGTTATCGTTCTTTCTCACTCGAGGCCACGCTAATCATTAGTCTATAGGTTTCTCTGTCTACGGCTGTCACTGTCAGCACAGATTAAAAATACAGTTGGCAAATAAAAGTAATAAATCGAACTGTAAACTAGAATCGATTTTAAGATTTATTTTTATTACGTTGATATTTTTTTTGCTGTTTGCACTGAGTTAATTGTAAACTAGTTTAATTGTTAAAACTCATTCACACTAATCGATTGAAGTAATCGATTACTGTTTTTATTCGTGACATAAACTCATTTTTCGGATTTCTCGTCTTCCAGATTGTGAATTTGGCTAATTTTTTATGTTTTTAAATAGAAAAATATAACGATTTTTTTAAATTTTTTGGGTCCAATTTGTAATAAGTTGAAATAACTTATTACAAATTGGACCCATTCTTTGGACAGCACCTAGGATTGTCCGGACGCTAGTAGGGCAGACGTGAGTTGCGCCGTATCTCTCACTATAAGTACGCGTAGTTAACGCTGAATTTTGGTGGCATTCGCCATACAATAAAGCCATGTCTGTATACTCTGCCGCACTGTAAAAGTGCTGTTGTCTTGGCATTTTCCATCACCAAAACGTATACACAAAAGTCAAGTAGTGTCAATATCACAGTGAAAAAATAATAAAAATAAACGTACCTAAAAACACTATTTACACACACAAAGTCAATTAACTAATAAGTGTCTATTTCATAATCGTAAAAGAATTGTTCGACTAATTGTATTTATCTTACGATAATACGATAATTATCTTACGATAAATAATTGCGATGCGTGTAGGCAGCGAAACACACCTGTATTCTGGGAGAATTGCGCGTCAACTGGAAGCCGAATTTCCAAATTCCAAAATGGCGAAAATAGTAAAAGTAATAAATAGGGTGGCCACAAGGTGCAATTATCGTTTATCGATACTTTTCTTTTTACACTTACTTACCTACTACATTTGAATACAAGTAATTTTGATTTTTGATTTGATAACAATCGACAAGTTATTGATTGTTAAAAAAAAGTTTATTTTTATGCAATTGAACTTACGAAACTACCGATTTGTAACTTCCTGTGAAACGGGTAAGTATGTACGACTTTTTAATTGGTTGTTTTTATGGGTTTTTTAGCATGTTAAAATAATTTATTATCTCTAAATCTACAAGAACACACTTAAACAAAAAAGCTTTAAAGTTTAGCTTTAAATACTTAGGTCGTAGTGTTTTTAGAATTATCATAACAATACGATTATTCTAAAAAAACCATACCCTAAGTGTTTAAAGCTAAACATTTTTTTTGTTTATCGATTATTACTCCATTTGAAAGAAGCTAATCGTCGATAACTGGTGTCCTACTCTACGACAAAGGCGCGCGCGCACTTGCGCTTTCGCCTTTGAAGTACGCCGCGTGCCTCGTGCCGCTTGTTTATGGACGCCGACAAAAGACACCGCTGTCGATATGTCGCAATACCAATAGTTTGCACTGCGTGGCAACGTCGCTTTATAATGTTCAAGAATTCAAGTTCATTGAATCATTGGCTTAGTGACCCAATTCTATAGAGAGTTCAAATTTGCTTAAAATTAAGACTCTACTTTTTGACCTAATTACTGGACCGATTACGTTCATTTTTTGTATATCGTCAGCAAAGGCGATAACAAGTCTATGGTTTCATTTATTGCATGTATGTGGGACCCATTCTGTATAATTTTTACGGGTCTTTACATGAACAATTTGTACAACGCCTTCACGATACAGGAGAGATAACCAGTTTCGGTGTTTCTTTAGGATTTATTATGAATTGTTTATATGATACGTTTCTAAGAGTGTGCATATAATAGTAAAAATAATAATAATAATTTATTTCGGACCCACATATAGTCCATAATTATGTTAGTAAATTAGCTTAATCTATGTTAGTCTTAAATTATTATCGGCACCCCATATCACCAGGCACATGCAAGTGCCCCAGTGTCCTAAGATGGGACAATCAAATTTATCAGATATTGCCCTCAGAATGCTATTGGAGCTCCCACGAACCCTGCGCATGAGGGATGCTATTCTCTTTCGAATTATGGCATGAAACCGCGGAAGTCACATCAGCACCCTGAAAGCTTTATTATATTGTACCCGAAGGGCATTGTAGGCTCTTTGCGTATGCCTAACCCATAGACTGCACGTGTAAAATGACTGGCAAAAGTCTGTGAAAAGTGTTATCTTAACTTCTTCTGTACAGCGTGCAAAGCTACGGGACATCATGTTACAGTGAACCGCCAATGCCCTTCTTTCTCTTTCTATGTCCGCGTCATCAGTCAGATCCTCAGTTAAAATGTGACCAAGATACCTAAATTGGTACATTCTATTTAACTGTACGATCCTTAAATTAACAGGTGGAATCGTTTTAATTTTTGATCCAGCTCAAAATAACAATACTTCACTTTTTTACAATATAAATGAGACCATGAGTCTCAGCATAGGTATCACAAATATTCAATAACACCCTGCTCAGCAACACCCTGTCGTCTGCGTAGCTTATACTGCTATCGAAATGCCCATCAATTAAGCAGCCGACACCAGCGTTGCTGTGTGTATTTGTGTATCACATAATTCTACCTACTTAATTGGGCATTTAGGGAATCAGTCATTCAACCGGTCTCCCGCTGTTTTTTGTATATATAACAAACTTTCCAACCAAAGGTTTGCTTTGACTATCGTAATACACATAACAATGTAATAATTTGCCTGCATTTGTCTTACCATCCGATTATAATGTAGATATATCAATAATGTCCATATCATAGTTTCTACGAAGTCTGTGCTAAGACGTAGCGTAACAAAGAATTAAAGTCAAAGTGATTTCCATGCAAAATCAGAAGCTTTTGTATGGAAATCATTTTATTTATATTATTTTTGAAGTCAGTGTTTACTTAATATTAAAGGTCTAATTTTTATTATTTTAAGGCGTATAACGAATATAACAAGTTCAATGTAACAACTTAAATGTCGTCTAAATAGTTACATTAAAATCCTCGTCTCCTATTTTTGCACTCTCAGCAAATGGAATGTATTGCCTTCAAAGGTATTTGGGACCACCCCCGAAATGTTGCTGATGACCTATTTAAAAATATATTAAAATAGTTTCATAAACAACACAAAGAAGTTATGCTCGAACAACCGAACATACATAATAATAATAATTATAAAATTTATTTCAGCAAATAGAATTGGTTTACAGACATTAGTGGCCGGATTCTCCTTTTAAGCAAATAATGCCTGTACCATGTGAATCCGCTCTTTCATATCAATATCAATATATTATATTATTTACATTATGAAATATGACATTACAAAGAAAAACTTACAACTAAAAGGGAGTATTTACAGTTTTTTTTTCTCCTCAGATTATGATATTTGTTATATGTATGCGAAAGCGTGCGTGTATGTGCGTGTGTGTGTGTGTGTGTGTGTGTGTGTGTGTGTGCGCGTGTGTGTGTGTATGCGCATGCGTGCTTGCGCGTGTATGTGTTTGTATGTGAGTGTGTGGGTATGTGTGTGTACTATTTTACTGTATGTAAAAGCTGCTCAGTGTTCTCATAATTAAGTGACTCTAACCAATTTTGTACTAACTTTTTACGTTCGATATATTGTTTCGAATAAATATCTAGTTCTTTATTGATTTTATTATAAATTTGAGACGAACGACTATTATATTGAGTACTAGCAAACTTAGTTTTAGTTTGGGGTACTGAAGCCACATTATTTTTTCTTCTTTTTCCTTTTTTACTTGCATCGTAGGGTATATTTTTGTGTTTATTGAGTGTGATCTGTTTTATATACAGTTTCCTTACCGAAAGTAGCCCACTATCGAGATAAAGCCTTTCCGTGGGGTATCTAATATTTTTGAAGTTCGTAACTTTAATAAGCGCACGTTGTGCTCTCTCAACCTCTATAAACTTAGTTTTTGCCGCACCTCCCCAAACAGGAATGCAATATTCCAAGACAGATTGAACTAAGGCGATATATATCTCATTCAAAATTGTTCTTGATGTTTCTCGGTCACTATTTTTTTATTTTTATTGGAACCACATGACTTAATGATCTAAATACCCAAATCAACTTTCTGACTCTTCCGGCAACTTGCTCAAGCTGTGGGTACCAGGACAGTCTCTGATCCAACATAACACCCAGGTACTTTGTACTGTTTTGTATATGTATAATATCTAAATTGTCTATTTCTTCTATATTTTGTAAGGTCTCACTCATTTAATATTGTACCTACTATAGACGTCTTCTCTAATACTGAACGAAATATGTAGGATTGGATTGCTAGTATATGTGTAGTTATATTTATACTTATGTCGTTAAGCTGAACTAAGTTATCATTTCCATTGTATTTTCATGATAGTGTATTTAATGTGTGTAATGTATACATAATAGTGTTATTAAAGTGTGTGTAACTGCAAGATGTGTAAGTAACATAATATGCAAATTTAATTAGTTTTGACAAAAATAAAAAGTGATAGAGCACCTTTGAAATAATTAAACAGAATTTTAACATCAATAAAAAAATAAAGGGAATTAATTTTAGATTAGGTAAGAAAAAATTTAACAAAAGGGTTAGTCATTTGTCTAAAAGAAGTTGGTGTACCTGTTTTTCTCTTCAAATGGTGACTATAGGAGAAAATTCGTCTTTTCTTACGTAAACTTTGCCATATGCAGTCCAGCAGAATTTGTATGCTTTAGTCTTAATCAGGTCTGGCAAGGAAGTGTAGACGAGATCTTTTCAAAGTAAGGTGCTCTGATAAAAAGATGGGTGTGTATTCCTGTACTTTAAAGCCCAGATGCTTAGCACACAGCTTACTTTTGTTTTTTATATTAAAATCTTTACCCATTTTTAAGATTTCATTCTTAAGAATCGTAGAACCAGTTTCTACAACAATCGGTGTATTTAGTTTTTTCAGATTTTTTCCACGTACTCTATATATATCCTATATATCTAATTTATTAACCTTAACACCAATGTTCTGTGATAGACTCACAACCATATCAATTAGGTCTTCTTTTGTTTCATTATTTTTCTTTGGAACATTTTTTATTTCAATATTACTTTTCCGGTTTCCCATTTGAATTTCCTCAATTTTATTTTCCAAAATTGTGATATACTTCTTATCCTCCTTCACCTGGTTCTCTAACTGATCTATTTTCTTTTTAAACTCTTCATTTTGAGTAGCTAAAAAGGCAATCGTGCTTTCTATACTAATATTTGTCTGCTGGATTTCTTTCAGTGTCAATTCGTTGAAATTCATTTTCTTGTTTTGTTGTAAATAGTGTCATAATTTTTATAATTTCTTCTTTGAAATTAGCCAACTGATTAGTAACAGAATCAGCCATTTCTTCTCTAGTCCTCTTGGTTCGTTGAAATACATAATTAGGTGGTGTCTTGTTATTAGTGGACAAAACGTTAATTTCCGTATCTGATACAGATTTATCCATCATAGAAATTAATATATAGCAACGTTTTCAATCTTTAAATCAAATAGAAGTTTAATTATCTATATATTTTTTCCCTTAAACCAAGCCTCAAAATTTTAACTGTAATCGCTAGCGCTTATGAATTATGGCAAGCGAAAGATTTAGTGACGTACGTGCGAACGCGTTGAGAACCTTTTCTTTTTTTATCGAATTGTTTTGCCAATGAAAATAAAATTTGAAATCCACTGTACAGCTGGAAAACATGTGTCAACAGCACATGTGCTATATTACACTTTTGCGGGCTGATAATGATTAACCACTCAAGACTTTGACAGTTCATTAAACCAATTAGTGAAACCTATGGTCAAGCCAAAGAGTATAGTAGGTTTGGCCAAAGACAATTTTTTTAAATGAAGGTAAATATAACTTAGAGTCATTACCATGTTCTTATCCAAAAATAAAAATTATCAACAATTAAAATATCGAATTATTTGTATGAAGGTCATGTGAGCGCTAGAGAAATGATTGTGAGACGTTGTTGACAAATAAAATGTTTAATGAAATAGTACAGTAAAAATAGAATTTAACATTGCACGAAATTTCTAATTCAAGTTTATTTTTTATGAGGTTAGGATCACTTATTCAGCATAAAATCACAAAATGCCGACAGATCCAGGTGGCGCTTCAAGCGTAATGTTTACGACCTACCGTCACTTTATTTTTATTTTTGTTCACGCGAATTGTAATATGCATTGTCATTGTGTCGTCTTAGCGTCTGAGTATTGAGCACATCTAACATAAAAATTTGTGTTGTAATTAATATAAACCTGTGCTAAAGAAAGTAATGTGTACTTAAATTGCTCATTGTTAACATTCAAGTTGAAGGAAATAAACCGAAAGTTCATATGTATGCAGTTTTATCATTTCACAATTTCAATTGGTGTTAACAAAGAAAACGTAGATGAAAGCCAACAGCGATACATAAAGAGGGAGTTAGTCATGGTCCTTACGATTGCCGGATATAATATATAACGATACTGGAGAATACTGGCTTTGGAGTTATGACAATATCGAAGTAATTATTGGTGGATTACGACTAATACGTGACATCGAGTTGGGTGTTCTATCATCGTGTTACGTGTCTTCACATCTGCACCTGGAGGTTATTTTGTGTATAAGTGCTGTGAGTGAGTAAATAAGTGGACAAACCGTGAGTACATTCGAGATATCGTAATAATTGGACTTTAATATATTGGGACTTTAAGTGTAAATCGTATATAAAACTTGCTAATTGCTATTACAAAATAAATTGATTTGTACTTTAAAGATTGATGTAATGTGAACTTGTTATATAGTTCAAGGTTACGTGTTTAGCTGAATCTTAAAACAATTATAGTTAAATAATTAAGTACTTAAGTATTATAATCTGTGAATAAGTACGTGTCACTTTATGAACATTGAATTTATAAAATCTATTTCGGATTTTCTAGAGTAAATATATTTGATTTATTAGATTACATATTTCAAATAGGTATTTCACGTTGAGATTTTTATAAAGTTTTTAATATATATTAATTTCGTTTATTGTAAAAGATGGAAGCTTATATTAAAGTGCAAAACAATATATATGATCGAATTACAAAAGCTAGATCTAATTTTAAGAAATCGCCTAAAGAACGTTTAGCGAATGATGCGTATTTATCGACAAGTTTGGATTCGCTTGAGGAACTTTGGTCTCAGTTTTTGCAAACTCACACGCAAATTATTCAAGTTTCGGAAAGCGATAAATTGAACGCTACTACTTATGTCAAAGCTGATACATATGGCAATTGCGAAGAACAATATATCGATTATAAGTATGAGTTGCGGGAAGCTCGAGCTAATTTAACTGTTAAGTCAACCACTGTACATCATGCGCCAGATGGCAGCACCACAGCTACAGATTCGAATCAACAAGGTTTTAAATTACCAAGGATTGCTATCCCACATTTCTCCGGGAAATATGCAGAATGGACGAGCTTTCGAGACCTATTTTTGTCACTGGTACATAGTAACCCTACATTGGATAACGTTCAACGCTTACATTATTTAAAATGTCAACTCACTGGAGAAGCGGAACAGTTCTTGCGACACATACCAATAACTGCAGAAAATTATAATTTATGTTGGAAACAGCTTGAGGATCGGTACAGCAACAAAAAGTATCTTGCCAATTGTATCTTAAAGAAATTTATGAATCAAAAAACTGTAACAACTGAATCAGCTACAGCGTTACGAGAAATATTAGATACTACTAATGAATGTATGTTTGCACTTAAAAATTTGTCAATAGATGTAAGTACTTGGGACACTATTGTTATTTATATTGTAAGTTTAAAATTAGATTCCGAGTCCCGTAAGCAGTGGGAACTGCAAAGTAGTAAAAATTGTAATTTATTACCAACATATAAAGAATTTATAGAATTTTTAGAAATCCGTTCACGTTCATTAGAATTTATTGATCCTAAGGGAGCTAAACAAAATAGTCAACAATATAGAACTAATGTTACTCCGAAAGCGTTTCATATTTCAAATTTAAAATGTATTTATTGTTCTGATGAGCATCATTTGCGAAATTGTAAAAGTTTTTCAAGAGAAATGACTGATACTCGACGAAATTTTGTCCAATCACAAAATCTTTGTTTTAATTGTCTTGGTGCAGGTCACAATGTATATTCTTGTCGCCAGTCTTCCAGGTGTCGCATTTGCAAGAAGAAACATCATTCTTTATTACATCCCAAAAATGTATCGCTCCCGTCGGGGCCTCAAATGAGCGAGGCAGAACCAGATGCTAAGGAAGCAACAGCATCTACATCAACACAGGTAAAAAATATTAATAATATCAGAGCCTGCTTTTCGCGTTTCAGTGGACAAGTTTTACTTGCCACCGCATTAGTAAATGCCAGGTCACACACAGGCTCATTGATCACGTTAAGATGTCTCATTGATCAAGGATCGCAGGCTTCATTTTTGACTGAAGCCGCTGTTCAACTTCTTGGGCTAAGGAAGATTCCACACAAAAGCTCCATTATTGGTTTGGATAGTGACCACTCAAGTTCTGTTGCCTCTAAAGCGAGGGTAGAAATTGAGATTAAATCACGCCATTGCAACTTTAAAATTTGCGTCCAAGCTTTTGTGCTCAATAAGCTCACCTCAGTACTTCCGGAAAGGAATGCTGTTGTTAATCTTAATCCTGAAGTTTCTAAATTAGTTTTAGCAGATCCTTTCTTTGCAACACCAAATAAAATTGACATGCTCCTTGGAGCAGATGTTTATGGTCAGATTTTGCTTGAAGGTCTGATCAAGACTTCACCCAGTGCATTAATCGCACAAAATACACAGCTGGGTTGGATTCTATCGGGTCCAATTCAGTCCAGATCGAGCTCCAGCACTATTTGGTGCAATCATATTCATCAAAATGATGAATACGAACTTATGAAGAAGTTTTGGGAGCTTGAATCGGATCAATTCGCCTCTGATAAATCACTTCTTACAGAGGAGGAAATTAAATGTGAGAGTATATACACATCAACTACTAGGAGAGATAGTTCAGGACGCTATATAGTACATTTACCATTTCGAACCGATGATCCAAATTGCAAATATGGTAATTCAAAGGCTATTGCAATAAAACAATTTAATCGGCTTGAGAATAGTTTATTAAAAAATCCCAAGCTTAAGGCTGAGTATGCTGCTGTCATAAAAGAATATAAAAATTTAGGTCACGTGGAAACTGTGCCATCTCATGAAGAAGATTCGGCTGATGCTGTATACTTACCTCACCATGCAGTGATCCGAGAGGATAAGGATACTACCAAGGTCCGAGTTGTCTTCAACGCTTCTTGTCCAGGAACCAATGGCATCACATTGAATGACGAACTTATGGTAGGCCCATCACTACAACCTGACTTACGTCACATTATAATGCGTTGGCGTCAATATCCAATTTGCCTTGTCGCTAATATTATAAAAATGTACAGACAGGTGAAAATATCTGAATTACATACAAATTTTCAACGTTTTGTGTGGCGCGAAGATCCAGATCAAAGACTGCAGCATCTGCGTCTCTTAAGAGTTACCTTTGGTACGGCTTCGGCACCTTATCTCGCTGTGAAATCATTACAGCAAGTTGCACACGACGATGGGGTGAAGTATCCGCTGGCTGCTGAAAGGGTACTTCGTGAATTTTACATGGACGACTTTATGTCGGGTTGCTTTTCTGTGGAAAAAGGTAAGCAAATTTATAAGGAAATAACACAACTTCTACAAGGAGGTGGATTTGTCTTGCAAAAATGGAGCAGTAATAGCGAAGAAATACTTAAAGAAATTAATGAAGATGTTGAAGATCAAGCAGAAAACCTGAAACTAAAAATAGATGAAATCATGAAAATTTTAGGACTTACCTGGAACAGAAGAACCGATGAATTTGAATACGTAGTAAAGCTTCCACAGCTCTCTCCTCCTGTAACAAAAAGAAAGGTTATTTCAGAAATTTCTCGATTATTTGATCCTGTTGGTTGGCTTGCGCCAGTAATAATTACAGCCAAAGTCTTTATACAGAAATTATGGCTCTCGGGAATTGAGTGGGATGATGAACTTCCTCCACAATTACTGAAGGACTGGCTCAAGTATAGAAGTGAATTAGATTCACTTACCAAATTTAGTATCCCACGCTGGATCAACATCAATAATGATGATAAAGTTCGCGAATTGCATGGCTTCTGCGATGCTTCAAAGGTTGCATTTGCGGCAGTTGTGTACTTGCGAGTGGTTAACTCCAATGGGGAAGTTAATGTTGCATTAATTGCTTCCAAAACAAAGGTAGCGCCCATTAAACAAGTTTCGATTCCGAGATTGGAGCTTTGTGGAGCTGTACTACTCACAAGACTGCTACTTGAAGTGTCTCAAGCCATGGGTATGGAGAAATGTTCTATTCATGCGTGGACCGACTCACAAATTGTGCTCGCTTGGCTTCAAGGACAACCTAGTCGTTGGAAAACCTTTGTCGCCAACCGTGTGTCGGAGATTATTACTTCGCTGGAACCGCAGCAATGGCAACACGTATCTACCAAGGATAATCCTGCAGATTGTGCATCGCGCGGCAGTACGCAATGGGGTGTTCAACTCTGGAAGGAAGGGCCGAAGTGGCCCTTCCTTCCAGAAAAAAGACTGCTCCGCGTTACTGCACTCTGTACAAGACTAATTAAAAGAATGAGAAAAAGGGAAGTAGAGGATCAGAAAGATTGGATAACAAGTTTTGAAATTAGAGAAAGTTTAAAAATATGTGTTAAAAGATGCCAAGAAAAACATTTCGGTGAAGAGCTTGCAGATTTAAGAAATAAAAAAGAAATAAATAAGAAAAGTAAGCTTACCTCACTCAATCCAACAGTTGACGAAGACGGTATCCTACGAGTAGGTGGCAGACTGCAGCAGGCAATCCTTAGTGATGAGAGAAAACATCCTATCATTCTTCCTCGCAAATCACAGTTTACAACTTTGATTATTGCGGATGCTCATGAGAGAACATTTCACGGCGGTCCCCAATTGATGCAAAATTATTTGCAATCAAAATACTGGATAATAGGTGCGAAGGATTTAGTACGACTGTGTGTTCGGAAATGCGTCCGTTGTGTACGATATGCCGCTCGTATAAGACACCAGTTGATGGGACAACTACCGGTTGAAAGATCTACTGCTTGTCGACCTTTCTTAAAGAGTGGAGTAGACTATGCAGGGCCTATTAATATAAGAACCTCTAAAGGCAGAGGTAATCGGTCATTCAAAGGATATATTTGTTTATTCATTTGTATGGCCACACGTGCTATCCATCTCGAAGCAGTAAGTGACCTTACAGCTCAGGGATTTCTAGCAGCGTTTAAGCGTTTTATAGCACGCCGTGGTCATTGCGCTGAAGTATGGAGCGACAATGGGACAAATTTTGTGGGTGCAGCACGAGAACTCAAATCTTTATATGCTCATGAGAGGTCCAGTATAGGGAAGGAAATTGCAGATCAACTGGCTACAAATGGGACTGAATGGCATTTTATCCCTCCCCATTCCCCAAATTTTGGAGGACTATGGGAGGCAGGGGTAAAATCGACGAAACATCATTTAAGGCGTATTGTTGGCAATTCAACTTTGACATTTGAAGAAATGACAACATTACTTTGTCAAATAGAATCTTGTCTGAATTCTCGGCCTATTTCTAAAATTACTGAGAATCCAGACAATCCAATCCCACTGACACCAGGGCACTTTTTGGTGGGAGAACCTCTGGTTTTACCCCCTGATGTCAATTACGAAACATCTAATATCACAAATCTCAGACGGTGGCAAATGACTCAAAAAATGACACAAGGTTTTTGGCGTCGTTGGTCAAATGAATATTTGACTCAGTTTTACCATCGTTATAAATGGAATAATATTGTTCCTGAACCTACAATTGGAGATTTAGTGTTAGTAGTGGAGGATGATCTTCCACCTGGAAGATGGTTATATGGTATTATAGTTGAAAAACATCCCGGATTGGACGGAATTACGCGAGTTGTCAGTCTAAAATGTAAAAACAATGTAATTAAACGACCTGTTTCTAAATTGTGTTTTTTGCCAATTACCAACTAATGTTGATTTTTTTGTTGGCTCTCGAGCCTCATATGTTCGTTTTAGCACGTATTAGTAAGAAAGCATGCAATGTGGTAATATTTTATTTTGTATTTTTTTTTGTGTTTGATGTTAAATTCGCGTAAAGATTTTCGTTAGTATTCATGTTTTGATCGGTTCGTTGTCTTAAGGAAAATTTTTGAAAAAACGTTTTCAGCCGATATCTCGGTAACTATGCACTGTAAGGCAAAAGTTATACAAATCATTATTGTAGAAAATAAAATTTCGCATCTTTTGTTTCTAGTAATTTTTTTTGTAAAACTTACCGTTTACGATTTATGGCCTATTTAATGAACAGGTGGCGCTTCAAGCGCCATCTTGAAAAAACATTTTCAGCCAATATCTCGGAAACAATGCACTTTAAGGCAAAAGTTATACAATCAATTATTGTAGAAAATAAAATTTTGCATCTTTTGTTTCCAGCAAACTTTTTTGTAAAACTTAGCGTTTACGATTTATGGTCCATTTAATGAACCGGTTTTTCTATCGCGGCCAATAACTCTTGAAATATTAGATTAATCAATAAAATGCATAAATTTATTTTGAAAGATCAGTTTATTTTCCAAAACTTTTGTTTGAAACTTCTTTTTTTTCTAACATTCATACTTTTTGAGTTATAGGTCGTTTCATGTCACGCATAGCCAGCGTCACCCGCCGAGCTCGGCCGACGCTCGGCAGGTGACGCGGCAGCTACTTTATGATTAAGAACCCGAATTTTATTGCTATTATTTCGGGGAATTCCAAGTAAGACGTCATTATTGTTTACTAACTACGACTTACGGAGTCTCATTTTTGAAATTCGAGTCATAGGGTATAGATATCTATTATCAATATTTCGTAGGGAAATAACATTTTCTTCGAGTTACAAAGTCTAATAATTCGAGATACCGCGTATTTAGGGGTTCAGCGGAAGGGAATGGCAATTTTTTTCGACTTACTGAGGATTTCAACTTAACGAGGTTCGAGTTATAGAGATTCCACTGAATATCAAAACACGCATATAATTTTTTAAGTAGAGCATGTCTATCAGCAGCTTAATATTACCAAGTTTTTAAGTTTATATGTGAACTATATAATAATATAATTATTTTAAATGTTATTTATAATCTTAACTATGGTTTCGAGTAAACTTAGTGATCATATACTCTTTGGTTCTAAGGCGTCCCTCTAAATATTAGTATACTCTTTGGCGCGGTCTAACAAGGAGACATTGACGTCTCCATATGGAGACGCCGAGCTTTCAAGGGTTAAGATGTGATAGAGATTCATTACCAGTCAACACTGACAGAAAAATTTGCGATAAATAATTGATACTTTTAAAGGTGTATCTAAATTGTGTTTCGCAGGATTGCGATATGAACGTGATGTACTCAAGCTGTCCAGGAGGGGATCCACGACCAAACGACATTTTAATCTCAAAATTAGTAATGCAAGATGTAATTGAAAGTATAGCAAACAAATTATTTATGAAGTGGTCCTGTTTACTAGTGTGTGTATTTATAAAATATGTAAATATCCTGTGTTGATATTATGTAGCCAAAAATATTATAAATTAACGAATCAAAATTCAGTGGAAATAACCATGTATATTTTTAGCTAAAGGACAACATCAAAAAAGAAATAAATCTTTTACCAAGTTTACCAGTTGTTCATAAAAATAAATTTTTATGGTTAATCTTAACTTTAATGTTGTTTTCTTTTCTCATTACAAGTCGTTTAAGGACGCGTTTACAAAATTGATAGGTATAGAATCGCACTACTACATTGACAAAAGTCACACACACAAGTGTACGCACGATTGGCTGTGGGAATCGTAGTCAAATGAAATTATTTTGATAATTTGAAAGATTGAATTTGTTTTTCATTTCTTATACCTAAAGCGCCCTCCACATTCACGCCGTGAACACCCGTGAAAGGCGTGAACCGCGAATGTGGATGGCTTTCGCGCCCGTTCACGGGCTTCGCGCCTTTTCACGCCATGTTCCCCGTTCAGTGTCGGTATTTTGTGCCCGCTTCAAAGGGTTTACGACGCGTGAACCTCCCGTGAACGCAAGCGCATCCACACTCGCGCGTAAAAACAGTAACGCGCGAGACTCGTTGCTGTGAGGTTGTGCTTATTTGTATTTTTTTTACGGAGGACGGTGCCTCAAAATGAACGTCAGTTGGACGAACGAGCAGGAACTCTTGTTGATCGAGTATTATCATGCCGAACCCATTTTATGAGATGCCAAACATAAAGATCATAAAAATAAAATGAAAGTACATGACGCTTGGATACGAATAAAGGAAATAATGAATATTATTTTATTTTATTTTATAGGATAGGGTGACAAACGAGCACAAAGTCCATCTGATGGTATGTGGATGCTGTATTCTATAGACATCCTCGATTACGAATCAAAATGCAGATGCGTTGTCACCCATTCGTGCTACAACTATACTAATAATATAACTGCAGCATGGCTCTACCACAAAAAGCGTTGAAGTGACTGATTGAAAAAAAAAGAAAGTCTAATGTCCAGTTATAAAAATTATAAGAAAAAGGTGAAGGATTCTGAAAGGAAGTCTGTACCAAGCAGCGACAAAATTTACAAGCCCATTTGAATTGCCTTTGACGTGATCGATGCTTTTCTAGAAGAAAGCGATAATTGTAAAAAAAACTACAAACACGGTTTTTTTTATCTTTTATATACTACAAGTAATTGTCGTGAGCCAAAGAGTATAGCATCACGGCATTAGCAGTGCATATTTCAGCGTCCATTCTCGACGAGCGCGCGAACTAAACTGTGAACAACTGCGAATGTGGAGGGATGTGTTTTTCGCGACGAGTTCGCTGCAAAATTACAGCGTGAATTCACGCCGTGAATCACACAGGAGTCTGGAGCCCGTATCAGAAATATACTTAGATACGAAATACGAATACCTGCTCCAGAGACTGCTTGGCACTGGAAGCCCTCTACTGGTAGAGAGATGTTAGCTCTGGACTTTGAACTGGTTTTGTCAGTTATAATAAAACCTTACCTACCTGCGGACTTGATGGAGTGACCTGAAGGTGTAATTCGGTGATTACAACAGGAACTCCTAGACTAGTAGAACTAGGTGCGCCGAGTTTGGGTTCGTTTTGTTGGTTATGATGAGACCTTACCACCGGACTTGATGGAGTGACCTGAAGGTGTAATTCGGTGATTACAAGTGGAACTCCTAGACTAGTAGAACTAGGTGTGCCGAGTTTGGGTTCGTTTTGTTAGTTACAATGAGACCTTACCACCGGTCTTGATGGAGTGACCTGAAGGTGTAATTCAGTGATTACAACTGGAACTCCTAGACTTGTAGAACTAGGTGTGCCGAGTTTGGGTTCGTTTTGTTAGTTATGATGAGACCTTACCACCAGACTTGATGGATTGACCTGAAGGGGTAATTCAGTAACTACTGCTGCAATTTCTGAACGAGCAGAACTATGTGTGCCGAATTTGGGCTCCGTTTTGTTAATTATGACGAGTCCATACCTCCGGACTTGATGGAGTGACCTGAAGGTGTAAATCGGTGATTGCAAGTGGAACTCCTAGCCTAGTAGAACTAGTTGTGCCGAGTTTGGGTTCGTTTTGTTAGTTACAATGAGACCTCACCACCGGTCTTGATGGAGTGACCTGAAGGTGTAATTCAGTGATTACAACTGGAACTCCTAGACTTGTAGAACTAGGTGTGCCGAGTTTGGGTTCGTTTTGTTAGTTATGATGAGACCTTACCACCGGACTTGATGGAGTGACCTGAAGGGGTAATTCAGTAACTACTGCTGCAATTTCTGAACGAGTAGAACTATGTGTGCCGAATTTGGGCTCCGTTTTGTTAATTATGACGAGTCCATACCTCCGGACTTGATGGAGTGACCTGAAGGTGTAAATCGGTGATTGCAAGTGGAACTCCTAGCCTAGTAGAACTAGGTGTGCCGAGTTTGGGTTCGTTTTGTTAGTTACAATGAGACCTCACCACCGGTCTTGATGGAGTGACCTGAAGGTGTAATTCAGTGATTACAACTGGAACTCCTAGACTTGTAGAACTAGGTGTGCCGAGTTTGGGTTCGTTTTGTTAGTTATGATGAGACCTTACCACCAGACTTGATGGAGTGACCTGAAGGGGTAATTCAGTAACTACTGCTGCAATTTCTGAACGAGTAGAACTAGGTGTGCCGAATTTGGGCTCCGGTTTGTTAGTTATGACGAGTCCATACCTCCTGACTTGATGGGGTGACCTGAAGGTGTAAATCGGTGATTGCAAGTGGAACTCCTAGACTAGTAGAACTAGGTGTGCCGAGTTTGGGTTCGTTTTGTTAGTTACAATGAGACCTTACCACCGGTCTTGATGGAGTGACCTGAAGGTGTAATTCAGTGATTACAACTGGAACTCCTAGACTTGTAGAAATAGGTGTGCCGAGTTTGGGTTCGTTTTGTTAGTTATGATGAGACCTTACCACCAGACTTGATGGAGTGACCTGAAGGGGTAATTCAGTAACTACTGCTGCAATTTCTGAACGAGTAGAACTATGTGTGCCGAATTTGGGCTCCGTTTTGTTAGTTATGACGAGTCCATACCTCCGGACTTGATGGAGTGACCTGAAGGTGTAAATCGGTGATTGCAAGTGGAACTCCTAGCCTAGTAGAACTAGGTGTGCCGAGTTTGGGTTCGTTTTGTTAGTTACAATGAGACCTCACCACCGGTCTTGATGGAGTGACCTGAAGGTGTAATTCAGTGACTACAACTGGAACTCCTAGACTTGTAGAACTAGGTGTGCCAAGTTTGGGTTCCTTTTGTTAGTTATGATAAGACCTTACCAGCAGACTTGATGGAGTGACCTGAAGGGGTAATTCAGTAACTACTGCTGCAATTTCTGAACGAGTAGAACTATGTGTGCCGAATTTGGGCTCCGTTTTGTTAGTTATGACGACTCCATACCTCCGGACTTGATGGAGTGACCTGAAGGTGTAAATCGGTGATTGCAAGTGGAACTCCTAGCCTAGTAGAACTAGGTGTGCCGAGTTTGGGTTCGTTTTGTTAGTTACAATGAGACCTCACCACCGGTCTTGATGGAGTGACCTGAAGGTGTAATTCAGTGATTACAACTGGAACTCCTAGACTTGTAGAACTAGGTGTGCCGAGTTTGGGTTCGTTTTGTTAGTTATGATGAGACCTTACCACCAGACTTGATGGAGTGACCTGAAGGGGTAATTCAGTAACTACTGCTGCAATTTCTGAACGAGTAGAACTAGGTGTGCCGAATTTGGGCTCCGGTTTGTTAGTTATGACGAGTCCATACCTCCTGACTTGATGGGGTGACCTGAAGGTGTAAATCGGTGATTGCAAGTGGAACTCCTAGACTAGTAGAACTAGGTGTGCCGAGTTTGGGTTCGTTTTGTTAGTTACAATGAGACCTTACCACCGGTCTTGATGGAGTGACCTGAAGGTGTAATTCAGTGATTACAACTGGAACTCCTAGACTTGTAGAAATAGGTGTGCCGAGTTTGGGTTCGTTTTGTTAGTTATGATGAGACCTTACCACCAGACTTGATGGAGTGACCTGAAGGGGTAATTCAGTAACTACTGCTGCAATTTCTGAACGAGTAGAACTATGTGTGTCGAATTTGGGCTCCGTTTTGTTAGTTATGACGAGTCTATACCTCCGGACTTGATGGAGTGACCTGAAGGTGTAAATCGGTGATTGCAAGTGGAACTCCTAGCCTAGTAGAACTAGGTGTGCCGAGTTTGGGTTCGTTTTGTTAGTTACAATGAGACCTCACCACCGGTCTTGATGGAGTGACCTGAAGGTGTAATTCAGTGACTACAACTGGAACTCCTAGACTTGTAGAACTAGGTGTGCCGAGTTTGGGTTCCTTTTGTTAGTTATGATGAGACCTTACCACCAGACTTGATGGAGTGACCTGAAGGGGTAATTCAGTAACTACTGCTGGAATTTCTGAACGAATAGAACTAGGTGTGCCGAATTTGGGCACCGTTTTGTTAGTTATGACGAGTCCATACCTCCGGACTTGATGGAGTGACCTGAAGGTATAAATCGGTGATAGCAACTGGAACTCCTAGACTGGTACAACTAGGTGTACCGAGTTTGGGTCCGTTTTGTTAGTAACGATGAGACCTTACCACCGGACTTTTCTTACTTACACCGGACAGTTCTACTCGTGCAGGAATTCCAGCAGTAGTTACCGAAATACATATTCAGGTCACTCTAGCAAGTCCGGTGGTAAGGTCTTATCGTAACTAACAAAACGGACCCAAACTCGGCACACCTAGTTCCACTAGTCTAGGAGTTCCAGTTTAATCACTGAATTACACCTTCAGGTCATTCCATCAAGTCCGGTGGTAAGGTTGCATCATAACTAAGAAAATGAACCCAAACTCGTCACACCTAGTTCGACTAGTCTAGGAGTTCCACTTGTAACCACCTGATCACACCTTCAGGTCACTCAATCGAGTCCGGTGGTAAGGTCTCATCATAACTAACAAAATAAGCCCAAACTCGGCTCATCTAGTTCTTTTCTGCAAGAAGTTCAAATAGCGGTCACGAAAGTACACCTTCAGGTCACTCAATCAAGTCCGGTGGTAAGGTCTCATCGCAACTAACAAAACAAACCCAAGCTCGGCACACCTAGTTCCACTAGTCTAGGAGTTCCAGTTTAATCACTGAATTACACCTTCAGGTCATTCCATCAAGTCCGGTGGTAAGGTTGCATCATAACTAAGAAAATGAACCCAAACTCGTCACACCTAGTTTGACTAGTCTAGGAGTTCCACTTGTAACCACCTGATTACACCTTCAGGTCACTCCATCGAGTCCGGTGGTAAGGTCTCATCATAACTAACAAAATAAGCCCAAACTCGGCACACCTAGTTTTACTCTGCAATTAGTTCAAATAGCGGTCACGAAAGTACACCTTCAGGTCACACCATCAAGTCCGGAGGTAAGGTCTCATCATAACCAACAAAACGAGCCCAAGCTCGGCACACCTAGTTCCACTCGTCCAGGAATTGCGGTAGTAGTTACCGTCAGGTCACTCTATCAAGTCCAGAGGTAAGTTTATATATCCTACTTATTTTTAGCTAAATAAAAAACTGTGAGTATAAAAATAATAATTTTATCACTTGTCAAGTACTTATGTTTCCAATTCGTTTTTTTTCCTAATATTTTGTGTATGTACAGCGATCTTTTCAGAATGAGCCGCTGCAAACAGGCGATACAGCGTCCACTCACGACGGCGGCCGAGCGCGGACTGTGGTTTCATCGAAATCTTTGTACAATAAATCAAAGCAGGCACCAACAATAAAATAGCCCTTATTGCAATAGATTATGATTCATCCATATTAGCAAAATATGTGAAAAAAAAGTGCATCCGTTTTTATTTTTTCTACGACTATTTGTGACATTTTGATAAAAATTAAAACCAGGGTTTTTTAATTGAATATGTATGCCATCCTATAGTATTTTTTAATTTTTTTTAAATATGTTGATAATAGACCAAAACATGTACCGAAACTCAAGCCGGTATCGTTAATTTTGTAGAAAATGGCAACGAAAGTTCGTTTTTACAATACAAAAGACTACTATTTTCAACAAAAGAGTTATATACGTTTGCAAATGAAGAACCAATCTATACATGGTAGTTTTTACTTATATTTGATTTGGTTTAGTTTTGTCACAAAATGTACCGAAAAACACCCTAATTTTGGTTGATTTGCAAACGCTTCCTTAAACATTGCGTATAAAAAATCATTATATTAAGAACAAAATAGTATCCAGTAAACAAAAAAAAACCTAATATTAGCACATTTTTTTATTTTGAGTGCTGGTTTGTCACGTGCTCTGCGGAAAGAAGATCGTGTGTAATCCTGAATTTATATGAAAATTTAATATATTGAGGGCATGTCAAGTTTACCACGCATTGAAGCAGCGCGGGGACTAATTGTTCCATAGCTCGTACCGAAATGAGAATAAAGACCTGTACCAAGCTGTTGTACGTATAGAGGAATGTTATTTTACATAACAACAAAAACATCAGAATGTGGACATTTATTGTAAGGATATGAGATTATGAATACCGTTAAAAAGGTTAAGAATACATTTCATAGAGTTAATGCGATTTTTAATAAAATATCAAGATGGTGAGCCTGCTTTGGTCTTTATAAATCTCTCAGAGTAGGTACCATTTTACCCATCCAATGTTGAAGTCCGGATATAGGTACTCGTAATTGTGTAGAGTCAATGACTCGTAATTACGGGCTGTGAGGCAGATGTTTGATGTTTATTGTCATTTAATCTTACCGTCGTAATTGCATGTAGCCTTTAAAGTTAATTGCAGGTGTGCTTGGATTGCAATAGACATATTATTAGATAGACTAATAATCCGTTATATAATCTACTTATATAAAGAATAACTTTTAATAAACAATAAAAACCTAATTTAAACTACTTAAGATAATAAAATATAAATCTGATGTCGGTCTTTAAAATGTCTGCTCAGACTTCAAAAGCTATTTTCTGGAAATTGTTTTTATGGTCTGTTAAGTACTCGTACTTTAAATTCAGTTTTGCTTTATAATATTATGTGCTAAATTGTTTGATCTTTTTGAGTGAACTAAGTCATAATTATTGTACGTGGTAGAACCGCAGTGCTGTAGTTATAAAGTACCTAGTATAGTGTTAGCACGAATGGGTCGGCTCAACTGGGGAAGGACCACGCTCTCACAGAATACCGACGTAAAATATCAATTTTTACTTAACAATATTAACTTAAGGGGATATAGTAAGTCAGCTCAAATTCTTTTTCGCCCCCACTTCCCCGCGCATCGTAGGCTACGTACCGACACGTTTGTAATCACTAATACTGTAAGTAGATAGGTCGTTAGATACTTATTTCATTAATTTTATCATATTTAAGCCTGTTTCTTAACGCCAACCCAGTCACTTCTTATTTTTATAACGGTTTTTTCCCATTTTAATATTACGTCGTCCTGTTGCGTAATGTGTATTCTGATCGTAAGCGACACAACCTCTCCCTTCAAAAGCCGGAGCGGTCTAACGGGGCGACAGGAATCAAGCTTACGCGCCGATAGTTTAGGTAATTTCTTTTTACAGGGAAAATAATGGTATTTAAAAAAAGTAAATAACATAAGCACTGCTTTATAGTTAGTTCAGTTAGTATGCAAAGTTTTATGATCTTATTTAAAGTATTTTATTAATAACAGCGGTTTATTGTTCCGTTTGGAGGTAACTTTGGATTTTTTTTTCTATCGATAAAATTTTACGGAATCGTTAATTAAAGTTGATTAATAAACAGGCCTTTAATAAAATTGCGGGTGATTAGTGCAGGTGTGTAGTGTAAGTAGTGTCCAATTCAGTTTAGTAGCTGTGTTTATTAAATTCAGTTGTTAGCCGTTGACCAGCAAGTACTCTGTTTAACTTTCTTAACCTCTTGCGAATATATAAAGCTCGTTTCTGACTTTAGTATAAACTTTACTTCCAAACCCAGATAGGGTTTGGAAGTAAAGAAGTTGTTCATAACTTCACTTATACGTAGAAATGTCACATTTCGGGCGCGTTTAATTTTGCAGTTAGAGTATTTACTATAGCAGACTTTCATTTTTTAGATACTCCTGCACAAATTTATAGGTTGTCTTCGGTTCATATTGCGATTTTTGCAAAACAAGCGAGTGTCCGATGCTAAACGCTGAACATTAAACTGCTGTCCAGACATGTTTAGTGGCAGACATGCTGCGAGTGAGGAGGAAGGGAAGACGCACGGGACGTAGGTACTCACAGTCCTATCGCAAAAAAATAGAACACGCTTCTATTCACTTAACTACGCAGTTTATTAATCACTTGCACTAAGCAATCGCTGTCCACACGTAATTTAGGTCGACGCTAATTTAGGTGCGTAGGCACCTACACTAATCACCTGCCTACGAACCAAAAATTAATATTCAAAAACTGAAGGTAGCCGGGTTACATACGACAGCGGGAGTTCAACACTAATCACCTGCCTACGAACCAAAAATTAATATTCAAAAACTGAAGGTAGCCGGGTTACATACGACAGCGGGAGTTCAAATATCACAGTCCCCCTCATTCCACCGTGACCAGTTGTAACGCACCCGGAACGTCGGGAATTAAATATAAGAAAATTAAACGCCATAAAATCCATATACACAGTTTTATTTAATAATATTGTATAAGGTATGTAAAATAATACAAATAAATTATTTCATTTGGTAAAAATTTAATATCTTTTGCCTCAAACGAATTTTCATCGAAATCAAAATTGAGTAAATTAATTTTTGTTTTCAAATTCAGACTAATTTAATATCGATGGCAAAATTTGTGAACATATTAATAAAGTTTAAAAGCTTCCTGTTTCACTTTTGATAAAATAAAATCATTCTTAGAAAGCGAAACTTAAAATTTTATTATTGCCTTAATTTCATTTTGAAGTTACTTGTGATTTTCCCCTCCCTTGATTTTATTTCCCTTTAAAACTTCCTGAAATTAAAGCTGAAGGTTTCTAATGGTAAAGGAATAAACTAGTACATTGATATTGATTCGAACTCTTAATATTATTTTATATAATAATAACAAAATAGCCATTTATTCCTTATTATTCACGCATATAAAGAATCAAAGAACATTGCTATGTACTTAAATAAATTTATGATTGCTTAATAGGCAAATTATATTATAATTAATCTCTGTCTTAAATTTTCAATTATTTTATTGTATATATAAAATACGTGGTATAATTTTGTAAACAATCTGAATGTTTTTAAATTACAGATTTATATAATCAGTATTTACTTCAAAATTAATTTTATGAACAATAATCTTAAGCAATATCATCATTTTATTTTTTTTTAAGTTTATACTATCATTTATATATTTGGCTGGCAGTATGTAGCTCATTTGGCTTAGATTCGTGTTGTTCTATGCGTGTTGCGTAGGTGCGAGCGTACATGCGTACGTGCATGCGAATACATGCGCGCGCGCGTTTGTGTGTGTGTTTGTCTGTGTCTGTTTGAAGTTTTCGTTTTTAGGTACCGATTCCATTTCTGATAAACATACGCAATGAACAATATCTCATGTTCTCATATTACATTGCTTGGTGAGTTTGTCACGTCGTGTGTGTGTCGCGTATTACGGTACGGTACGGTAGAACAAAAGCAGCAATGGTAATTGTACAATACGAAAAGTAACAAATGAGTTGCAAAGATGAATGTTATAGTAAAGTATTCATCTAGATGTAAATTAATTAAAACAATGATAATTAGTAAATAATCAACTTACTGATGAAATGCTATGCCTTTATTAGCTTAATTATACGTCCTTGATGACTTTTTCAACTTATTATGCTGCAGTGCACCATTATAAATTTAGTACCTGGTTTCCTGTGGTGGTCCTGGAGCTTTGCTCGGTATTTTTCGCTCGATTTTTTTAATTCGTGTGTTTTGGAAATTATATTTAAATACAAATTACATACTGATGAAATATAAATAATATTTTTTGATCTTAGCGACATAACAAAAAAATGGAACTGGTTATTTGAATAAAAAATTATGGGTGCAATTATTTTAATTTAAATTTTCGTGTTTTTAAAAAATACTAAAAAAGGGCTCGAAAAAATAGATTTTCTCCAAAAAGAAAGGAACTTGAAAAAAAATTAAAAAAGTCGATCGGTCGGTCTGGGCTCGAACCGGGGTTTTACGATTCTGTGACCGCCCGTTATACCAATTAAGCTATATATAATCATTAACAATCTGTCAAAGTTCACCTTCTTATTCTAACGATATTGTAGCAGTTTTTCATTGCCTAAAAACACGGACAAAAAGACATTTTCTAAAAATAAATCCTAGCTAGATCGATTTTTTATCCCCGAAACTCCCTGGACACTAAATTTTATGAAAATCGTTGGAGCCGTTTCCGAGATCCCGATTATATATATATATATATATATATATATATATATATATATATATATATATATATATATATATATATATATATATATATATCCCGTTCCCCGCATGACTAAATCACAAAATGATGAATTATGTTCAGTCAACCCATATAAGCCGCGACAAGGTTACGCATCTATACGGCTTCTACTGTCTTCTGTGACGGGCACGGGTGCCTTGTGTAATCAACTCTTGTTTTTTAATTTTGAGGAAAGAGTTTGTGTCGTGATTCCTCGCTGAAGATTACAGAACTGTTCAGAGGTATGGACAGGTTTTCTTTATATTTGGTAAAACGTTAAGATAGAAAAGTTCATAATATATATTTGGGAAAACGTTAACATAGAAAAAGTACGAACTCGGAAGTATGATGTTGTGACCTATAAACTGATGACTACTATTAAACTAGTTTATTTGTAGTGTTAAAAAAAAGAAATTTTATTATTTACATTAGTACCTATATACAAATGAGAAAACTGTTATTTTTTATAATTAATACACGGTAATGTCGAGTACAAGTATCCAATCGCCTTTATTTGATTTTTTACCGTTTTCCGATACACTTTTAATCCCATTACTGAATTTACTACGATAAAACGGGGGTCTTTGATTGAAAAACAAAAACCTATGACACAGATCGTTTGGTTTGAACGCTGTTTCAATACAATCCTTATACATTTTTAGATTATAGAAATGGAAAAGAACTTTTAAACATATCAACATCAATAAAGTTAACAAACTACTGGATGTACATATGTCTTAACCATTTGGAGCGTTTGTGAATCCGTTTGCTTCCGTGTCACTTTCTACGGTGTATTGTATGCAAAGTATGACCGATGGCAGTGTACTTGTGTAATATAGGTACTAAGTATGTGTAATATTAAAACTCATAATATTTTATAGTTTAAGATCCGAAGTGAGATAGACCTTCACCCATCTGTTAATCGGATGAAAATTATTTTTATTAAATAAAGTATGTTTCTAAACATATATCAATAGGGTTGCTTAAAAAATATGTTATTGATATATGTTTAAATTTTATAAATTTTTTTTATCAAATTTCACCGAGGTGCTTGCCAAATGAACTAAGTCCCAGTGGAAAGCATACAACATACACAAATTACAATAGCTGAGTTGCCTACTTATTTCTGATCCCTAATACCTGGTTGCCGTGTGTGTAAATGGGTAGTTTAATATTAGTATTTTATCTATAAATATAGTTAATATAGTATTAATTGCACTCATTTGTTAACCATTTAACAGATATATTAATATGAAGGTAATTTCATTGCGAGTACAGTGGTATAGTTTATGTTCATGTTTACAGTTTATGGGTGACTGTTATTGGCATACATGAAGTAAATTTGAAAATTGTATTTATTGATATACACTGTTGTTATCCTTATTCAAATAAAATAAAAACACAGGATTGTTTACAAAAAACTGTTCACATATTACGGTTGCCAGGCTTTCAAATTGAAAAATTGGAGTAAGTGAAGATGTGTGACACAGAAATATTACAAGTAAACCTCCCATATTTCATTTTGGCCAGGCTGGATAGTCAGATATAGTTTTAAGGTGCAAAATGGTGACAAGAGGTGTGAGAGGGTGGATGGTAACTAAAACTAAAGATGCGAACCATTGAGTTACAATACCTATAGAGTCACAATCTCTAACTGACAATACTCAAAAAATGTCCGAGCGCCGTTCCATATACCTATATATTTTGATATTATATAGTTCAAAATGACATTTGCTCGAATTTAGACGTTAACCTGCTTGTACAATGTTCAAAGTCGCTCGTATGCAATGTCATCATCATTCACTCAAGGGCACGTTATCGCGGCGCCGCGCGGTCGGCGGTGAGTGATTTAGTTTGCTAATAAAATGAAAATTATTGAAATTTAAATGAAAACATGCACTGTGGATACATAAATACGTAAATTTGGTATGATACTTACCTAAAATATGAAACACCATCCTTTTTTCGCACGTGTCTGCTGTTATTTGGGCAGGAAATCACCGAACACTTTGGCATCGCGGACGTTGTACGAGGATTGTGGTCGCCTTACAACTAAACAAAAACTCTGCGCACTTCGCAGCGTGCGCCGAGTTTTGGCGCGGACATTTTATTTGTCTGTTTGTGACTCTATAGGTATTGTAACTCAATGATGCGAACACGCCTATTTCGCGGTTACTATTACAACAAACTAAAAAATGATACGCAGTAGCGATTATCGTTATTATCAATTATGATACGATTTTATTTTATATCTATTGAAGTGAAAGCTTTTGAATCGTTGTGATTTGAAACTCGAAGAAATGAAAAAGCGACACCAATAAGAGGCAAATATATTTTTATATCTATAGGATTTAGCCAGCGAGTGAATGAGCCATAATAAATTTTTTCTGTTGCGACCAGTATATGGGTGATTAATATAGCTTTAAAATTTTAAAATAAACAGTTAAAAATAACAAATTTATTAAATAAATAAAATAACAATATTGAATAAAATCATCTCAATCAATACATTCATAACAATGCAAGATTTCATAACGTACCGATTTATACTAAATTAGTAGTATTTTATGTACTTAAGAGTCAAACACATTTTGTTCGATAAATGACTTGACTTTCTCGAATCAAGTAGATTTTAAGCTATTACAATTTTCTGGCAATTTTCTAAACGTTTCATTTCTATCGCGTATACACATTTTTTCAAATTATTTATTGGTGATGAAACATGCCTTTTTAAACAAACATCATTTGTTTTTATTTATTTTAACTCTGCTTTACAAACAACATATTACACAACACAACAACCAGAAGTTTATACATTTATGAATGATTAGGTGGCTTATCGCTAAGCAGCTAGTATATCTTCTAGGCAAACCTTGGTGAAAGAGATCATTTTCATTCAAATATAGAAATGTGCATTTAAAATATTAGATAAACAAGTATATATTAATACATATAAGCTATAGATAGTGAGAGTTTATTGCATGAGACTATGCAATAAACATATACATACACATATTTCTATTTATTAATATTTTTGTGATACAGTATATATCACATGCTTAAACCTTATCAATAAAAAAACAACAATAAAATATATTAAGTAGAAGAAGTTAATATTTTTGTGATACAGTATATATCACATGCTTAAACCTTATCAATAAAAAAACAACAATAAAATATATTAAGTAGAACACATATTTAAATACTTTGGGCATTCTTAATTGTTAAAGAATGCTGACTTAGTCGCTTAAGGTAGCTTAAGGAGAGATAACGGAGAGAGATCAGACATTGGACCAACGGCTTTATCTGCTTTCCGGGACATAGTGGTGTAAGACATCAAACTTCCTGACTCCAAGCTATACCGATAGCTTTTTGACAGTAAGACCGCTAACTGATTTTGCGTGAACCGCGACGTCTGAATTATTTGTGGCCCCAATGTTACCAATGTATGGATTCAATTTGTTAAAAGAGTAAAATAGCAGCTTGACGCTGCTGTTTCGTATGGTGAGTGTAGAGAACCGGAGACACTTTTCACTGTAAAGGAGGCATTCCATCTTAGTCTTCATGGGTCACAATGCATTTGCATTTTGATTCGTAATCGAGGATAGATGTACAAGTCTATGGGCCATAGCAACCACTTACCATCAGGCGAACTGTGTACTTGCTTGTCACCTTTCTTCTATAAAAAAAAAAACCTTAAAAATAACAGTTTCGGATATTCAACGACAGTCTTCCACTGATATTTGCTTTTCAAATATTGATAGAAACAGAAACTTTTTTATTCAATATGGATTGTACACCTCTGTACGTTACCCTAGGAGTTTCCTTCCGCGTTAGAACTCTCTGTGGAATAGTTTACCACCGGCGATTTTTCCGGACCGATACGACCTGGGGACCTTCAAGAAAAAAGCTTACTCCTTTCTAAAAGACCGGCAACGCATCTGCTATTCTCCTGGTGTTGCAGTTGTTCATGGGCGGTGGTAGTTACTTATCATCAAATGAAGCGTATGCTCGCTTGCCCCCTCTTCTATAAAAAAAATAGTATTATAAAAATTATTTAGAATTTCATCTTACTTTTTAAACCTTTATTTTTACGTGATAGAGCCATACTGCAGCTATATAAGTAATATAGTTTTAACACGAATAGGTCGGCTCGACTGGGGAAGGACCACACTCTCCCAAAACACCAGCGTAAAATAGCAGCTTAACGCTGCTGTTTTATATGGTGAGTGTAGAGAACCGGAGACTCTTTTCACTGGAAAGGAGGCATTCCATCTTAGTCCTCACGGGTGACAATGCATTTGCATTTTGATTCGTAATCGAGGATAGATGTACATGTCTATGGGCCATAGGAACCACTTACCATCAGGCGAACTGTGCACTTGCTTGTCACCTTTCTCCTATAAAAAAAAAACCTTAAAAAATAACGAGAACGAAAAGAGGCACAAAATTTCGTCAATATTGGTGGAATACCATTGGGACCAGAAACCGGCAGATGCAATTTTGGCAGCGTAAGAGTTCGTCTCAGCTACAATGTGGCCTAAAATGTCATCATCCCAAAAGAAACGAAAAGCATCATATACCGAATTGTAAAACTGAACCGAACCAGTTCGCTCAGGTACAAAATTCTCCTCCTGGCCTTGAAAGAAGTCCATAGGAGACCATTCAAACTGGAGGTTCTGGCCTTCTAGCCAAGTAAGACCATCCATTCCATCACTGGCGATAAAAAATTCATCCGCATCTTCGCTCTCACTTGCATCCTCTCTTTCCATTCTGTTTCTTCCCTGACTATTCTTTCGGCTCTAGCAGCATCTCCTATTCTCATCTCCCGTCTCCTCATAACATCCCTCGCCAAGCTTACCAATTCAGGGGAGATGTCGTCATTAGTCAAATAAATTTGACACAGTGGATGACCCACCTCCCACTGTTGTCACCCCCTACGGCCCCGTTGCGGATACCCACGCCCACGTGCTCTTTCTCGCTCAACTACACCACGAACACCCATTCTTCCACTCTGCCACCTCTCACCCGTTTCCGGGGACACAAACATTGCATGGGCGTCCGGGGCTAAAAATAACTCGTCCATGACGACGTCATCCACGCCACCGCCTTCATATAAAAATTCAATAACCGCCATTGGTTCACTGCAAAAAAAATTACCTTTATTTCACATCAATTTCATCAATAATAAAAAAATAAAAATAAATAAATAAAACTTACGACTCATATGACTGGTATGGTCTAGGAGACCTGTCACGGGCTTCCGGTGACGTGTCACGGAAACGATTCTCTTCCTAAAACATAGGTGCAAACAAAAATATCCATGAAAACCACTTCACCAAATTATACAAAATTCAGTGCAACGCAAACATAACACAAAAAAGTGTATCACATCGAATCCGACCGCTTCCACATTTTCACCGGGCTGTTCGCGACGTCCACGTGTAGGTGGAGAGTAAGCCTCAGGTGACGACGCGCGCGAGTTAAGGCTGAGCACCCCTGCCAAATCTCATTCGTTCGCACATCATCAGCAATCCCATCTGGGTCAAGCGTATGCAGTAAATAAGCTTAGTAAATAGTTTTGTTGCATATAATTTAAGTATAAATAGAATATTGTAATCAGTTAATATCGAATATTGTAGTAATAAACTTCTTACTGTAACTCTGTCAAAATAAATAAATATATTTTTATTGAAGTCATTTACAAGTTCATTATCTTAATTAGCGCAGTCGGTAGGGATCCGTAAGACCAAGTATTATTTCGTGGATAATAAAAGTTTTCGCAGAACAATCGGTCGTACGTCTCAACGTTTTAATCGGGAAAAAAGGAACAAACAAATTTATTAAGGAACAGACTAACTTCAAGGACTTGATAATAACTGAACACTGTCCAGAACATGTAAAAAATACCAGGTGCTAGGCACAAATATAATGATACCTAATCAAGAATGCAGAACACAGGTTGGAGACACATTCATCAACACTCAGAGGTACTTTGCGAATATCAAACTTCAGCTTCCCACAATCGAGATGCCAGCCGTACGAGAGGACGACATCAAGAAAAAAGTAAAACAGTTAGATTTAAGAAACGTGGACTTCAGTGATAACGAAATAAATACAAAATTCTTAGTAACAAGTGAAATCAGTGTATGGACCATAAGTTTATATCTCATTATAGTAATCTGTATAGTATTTACCATTTTTAAATTCAAATTATGTTATCGAAATTCTCTGAAGTCGCTTGAGCCACCTTCGGATAATTTCTCTCTTGAGGGGGGAGGAGTTAAGGCTGAGCACCCCTGCCAAATCTCATTCGTTCGCACATCATCAGCAATCCCATCTGGGTCAAGCGTATACAGTAAATAAGCTTAGTAAATAGTTTTGTTGCATATAATTTAAGTATAAATAGACAATTGTAATCAGTTAATATCGAATATTGTAGTAATAAAAACTTCTTGCTGTAACTCTGTCAAAATAAATAAATATATTTTTTATTGAAGTCTGGTTCATCATCTTAATTCGCGCGTCCTCAACCTAAAAATACAAAAAGCATAGTTTTATTTTATTAGTCTATTCCACACATCTTCCTCTTAAAACATGCAATAGTGTGTTTGTTAAACAATTAGAACCGAAATCACAAAAAAACGCAATACAAGTGTAAATCAGACAAAGAAAGTGAGATTAGTGCAAATGAAAACATACATAATACCAGTGTTAAACTAAGCATGAAAAACATAATAACAGAGGTATTAGCAGCATATAAAAACATATTATTTAATTTGACTGATATACTTAATATTGTCATTATCGAACAAGTCTAACAGATCACAGAGTACAGACGAATCAATACTTATCAATATAATATATGATCGGTTCTCTAGAAATGAATGAATGACACATTTACTATTGTATTATTTATATTTGACAATTAATAATAATTTATGTCTATATAAACCCATCTAGAAATATTTTAAAAGGAATATATATATATATATATATATATATATATATATATATAATTAATAATTTTAATATTTTAAGCGTGGTCCTTCCCCGGTCGAGCCGACCCATTCGTGCTACAATTATACTACTAATATATCTGCAGCATGGCCCTACCATGTTTAAAAATTTCGTTTGTCTAGTAATATTTACTTACTGTCTAAATTTCTCGTCTTATGCAAACATACTCATTAACAATAAAATAGGTATAAGCGGCATAAAAAAACATATCGTTTAAGTTGACTCATATGTTTTTAATATTGTCATTATCAAGCGGGTATAACAGATCACAGAGTCAGATGAATCAAAACTTATCAATATATATATATATATATATATATATATATATATATATGATCGGGTCCATAGAAATGAATGACTGACACATTTACTATTTTATTATTTATATTTGACAATTATTAATAATTAATGTCTATATAAACACACCAAAAACATTTTAAAAGTAATATAATTTTAATATTTTAAGCATGTTCCTTCCCCGGTCCAGCCGACCCATTCGTACTACAACTATACTACTAATATAGCTGCAGCATGGCCATATAAAAACATTAACTATATTTTAACTGCATACATGACAGAAGAATTACATCTCATGAAACTTTACTAACGGCATACTATGCATACATTTATTCTGCACTTGATTATGGTGTTTTACTTTGGGATAAGAGTTCAGATACTGTTAAGGCCTTTACAGCCCAAAAGAAATGTATTCGAGCTATGAATGGTTTGACACCAGATTCATTGTGTAGACCATATTTTAAAAAATTACACAATTTGACGCTGCCATGTATGTACATCTTAAGTTTTGTATGTTTTGTGAAAAATAATATACTTTTGTTCACAAAGTTAAGAGATACTGTACAGAGGAACTTGAGGTATACTGAAAGACTGACTCATAATGTATTGCCAAGCACTAGCATATATAGGAAAAATTGTTCAGCTATGTGCATAAAAATTTTCAATGCACCGCCTACAGAGTTTCAATCACTCCCAAAAGTATGTTTTCGCAGGATTGTTAAACAATGGCTTGAGGAGCAATGCTTCTACTCTAAGAATATTTAAAATTTATGATTATGATTAGGATTAGGCTTCAATATAAAATGAACTAAGTAATTACAATTATATTATTTTAATTAAATTAAATGTAATAAAATGATGATGATGAATTTGAAAATATGATATTTATTATATTAGTTGTGAAAATGTAATTTATGTATAAGTTTAATATTTGTATGTCAACATTATGACAAAACATGCTGGTCCCGCCCGTTAAGAGTTTGTCTTAAATAATTTACCAACCTGTAATGTACCATGTTTTCTGCAAATAAATTATGATAATGATTATGATTATTTTTAAGTTGACTGATTAATCATAAATATTGTCATTATCGAATGGGTCTAACAGATCACAGAGTCAGACGAATCAAAACTTATCAATATATATGATCGGTTCTTCAGAAATTAATAAATGACACATTTACTATTTTATTATTTATATTTGACAATTATTAATAAATAATGTCTAGACATATAAACCCATATAAAGATATTTTCAAAGTAATATATATATATATATATATATATATATATATATATATATATATATATATATATATATATATATATATACATATATAATTACTAATAAGCGCAGTCCTTCCCCGGACAAGCCGACCTATTTGTGCTATAACTATACTATTAATATAGCTGCAGCATAGCCCTACCACATATTAAATATTTTACAATAATAATAACAAATTATAAAACACATAAATGTGGATACTGACCTCATCATCTGGCTCAAACTCACTATCCTCCGATAGATCATCATCATCAGCATAAAGAATGTGGATGAAGTCTGCAGGCGGATCATTGTTTGCTCTCCAACTTGACATCTGTAATATGTTATAGAATAAATAAATAAATCATATATTTTGTACTGTATATCACACAGGTATTTGTATCATAATACATGCTAACAAATTATTTCTCTCCTTTTGTAATATAAATAACGCTTATGAAATGGATTATTCATGTAAATATATAATAAAAACATTATAAACAGAACTGTAGAATTTTATACCAGTACCCCATCATATGACATCGATCCTTGACCATGAATACATTACACCACAGTAATAATAAATAATAATAATTTTCACACTAAACAATGTCATAATCATCATCATCATTACAGCCCTTCACAAGTCCACTGCTAAACATAGGCCTTCCTCAAGTAATGCCACAAGTCACGGTCCTGAGCCACCTGCATCCATCGACTTCCTGCATGTGTTACCAGGTCGTCACTCCATCTAGTGGGGGTCGCCCTACACTATGCCAACAAAATACCACCTCTTTATCAGTATAAACTATTGACATATCCCATTACTATTCCAATCACTGCCGAATAATAGATTCAACGCCGTAGTTGCATAAAATAAAACTCAAAATGGCTTGCTGATTATCGACTGTGAAGACTGTAATTTTATATGTTCAATATATGGAATAAAGTAAATCTTTTATTTTCAATAAAAATCGTTGTAAACTTCAAAAAATACTTGTTTCTGTTTAAATATTATGTTATATTACTTGTTTTAGTCGTTTCACTTCATAACAAAAAGATTTTATTGTATTTTGATACCAAAAAACGTTAAAAACTACGCGTATGTCGGCAGTATGAAAATCACTATCATTTATATATATATTACTCGAATTTTGTAAGAATATAATTTATTTTTACGTTAAAAGATAAATTATATTCATGCAAAATCTTTTATAACAATTTTATAATAAAACACTTGACTTACCTCAGAAAAATCCAAAAAACAAGGCAACACTGCACAATGGCAACCACACTCAAATGGCGCAATTTGAAAGCAGAATACAAATGTCAAATTTCATAGAGTAACAAACTTTTTATTAAATTAGAGGATAGAAAATTTCATATTGAGCCTATAATGTCAAACTTCTTCATAGAAAAGTAGTCTGTAATCATAAAAATTATAGGTTAAAATGCTGTGGGTGTGTGTGGTTGGAACCGACCACTTGGATTTTTACGGAATATCGACGTGGTCTGATCCGATCGCGTGCATATTGAGAGGTTAACATATAAGAATCGTCAAAATAGGCTTACAATTCACGAATATATTATTAAGTAGGATACAACAAAAAGAGACGGCTTTAGAAGACGGCTAAAAATTAAACTTAATGAAAACCTACTTACATGCACATGTGCAGTAGGCAGCACTCTTTAAAAGTTCAAAGTTAAAGTTGCAACGTATATAAATGCTACTGCTGGGCACAGGCCTGTTTTCATTTCTGAGAGGGTTTCACGACAAGAAGTGTCCACCGCACTGCCTCGATGCGTGTTAGCGAAATTCACATGTCTTCGAAATATTTTTTTTACTTATCAGACATAACCTGCATGTTTTCCCTGTTTTCCTTTACCGTCGAGCACGTGGTAAAATTTAAAATTGCAATTAATAGTTTCATTGGTCCGAGGAAGGAAGTCCAAGACCTTTTTTTATGTAGAAGAGGGGGCAAACGAGCATGCGGCTCACCTGATGTTAAGTGACTACCGCCGCCCATGATCAACCGCAACACCAGGGGAATTGCAGGTGCGTTGCCGGCCCTTTAGAAAGGAGTAAGCTCTTTTCTTGAAGGTCCCCAGGTCGTATCGGTCCGGAAAAATCGCTGGTAGTAAACTATTCCTCAGAGAGGTTGTACGCGGAAGAAAACTCCTCTTGAAACGTACAGTGGTGGACCGCCAAGCATCCAGATGGTGTGGATGGTATCGGGACGTTTGCCGCGTAGTGCGTTCACGAAATTTGGCGGCTGGGATTAATCCGAACAATTCCTCAGAGCACTCTCCATGGTATATGCGAAAGAAAATGCAAAGAGATGCAACATCTCTTCGCAGTGCCAGTGAATCGAGCCGATCGGAAAGCACTCGGTCGTCGACGATTCGAGCTGCTCTGCGCTGGATGCGGTCAAGTGGAAGGAGCTGGTACTGGCGAGCCCCTGCCCAGAGATGGGAACAGTATTCCATGTGCGGCCGAACCTGCGCTTTGTAAAGTTGCAGGTGGTGTGCCGGCATGAAATACTGTCCCGCTCTGCTGAGCACGCCAAGCTTTTTAGAGGCCAATTTGGCCTTCTCTTCCAAGTGACCACAAAACTGCACGTCACTCGATATGTCGACGCCGAGGATTCCGATACTGGCTGAGGCAACAAGAGGAGTGCCTTGAAACTGAGGAGATACGACAAAGGGGTTCTTTTTAGCGGTTAACGCGCAAACTTGTGTCTTCTGGGGGTTAATCTGGACTAGATTTAGTCGCCCCCAATCCGAGACTCTGTTCAGCAGAGACTCGACTTCAGACACAAGTTTGTCCCGGCACTCGGAGACGTTTTCCCGAGAAATATTGGCTCGGCCGGTGTAAAGAGCATCACCAGTGCTGTCATCTGCATAGCAATGAATGTTACGGGTTTGCAACATATCATTGATATGCAGAAGAAACAGCGTTGGCGATAGCGCGCAGCCTTGTGACAGACTTGGAACACCAGCATTAATAGGCTTGCAATCGGAGCTTGCACCGTCTACAACGACCTTGATGCCCCGATCTGCAAGAAAGCTGGTGATCCAATCGCACAATTTCTCGGGAAGCCCATAGGAAGGGAGCTTCAAAAGAAGCGCTTTGTGCCAAACCCGATCGCAGGCCTTCGCAATGTCCAAACAAACGGCCAATGCCTCCCCCTTGGACTCTACTGCCTCCGCATATCTGTGAGTTAGGTAGACCAGAAGATCACCAGCTGACCGAACACGACGAAAACCGTATTGGCGGTCACTAATCAGCTGGTGATCCTCAAGGTAACTCATGAGCTGGCAGTTTATAATGGACTCCATTATTTTGGAGAACAAGGAGGTGATGGCGATAGGCCGGTAGTTGGATGGGTCTGAGCGGTCGCCTTTTTTAGGTATCGGGTGGACGAAAGCCGTCTTCCATGATTTTGGGACTACGCCTAGGGAGTAGGAGTACCGGAAAAGACTCGTTAAAACCGGTGCCAACTCTGGAGCACACGTCCTCAGCATAATTGGGGGGATTCCGTCAGGCCCACTCGACTTGTGGATGTCCAGGAAGAGGAGTGCTTTGCAAACCGAGCGCTGTGTGAACTGCACTTCCGGCATGGAGCACTCACACCGCAGGATGGTCGGTGGCGTACTACTCCCATCATCGAGGGTCGAGTTGAACGCAAAGAAAGAGCCTAGAATATTGGCTTTCTCCTTTGCGGTATGGGCCAGTGAGTCGTCCTCCCTGTGCAGAGATGAAGAGATGGCTGACGGAAATTCCCCTGGACAGCCTTGGCGAGAGATCAGACTGCACGGGTTCCAGAGGGAAGGCGAACTAGTTTCTCGCCAATTCTGCCTATGTGCTCTGACTTTGCCTTGGCAGTGACTCGTTTGAAGGACCTAGAGGTGGAATTATACTTTTCTTTTAGAGCGCTGGTGTTTACATCCCGGGACGCTGATGCGTCAGCCTAGTAGCACTCCTGCTTATAGCATGATGCTGTTTTACAGAAGTGACCAAACCATGACTGAGATTTGCCTCCAATGGGCACCATAGAGGAAGGAATAAAAAGTTCCATACCCTGAAGCACCACATCAGCAACAGAATCCGCAACAACGTTGGGATCGTCCGGCGAGAAGCAAACCCGCCCCCAAGGGTAGGATGCAAAGAAAGACCGCATCCCATCCCAATCGGCTGACCTATAGTGCCAAATACGGCGACCGCCTGCAGAATGCAACTGCGATTTCAGCGTGAGTGGACCTAGGGCTTGGGGGGGGGGGGCAGAATTTTTGTTTTTATTTTGTTATCTAAATTTTTTAATGTTTTTCTGTATCATTTTTCTAATCCAAAAAATCAAAATAATATTTTTGTAAAATATTTAGGCATTAAAGTAATTTATAAGTCACCAGAACAAGAATAAATAGTTAAGTTATGAGATAATAGAACTGTTTATGATTGAAGTTCAATGTTATCAATAAATTGACAGTAAAAAACTGCTCCACAAAATAAGTGATGCCGACATTAAGAGCACGCATGACGTAATTGTAGAAAGTATTTTATGTTATAATTACTTTCATGGCATCATATTAAAACAAACGTCAGACTTTGAGTTAGCACTTACAAAAAATTCACAGAAAAACACAACGTAGTATATATGGTGGACTTAATGCTATAATACATTCGCTCCCAGTCAACCATTAGGATAAACAGAGATAAACATTTAGTAGGCGGTGCAGCAATAATCAAAATAAAAATCGCGTATGCATTAGCAAACATTATGTTAAAGTGAAACACTTATTTTGTTGTGCATGAAACATATTTGATATTAATGTAGTAGTATTGGTAATCGTACAAAGTGTTGAAAGGGGATTCAGGTCAGTGTATGTATTCAAATCATTGCAGTAAAAGTGACAGGTGACAGCTATCTTAAATTTTAATTAAATATTTTAATTAATATAATATATTTTTGTAATATATATTTCCTACGGCGGTTAACAATGTGCCTGCGTGGTGTGCCACGCTTTAATTGTAGGACATTCATTGGTGTACTCTGATCACCATGGATGAAAATCAAATTTCAGAAGAGGAGGTGATGAATTCTATTCTAATTGAAAACAATGAACAGGAAACGGAGATTTGTTTACCAGAGAAATCCGCTCAATGTCAAGCAATGATTTACGATGAGGTCAGACCTATTAGCAGTAAGAGACGCAGAGAAGAGGATGAGGAAGAAAGGTGGATTACGGTTTCAAGAAATGGGAAGAGAGTGGGACAGAAAGTTGATGTATATATTAATTGCTTCGAAAAATTACCTAAACAGTTTGCACTTGCAAAACTTTTAAAAACCAATAATATTAAGCACATCAGCCGTGTGAAATATGTGAACGCGTATAAAGTATTTGTGCAGTTTGAATGTGCAGAAAGTGTTGATGAGCTGATGAACTATACACCTTTGAAGGAGTTAGGATGGAGATTTCAAATGCCATTATAGGTTGCTTTTTCATCCGGTGTCATTAAGGATATTGAGCTGGAGATGACCGAAAAAGAAATACTGGAGGTAATTTCAAGTGATTGCGAGCTAATAGGTGTAAAGCGCTTAAAGCGCAGAAAAACGGATGGAAAGGGATGGCAAGATAGTGAATCATTACGGTTGCAATTTAAGGGCTCATCTTTGCCAGCATCAGTATACATTTACGGTATGAAGATTAACGTCGACCCCTATGTCTTCCCAGTCACTCAATGTTCAAGGTGTTGGAGGTACGGTCATAGCCTACGTGTCTGCCCCTCTAAAAAGATTGTATGCCCTAAGTGTGGAAAGGGGCATGCTAATTGTGAGATCACAACATTTAAATGTATTAACTGTATCGGGAGTCACATGTCGTTGGATAGATCTTGTCCTATATTTATAAAAGAAAAGCGTCTAAGGAGTTTAATGGCTGCATTCAATTGCTCATACAAAAAGGCCTTACAAATATATATTCCTCCAGAACGTCAACCTGTACAAGTAGAACAAGAAACAACTATATTAAAGACGGCTCAAAGATACCTCAACCCAAATACACCTTTATATAATAATATACCTGAACCCATACCTCTGTCTATCTCACAAAACGATGATAGGGTAATGTCTTACGCACACGTTAGGTACTCGCTCTGTACCGCGCTTACGTTCTGAAATTACTTCTAACACTAAATCAATACCATTATCATCACAATCGGGTGCTATGGAGGTTTCGCAAACTTTACAAGAAAAAACTATAAATACAAAGAGAAAAAGGAAAAAGAAGCAAAATCAGAATGAAGTGTTTGAAAACGATATATCTACAGAATCAGAAGAAGTAATTAATAGCAATGATGATGATATAGAAAGTGAGCTCCAATCAAGAAAAGAGAATAAAAAGAGAGAAGAGAGAAGCTTAAATCAACTTTTAATTTTAGGCAGTTACTTTCTAAGTTATATGCTATATTTACAAATTCACAAGAACAATTTAAGAACAATTTGATTCAAGGAATGTCATTAATTATTGAATCGTTAGTACCGATGGTGGGTCAGTGCATTTGGGATTTGCCTTTTAAAAGCTTTTTTAGTCAAAAATGAATAGTAATTACAACATAAACATTTTTCAGTGGAACTCACAAAGTATTAGGCCCAAACGCATGGAATTCGACCAGCTGTTAAATAGCGCAAAAATTCATATTGCTGCCATTTGTGAGACATGGTTAAATGCTGAAGTTATGCTTAACATAAGTGGTTACAATATTTACCGCAAGGACCGAGATGATTCGTATGGTGGGGTTGCTATTTGTTGACACAAGTCTTTAAAGACTCGACTGATATCTATCCAAATTTCTAATCCCGGAATTGAAATAATTTGTATTAAGATTTTTAAATGTACACATATAGATTACATACTCTCTGTATATTGTCCACCTACTATACGAACTTCTCAGAATGACTAAGATGAAATATTTTCTTTTAAAACTAAAAAAACATTGATTCTTGGGGACTTCAATGGGCATCATCCAAGCTGGTCTTGTAAGGCTGATTTAAGAGGCACGAATATTTTTGACTCTTTAATTGAAAATAATTCTGTTTCCTTGAATGATGGCACAGCTACTCGCGTTAAATTAGTAAACGGAATAGTACAGGAGTCATCCCCTGACATTTCGATTGCTTCTTCGGATTTAGCGTTGCAGTTAGATTGGAAGGTTACTAATGAGTCATTGGGTAGTGATCATTTGATTTTTAAGATTAATTTATCATACCACAATAATCACCATCAATTTCTAAAGAAAAAGAACTATAAGAAAGCAAACTGGGATGGATACAGCTTATATTTAGAATAAAAATTTTCAAGTTTTGCTTTTATCAATAATGATCTGCAGAAAAATTATGATTTATTTCTTAATATGGTCAATGAAGCCGCTGATGCTCATATTCCTTTTTACAGAACCAGCCAAGATCCCTCACAACATTTTTCTCCTAAAGTTTATTGGAATACCAACTTATCTAAATCTGTTGCAGAAACGCGCCTAGCTCTTTCTTTATTTAGGAAAAACCCTACTCCTGATAACTTAGATAAATTACAAGATAAAATTAGGATTTCACAACTGCTAATTAGAAAGGCAACTAGAAAATCTTTCTCTAATTTTTGCTCTTCGATTGATGAGTCTATTACTGTACACGACATGTTAAAAGGTTATGGGTGTTCTAATACAAATAGGAGTTATGTTGATCTAACAATTGCAAATGAGCTTTTACACAGTTTGACTCCAGACTTTGTTTGTCCAAAAGACCCTGCTTTTTCATCTCGTAACACTGAAATTGACTCTCCTTTTTCAATGAGCGAACTAACGTGCTGTTTTAAAACAAAAGATACTTCTTCAGGTGTGGATAATATATCATATTCCATGATCAAACATCTTCCCAAAAACGCATGTATTATTTTACTCAAACTACTTAATTTGTTTTACTCCCTAGGTTTTGTACCATCCCAATGGCGAGAAATACGTATTATACCAATCACAAAAACAGGGCGTGACACTTCAACTTTATCATCGCTTCGACCTATTTCACTTATGTCTTGCCTGAGTAAAATCTTCCATGCTATGTTAAGAAATAGATTGGAATGGTTGATGGAAAATGAAAATCTATTTTACGAAGAGACTACTGGATTTAGGAAAACTAAAACATGCCTGGATAATCTTAATAATTTAGTCAGTAGAATACAATCGGGATTTTAAAAAGATCAAATCACAATAGGTTGCTTTATTGATGTAGAGAATGCGTACAATAACGTAGATATTACGGCTATGTTAGTAAATTTGGATCGATTAGGTGCTGGTTCAAAAGTTTGTAAATATTTATGGACCTTCATAAAGGAACGATACTTAAGTGTCCAGGTGGACAATGTTATTTTATCTAGATCTACAGGTCGAGGAATTGCTCAGGGTGACCCTATCGCTCCACTACTATTTAATATTGCAACTATTCATATTTGTAAACAAATTAATCCTAATGTATGTATTTCTCAGTATGCTGATGATTATGTGTTTTATACTTCCGGTAAAAATTTAAATGATACTTCCACTGAATTTCAATTGTCCTTAAATAAAATGTATGGTTTGCTCATAGATTTAGGTTTGGAGATTTCAATGAGATCTATATTTTTAAAAAAGGTATATGTAGGCAAGATATTTCAGTAAGTGTTAATGATAATAAAATAGAAGTAGTGAACACAGTCAAGTATTTAGGGATGTGGCTAGACCGGTCTTTGAAATGGAATAAACATATTACGGAGTTAACGAACAAAACTTCTAGATTTTTAAACATATTCGAAGTTTTAGTAGGACCTGGTTGGGGAATACATCCCAAGCATTTTAGAAGACTATATATTACCGTTATAAGAAGTAGGCTAGAGGACTAGCGGAGTTATTTATTCGATAACAGCTGTCAAAAGTATTTAAGTAAGTTAGACAAAATACAAAATCAGGCATTACGAGTAATCGGAGGATTCATTAAAACTACTCCTATACATACAATGGAGAGTGAGCTATGTCTACCTCCACTAAATGTACGAAGAACCTTTTTGGCAGGGAAATTCATCTTAAAAGCTAAATCAATAAGAAATAACATCACACTAAAATATTGAATGAATTAGCACATTTTAGAAACAATAAATATTGGCGTAATAAAAAGAAACCTTTACTATTATCTGTTTATGATCACTTCGTTGATATTCACAGTAGTCAAAATTAGAAATGTTTAATATAAGTACATGGGTCAGTAACATAGGTTTAAATAACATAGTTAATTTAAATATTCCGTCTATTGCACAAGCTAAACGAAATTACAACAATTTTAGTCTAAAAGTAATATGTTTGGACTAAAACTACTTTGACGGATTTTATCGCGTTTATTTTTACTTTTAATTACTTTTATTTTTAATTCCCGACGTTTCGGGCGCTTTCCAGCACCCATGGTCACGGGGGACTGAGATGACTGACGTCCCGATGTCATTGTTAAACCCGGAGTACCTTCAGCTTTTTTAATTATTGTTTATGGTATTAAAAAAGCAAAAAAAAAGCTGAAGGTACTCCGGGTTATATGTTAATGCTCGTGCATTAGGTCGTCTGGAACACCGCATTGATCACAGTTCGGTGACTGGACCTTTTTCATAAGGAATGTAAACTTTCTAGATGGAATGTCTCCAGTACGCAGGCTCATTATCACTACTGCATCCTGTCGCGATAGCTTATGGTTATCAATCCATGGTATTTTAGGCGGTTGTGACTGTACCGTCTTGTACCAAATACCCTTTTCTTTTGAACGTAAATCGAAATATTCTTTCCATAGGTTGATGGACTTGATAGATTGTGGCCACAACGATGCCTTTCGTAATGAGAAATGCCACCACATTTTAAAAGATTTTGCTGATTGTAATATAATTTTAGCTAAGCCACATTCTGACGATATAAAAATATTAGTCAAGCTTTACAAGGTGAAGTTCTCGGATCGATCAATCACATTGAGAAGTAACATTGAGAGAACTTTTCATTTTACTTTTGTAACTAATTGCATATCTTCTTCAACTTTCTGTAATTAATTATTGATTTGAGATTATGTAATTGTTTTTTTTTTTTGGTGATGAATTAACAGAGCGACATATTCATATTGTGAATAAGGTCATTAATAAAGAATAAATAAAAAAAATGTATTCAAATCACTATCATAGGTATTATGTTATCGAAAAAATACTGTTATTAAATTTTATTAGCACATTGAATTTGAAGTCTGGGTGTGCGCAAAAGTGATCGAGTGGCCTCTTTCTTGACGTCTATGCGGGCACCATGACGGCGCGCGTCCTCTTAAGAAGTTAAAGAAGTTTGTATGTGAACCTCTTTGTGCCTGTGCCACATAAAAAATATACGTTTAACTTAAAATAATCACAAATAAATTGTATTGTTTAAAATTTTAATAAAAATGTCCATGTTTTGGAAAACAATTGAGGTAAATAGGCCCTTTTTGAGGATAAATTGTAAATTGTCTTAATAACGGCTTAATAGTTAGGCATTTGTTATATACCAAAAAGACCGCATTGACGCATTTAACGATTTATATTGTTTATTTTTTTATATTTCATTTACTATTTTGTAATAATAAAGTAACACCCAAAATTACATTAGCACCCCGCGACAAGCACCCCCGCAAAGACCTGTGACGGAACTGTATCCGGATTTTCAATTTCGTTTCGAGTGTTTTTTGTCCTGAGTTGACATATTCGGTCATGGTCTTGTGGACGATGAAGAAGAACGTAAAACCAAACGTAGGATGTGGGTCATGAGTGAAATTATATAATATTATTATTTATGTATCTTCTTATCATATAACATATATAAGTGTACTTATTTATACTATTTTTTTAATTTATCATAGTATTAATATTTTCAGAGATAAATGCCGTCAAAATGTGTGGTCCTCACATAACCACTGCCCATTTGATAAGAAGGCACCATGCGAGGGCAACAGGAAACGATATAGATACTGCAGTACAAGACAAAACCCACAGAGATCATGTGTAAAATTTTATGTCAAATATTATGTCAAAATAATATTGTTGCGCGCCTAAGTTGACGTCTGGTACCTGACACTAGCGCCATCTAGTGTCGGGGACCAGAGCGAGAAGGGCTTCCTAGAAAATTTCAATCTTGTACTTTCCACAAACAGCGCCATCTAGTATCGAACAGAAGAATTAAGCTTTCTAGAAGCCCCACACCCAAACTTTCTGCGCCTGGTTGGTTGGCGCCCGTTTTTACTAGAATATTCTGGATGTTTCGGTGGAAAAGGTGTATTTAAAGCCGCTGCAAGCCGCGATCGGCGCAGTATTGAATTTGGCGAGACAAGCGAAGCTTCAGAGCGAAATAAAGTGAATCAATATGATTAATTATTAGTGTATTTTAAGTTTTAATTGGTGTTCGGTAATAAAAGTGTAAATTTTGGTAATTCAATCGGCAGTTTTTATTGTCACGAACCTCAAGCTCGTAACAATTGGTATCAGAAGTGGGATAAAATCGTCGTAAAAACGCCAGCAGGAGACGGACCAGAGACGATTTGGTGGTGCAACGCCGCAAACGCCAGAGGGCCAACTGCCAGCAACGGAGGCTGGCCCGTCAGCAGCTCCTACACCTGCAGCATCTGACTTAGGTGCTCTGATGGTGATGCTGCAGAAGCAGGCTCGCCGACAGGAGAAACAGGTCCGTTGGTTGGAAGAGCAGCTGCGGGGTGGACAGGATGAAGAGGCCCGCCGACAGAAGGAACAGGTCCGTCGACAGGAGTAACAGGTCCATCGTTTGGAAGAGCAGCTGCGGGGCGGAAAAGAGGAACAGGCCCGTCGATGGAAGAGCAGATGCTCCTCATGAAGGACGTCGGGAAGGAGATGAAGGAGGTGAAGGAAAGGGTTTGCTCAGCATGACAACCGCCTGTCGGAAATCCAAATTGCGAAAGCTGTAACCCGAATCGACCAAGTGAACAATCGGGTTGACAACGTGATGGCTGAGGTGAAGAAAACGCTGGACGATCTCAAACTGGGGGATGGAATTACAGCTCCCATAGTAGCTGCAACACCTTCGCTACGTGGGTTCAAAGTGCCGCCGTTCGACGGACTTCTTCCTGGTCAGCCTACAAAATCCATTTCGAGGCTGTCATGGAGGCGAACGGCTGGAATAAAAGCCAAACCATGACTGCACTCACCCTAGGCCTGCGCAACCAAGCCTTAAATGTGTTCGAAGCTCTCGGTAAGAAAGTGACCTACGAGCAGCTCCTTGAGGCATTGGAGGCGAGACATGGCGACGCTCATCTGGGACACATCTTTCGTGCTCAGCTTAGAGATTGCGTGCAACGCAGCAACGAAAACCTGCAGCAGTGGGCCCTTGAGGTGGAGAAGATGGTTCGAAAAGCATACCAGTCGTACCTGCACTCATTGAAGGGAACCTGGTGCAGACATTCATCGACGGCATCCGCGAACTTGAAGTCAGAGCTGCTGTGAGGCTCAGGCACCACGAGACGCTTAAGGATGCCTTGGCCCATGCACTGGAGGAGGAAGCCATGCGGCAGGATCTTCGTTCGCATCGCGTCAGGGAGGTTGCGGCAGCTATAGTTCGCGACCGCAATAAAGTATACAGTCCTACGTGCTATGGCTGTGCGGAAAGGGGCCATCTTCGATCCAGCTACCCTAAGCGAACTGTAGAAAAGGAAGGTGATCGATCTCAAGAGGGTGGTGCGGCTAACAACAAAGTCCAGTAGCAACAGGGAAACTGGCGGGTGCTGGCTGATATTAAAAGAGCCCCAAAGATCTCGATCTCACAAACCCATGATGGGAACAGTCTAATCAATTACGGTGAGCTCAACGGAATGCCGTGTAAACTGACCATAGACACTGGAGCCTCTCATACAGTTGTTAGTTCCCAACCTATAAGTCAGTTCTTTGAAGACTTCGCATACAACCGAGGACGCATTAATTTGGTAACAGCCACCGGTCAGCGTATACCCGTCCGTGGAGAGAAGGAGATGAAGCTGGGCAACGTAATTTACCTGCATAATGTCATGTCATCGTGGCTGATATAATAGACGACTGCATCGTCGGCCCAGACTTTATGAGGAATAATTGTTGTGAGATCGACGTTAAGCAAGGTGTTTTAAAATGTGGACAGGAGGAACTTTTTATGGAAGGTGCGTTACCAGGGAACGTGCACAGCATTAAGAAGATTGTTCTTCCGCCGAGATCGGAAATGATTGTGCCGGTTAGTCTTTCTCGGAACCCTGGGCAAGCTCACTGTTGTGTACTTGTGGAAAGGGTAAACAATGACCTTCCATGGAAAGTAGCTCGAACCTTGGTCAGAACCACTAACATCTCAGGAGTACGTGTGCTGAACCTTTGTGACCAGGAACAGATTATAGAAAAAGGCACACTGGTTGGTACTTGTGAGGAAGTGGATTGGTTGCGTCAGTGCCAATCTATCGACTGGGATCCCCGGCAAGGATGCACAAACGAGAGTGAGCATACTTTTAGAAGACTTTCGCAGCGTTCTCTCCCCGAATGAAATGGTCAAAGCGAAGAAGTTGTTACTCAAGTGACACGATGCTGACATAGGAAAGACTGGCTAAGTTCAACACAAAATAAACACAGGAGAAGAATTGCCTATCCGTCAGCGGCCAAGAAGATTGCCGGTAGCACGTGAAAAGGAAGTGGAAACCATGATTGGGGGGATGGTGAAGGATGGTGATATTGAACCTTCATCTTGTCCATGGTGTTCACCCGTGGTGCAGGTAAAGAAGGATGGCAGCATGCGGTTTTGTGTTGACTACCGCCGTCTTAACGACGTTACGATGAAGGACAGTTAACCCTTCCCAAGAATTGATGACACGCTGGACATGCTTACAGGAGTAAAGTGGTTTAGTACGCTGAATCTAAAAAGTGGCTACTGGCAAGTTGAAATCCGTTAGTTGGTTCCATAAGACAAGACGCAGGTTAGAGCATTTTTGGGTTTGTGATTCTATTATAGGCGATTTGTGAAGATCTTTGCAGATATAGCCAAACCTGTGAACAAGCTAACCGAGGAGAAGCGACATTTCTGTTGGGATGAAAGTTGCAATATCGCATTCCAGGAGCTCAAGGACCGTCTGTGCAAAACACCTATTTTGGGATACCCTGATGCAAGCAAAGAATTTATAGTTGACACAGACGCAAGTGATATGGGACTTGGTGGTGTTTTGTCTCAACGGAATGGTGACCAAGAGGTCTCGATAGCGTACTTCAGCAAGTCGTTGTCAAAACCGGAAAGGAACTATTGTGTCACAAGACGCGAATTGCTAGCTGTGGTAAAGTCATTGCAGCATTTTAGCAAATATCTTCTGGGGCGAAAATTTCACTTACGAACTGACCATGCTGCACTAAAATGGTTATTGCAGTTTTAAAATCCAAAGGGCAAGTCGCGAGGTGGATCGCAGCGGGAAATCTCATGGCAACACAGATGCACCCTCTAGAAGACCTTGTCCTGAAGATTGCAAACATTGTACTAGGCAAGAGCGTAAGGAAGTGGTATCCGTGAGGATGTTTAGGACAGACCACCTCAGTAACGAGTGGAAGGACAGCTTACAACATGCACTGCAGGAAGATCCGGACATCAAGCCGATTCTGGAATGGATGAAGGCCAGTGCTCCCAAGCCCAAGTGGAGCGACGTCTCAGCGATGAGTTCTACCACTAAAAGCTATTGGGCCCAATGGGACAGCTTGCTGCTTCAGGATGGAGTTCTGTGCCGTAAATGGGAAAATATTCGGGGAGACAGCTGTCATTTGCAAATGGTTGTCCCTAAAGCTAAAGTACCGGATGTTCTACAGCTGTACCATAATGATTATTCAAGAGGCCATCTGGGAGTCAAACGAACTCTACTGAACATCAGAGAAAGGTTTTACTGGGTCCACTATCGACACGATGTCGAGGACTGGTGTCGAAAATGTACAAGTTGTGCGGCTGTAAAGGGACCTCAGACTCGTAGTAGAGGTGCATTAAAGTTGTACAATGTTGGTGCACCACGGAAGAGAATAGCCAATGACGTGGCGGGGCCGTTTCCGGAGATTGAAAGCGGTAACAAGTATTTTATGGTTGTGATGGATTACTTAACTAAGTGGCCAGAAGTCTTCGCAATTCCAAATCAAGAAGCTTCAAGAGTTGCAGATAAACTAGTTCATGAAGTATTCTGTCGTTTTGGAGTACCTTTAAAGATTCACAGCGATCAAAGAAGGAATTTAGAGTCTCAAATATTCCAGGAAACTTGCCGAGTTATGGGTACTCATAAAACAAGAACGACCTCTTATCACCCGCAATCTGATGGAATGGTAGAACGATTTAATCAAACATTGGAGAGGTACCTAGCAAAAGTTGTAGACAATCGGCAAATAGATTGGGACAAGCACATACAACCGTTTTTGTTGTCATATCGAAGCGCTGTTCACGAAAGTACATCAGTGACACCAGCTTTCGCAAACTTTGGAAGAGAATTACAGCTGCCTGCAGACCTGATCACCGGGATACCACATGATGCCCCACGCAGTATAACCGATTATGCAAATGACTTGCGGAACAAAATGAATGACATTTATGAGCACGTCAGACAATTGGGCCAGCAAATGTCTGAAAAGATGAAAACCCGGTATGACCGCAAAATGAACAACAAAGGGTACGACGAAGGTTCACTAGTGTGGTCGCACAATCCAGTCTGCAGCAAAGGGAAATCTCCTAAGCTTCAAGTTAAATGGGACGGCCCGTACGGGATTGTGACCAGGGTCAACGATGTAACCTACCGGATACAGAAAGGCACAAGAGGTACTCCTAAGATCGTCCATGTGGATCGACTGCCGCGTTATTATGGGGCCGATAATGTTCGGGACGAGCATGTCTTAGGAGGGGGCAGTGTTGCGCGCCTACGTTGACGTCTGGTACCTGGCACTAGCGCCATCTAGTGTCAGGGACCAGAGCGAGGAGGGCTTTCTAGTAAATGTCAATCTTGTAATTTCCACAAATAGCGCCATCTAGTATAGAACAGAAGAATTAAGCTTTCTAGAAGCCCCACACCCAAACTTTCTGCGCCTGGTCGGTCGGCGCTCGTATTTACTAGAATATTTTGGATGTTTCGGTGGAAAAGGTGTATTTAAAGCCGCTGCAAGCCGCGATCGGGGCAGTATTGAATTTAGCGAGACAAGCGAAGCATCAGAGTGAAATAAAGTGAATGTAAATAAGTGTGATTAATTATTAGTGTCTTAGTTTTAATTGGTGTTCGGTAATAAAAGTGTAAATTTTGGTAATTCAGTCGGCAGTTTTTATTGTCACGAAACTCAAGCTCGTAAAAATATGGAAAATATCTCAAGTTCTGCTTTGTTATAACACCTTGTTTCATTAATTATCTCCAATAATATAAAAATAAACATTTTTTAGGTTCAAGCAATGTTTTTTTATATCAATTAATAATTTACTACTATTGATGTAGTTTAACCCTTAATAACTGTGCATATGACTTTCCGGACACTGATGACATATGGACTACATTATTTTTCTGCAATGGGCAGTGGTCATATAGAATCCACAAGGTCTTTTTCAGGAATAGGAAAACAGAATAAAAACATCGTACTTTTGTTATTATATCCTTATATTCTACCAAAGTCAACACTAAAAAGAAAGAAAAAACTTGCTAGGCCTGGCTAAGGCTTAAGCAAAACAAAACAACCCGTGCGGCAGTAGACACTGCCAGCGGCGAACCGATTTATGTGACGTCACCGGCACGCAACGCATTTTTGCTAATAAATGCCGGGGTACCGTGCGGGCGGCGTGGATAGTGTACGCAGTGAAATCATGCAAAGCAAACTAAAATCCGTTGCGTACCGTGCGTGTGAAGAGACTGGCATGGGCTAGTGGACGCGTACCTTTATAGTTTTCGCCATCTTCTTTTCTACTTGGCTTAAAAAATGTGCCGGAGTTAAAGCTAGTGGCTCCGAGAGGTCACCGGAAAGCATACGGCATAAAGGGTGGCTGTTCATAACGCACTCGATTTGTGAGAGTACAGTGCTTAATTCTTTAAAAAATAAAATTTGATCTTCGATTACGCTATATAAATGACTCTTGAAACTTTTTATATTGGTCTCCTGTAAAGCGACCATTCGATGCGGTTTTTAACCTAAAAATGTGCGAATTCTGAATTATAATATTTAGAAGTTAAAAATCCGTGTAACTCTGGTAAAATACGTTTTGCACCGACATAGTTCGTACCATTATCTAAAATTATCTAAAGAAGTATTTTAAATGCACACATGAAGCTAGTCGTGTATAGACACCAGCGAGCTCTATGTATACAGCGCGAGTAGACAAACATACAAAAATACCAACATAAGCATTCGTGGATCTTACACCACGTCCACAAGCAAGCGTAACATTAAACGGGCCAGCAAAATCTAAACGTGTGCACAAAGGGATTTGCGGATTGTGTTACACGACAGGACCTATGGTTCACCACTTTTGGGAATGACGGCCTAGGACGAATTTGAAAACACGCACGCTACGCAATAATTTCGACCAAGAAGATAAACGACTTGATATAATGATTGGAGAAACTTCACTTAAAGTATTCGCTACAAGAGTGTGTTTCTTGTCTTCCGGGAGGTGTGATATTAAAAAAGGATTAAAATCAACTATGGGCTTTTGCGGTGGTTCTAACTGAATTCACCAAAGCGGGTGATCTATAATTTGCACCGGAGTAACCACACGACAAACAATTGACAGGATTTTCTGCACCGGGCACGTAACAGAAATTTTGCGATAGTAATTCGTTTTGTATCTTGGCCACTCGATTTGATACGAATGTATCCCAACGATGGGGTGAGGAATGAACCAAAAATAAAGTGACTTTTGAGTCGGAAAAGGTAAATATTTTATCGATATGGATAAGATAAATACATACACTAACAACAGCTGGGATAAGCTTGGCAAGAACCAAAATTACGCAAAGCTCGAGGTGTGCGAGAAATACAAACTTAAGAGGTGAAACCTCTGATTTAGATCTGATAATGCTGAGCGAATTCTCTCCATCATTCTGGACGTAGAAATATACAACGCCTTCTTAAGCTTTTTCGCTAGCGTCTGCAAACCAACGATAGTGACGACGCTATCCTTACTAATATTTACATGACGTGGTATATTAATTTCACTAAGTAAAGAGAGTTCCTCTCTAAAGCATAGCCACGAATGAACAACGTTATCAGGCGGTGTGTAATCCCAATCAAATTCCAACAACCAAAACAGGTCAATCATAAGCTGAGCATACAATATCACCGGTACTAAATTCCACGACGTCCGATAATCTAGCAACACATAATAATATTGTGCGCTGTGTTCAGGTCTCAGCGTGCGATTTTACTTTAAGGCTAAATACATCTGACTCAAGCAACCAACACAAACCGAGCACACTGTGCTTATCAAAATCGTAAAACTCCTTTACGTCTAATAGACAATGTGACAGTTAGTTTGTATTCAAAACAGTAGGCAAATTACTCGTCCACTTGATAAGATCGAATTGACCTGCTGGTGGTTGAGATGGCTTCCTCTTTTTTATTAACTTAGTATACGAAATCGTTCATATACAGACCACTCTCAATTTCCTCCCTAGCTTTAGGGCAAGAGGAACCTACTCGTATATCAGGAGTGAGCTGCTTCGCAGTGCGCAGCGCATGAATTGTACTTGACTTTAAACCAAAGCAAACGCGGTAAAATTCAAACATCTTTAGACGCTCATTTGTGTTAAAGCGATAAAAAGGTAATGGAATCGACGATCGCATTCATAAACATCAAGACATTTGGCTGATATCAGCGAATAGCGATATACGAAACAAACGAAAATTGAATTTTATATTAAATAGGTTGCCCTGTAAATTTTTCCCACTATAAAGAATGTCGTTAAAAGAGAGACGGATGCTAGTTTCACCGCTACCATCAAGTACCATACGTAACTTAGATTTAAGTTTTTAAAAGAAAATTATACAAACATATCCGTATCCCACAAAGCTAAGTCAACTTACTTTCTATGTTTATATACGTGCATATTTTTTGGATTTTTAGTGTTTATATATATATATATATATATATATATATATATATATATATATATATATATATATATATATATATATATATATATATATATATATATATATATATATATATATATATATATATATAGACACGTACGCACACACATACACACACACACACATAAAACATATTTAATTATCCTGAAGAGACTGAAAAATGTTATATATTGCCTCGCGCCCGCACCTATAGCTACCCTATACCTATATTGTTGTATAGGGTATGTTCGTCTAGCCAAGTGTTAGAACTATTGAAACTATCCTGCTACTGAGTAAACACTTAATAGTTACCCAAATAACATTTATATAAAATTCAGACTATATTCTTTAACGTAAGCACAGTTATAACTTATTAAAATTTAAAACTTTCTGGCAAAGAGTTTCCATGATACTAAGTATCTGGCAAAATATGAGGTGATTTCTAATATTATTCCGAAGAAAATATGAGAAAATTACTCTTTATACTTTGACAAATTTAAGTTGCTATTTCATATATCTTTGTTAGCCATTACCTGCCAAAGCCACGATGATTCAAACTTCATAGTAACCTATCGTTCCTACCTATGTTGCGGGCATGTTCTGAGCATCTTTCAGCCCTTATAAATAAGGAAGGTGTATCAATCGGTCTCATAATCTATAATTTTTGCAATACAAAAATCATTTACAAAAACTGAACATGACCATTTACTGTTTTGACAACATAATGTCAGATATTTAAATGTAGGAACCAAGACAATGATTAAACGGAATTTTTGTATGTCATGAAAGATAATTTGTGTATAACGTTTATATAATATCACTTGTCATCAATCATGTATTATTAAGTTCTCGTCGACTACGGATCCATTATTAAATTCCTAGAAAAGTCTGACATAGCTACACCTATATACGTGCATAATCAGTGTTATGAATGTCATTTAGTTTGTTTATTTTGCATAAGACTAACGTTTTAATATGTATAATATAGTAATGCGACTTACTTATATAATTATTTTCATTACTTTTGTAATAGAAGTTAAGACTGCAAGAATACTGGCGGTATTTCCGATTCCATCAATAAGTCATCAAGTAGTTTTTCGACCACTTACATTAGAATTAGCAAAGCGTGGACACGAAGTGGTTGTTGTTACTCCAGATCCTGCTTATCCTAAAGGTGAAGCACCAGCAAATTTAACAGAAATAAATGTGCATAACGTTTCCTATAGTATTTGGGAAAGATTTTTGTCAGCAGCAACAGGAAGAAGTGATGATTTAAGTATACAAATGGAAGTGGCTTTCGATCTTATAATCAAGATTTTTGAAAAACAAACAGAAGAAAAAGAATTTAGAGAAATATTGACAGATAAAGGATCTTTCGATTTACTACTCCTAGAAGCCTGCACAAGACCAGCATTATCTTTGTCATATTTGTACAAAGCACCAGTTATTTTAGTAAGCTCATTTGGTGGAATGATTGGAAACTTTGAAACTGTGGGTGCACCAAACCATCCAATATTATATCCTTTGTCTTTGCGACAGAGAATCTATAATCTTTCTTATTGGGAAAAACTAGTTGAATTATATTATAATGATTATGCGCTAAAGCAATTATTTAAAAACCATGAAGCAAAAGAAAACAAAGTTTTGAAACGAATTTTTGGCCCAAATATTCCAACACTAAGCGAATTAACAAAAAATGTACAAATGCTATTTTTAAATATTCATCCAATTTGGGACAACAATCGTCCGGTTCCACCAAATGTCATTTATATGGGTGGCTTACATCAAAAACCTTTGAAAAAGTTACCAACGGTGAGCTAATTAATAATCTTCAACAATGTTTTTTTAATAAAAATGTAATGACAAAAGAAATTACAGTCCCGAGGCTGTCAATGGCTATTGAAATCCACTTTCACCTGCAGCCAATCTTATGCAAAGAAGGCTACGGTGCATTGTTACCCTGATGGGCTAAGATAGAATGTCTCATCCTGCAACTAAAGTGAGAAAGGTAGGAGAGTGGTACCTATCAAGACAGACCCCTAGGCTGAAGAGTCCTATTACCTAGTAAAATTATCATAATTTTTGTTATTGTTGATATATTGATGTATTTGCTTCAAAATAGGCGGAGGTTCTCAATTCGATTGTATTTTTTATGTTACCTTAGAACTTTTTGTAAGTGAACAGATTTTGCTGGTACTTTCCCTGTGGTATGGAACCAAAAAGATTGTCCAAGATCTAACCAGTACTTTTTGAGTCTTCCTTAATAATGCGTATTTTATTGACTTAGACAACATTGATGATGTTCTCATTTTATTTATATTGAAGTCGGTTGCACAAAATTATTAATTTTACCAGTTATTTAAATAAAATATTTTCATTAAAATAACTAGTTTTTTAACAAAATTTCAGGTTCTAAATACGCTTCTTGATTCTTCAGTAAACGGCGTCATATACTTCAGTTTAGGCACTAATGTAAATCCATCTTTGTTACCTCCAGAAAAAATACAGATATTTTTAAATGTTTTCTCTCGACTACCTTACGATGTCTTGTGGAAATGGGATTCGAATGCTCTAAACAACATACCCAAAAATATAAAAATAATGAAGTGGTTTCCTCAATCTGACCTACTAAGTAAGTGTTACAATATAACAGCTTATAAAAATCGAATTTAATAAAGGAAATTAATAATTTCGTATAAAAACAGAGGATTTTTTTTAATTCACAGGACACCCAAAAGTTAAACTTTTCATAACACAAGGTGGATTGCAATCAACAGATGAAGCAATAACAGCAGGTGTTTCGCTTATTGGAATACCTATGCTTGGGGACCAATGGTACAATGTTGGACAGTATGTTCGTCATGGAATAGGAATAAAACTTGACTTGGAAACTTTAACAGAGGACATATTAGCAGCAGCTATAACTGATGTAATTGGAAACGATAGGTATTTATTTATTAAATTATATTATGTACACAAAGATTGAAGTATATATACAATAACATAAAATATGGACCTAGTATCTTGGTTACTTCAAACATCTGAAAAGTATTCTTTTTTATATAACATAAGGATCACAAACGAGCATAGAGTCCACCCAATGTTAAATGGATACTGATGCATCTAGACAGCAACGGTTTTCCTCAAAAAAAATTAGATTTACCAGTAAAAATGGTCACCGGTTCTCTACACTCATCTTACGAATCAAGCCGACCCATTAGTGCTACAACCATAATATGCAGCGTGACTCTGCCACGTAATTCATTACAAAGGTTTCGTGTTATCTATACATTTATATATATATATATATATATATATATATATATATATATATATATATATATATATGTATATGTATACAATATGTAACGTAATTAACGCACACCCTCAGACACCCCAATTAGTATATTATGTTACAATCATAATACATACACTGAATTTTCAGGTAAACATTTTTATGCACTGATTATTTATCAAATTAGTTATACTAATTCCGGAAGAATGTTGTGGTCACAGTACAAATCCACGAACGCAAAGACTAACGTGACTAAACTAAAGTGCTGGAAATAAAGTTCATTTTTCTTTATTTTTATTTAATGACAGAATTAGTAATAATACAAATAACACTGCACTCTTAAAAGTCTTATTTTAAGTCACGGTCCATTTTAGTTTGTTTTGACTGTACAGAGTGAGTGTTTAGTGTGACTAATTTACGTAGTTTTGATTATTTTTGGGATAAAAAATTACCTATATTAAAAATGATAGGAATCGATTCAGTAAACGATTCTGAACAAACTACTTTCTCAAAGTGCGTTAATTATGTTACGTGCTGTATATATATAAAATTGATCAGATTATTTCCTATAATCCCATAATGTCTACCTGTGCCGACAGCGATAGAGGAACTGCTATTTTATTGAAAACCCACGAAAACGCCGTTTTCTGTGGATTTGTGATAACGCTCGCAAACTTAGCGGGAACTGATAGCAAGTTCACTCGAGGTTTTGGCGGGCGACCGAGGAAGGTGCAATTAAATAGTGCTCTTTAAGTTCAAAGTTGGCTGCCTTTTTATTTTAATGAATAATATAAATGTGGGCGCGACTCAATGATTTCAAAAGGAAGGATAGGCCCATCTAAATATTTAACTCATAACTTTTTCATACAAGAAAAAGTAGCGCATCTGTCATAATACAAACGTCATAACATAAAACACGACGTAACCAGGGTCAGATTTCGTAGTATAATTATCCTAATTGTACCATTATTTCATAGTTTGTAGTATATAGTATCGTAATAATACTAAGCGAAAATACCATAATTTTACGCAAATGTTGACTTGTATTATTATTGGCTCCTTTTACTTTTTAATATTAACCCTACGATGTCGAGAATTTCTGTATTGTACATGAGTGAAGCGTTTTTTCTAATAAATTTAGAATTAGCTCCCTTTCTCTGACAGTGATCGATCGATGCATTTATGTTGCATCCTTAATACAACTATAATGAGAGGCTACCATGATAATAACTTTATGCTCCAGAAGCAATCGGTTTGAAAATAGAATTTAAAAAAAATTGAATTAGATTTTCAGATTCAATTAAGCAGATATGGTTTCTTTTGTACTCTTAGTTTTACCATTATTGAATATAAAATATATTAGGTACCAATATTCAAAATTTAGCTTACACTAAGTTCTTTAGACAAAAATAAAACAGAAATAAAAATAAAACCATCAAAAAACGTAACGTATAGATGAACTAGACACTTGACGCCAAAATCCCGGCATATGGGAAATGGGAAAAAAATGAAACGTTAAACGTGATATAATTTTTTAAATATAGTTTTTACAATATTAATAAATATTGTAAAAACTATTTATATAAATTTTTACAATATTTTGAGGGTCTGAATCCAACCCTGGCCTAATCTTGGTAACGTAACTAAACTAACTGTAAAATAAAACTTTAAAAATGCGTTTATATAATAATTTAATTGAAACAAAATTAACATAAAGTTATTAACCCATGATACGATATCCCATGTTCCTTTTCAATCTTTGTATCGTCATATATGCTTCCTTTTACCGTGCAACTTGACATATTCATGACAGGCAAATCTGTTCTGCGCGCCCACCACTGTCGACCAATTCGCGTTGGCCTAAACTGTTATTTTAGGGCCAGCGCACTGATCCGTTTTAGTTGTTCGGTCGGCCCGGTCCTTACGCTAGTAATATATAAGTCAATGGCGCTACTGCGATTACTTAGATTGCTCCATAGGTTAGTAGCCGAAAATGTATTGACCATCTTTTTATTTTAAGGAATAATATTAAATATGGGCAGATTACTTTTACGAAACTTATTTTCTTTTTTATCATCTCGTAACAGTCTACTGAACATTATTTATTGTACGGATAGGTATGGTTGACTAAAGAACACAGTCCATTGGATAGTGTGGTTCATAGAATATTACATTTATCCTCAATTATTAATTTAGAATTAGAATTAGAAGAATTAGAATCAAATTTAGATAGCGTCATATCTATAAAAATTTAGATGGAATATATCGTTACTTACAGAAAGGATCTCTGATTCACCCTACTACGCCATGCAAAGCAGTAATATTAATACTGCTATTTTACATTGTGAAATCACGATTTTTCCCCACTTAAGTATGGGTCGGCATAGCTGCAATCTGACTCTAACACCTTAAAATAACTATGATCTTACTAGTTTTTTTAAATCATTTTTTTAAAACGTTACACTAGAATTTTCACCTGTTTCGTGGGGGCTGTTTACAAACATAAATTGTACAAGGACAAAAATCCAGACCCGGAACAATTATTTGTAGGTCATACAAATACTTGTTCCGTGCAGGATTCCAACCCGCGACCCCCAGCACAGCCACTCCTTGCTAAGCCACTGCGCCACGGAGTTACTAGTTGGCACGGTGAACGTTGTTCTCTCTTTAGGTAGTTAGGTAGCGCGATAGGTTCCACTCCGAATCCAATCCAGACTAATAGAAAACAAAATGAAAAATGTATTAATTCAACCACAGCGCCACCTGACAGGTCCAAATTTTTTTTCGCAATATAATACATACTACATACAATTGCATGCACTATCCCCGTCACCACTAATTCCAACAGTAACAAGTAGGCTCAACCTCTCCTGAGGATGCCTCGTGTAGAGGCGTGGTATTTATTTCTTCGTACAGTGGTCGTGGGAGTAGTGGTGCTAGGATAAGTGGTGATGGGGATTGTGCAAGCAATTTAGGGAGGACAGAAAGTGATCTTCAAGCTAGGTGAGACCCATAGTTTTATTTTATTATGCGGATCTTAGCATAAGGCTTTTAAAATATTTTTATATAATGGATTTCCGCAAGTTAAATCCTGACTCTATCAATATAATGTTTCTAAATACGTTGTTATTATTGCAATATGTTTTATGGCAACGTTTTAAATACATATTTAATATATAAAAATATTTATCATTACATTGTATATCTAATTATAAACCGTACTTTATCTGTAATTTTCTCTAGTACAGTAATTTTATAAATTCTACAGCTATCGTCGCAATATTAAACGCCTCCGGTCATTAATGCATGACACGCCACAAAGTCCATTAGAGCGAGCAGTGTGGTGGACAGAGCATGTGCTGCGTCACGGAGGAGCTGAGCATTTACGGGCCCCTGCTGCGAACTTAACTTGGATAGAATATTATGAAGTTGAACTCTTTTTGATTTTATTAATTTCTCTCTTTTTTGTTATTGGACTATGTTTTATTGCGTTGTACTATTTGCTACAATTTGTTTCAACAAAGGCATCAGTAAATCAGAAAGTAAAATCAAATTAATATACTATAATATGGAATGTGTCATACAATATTTTAGTTTGTACTTGTTCGCACTTTGCACCCATTAGTTTTTTTTTTATTTTACTCAGAGGTAAACTGAACAAACAGATTAAGCAGACAAAATAAATAAATACATAATGACAAAAAAGTGGTAACGTTTTTCTAATATATTAAAGTTTTTGTGTAAAACATTAAAATTAAACCGAAAACTAATACTGCGACTACATCTCTCCTGATTTATATTATTTCTATGAGCATAAAATGTAGTAAAAAATCACGAGATGGCTTCCTTCAGATAGTCCTTATTTCGTTCCGACAAAGGCGATTTTTAAGTTACGTGAAAGATATTACTTAATTTAGTTTCGCCCGTTTTACTTACCCAATTTAATTTGCCTATGATTTATGTGTCGCAGTCGTAGTAGATGTGCATTGTAGAAGAATCAATTTCAATAAAATCATTTACATTCATACTTGAGTAAAATTCAATGGTCAAGAAGGACTAATGCATTTTAGAAAATTTACCTTATTATTACAACATTGCAAATATGATAAACTGAAAAACAGGCAGTATGGGAATAAAAGCAGAGTTTTTAAAGCAAGTTGTTTGCTTTTTCTATATTAATATATTAGGTTATACTTAATAAAGTAAACTTTATTATTATTTATATAATTTACTACAAGAAAAGCAATTGTAACTATTGAAAACATAATGAATAGGTAAACAAACCTACTTTTCCTGGTATTTTTTGTATCATTTTTACTTAAATGTTTGCACTGAGTTAGAAAAAATATTTGGAAATAAAATGAATTAAAAAATTATAACACTTAAGTGACAAGTCCACCTGGCGGTAAGTCGCTACTTAAGCTCACATACACCCTACTTTACCTTTCAGACTGGAACATAGCAGTGCACGCACTGTTGCTTGGCGGCAAAAATAAGTAAGAGTCTGATGTCCCTACCAACCTAAGAATACCTTTTATTAATGTGTACTATGTTACACAATAAAATCTTAAATTATTATTATCCTCACGAATGAAGACGGTTTCCTTCACCACCGAGCACGTAATAAATCAACACAGTGCTAATAATATTCCTGCAATTTCTATCAAATTCTTTGCCGGAGGAGATTTAACTCTACTAACTCAAACCTTTTAGCTACCTTTTAGGCAATTCATTTTTACTTTACATTCATTATTTTATTAATTAAGTACTATTAATAGTACACAGCTTAACATAGGCCTCCTCCACACATTGCTTGCCTCATATTTGCCACGCTTAGAAGGCGGTTTACCGCAGATTTCTTGTTAATTTGAGTTGTCATAAGGGAGATGCCGCCGCCAATCTCCTGTTGCATTTCCCTCAGTCACCTCTGCGGCACCTACATTGCGACGTGGAGCAATGGACTCTTATCTTACGCCGCCACTACATATACCTACCTAATTTTACATGTAGACATCGTTTTATGAACAATAAAGTTCGCTAAATACAGGACGGAATCAGCAAGTGCACGAGACGGAGACGGAACGTGGTTTTATATCAACACGGATAAGAGTTTAATATATACGCACAGTGGGATACGGGGCAGTGACTCGAAACTAACGTGCTAGTGTCGTGAAGATGGAAGATGAATAATTCAGCGTAACCACGGACGGATGGCGCGCAAGGTAACGGGATAAACACCGTCGCAGACGATATATTTCCCGTCCCGTTCATTTCACATCTATTACATAAACTTTCTATAAAACGATATTACCAAAATTTGACGTCCCGCGCCGTCCGGAATAAAACGCGTTTGCGGTGAGCTTAAGTTTTTGAATTATGAATTAAAACAGTTAAATAATTTAAAGAATATAGTTTTAATTTTTTGCCCAAAATGTAGGTAGGTGATTAAGTTGTATAGAATATTTCAAGGTAAACTTTTCTTTCGCTTCTATCATTTTTGTAAATATCACGTACACATATTTGTTATAAAAGTTTTAGCAGGCGTTTAATAAATAAATTATTAGTTATTGCACGACGTATTAAAACTTTTAGAAAATATGAAATTGAAATAGGGAAAAGCTGTGTTGTCTATACATACGAGTACATACATACCTATAAAATAAAATTGAATTGTCTGTCTGTAATATCGAATTAACTTCCTCTTATTTTTACATTACAGACATAATAACCATTTATAAATTTTTGTCTGTCCATTTATAAATTTTTGTCTGTCAGTCAGTCTCCCTGAGATATGGCATGGCTGAACCAATTGTATTGTATTGAGACTTAACAAACGATATGGGTAGAACAGTGCCAGAATTAATCTAAATGTAAAAGTTATATTTTATCCGAAACAATTTACAAATAGAAGAAATTTCCTTTGATTACCTTAAATCATAATAACGACACATTAATACAGGATGTATACAATAACATACGTAACAAAATATTAAGACTAATTTTAGTCGAGTATTAATTCATTAAAAATAATATAGGTTTCTCTTTTCTTAATCTTTTGACAATTTTAATCGCTTAACAACTTTTTAGGTAAAATCGTTCTAACAGGATGTTACGGTAAAATATGACAGCCTAGTCTTTTAACAAAACGGCGCCGTTTAACTAGCTGCCTAAATGATATTCCGCCGTAACGTTTGTTACAACATTTAATAAACTGGATTGCTAATGCTTTGGCAGTTCGTACGACAGGGTAAGCTGCGCCCTCTTTTCCCAAAAGAGGGTCGCTCCCGATACGGCATAAGAAAGCTTAAACAGCCGGTTGCCAGTCCCCAAAGGCGGTTTTTAGAGGGTAACACTTAGGTTCCCCCGGTAGGCAGTGAGTCCCTCATAACCAGGATAGACCGGCTATCGTGGTATGCGTTATGCATTTTCCGCCTCCCTACATATAGGGTAGCCCTTTAATTGCTTCGGGCGCAAAAAAAAACGACAGGGTAAGAAACAGCACCGTTCAACTAGCGGCCCGAATGATATTCAGCCCATGCGTTACAGCCGATGTGTCTAATACAACATTTCATGTCTAATTTTGCACTGTGCGCTATAGTTATATAAATATGCAGCCGCATCATACCCTAATGTCGCTGATATTACAAGATAGTTGAAATGTTGTATTAGACGCAGCGGCTGAATATCATTCAGGCCCCTAGTTAAACATAAAAAGGCTAAGTTGTTAATTGAACTGCTAATTAAACTAGTTGGCTGCGACAGCTTGTACTATTTTTCATTAAACTTTAGATGACACCATCAAATGTGTTGTATGCCGTCGCCATGTTGACAGTTTAGACATTTGAAATGCCAGGTGGCAGAAAGTGGAACTAAATTGAAATGAACAGGGCAGGCAAGTAATGGAACGTCATCTATCCAAGTCATTTGGATAGCTGTTTTATCAAATGGCTGAGTATCATTCAGGCCGCTAGTTGAGTTAGAGTTTAGTAAAGAGGCTAGGCTGTTGATTGATCGGATAATAAAGCTGGTTGGCTGTGACATGTATACAAACATATATAGGTACATAGAATATCAATAATAGAAAGTTTCTTTGAATCGACGAAATCTTAAAAATATCGGTTGAAAGTGACAACCCGTGGTTGTATCAAAACATGGCAAAGTAACCTTTTCATCGTATGGTAACATTTCCAAGTCAGTTTTATAGATATATATTAAGACCATTACGTTAAAAACAAAATATTACATTTCTCAACCATTAATATAATCTTATAAAAACGATGTAAGTAGACACCTACACACAGTATTTCAAACAAAATCAACAAATTTCTGGAGCACTGAAAAAAGAGATTACGACGCCGTTTGATTTCTCCGTTAATATTTTTACGTTAATATTGTTACGAGCTTGAGGTTCGTGACAATAAAAATCGCCGATAAAATTACCTAAATTAACACTTTAATTTCCTTTACACAAATTAAAACTTAAAACACTAATAATTAATCACACTGATTCACTTTTTTCCGCTCCGAAGCTTCGCTTGTGTCGCCAACTCCAATACTTCCTCGATCGCATCTTGCAGCGCCTAATATTCTGGATATTTCGCCTAGCGAAATATCCAGAATATTCAAGTAAACACGCGCAAGGTACCGTGAGTTCGTGCTTCGACTTCAAGAAGTTTAGTTCTTCGGTTCGAGACTAGATGGCGCTAGTGCCGTCGACTTGAGCGCGTAACACTGCCCCCTCCTAAGACATGCTCGTCCCGAGCATTATCGGCCCCATAATAACGCGCCAGGCGATTCACATGGACGATCTTCGGAGTCCCTCTTGCGCCTTTCTGTAACGGCTCCGCAATGTCAAGGGCTGTCCTATCCCATGGTGTACCAACATTGTACAGTTTCGGTGCTCCTCTACTACATGTCCTCCACAACTTGTACATGTACGACACCAATCCTCGACATCGTCACGATAATGGACCCAGTAAAACTGTTCTCGGACCTTCAGTAAAGTTCGTTTAACTCCCAGATGGACTCTTGAACGACCATTATGGCACAGCTGTAGAACATTCGGCACTTTAGCCTTAGGGACAACCATTTGCAAACGACAGCTGTCTCCTCGACCATTGTCCCATTTACGGCACAGGACTCCATCCTGAATCAGCAAGCCGTCCCACTGGGCCCAATAGCCTCTAGTGGTCGAACTTATCGCTGAAACGTCGCTCCACTTAGGCTTGGTAGCACGGGCCTTCATCCATTCCAGAATCGGCTTGATGTCCGGATCTTCCTGCTGTGCATGTCGTAGGCTGTCCTTCCACTCGTTGCTGAGGTGGTCTGTCCTGAACATCCTCACGGATACCACTTCCTTACTCTTTTGCTTAGTACAATGTCTCCAATCTTCACGACAAGGTCTTCTTGACAATGCATCTGCGTTGCCATGAGATTTCCCGCTGCGATGTCTGATAGTAAAGTTGTATCCCAGCTGCTGCTGGGTGGTGATGTTAGCCGCACATCCTTTCTGCGACCGTTCACCTTCCCTTCCTAGGGTTCGCTTAGGGCAGCTGGATCGAAGGTGGCCCTTTTCCCCACAGCCGTAGCACCTAGGGCTGTATCCTTTGTTGCGGTCGCAAACTTTAGCTGCTGCAACCTCCCTGACGCGATGGGAACGATGATCCTGCCGCACGGCTTCCACCTCCAGTGCATGGGCCAAGGCGTCCTTAAGCGTCTCGTGGTGCCCAAGCTCACAGCAGCTCTGACTTCCAGGTCACGGATGCCGTCGATGAATGTCTGCACCAGGTTCCCTTCAATGAGCGCAGGTACAGACCAGTATGCTTTTCGCACCAGCTTCTCTACCTCTAGAGCCCACTGCTGCAGGTTTTCGTTGATGCGCTGCACGCGATCTTTAAGCTGCGCACGAAAGACGTGTTCCAGGTGAGCGTCGCCATATCTCGCCTCCAATGCCTCAAGGAGTTGCTCATAAGTCACTTCCTCACCGAGAGCCACCAGAACTCTTAAGGCCTGGTCGCAGGCCTAGTGTGAGAGCAGTCATGGCCTGGCTTTTATTCCAGCCGTTCGCCTTCATAACAGCCACGAACTGGATTTTGTAGGCTGACCAGGAAGAGGTACCGTCGAACGGTGGCACCTTGAACCCACGTAGCGAAGGTGTTGTAGCTACTACGGGAGCTGTAGCTCCATCTCCAAGTTTGAGTTCGTCCAGTGATTTCTTCATGTCAGCCATTACGTTGTCAACCCGATTGTTTACTTGGTCGATTTGGGTTTTAGCTTTCTCGATTCGGTTTTCAGCTTCCGACAGGCGGTTGTCATGCTGTGCAACTCTATCCTTCACCTCCTTTATCTCCTTCCCGAAGGTAGCGTGAAGGTCCTTCGTGAGGAGCATCTGCTCTTCCAGCCGACGGGCCTGTTCCTCTTGTCCGCACCGCAGCTGCTCTTCCAAACGACGGACTTGTCCCTCTTGTCGGCGGGCTGTTCATCCTCTGCTCTTTCAACAGACGGGCCTGTTCCTCTTGCCGGCGGGCCTGTTCCTCCTGCCGGCGAGCCTGTTCCTCCTGTCCGCCCCGCAGCTGCTCTTCCAAACGACGGACCTGTTCCTCCTGTCGGCGAGCCTGCTCCTGCAGCATCACCATCAGAGCACCTAAGTCAGGTGCTGCAGATGTAGGAGCTACTGACGGGCCTGCAGCCGGCGGCTGGCCCTCCGACGTCTGCGGCGTTGCACCACCAAATCTTCTTTGGTCCGTCTCCTGCTGGCGTTGACTTCAGGTACGGACACCATCCGTTTCCTCCTCAGGTAAAATCGGCATGATTTTATCCCACTTCTGACACAAATTGTTACGAGCTTGAGGTTCGTGACGGTAAAAATCGCCGATAAAATTACCTAAATTAACACTTTAATTTCCTTTACACAAATTAAAACTTAAAACACTAATAATTAATCACACTGATTCACTTTTTTCCGCTCCGAAGCTTTGCTTGTATCGCCAACTCCAATACTTCCTCGATCGCATCTTGCAGCGCCTATTTATATAAATTAGCAGCGAAATATCCAGAATATTCAAGTAAACACGCGCAAGGTACCGTGAGTTCGTGTTTCGACTTCAAGAGGTTTAGTTATTCGGTTCGAGACTAGATGGCGCTAGTGCCGTCGACTTGAGCGCGTAACAATATAAAATACTAAAGTTAACTGTCATGTTGCCATATAGAAAACAATTCTGTTCACTAATTTATTAAGTTTTCATCCAAAAAATGGCATATCTCGCAAAAAGTTACGTTGTCCGTTTTAATCCTGATTTTGTACCTCTACAAAATTTACCTCAATTGGTAAAGTTGTCAGACTTAAGAAGTTAAGTCAAAGTCTTAGCGGTCAGCCGCCGTAGAGTCTACATCACCTGAGGATGCCTCGTGTAGAAGCGAAATACGTATCGTATTATCTTGGATGGTGTGTCTTACCTGGAATAGTGGTGTTGGAAGTAGTGGTGCCGGGAATAGTGGTGTTGGGAGTAGTGGTGCTGGGACTAGTGGTGACGGAGTTAGTGCACGCAATTGAGGGAGGGCGGGAGGTGCTCTTCAATTCAGGTGAGATACATCATTGTATTTACCTAGGGGAAGGTTGCGAAGTAATTTATATTTTTATTAAAAAGTAATAATAGCCGGTGAATTTAATATTGATCTACTTGAGAATATTCTAAAATGTTTACAGTTTAAAAACACTGCTTTAAATATAACTTAAAACTAACAATATATGAACCAACTAGAATAACAAAAAATCGGAGACTTGCATAGACAATATTATAACAAATAAAAAAGATTACTACTAAAAAGTTTTATATTTAGGCATATGATCACTCTGCACAATACATAAACGTACCATGTAATCTAGGTTATATAAAAAATATATACATAGAAGGAATGCAAAATAAGTATTTTAAATATCTTTTTAAAATATCTCTCTCAACCATGTTTACCTGAAGTTTTCTCGTGCCGTGGTGTTAAGGTAAAGTGGGCGCCAAAAGCAGATTTTTCACGCTTTATATGGACTGTTTGGTCGGTCCGCGCGCTATCTAACCGTACAATATTTATTTGATATTCCTTTTTAAAATAATTTACATTCTTCTATTGAAAAATAAACCCATAATTTACTTGAGTATTTACTGGTGAACACATAGCCTGAATTTTATTGAAATTGATTTCATTACATTCGAATGAAATAGCTATTTCACTTAGTGGACGTGCTTAAAATCGATCTGAATCTAACGAAACAAAATGTGTCAATCGTGTTTCGGCCAAAATAATTCACTGAGAAAAATCTTTAACTATCATTATAAATTTAAAAAAAATGTGGATTCGTAGTTTTTGATGGTTTGTCATCATGTCAATTGCTTTTCTGCGCACCTATAAAGCGTGAAAAATCTGCTTTTGACGCCCACATTGCTTTAACCAGGTGAAGTAAATTAATATACGATCCTTGTAAAGGGTTAGAAACTTTTTCAAGTAAAAAACAAATTAACAGACAATTAGCATAAAAAGAGCATACGAAATTGAAAGATATTTACATCGGTAAATACTAAAATATAAGAAAAACGAATTAAAAAAGTTTCAAAATGTTATATCAAAGAAGCCCATAGCTCTTTTATCTAACTTCTCAAAAATATCTGACATAATCATTAAATTTCTTGGAGTCACCAAAGACTGGCATTTAAACTGGAAATATTACATTGATAAAATAAACAAAATAGTCTCAAGCTACGGTTATGCATTATCCTTATTAGCAGAAAAAATTTGATATGGGTAAACCATGTAATATTTAATTGCAATATCACCCGCAAATTGTACATACACTGTTTAATGGCAATAAATATTCTGATTCTGAAAAAAGTATATTAATAGCTTTGCTATAAGATAAAATTTACAATAAAATCTACAGGTCTACATAATATATAAAACCAAAATGTGTTTTTCCTATTCATGTGTTTATTTATTTTATAGCTTTTATCCTGTTAAAAGCATCACCTGAAAGTACCGTAAGTAATGACAAAAAATGTTAATTTAGGAAGTGAATGACAACGTGTTCCTGCCCACATAGCATGAGTTTTAAAAATAATATATTTATTTGCTATGATTACTTAAGAAAATAAATAATTGTTTTTATTCGAATAGGAGCTCTTTGCGTATGATCTGCTTTTTTAGGAGTGAAATTTTGTAGTACTAGAACAAACAGTGGTTGATACCCGTTGGTAACAATGAAATCGTTACAAAAAATTTAAGTGTGTCTAGCAGGACATATATAAAATGTTACTTCAAAATATAACCCTATTTGGTTAGACAATATAAGAAATCGTTTCAAATTTTTGGAAATGATTTGGTTAAATTAAGAGCGAATATATAAATATATATTATACATAAAAAATAACAAAATTTCATTTTTTAATTTACTTTTAATTTTTTCCTCGTAAAAAGCATACGAAGTAGTTTAAATATAAGTTTCACTAAAGCTATCAATATTGTTGATAATGCTAAGATAACAGTTAAGAAAATAAACACAAATTTGATTTCCAAGTATTCGAACCACGATATGTTTGCTGCTGGAGAGCGCAAATGGCGAGCACCGCCATTACGTAATACATATTCAGTCCACCATACTGCTCGTTTTAAGGGTGGTTGAGGTTGATCATTAATGAGGGCACGTAGTTTTACAATATTCTTCCGGTAACTGTAACAAACACGATCAATTAAATTTGATGTGACAATTTTTTTAAGAATTAAGGGAATCTATCACCCCACGTCGGGCCACGGATATCGTAAGAGATGATTATGAGAAAGAACATCAAAATCTTATAGCTTCCGATAGACAGTGGACGAGAAATTCCCAGACCAATAACGACCAAGAGCATCAAAGGTGCAAGACGTTTGATAATACTATCGTAAACCCGCCTGCCAAGCATTGCGATCAATGTGGGTGTGCGCTAAGTTGCATGCAATTCTTGAAACTTGTCCCTTACATTGCCAGAAAAGAGGTGAGCGCGGAGCTGAAACTCTCTTAGAGATAAAATACTACCTATTACTACTGTATATACTGTACATATATTTGAATTTGAATTGCAGCAAATCCTTTACTATAACATAGGATATGTTACTATTAAACTGTTAAGTACCGAAGAAACCGGCCTAATAAAGAAAAAAATATCCACAACACTGGTTTTAAAACAAACGTCTTTAGTGGGTAACATTTTTATTAAATACAGGAAATCTTTGGATAGTTTCCACAAAATTGCTTTAATCACAACAAAAGTGTATACTCACTCTACATTACCAATAACACTAAGTATTGAGTACTTAAGTTGTTCTTTGGTTATTTTTCCTATATCAAGCTTCATGCCAATATTAAAATGTTCGTATTTCTCAGCGTTGTACGCCTGATCTGCCAATATTGGAAAACCAATTAACGGCACACCAGCTGTAATCGCTTCATCGGTTGATTGAAGTCCACCTTGTGTGACAAACAACTTTATTTTGGGATGATCTGTAAATAAAACGTATGATTTTTATAAATTCATCATCAAACCTTCAAGTATTTAAGCCTTTAGATCTATTTGGTCTATATGCATTTAAACGTTTTATAGAGGCGTGATGTAAGCTCAAAGGGATATGTCTATTTTTCGCCAAAGTAGTTCCATCAAATAAATAAATGCAAAAAGTATATTAGTATTTAATAACTAAATTATTGCAATATTTTTTGTTTGTTTGTAAAACTCCATGAGGATTAGATGTTAAAAAAACATTAATTATATGAGAAACATTTTTTTTTCATGAGAAAAGACATTATTTATCATTTTTGTTTACAAAATTGGATGACATTGGTTACATAAAAATCAATACACAGAAGTTATTTTTTTATTTTAATTTTTGTTAGTATTTTCGCTCCTGATATGTTGATTTATGTATACAATTTATATAAAAAGTCTGATTAGGCTGTATTGGCGCATCCCTTTTCGTTTAAGTTCTTAGTAATGAATTGGCGTTAAATATGATCAACAATAAAATTTTAAAAAAGCATTATTTATCCCATGATTATGCTTTATTACCTGCTGATTCCGATTTATATAATGGACTCAGTTACCGTTCTCCCGAAAACTGTCGTTAGTCATCAAATTCCTTACTCGTTCACCAAAACGTTTTCCAAGGGCCAGAAGCGGCATTTTAATAGTGAACACATAAAAGCCGACTTAAAGCTTAAATTGTATTTTGTTTTTATCATCATCATCATCATCATTTCAGTCTTTCACAAGTCCACTTTTGAACATAAGCCTCCCCAAATGAATGCCACAAAGCACGGTCATAAGCCACCTGCATCCATTGACCTCCTGCATGTCTTACCAGGTCGTCACTCCATATAGGGAGTCGCTTACTACACCTACCGGTATGAGGCTGCCTCGAAAACTTTTTGCCCCATCGGTTGTTGGTTCTTCGAGCTATATGACCGGCTCAATACCATTTCAGCTTAATAATCCGGTGGATCATGTCGGTCAGTCTGGTTCTACTGCGGATATTCTCATTTCTCAGTTTATCACGCAGAGAAACCCCAAACATTGTCCTCTCCATAGCTCGCTGAGTGACTTTGAGCATCCCCATACGGCCAGCAGTGACAGACCACGTCTTAGGTGGATAAATCATCTGGTAACACGCACTAGTTTTACAATCTAGTTTTCAGATTTCGGGGTATACCTGACGAGAAGATGTGTCGTATTATCACGAACGCTGCCCAGTCGAGTTGAATCCATCGATTGACCTTTCGGTTAAAGTTGGACTTACCTAGTCGGACTATTTGTCCCAGGTAAGCGTACTCGCCAACAACTTCGAGCTTAGTGCTCCCATCAACCATCGGCATAAGTGTGACATGTACATTAAACGTGATCTACTCGTATGTTTTGTCCATGCTCATCTTAAAACCTATCCGTTGGGGGACACTAACTTCGTCAGCAAATCGAAGGTGAATCATGTACGCACCATTGATGTTAATACCGTATACGGTATTAACATCAATGGCGCGTACATGAACGAAAGAACGCCGAAAGTATATTTCGGCGTTCTTTCCGGACCGATACGACCTGGGGACCTTCAAAAAACGAGCTAACTCCTTTCTAAAGGGCCAGCAACGCACCTATAATTCCCCTGGTGTTGCGGTTGATCATGGGCGGCGGTAGCCACTTAACATCAGGTGAGCCGCATGCTCGTTTACCCCCTCTTCTATAAAAAAAAAACAGATGACCAGGCCATTACAATTAGACGTCGGTGGTGATTCTGATGTTCATGATTGTTTCGACGACAATTTTTCTTTGAATACCAGCATCGTGAGCACACGTAGTGGTACTAATGAATTAGGTTCTGGAACATTGTCTTCATCCCAATCACCCCGAGAGTTTTTTGACAACACCACCTATCCCACCATCGCCACTTTCGCAGCCGCCGCTATAGATTGCGTCCGATATGTTAAAATAAAAAGTGATTAAAAAAACAGATAATTGTTATTCCTTAACCTATTATGTCAAATCTAATGCCTATGACATGTTTTATTCGCTTACACCGTTTGACCAAACCCCATTATCAAACTTTTTTACTGTTCGAAAATTTATTTCTCTCCTTTTTTATCTCTCTATATCATCTTAAGGGGAAATATAATGTCAAATGGCTTAACAAGATCCTTCGTTATGCCAAAAATATTGCAGCATTAATTTTGAAATAAATATATGGTAAAGTTGAGGATTAATGTTAGTGATTATGTTAGACGAAAACACGATTTCGTAAAATTTTCTCGATAGAAAAAAAATCCAAAGTTACCTCCAAAATAAACAATAAACCGCTGTTATTCATAAAATACTTTAAATAAGATCATAAAACTTTGCATACTAACTGGACTAACTATAAAGCAGTGCTTATGTTATTTACTTTTTTTTAAATATCATTATTTTCACTGTAAAAAGAAATTACCTAAACTATCGGCGTCTTGAGCTTGAATTCTGTCGCCCCGTTAGTATCGCTTAGGCTTTTGAACGGGGAGGTTGTGTCGCTTACGATCAGAATATACATTACGCAACAGTACGACGCAAAATTAAAATGGGAAATAACCGTGATAAAAATAAGAAGCGGCTGGCTTGGCTCTAAGAAACAGGCATAAATATGATAAACCTAATGAAATAAGTGTCTAACGACCTTTCTACTTACAGTATTAGTGATTACAAACATATCGGTACATAGCATACGACGCGCGGGGAAGTGGGGGCGAAATTAGAATTTGAGCTGACTTACTCTTCCCTCTTAAGATATCTTAAAAAAACCGGCCAAGAGCGTCTCGGGCGACGCTCAGTGTAGGGTTCCGTAGTTTCCCGTCCGTCACAATAAGTGTTATGAGTTTGTACAAAAACTGTTGTTTCCATCCAACTTCAAAATGATTTTCCTAGAAAGTCCTTATAAAGTTCTACTTTTCAGATTTTTTTCATATTTTCTAAACTTATGTTTCAAATGTTAGAGGGGGTGTGGACACATTGTTTTTTACTTTTGGAGCGATTATTTCCGAAATTATTGATATTATCAAAAAATTATTTTAGTAAACCCCTATTTATTTTTAAATACCTTTGCAACAATATATCACACGTTAGGGTTGAAGTTAAAAAAAACACTTCCCACTTTACATATAGGGGGGCTACCCTAATAAAACATTTTTTCCAATTTTTATTTTACCACTTTGTCGGCGTGACTGATATACATATTGGTACCAAATTTCAGCTTTCTAGTGCTAACGGTCACAGATATTAAGCGAGGACGGACAGACGGACAGACAGACATGGCGAAACTATAAGGGTTCCTAGTTGACTACGGAACCCTAAAAACAAGTAATTATTTGATTTTATTTAATATTCTATTTTAGTCCATAGTTATAATAATTAACCTTAGGGCTGATTTTGGAATAGCTGCTTTGCATTACTTTGTCTAATTAAATATCAATCATCTACGTTAAATACTCGTAATCTCACAGCATAATCTCTGTAGCATGCAAATAGAAAGTGAATTCAACAACAAGTTTTCCATTTGCCTTACATGACACGGAATATTAAAATGTATTTAATTGTTAACATATAGAGTTATTGCATTTAACATGATTTTGATGAGGATTTTAGTGAAACACTTACGGAGTAAGTCAGCTTGAGGAAACCACTTAGCAATTTTAATATTTTCCGGTAGTCGCGGAGGTTTGTCTTGATCCCATTTCCATAAAATATCATAAGGAAGTTCGGAAAAAACTGTTACAAAAATTTTGATAATTTTTGGAGAGAACATATCCATTTTCACGTTGGAGCCAAAACTAACATAAATTACTCCATTTTTAGACGAATCAAGATGAGATTTTAAGTCCTGAAAAAGTACCAATAATATTTATTTAAGTGAATTTAAATAGTCTATATTCATAATTTTAATAGCTATAGTCATAGATTAACAACGGACATCAGCGAACCGGAGGGAGATAGCCATAACCTTTTTTCCCGATACAGAACTATCTGACATTTTATTGCTGGAGTAAATCTGCGCACAAAAGAAAAATCGTCTGTCACTATGAAACTCAGACGTAGCTTTCGACTAACAATTTCATATAAACATGGATATAATATAACGGTATCACTTCGTGACAGGGACAACTCTGATACAGAGTCTGAAATATAGCAAAGTTTACATAATGATTTCTTATATTTACGCGAACACTACACATTGAAATAATACTAGTTTTGACGGAATTTATCGCGTATACCGTACCCTCGTGCTCTCTGAAACAAAGAGTGAAGCCGGCCACAGTCGAGCGTGTACCTGCTGTACTGCCATATGTTAGAGGAGTCACTGACAAGATTGGCTACATCTTGAAGCGCGCTTCCATCAAAACATACTTCAAGCCGCCGAAGAAGATTGGTCAGTTTTTACCATCAGTCAAGTGTAACGTCCCTCTGCAAGATGCAGGAGTGTACACGCTTGATTGTGAATGTGGTCTCTCCTACATAGGACAAACTAAAAGATCAATTAAAACCCGCGTCAAAGAACATATAGCTGATGTGAAGAATCGACGCTCGGGGAAGTCTGCAGTCTGTGAACATGTACAAGATCGCCCCCGTCACTATATCAGATTTGATAGACCACAAATCCTCGCTAAAGAACACCGATTCCTTCCAAGGATGATTGGCGAGGCTATTGAAATCAAAAAACATCCTAATTTCAATAGAGAAGATGGCTGGGTGCTACCATCTGCTTGGGATCCCATAATAAATAAAATTAAATCCCAACCTAAGCATACAACTGCAAGACTCCATGATACCATAAGCTCATACTGTGTAGATCGGAACAAAAGTTAAAATTTTAATCTATGGTAACCGCGGTTAACTATGACAGCTGGACGTTGAACATCTCAGTCCTTCCCGTGACCATGGGTGCTGTAAAGCTCTCGAAACGTCGGGTAAAAAAGTTAAATATACGCGATATATTCCGTTAAAACTAGTATTATTTCAATGTATAGCAAAGTTGTCGGGTTTTTTTAAATCATTTTGTTCTTTCGTATTCTAGCGCATATTGTTTGCGAAATTACGCAGTTTTCGTAGCATATGCATACTTTTAAACCATAAGATCTCAAAGCTTTTGATGAAAATGTTTTGATTACAATACTTTTACAGAAAATCGTTGTTTTGTAGATATATATTTAATACTTTTTTGTGTAATAAAACTATATACTTGATTCAGTAACTGTTTTCTCGAAAACTACTCTAATGATTTGGAAGACATTTCGTATTGAAATAATACTGTACTTTCCAATTTTATCTATGTGATAAAAAAGTAGATACTATTATAAAAATGCTTTTACCTAAAAAGCCAAAGCCGAGAAAAAACTCAGTTGCCGAGGCACTAATCCTTCCATATGCAATTAGCGTTTTGTCGTACTGACCACTTTGATCTGGAATATCTCCTCTTTGGTTAAGAGTGCCAAATTCAAATTTATAAATTCATTTAGCTAGTATATTTGAGTTTAGAAAACAGTCATTCATTTGTTTTTTTCTCATAATTTTTTTCTTTGGCATAGCTTATTACCGCACAATGGAAAACATGAAATATCGGTATATTAACGAGTACGAGTTCTACCGTGGCACCAGTGCCGCAGAAATAGCTCGAAGGATTAACGATGTGTACGGCGCTGGTGTCGGAAAAGAAAGCACAGTATAATTTTGGTTCCAACGTTTTCGTTCCGGAAATTTCAACCTTCAGAACCAACCCCGTGGACGGCCGGAGACCAAAGTGGAAAATGAAGAATTAAAGGATGTTAAGGAAGCGGACCCATCACAAAGCACTTCAGAGATAGCTGCAGACTTCGGGGTAAGTGATAAAACTGTATTAATCAACTTGAAGTAAATCGGGAAAGTAAAAAGAACGATGGGTACCTCATGAATTGAGTGGATCGAACTTGTTACTTCTACTGCTTTTTTACTTTGCTCAACCGACACAAAAATGAAGGGATTTTAAATCGAATCATTACTTGCGATGAAAAGTGGATACTGAACGATAATCGTCAGCGCTCGTCGCAATGGCTGAACCCTCAAAACCCAGCCAAATCCTGCCCTAAACGAAAATTGACTCAGAAAAAGTTACTTGTAAGTGATTGGTGGACTAGCGCTGGTGTTGTTTACTACACCTTTCTAAAATCTGGCCAAACAATTACGGCTGATATCTATTGTCAGCAACTGAAAACCACGAAGAAATAAATTGATGCTAAACAACCGAGATGGGATACTGGCGATACGCACTGTTAGTACAATCGTGTTTTGAGATTTTGAGGTATGCCTGACGAGAAGATGTGTCGCAACTTTCCGAACTATAAATTAATCTTTGGTTACCAACAGATGGATGTAACTTTCTCTTTAGCTCGTCTTTAAAGTCCGACAGTCACGGTTGGCAGGCGAATCGCGACTTTTGCGCTGTAATCCCTCGCCGGTCGTTTCTTTTTTTTTCTTATAAAAATACTAGCTGTACTATCAGTATAACCAATAATCCCTTTAACCACTGCTGATATAAGTACTACTTATACTATACTGCTTCTTCTTTACCCCCGATTCGAATCCACATCTTTAGAGTTTGCGATCGCATTCTGAAATTAAGCTACTATCACTTGGTCGGGTTAAGGCCGTATATATTTTTTTTTGATTACAGATTCTAAATCCCACATGATAGTGGTTGGAAGTAACTTTACAAGTGCTAGACTTACCAATCAATCTGTACAGTGATTGAAATGCTTAGAAAAATCGGATAATTTTTCATTCCACTATCAAATCACCATTTGGAAAATGTTAACTTTAACATCATAATCTTTTTACTTTAACATCTCATTTATACGTAGTAGAGCCATCCTGCAGTTATATTAGTAGTATAGTTGTAGCACGAATGGGTCGGCTCGACCGTGGAAGGACCACGCTCTCATAGAATACCAGCTTAAATAGAGCTTAATGCTGCTATGTTTCGTATGGTGAGTGTAGAGAACCGGGACCCTTTTTACTTGATACGAGGCGTTCCATCTCAATCCTCACATGTGACAAGGCATCTGTATTTTAATTCGTAATCGAGGATAGATGTAGATGTCTATGAGCCACGGCATCACTTACCATCAGGAGAACTGTGTGCTCGTTTGTCACCCTAATCCTATTAAAAACATCACTAGAAAAGATTTCTCGAATAAATACTTATCTTAATCCTATGTGAAGCTTTTTGACGATGACAAGACCCTCAATTTTCTTAAGCTAGGTTCACTATCACTATCACTACAGCCCTTCACAAGTCCACTTCTGAACATAGGCCTCCCCCAATTAATGCCACAAACAACAGGTCCTGAGCCACCTGCATCCATCGACTTCCTGCATGTCTTACTAGGACGTCACTCCATCTAATAGGGGTCGCCCTACACTTCGCCTACCGGTACGAGGCTGCCACTCGAGAACCTTTTTTCCCCATCGGTTATCGGTTCTTCGAGATATATGGCCGGCCCATTGCCACTTCGGCTTAATAATCCATTGGGCTATGTCGGTCACTCTGGTATTACTGCGGATATCCTCATTTATGAGTCTATCAAGCAGAGAAACTCCGAGCATAGCCCTCTCCATAGCTCGCTGAGCGACCTTGAGCGTCCTCATACGGCCATTTTAAGCTAGGTTATGATATTGTTAATATTATTTTCTAAGCCTTACCTTTGGCAGTTCCTTGATCTTATTTTGATGTATTCCTCCTATAAAAACAACGTTTGGTGGTACCGGATAACTACCACTCCATATGGGATTGGTATTCAGAAACAACATATCGACATTATTTGTCAAGGTTGCTATAGTAGGCACATCAATGCCGAAGTTTTCACGCAACAATCGATTATATACGTTTTTTGTGTAATCCGCCATGTACATTGAAAAAGCTATGCCCAAAAGTTCACTAAATTTTTCTGATACGGTAAGGTTATATATTCTCGTTCGCATAGATGCAGGATAAAGAAATGGATGCATAGGAATACCCATAGCTTGATGATTTAACATTAATGCGCCTAAGGAACTAACTTGAATAACTGGAGCCTTAAATACATGCGATAGTCCCAGAGTGCCAGATACACATGCTTCTATAAGAAGTAAATCAAAATAATTCTTGTCCAAATGCAATATCCTTTTGAATTCTTCGCTTTTCAATTGCACCTCAAACACTTTTAAAAAAAACTCTGAGAGTAACATCATTTGTTTGAATAGACTGTCTTTATTTTCACTCACTTTCTCCATAATCGCATTCTTAACTGCGTAGGATATATTTTGAACGTCAATTTCAATGAGGTTTTGAGAAGCTTGTCCTTTGGAAAAGGCTGGATTTGGAGTTATTACAGTTAACTCATGACCACGCCGAACTAATTCCTGTGTGAGCGGCCGAAACACTATTTGGTGACTTATCGATGGTACTGGAAACACAGCCAATATTTTTGCAGCTTCTATGTTTGCACCAAATATCGATATAAAAAATAAAGTTACTGATATAAAATTATATCTCAAGATTACCAAAATTTCACACATTGCTTCTACACGGAATGTATTATACTTTTTACTATGAAAGCTAATGATTTACTTCTATCTTGACTATGACTGTGACAACACGCAAATGTAATTTAGTTTTAAGAACTGTTGTACAAAAATTGCCTTATATAAGACACTTCGATGATATCATTATTAAATGACCTGGCAGTTGATAATCATTACTGGTTCTCATTATCGACGTAACTGGTAACTGTTATAATTGTCAACAATTAATTAGGCTGTTTAATAATTACGAAATAACCATATTTAACTACCAAAGAAATATCATACACGATTTGTCGGGAGTAAGATTGTAAGGTTCATTTGTTAAGAAATATTTGCAAATTTGATCTACAAAAATAGTTAATGTGCTAGGGGTAGTGTTCTTTTATGACAAACTTTCATTTCATGCGTTTTTAAAAGTAAATACTCACTCTCTATAAGACGTGATTTCTTCAATCGTTGGAGTGACAACCTGATTAAATATGCAGGATTTCGAACGATGCAAGTGTTCTACTATAGTATAGGCCTATGTTCAGCAGTGTACTTGTGAGACTTGTGATGATGATGATTGTATATTCAGTAAACAAGGTGTGGTGAACGTTGTGAGGGACGGGATGCCGCTATAAATTTGACAAAAATGTGTGACATTAGGCCTGGCCGACTGGTGAGTTTTGATGAACACCGCTGAGTGTTGGTGAGTATTGAAAATCTATGGACGGTGAACTGGTGTAAATCGCCAGTGATTTCATGCATTAGTTTAAAAGACGCTCACCGCTGGATCCTACGGTTCCAACTCACAGCGCCCACAGTACTAAGTCGGAATGTCAAGGAGAGGTATGGTTGTTGTGCATACTGCAAACCAAATAAAAGAGACTCTCAAGAAAAAGAGCAGCCGTAAGTCTCCCGGTCATAAAGGCATTAGTGTGGAGCACTTTCAATATGTGGTGGTTCGCCCGCCGAGAGACCTGACTCTGTTATTTATTTATGCGTAATGTCACTCTTACCTACCACAAGGCGTAATGAAAAACATCGACGTACCCATTGTTAAGGATTGAACTGGTGATATCTCTAATAAGAGAAACTATTGTCCTATTTCTCTGGCAACAGCCATTGCGAAAGTATTGGATAGTGTGCTTAACTCTAAATTGGAAACACATTCTAGCATATATGACGCTCAATTTGAGTTTCGCCCTGGACTTTTGACTAATTGCGTTATAGTAAGTCTAAAGCACACCGCCCAATATCAAACTTATCGTAAGACAGTGGTAATCGCCTGTTTTCTCAATCTCTCTAAGGTTTTCGACATGGTGTTGTATCATGTATTTTGGAGAAAACTGGAGAACAGGGGTGCACCGGAAGAAGTGAACAAGTTTTAGTATACTAAAAATTAATCATGTTAAGTGGGCTGATCATTTATCAGATCAGTATGTGCTGGAATGCGGGGTGAGGCAGGGGGCCTTATCGTCTCCTAAACTCTTTAATATGTATGATAGATGAAATTAGCATAAAGAACATTAGTTACTCAGACGACATGGCGCTACTCCGGCCCATGGTGGGGGGCCTGAAAGTGATGTTGGATGTCTGCGAGAAGTAAGCCGCTGTACATGGGCTTACCTACAATGTCATAAAGACTGAATACATGGTCTATGGAGCCGCTGGAAAATGTCCCGTTAACATTATCAACATTACCCTTAATGGTTTGAACATACACGTATAGAAATTTAAAAATCTGGGGCATGTTATCACAAACGAGCTCAAAGACGATGATAATATTGAAACGGATCGCAGGTTTTCTTGCTGTACGGAAGAGGTATAAGTGATATATTTAAAACATACTGTCAAATCATGTACACAGGAAACATGTTGATCAACACACCAAAAAATCGTTGGATACCCTAAAAATCCACTACAACAATGTCTTTAAGATGATGTTGGGTCAGTCACGTTATTGCAGTGGTACATGTAGGCGTTTTGTTCATTGTATTTGTCAATAAATACAACGATTACATATTGCAGTTTATCATAACAGTAAAGGTGTTGCAAAACAATGAATATAGTATTACTGCGTAAAAACCGTTTGTTTCAGTGAAAGGGATCAACGTTGTCATCGCGTACCAAACATTAATGTCGTGGGTCTCTTAGTCAGGAATTACTTGTTAACGTAATACTTGCAATTACAATGTAATATTTACTCATGATTTCAAGTGATATTTCTAGTTTCAATGTGGCTAAGCTTTTGGCAAATATAAAAATAGAATTAAGAAGTAAATGAATGGCTGGACGCTCGTCTTAAATGTCAAAATAGGCGAAGTAAAAGTAAACGAAAAAGAAAACTATTTAAAGTTAATCGCCTATAATTTCTTTATGTGTTTAAAATCTAGTAATTATTTAAAGTTCACAAGTTACAAGTGTTTTTTTTTTGTCAAAAGGTCACTAATAAAACATCTAATTTAGTGAAACTGGTGCAGTGAATAGGAGGTGTTTGCGGAGTACCAAACTGATGACTTCGAAGCCATCATTCGCAAAAAAAACTTCTTTATCAGTAGAGTAGGAAACAGTTCCAATAGCATTTCAAAAATATTAGCGAATCAATTCAATTCAACGTTCTGGAGTTGCTTTATGCTAAAAGTGACAATCACCGGGACCTATCCTTTCTCGTGATGGTCACTCTTAGTACATGAAAACGAACCTTATATTTTACATATATATTGTAATTCTTGTATCATATTTAATTTATTATTAACATAAGTTAAAGTTTCTTTATTTTATCATATGGATGTAGGTGTAAACGGAAATGGAAACATACACACACATCTAAATATTTAATTAAACAAAAACTGTATAAAAAGGGTTATTATATATAGATGAATAATGCTTGATAATAACCCCTGTGAATGACGTGGTCACTTCCAGGCTGTTTCTAAAATAAATTTTGGTAATAATTTGTAACCATATAAATGAATACGTGGTTGATAATAACCCCTGGATATGACGTGGTCGCTTACAAGCTGTTTCTAAAATATTTTTTTTAAATAATTCGTAGCTATAAAATGTACGAGTATGTAACTGTAATAGTGTCACATTGTTCAATTTATTTAAAAAAAAAGAAGCCCTGCTTGGTTTTTTTATAGGACGACACGAGCACACCGTCCACCTGATGGTAATTGGATGCTGTGGCCCATAGATATCCCTCGATTAAGAATCAAAATGCAGATGCATTGTCACCCTTGAGGACTAAGATGGAATGCCTCGATTCCAGCAAAACGGGTTCACGATTCTCTTCTGAACGGTGAACTTATTTGAATCACTGAGGCTTTGAATATGTATGGTAACACTATTTTAGGTCTGAGGCATTCTCTATAGTAGGAAGCTTTATGATATTAAGTTTTATCTTTCAAAGAACTACTTACAAAAAAGTATTGCTATTTAATATATGTGCGTAAGTTTTATGGTCAAATTTCGATAATAAGAATTTAACAAACTTTGAACTGTTCAATACTGCTTACAAAAATGACTTCAGAATTAAAATAATTTTATACAAAACTAAGCAGACAACATTCTAATTCTTTATAATTGAAAAACTATGAATGACTATGAAATTAAACTCAGTTCACAACTGGCAAAGATATCGCTTACAATACATAGAAAATAATTAAAGAAATGTCTCTTCTATATTTCGCAGATAATGTTAACAATATTAAGAAGAATGTGATTACATTAAAAGGTAACGTTAAGTATTCATAGAAAAAGCAGTTTAGTAATTGGCTTTTGACTTAATTACGTGGATCTAATCCACCTAACGCTGAAAAAATCCATCCTAAAATCATTATTGTTATTATAATTATAGCATATCATAGTTCAAAGTTGAATATATATACCTCCCCTTAGATTGCCTCATAGGGGATATTTGCCACAGTCCCACGCTTGATAGGTGACTTGGCAACACTTTTTTTTTCCTAATTCATTTTATAATTAAGCGACAGTAGCCTAACGTCAGGGTGCGGACTGCGAACTCAAAAGGTGGGCTCTAACCTGCCATTCGCTCACTGTCGTGAACCACTTCTAGCACAGGTACTTCAAGCTTATGAGGAGAGAAGATGCTGCCACCCATTTCTTATCTCAATTTTCTCCTTTCACTTCTAATGACACCCACAGAATGATACGAGGTATCGGATTCTTTTACACCACCACGACACGGTCACTGTTATTGTTGAAATCCTTAATTCACGAGGCGAAATTAATATTATAATTTGCTGGCTGAAGATTTCACTATCACCAATACGTTTGTATTATTATTAAATCCAGATGTTGAGAATTTTAACAAAATTAAGTATATCAGTAAAATGACAGTAATTTTACATGTGAATCAAAGTGAAAGTAAGATATTACTAATTAGTTATTATAAACACGTAATTATAACTTATTTAATAAATATATTTTTATAAGTTTGTTTAAAAAGTGGAAGTGAAAAACCAACACACAACTACTAACAACAGTAACTGGCCACCTGCAGCCAAATTCAAAGAAATAAACCTACAGATGGGGTGTAACCTCTAAAGACACGCATGGAATATCTCACAGCCTGTAATAATACTAACTTTTTATACGCTACAGAAGCAGAAATAGTACCTAGACAGATTTCGGACTCCTTAGTAAGAAATAAACCTATCATCTACAAATCTTAAAAATTATTATCATTTATCATTGAACTTAAAAGGAAGAGTTGTAACAATTATCTTTTTAATTAGTTAATAGACAATAGACATACATGCCTTTAATAATTTCTTATATTTACACGAACCGACCGCATCCAGCGCGGAGCCGCTCGAATCGTTGACGACCGAGTGCTTTCCGATCGGCTCCATTCACTGGCGCTGCGAAGAGAGGTTGCACCTCTTTGCATTTTCTTTCGCATATACCATGGGGAGTGCTCTGAGGAATTGTTCGGATTAATCCCAGCCGCCAAATTTCGTGAACGCACTACGCGGCAAAAGTCCCGACACCATCCACACCATCTCGATGCTTGGCGGTCCACCACTGTACGTTTCAAAAGGAGTTTTCTTCAGAGTACGATCTCTCTGTCTAATAGTTTACCACTGGCGATTTTTCTGGACCGATACGACCTGGGGACCTTCAAGAAAAGAGCTTACTCCTTTCTAAAGGGCCGACAACGCACCTGCAATTCCCCTGGTGTTGCGGTTGATCATGGGCAGCGGTAGACACTTAACATCAGGTGAGTCGCATGCTCGTTTGCCCCCTCTTCTATAAAAAAACGAACATTACACATTGATTAGAACTACTTTTATAGATTTCATCGCAATTAACATTAATTATTTTTAATTCCCGACGTTTCGGGTGCTTTCCAGCACCCATGGTGACGGGGGACTGAGATGACTGACGTCCCAAAGTCTCTTTTTTAATTATTGTTTATGGTCCGATCTTCGCAAAATGAACTGACTTTATCTTGAAGTCTTTCAGTGGTATGCTTGGGTTTAGTTTTAATTTTATTGATCACTGGGTCCCAAGCAGGTGGTAGTACCCAGCCTGCTTCTCTACTGTAATTAGGATGTTTTTTAATTTCAATAGTACGTATCATCCTTGGTAGGTATCGGTGTTCTTTTGCGAGGATTTGTGGTCTATCAAAACTGATGTAATCTACATTATTCTACATACCGTAATCTACATTCCTTTTATTTCGTGACTAATGGTGCTAACTAGGGGTGGTGGTAGATTTTACGCCGCTACCATACGGTGAGGAGCCGAGCCCATTTTTTTGGTTTTGACGCTGCCTTAGCACTACCCGGGAGATACGTGTAGGGTTAGGTGGTAGGCTTAGGGACGCGAGCGACTCATCCCTCCATTCATATACTTATTTCAACTAAATCAGCCTATACCGAGGCCTGAACTCCCGTAACATATTACACTATAAATTCTGTCAACACCGCCTGACATTCCGCATCATCAAATATCGCCCATTGCGTGTTAGCTACATTCCGCATACCAATATTTTGGTATCCTGTACCTATTCGCCACGAGCACGAGTTGGCAACTTCAATCTGTATTCACAGAATAGATGATAGAAATTTTTTTATGAAATAAATAATTTAAAAGAGTTTTCCTGTGTCATGGGAGCACTTTTAATAATATAAAATATTAAATTACATAATAAAAATCATCATTAACGGCCATACGCTGTAGGCCATCTAGTTTTGCGCGTGTTCAAAAGCGTGACCGTACAATGCCGCAGCTAAGTTGTAGCACGAATGGGTCGGATCGACCGGGGAAGTACCACGCTCCCACAGAATAACAGCGTAAAATAGTAGCTTAATGCTACTGTGTTTCGTATGGTGAGTGTAGAGAACCGGAGACCCTTTTTGCTGGAAACGAGGCATTCCATCTTAGTCCTCACGGGTGACAACACGTCTGCATTTTGATTCGTAATCGAGGATAGATGTAGATGTCTATGGGCGACAGCAACCACTTACCATCAGGTGGACTGTGTGCTCGTTTGTCACCATATTCTATAAAAAAAGCTGTGTAGTGAGCGATTCTACAGCTTGAGAGTTTACTGGTGGATAATACTTATAAAGGGTATAAACTGCCTAAATTAGTAGTAAAGTGACAGTTTTTAAGGTATATGTATGACAAATGACGGCCCTTGGATATACTGCTACGACTGTAAAGCTACCAGCATCTAGATGCGTACTGTCATTTTTGAGTTAAATAGCGTTACTTGGGAGAGAATTTTGATTTTAACAACAATTTTTTTTCATTTTTAAATTAGGGTATATGAGTGAGTTAAATAGTTTTATCATTATTTAGAAAAAAAAAACAATCAAAACACAAATAATATGTATGGAGTATTACATAATTTGGTTGGTTTGGTTACATAATTAACTTTTTTTTTGTTTTTCAGATGTATGTACCTACCTGTATCATGGATAGATGTGCAATTTAAAATTATATCTTGTGTGTATACCCGCTCACCTTGAAACAAATAATTGCTACGTCTACTGCGTGGCAATAATTCATAGCAAATTGTTAAATTATTTATTCGCAAGAAACTACACTCTTTACATCCGACCTAAGCCAATAATAGCTATAAAGCGATAAATATAATCGCAAACAAAAAATAAATATATATGTGTGTATATATTATATATTAAACTTTTTATTTCATTAGTACCTTTAAAATATTGTTACAAAATCGTGAAATCTTAAGTTATTACCGGATGACTTTGTATTTTAACTTTGCCACAAATAAATTGAATACGAACACTAACTAAATAAATCTATGTAAAAGCAATAACTACAAAGCTATCTTCAAGGTGAATGCGACCTTTTATTACAAAAAATTGTCCTAAAAAACGAGCACACAGATCATCGGATGATAAGAGAATTTTATATACAGCTACTATGTGAAAATTAATTTATTATTTTTGTACTTGCAAGTTGGCTTTAACTCCTTATTACATGTTTCATTTTTAACCGCACTTGTCTATATAATATTGTCAAAACCTTCATTCCCTATTTTGCCAACCTTTGGGATGGAATTATTTCTCAAAACGATGGAATTATTTTTATAAATTTATCACAACCTCGGAAGTAAGTCATATTTAATAAAAAATAAAATAATTTAAAACGTTGTAAAATCGACGAAGATATTCCATAATTACGTACAATCTATTTGAGTAAAGGGGCATGCCCAGTCTTCATAGACACTTCGGCCATGAGTGCCCACATATAAAAGCATATAGATATGATAATATGCAATTAAAACAATGAAATGGTAAAGGAATTGCTTTAAAAAAAGTCGGGGTTTTGAAAATATTTGAAGTTTTTATTTTCACAAATGCAGTTTTTTTAACAACTATTTTTATCGATTTTATCGCGTTTTATTTCTTTGATTTTTAATTCCAGACATTTCGGGTGCTTTCCAGCACCCATGGTTACGGCAGACTGAGGTGACCGACGTCCCAATGTCAGTGTTAACCCGGAGTACCTTCAGATTTTTAATTTTTATTTATTGTCCGATCTACAGAATGAACTTACTGTGTCTAGAAGTCTTGCAGTGGTATGCTTGGGTTTTTAATTTCATTAATTACCAGGGTCCTAAGCAGGTGGTAGTAGCAAGCATCCTTCCTAAAAAAGAATTTATATATTAGATATTATATAGAATTTATATAATAAAATACACTTTACGACTAATAGTGATGACTTGCAATTCTAGCCCTAAGTAAAGATCAGCTAGGGCTTAACTTTATTCCTTCCATAATGCTGCTCCTCTGGTTATTACAGAGTTCTATCCGGTAGCAACCATTAAATCTTATATGCTCACCATAATAGTAGCGAGCTTGCTTTAATTGGTATGTGACACAAGCAATTAATATTAAGTCGCTGTAAGTTAAAACAGGAAATTCCCTAACATTTTAAAGTCTACATTTATATTTCTAAAGTCTGCCTGCCCTAGCTCTATTTAGATTGTTTTCCCTAGCATACTCAGAAAAATCATTATTTGTCTCCATATTTTGATGAACTATTTCAAGTATTTGAGCCGCATCATCCCTGTCCCTTATTTTTGTGTGGAATTTATTAACTATAGCAGAAGCCACAGCAGTCTATCATCAAATGTGTAGAAGCCCTGTTAAAGTAATTTTGATGAAATATTTTAAATTCAGTTTTAAAAATGCCATTCACCACCTCTACTACCCATATCGACACATAGTCACGGCTCTGGATTTATTAGCATATCTTGTCATTAACTGAAATTCACCATCTGCTGGAGACATTTCTGCGACCCTTAGACATCCACATCTATCCTCGATTACAAATCAAAATGCAGATGCGTTGTCACCCGTGAGGACTAAATCATTTTCTCGTTTCCAGTAAAAAGGGTCTCCGGTTCTCTACACTCACCATACAAAACACAGCAGCATTAAGCTACTATTTCACGCTGGTATTCTGTGAGAGGGTGCTCCTTCCCCGGTCGAGCCGACCCATTCATGCTACAACTATACTTCTAATATAACTGCAGCATGGCTCTACCAAGTATAACACACATACATAGTACTTGTCACTATGTATGTTTGTTATCGCAAAATGTAGTTAATCACAAAAGAGACATACTTGCAATGCTGATGGAACTGTTACAACATGGTAAAAAACATTGTGCTTTTATATAATTAGTTAGCAGTACACTGTGTGATGTATGATCTAAGCTTTGTTGTTCTGGGTGCAATACATTACTCACTTCAGATTGCAACGAGGATGGACTAGATGATTCAGATGGTTCCCGTTCTGCAGTTGAACATGATGCTGTTCTATCAGTTCATTGCCAGCAATTATGATATACACGGCATGACAACTGAAATAATGTAAAATACAAAAAATGAAGTCAAAGTGAAAAAATAAAAATAAAATAGATTTATTTCAAACTCAAATATAAATAAAATATTTATCAAGTTAAATGTTACTGCACAAGGACGGATTTAATGCCCTATATTATTTAATAATTAAGGACTGACAGACTACCAGCAGTCCAAAAACAATGAAAAATCAACTGTCTCCTTTCTTGGTAGTTGATAAAACTGGTTAATCTCATAAATAAGCTAGTATGTTTGTCAGATACAGCTAGGGCAGATGTGAAAAAATAAAACAAGTTCTTGAGTTGATATACAATCAGTGTAAAAACATGTATAATTATCAGATATATGGATCACATTTAATAAATTGAAATGTTAAACATGTTTAGTTTAGTTTAGTTTAGTTTGCAACGGGCTGTTTTCCGCAACTCCACGTCTCTGCGCGTATTTTGCGTGTGGGCAGGAATAATGTGATTATTCGAGCCATGAGATCTCCCCGAAGAAGCTCAACAGTCCCTTGATGTTGCATGCAACTTCGGGGAGTGATCCCGGCGTGCCGAGATGTTTAGCCCTGTACGTAGCGACCTCCGGACATTTCAGTAGCACGTGGGCCGCCGTTTCTTCCTCCCCCATACATGCCCTGCACAGGGGACTATCTGTAACACCTATAGTAAATAAATGTTTGTTAAAGGTGCCATGTCCTGTGATAGCACTAGTTACTATCCTTATCTGCGGCTTGTTCAGTCTCATTAGAACTTTGGTTAAGCGACTGTTTATTACAGGTAGGGCCTCCCTAGCTTGTCTACAGTCTGTTAGATTTTTCCAAAGCTGAGCGTGTTGATTAGTGAAGTGTCTACGTACCATTGAACGAACGTTACCAAAGGGGATTGGTATGATTGGTTCCGGCCCTATAGTGGCCAGAGCCGATCCTCTTCTGGCCAGTTCGTCCGCTGCATCGTTGCCTCTGGATCCACTGTGTCCCTTTATCCATTGTAGAGTCACACTGTTGTTTTTACATACCTCATTTAATCGTTGATGGCATTCATATATTAGTCCCGAGTTCACCCCATTGCAACTCAGAGCTTGTAGTACCGCCCTACTGTCGGTCAGTATTCTGATGGGGAAGTCATTAACCTTCCTAGCATCTATTGCTATGGCCGCTTGAATGATACCCATACATTCCGCCTGAAAGACCGTGTTATAGGTACTCAGCGGTGTGCATATGTGAATATTGAGGTCTTCAGAGAAAGCTCCAGAACCTACACCTTCCTTTGTTTTAGAACCATCGGTGAAAATTCTAAGCTCTTTTGGGCTTAATCCTTCCGGCTGGTTGTTTTCATTTAATTGTATCTTGTATTTCTTATCGAAAACAAATTGTTTAGGAATCCTATCGTATTTGGCTTGTAGGATAGGAATTGCTGAGTAGATTCTATCAATTATGCCTGTATGAGGGACACTATTCTTACTCCAAAGATTTAGGGTCTTGAGTCTGATGGCAGCTAAAGTCGCTTCTTGTTGTATATGTAGATGAAGCGGAGTTAGCTCCAGCATCGCTTCCAAGGCTGCTGTTGGCGTAGTTCTTATGCAGCCTGTGGCAGCCATACATGCCAGTCTCTGGTAGCGCTGAAGCTTCTTAATTGTGGTGGCTTCATTGGTCTTGGTCCACCATACCAGAGCGCCGTATGTGATCATGGGCCGGATTACAGTTTTGTAAAGCCACAGTATGATTTTTGGCGTCAGTCCCCATCTTTTGCCAATCATGTTTCTGCATTGCCAGAAAGTTATACTAGCTTTGTTGATTTTGTTTTCTATGTTTTTATTCCAGTTAAGTTTGCTATCCAAAGTAAGACCTAAATATTTTACCTCAGAGGATAGCTGGAGTTTTGTGCTGAAAAGACTTGGAAGGTGATATTCAGCATCCGTTTTTGTGTGAACATTACTAAAACCGTTTTATTTGGATTGACGGTTAAGTCGTATTCCCTGCACCATCTCTCCACTATACGGAGAGCCGCTTGGGTCAGGTCGCACACTATGCTAGCTGTCTTTCCCGAGACCAGTATAGTCAGGTCATCAGCATAACCTACTGTATAAAAGTGATTAGTATTTAATTTGCTGATGAGTTCATTAATGACCATATTCCACAGGAGAGGTGAGAGGACCCCACCCTGCGGGCAACCTTTCTTAATTAGGATTGGTTGAGATTCACCAGCAATCTTTATTATTCGTGTACTGAGCATGTAAACTATCCAGTCAATCAGTGCCGGTTCAACTTTATGTCTACTGAGTGCACCTTTTATGCTGGAGAAGTTTGTTCTGTCAAAAGCACCTTCTATATCTATGAAGGAACCTAGACATATTTCTTTGTTTTGGATGGCCCCTTCAATCTTAGTAATTACCTGATGAAGTGCCGATTCTGTTGATTTGCCTAGACTGTAGGCGTGTTGCTTGTCGTGTAGTGGTAAGTTCATTAGCGCCGACCCCCTTAATTCCCTTTCACACATCCTCTCTGTTAAACATGTTAAACACTTACCTCACGTAGCGCAAATAATTCCTCACGTGGAAAATCGAAGACAAACAATGTGTGTGATCTTATTCTCATAAGTGTCAGTGCCACAGCTGATGTATAGATGTTCAAGACGAACTATTGGTGCATTTTGCGAGTGCCACACTACACGTTCACTGTACTCGAAACTTGTACCTAATAAAGAAGCTACAATTATTATATTGATATTATTCAAGTAAACTCAGTTATAAAGCATTTCTTAGAGGAAGACATACCACATCGTGATATGTACCAACTATTTACCTGCTGTGTTCGAACCAATTGTTGAGAGATCAACAATTGCGTTTTACTTTTATAACAAAACAATAACATGATAACAACACGTAATTTAATTCTTGTGACATAACAGTGACAGCGGCCTACCTGTCGGATACGATGTTGCCACTTAACGGTCATAAAATCTATGGAATGATATCGATTTTTATTCGATTAATAATATCATAAAAAGAATAATCTTTGACGCGTTTTAAGTTCTGCACGCTTTTTAAAATATAATTTCCTTTATTTATTGAAACTCTATTTCAAATGTATTTTTAAGAACAGTTAGCTTGTGCTGTATTGTTTTGTTATGCTTTAGAGAATTCGTGGTAAATCAGCTGGAAATTAACTTCTTGAATTATCATAACATGATTCCATTTTAAATGTTATGTTAAAAACAGATAAGAATAACAGTTAACTTGTGCAGTAGCGTTTTGTTATACTCTAAAGAATTCTTGGTAAATCAGCTAGTAATTCGCTTGTTTAATTATCATAACTATAAATGTGAAGGTTGTCAATGAATTCAACCGAGCCTATAACAACGGTTGTTTTAGTTTTTAATGGTTGACTGCCGCTTTTGATGACTTGAAATTAATAAAAACCTATTTTGCGCAATAAGTTTTTTCTCTTTGGTAATGAATAAACCACAGAAACCCCTTTAATGTATAATAGTCCTTTTTTTGATACAAGTAGCACATTTTAAGGAACCGCAAAAACAACTTTGTTATTTATACAAACACTATGAAAAACAAAATAATTTGTTGCTGGCGATAATGACAGTGGTATTTTGACTCGATTTAAAATATATGCTTGTTACTACTGAACTCTTCATGGGCCTGCGAGTCCGACTCGCACTGAACCACTTTTTTTCAACATTTAGTTTTATTCTAATAAATAGTTTTTTCGTTTAAGCGGAGCTCTTTTACTTTAGGTTTATTACCTCTTTATCTACAATAATCAATCTGAGTAAGTACAGTGTGTAAATACGATTCTTAAATTGTAAAAATAATAATTGGATTTGAACATCTTAGGTAGGTATTTAGTTTTATTTATTTAGAAAATATTAATCTCGCAATTATTTATTGTAATAATATAATTTATCACACAGCTAACGCCCTCATTAGCAATGTAATGGTGAAAGAATTTTCAAAATCGGTCTAGTAATTTTTGAGATTAGCCAAAAAACGTATTCATTGAAAGTAGCGCCCTCAATAATAAAATTAACCCTATATTAGATATCTAAAATTATACATAACAATCTAGTGGTGAAAGAATTCTTAAAGTTGGTCAAGTACTTTACGAGTTAAGCGAATAAAATATTCTTTGATAGTAGCTCCCTCAATAATAAAATGCATCCTACGTTTTAAGCACCATAGCAAAAAACGATTCAACATAGCCTAATCCGCACACACAGTAAAAACATAACCATCCTTTTTCGTCTGTAGTCGGTAAACATTTGGTTAATAACGGTTGCGTATCGACTGCTTTGGATAAATATCCATTGTCAACGGTTATTTTAAACCTATATCATAACATCGTAATAATTATCGAAAGATCATATAAGCATTGTAATAATGACACCATAAGTAATCGATTGAAAAGGGGAATCGATTTTTTAATGATTTTTGTGATTGGCAACATTTTTTATTTTATTCACTGACTAATGAATTACGTATTTACCTAATTTTATTTTTATCTTTTCGGTACTTTTAATTTGTGCAAAAATATTCCCATTGTTTTAGGATAAATGAATACCGCGATTAATAACCATAAATAAAGATATATTTTTTTAACAAATGCACATTGTTGGGCGTTCGATGGCCTAATATGGGCATCCCCCTTTTCCTTTTTTAAAGTCGGCTATGTGTTACAGTTTTTTTAAGACAATTTTGCAGATTTTTTTAACCCTAGATAGCTTGTCGAAATGATGAGCATCTAGTAAATATCTTCCTCTACCTTTTTACTTACACACTCGCGGGTTCGCGCCAACTTAATGACCGATGGAATGGGTCGTGTGGTTGTCATGTTTAGCCGATAAGTAATTTTGTTTTTGAGATAACTACTGGATACTCGTCAAAATGACGAATGGTTAGCTTATGCAAAACCTTTTCATCGGTACTTTGTGTTGAATGTTGCTGTTTTTTTTGTACTTATGACGTTAATTGTGAAGAATGAATGCGAGAGCGATTACAGATGATGACATAGTTCGTGTGTTTTTATATGATGAAGCTTATATAAACACAAATGTCGTGTTTTCTGATAATGAGGTTGTGAATGGTTTTTTGGTAGATGACGTGGAAAGTGACTTCCTGGAAATCATCATCATCATTACAGACCCTGAAAAGTCCACTTCTGAAAATAGGCCTTCCCCAAGTAATGCCACAAAGCACGGTCCTCAGTGACCGGCAAACGTCGACTACCCACACTTCTCCTACGGGTACGAGGGTGGCTCTCGAAAACCTTACTTTGTCGCTTATTCGATCTATTAGGCTAGACCATTGCCACTTCGGATGATTAATCCGTTGGATCGCTTGTCTACTTATAAAAATTCCGGTTACTCTAATTCTACTGCGGATATTCTTACTTTTAAATTTATTACGCAGAGAAATCCCGAGCCCTCTGGAACTTTTCTCATTAAAATGCCTCAACAAGAAAAAAAGGGTGCAGTTTGTATCCCTTTGAGAAAAGGCGCGTGACATAGAATTACTGCAATAGTTGCAGAGTTCCCATTTGTTGCAAAAAGACAACGAATGATTTTTGCCTAACTTATGCCAAAAAAGTCTGAGTTATTTTGATAATTACATTTTAATGATTTTTATTTATAACAACAAAAAGAAAAACGTAATTTCTAAACGATAATTCCTAATTGATAAACACATGGTCACTGGGGACTAAGGTGATTGGTGAGGGTCGTCTAGGATATTATCAGAAACTGCATATTTCCCAATCAATTACCTCAGTCTGCCATTGGAGCTGGAAAGCAACCGAAACGTCGGGTATTATAATTAAGTAAATTAAACGCGATAAAATCCGTAAAATTAGTTTTATTCATTGTGTAATTTTAGCGTAAATATAAGAAATCAATAGCTCCTTACCAATGTCTTACTGATCTCAAACAATATGTGCCATTTAATATTTGTGAAAAGTTAAATAAATATTCATTTTTGTTATAACTATATTTTATTTATTTCCCATATTTACAATTAATATAATAAACGTGATAAAGATACATTAAATTTTAAGAAATACACATTTAACAAATGATCATCAAAAAGTCGAATAGTTAGCTTAATTATAGTATTATATATAAATATATATATATATATATATATATATATATATATATATATATATATATATATATATATAGTATATATAGTAGCTCAGTAACGTTAGCTATGTAGTATAAAAGGAACGTTTTTCGAAAGATAAAGTCCCGTTTAAGTGCAAGTATTCTAACAGTAATTCATAGAGCCTAGTTTCCTCGCTTAATGTGAAACTTACAACAAGCTCAAATCCCAATAGCTACCTATGTAACTTTATAAATGCAATTTATTTTTGTAATTTTTAATTTAATAAACGAAAAGTAGTACTATGATATCGTACTACTAGTACTATGGTAGCACTGCACCAAACTTCAGCTATAATGTTTGCACTCAAATACCATATTATGTTAGCCTCGTTGATCTAGTGGTCATAAACGCGACTTCTTATTATGAGGTACTGTGTTTGAATGCAAGGTTGTGCCAAAAATTGAGTTTCCCTGTCAAAAAATTCTCAGTAGTAGCCCGGAATCAGGAGGTTGGCGGTGTTACGCAACCGAGCCGCGGAAAATAACTACTGCTAAAACTGCTAGCGGTCAGCCACCGCAGAGTCCCCTTCATCTGAAGCACAGAATAAATAATAGTAGTATGTACAGAAGTTTCACTTTTTTGATGTTGACTCCTTGCCGACGTTTAATAGCCTACATAATTATTATTAATAAGATTATTTGCGCACGCAAGCTAAATGAACCTTTATCGCTGCGCGCGGGTATCCGTATTTTCCATATTTTATATACTTTACATATTTTCCACTTTCTACCTCACTTTTTTCCGTGGTTACTTAGGGCTGTCAAGAAATAGTAAAAATACAGTATGTATAACATTAATAATTTATTTAATTTACAATTGTTTTACTTTAATATAATGTGTTTTTCCCGTCTCTAAAATACCAGTTACCGCTCCCTTTCTTTTAAATTCTGTCGTCAAATTGAAAAGGATTTGGCGCATTTTTTTATAGAAGAGGGGGCAAACGAGCATGCGGCTCATCTGATGTTAAGTGACTACCGCCGCCCATGATCAACCGCAACACCAGGAGAATTCGAGAAGCAGGTGTGTTGCCGAACCTTTAGAAATGAGTAAGCTCTTTTCTTGAAGGTCCCCAGGTCGTTTCGGTCCGGAAAAGTTGCCGGTGGTAAACTATTCCACAGATAGGTCGTACGCGGAAGAGCACTCCTTTTGAAACGTACAGTGGTGGACCGCGAAGCATCTAGATGGTGTGGATGGTATCGGGACGTATAGTCTTTGGCGTTCACGAAATTTACGCTGTCGTGGAATCGAGGAACTCCCGGACTTGATTTATTTCATCTATAACTGCTTCATCGCCATTCGCCAAGCGCAATCGCAGTGAATACCATAAATTTAAAGAACAACTCAATATTCAAGAACAATTTGTATACAATATAGAAGGTATGAATAAGAATCACTAACCTTTACAATTTTACGCTAATCTTCAATGGTGATTTGATTCCACATTTAATTAAGTGGAATATAGAAACAGGAAACAATATCCGCACAAAAAATAATATAGTGATATTGCACCATTTTAAAAACACATGTAAGTAGGTACTTATTTCGCTTATACAACATGTAACAAAACCCCTGTGGTTCTCGTTAAGTGTGTTATCAGAATCAATATCCAAGTGTATAGAAATATTTCTTTTTCAAAAAAAATACGCAAAAAAATTATTTTACGTAAAAAACCACGTAAAAAATATTTTACGTGGTAGAGCCATGCTGCAATTATATTAGTAGTATAGTTGTAGCACGAATGGGTCGGCTCGACCGGGGAAGGACCACGCTCTCACAGAATACCAGCGTGAAATAGTAGCTTAATGCTGCTGTATTTCGTATGGTGAGTGTAGAGAACCGGAGACCCTTTTTACTGGAAATGAGGCATTCCATCTCAGTCCTCACGGGTGACAACGCATCTGCATTTTGATTCGTAATGGAAGATAGATGTAGATGTCTATGGGCCGCAGCAACCACTTACCATCAGGTGGACTGTGTGCTCGTTTTGTCACCCTATTCTATAAAAAAAAAAAAAAAAAAAAATTTAATGAAAAAAAATTGATTTGCAAATTGTACATGGTTTTATTATCTCTGTATTGGCCGAGGCGTAAGAGGATTGTCAAAGAGCCCGCAGTACCGACACTCGTGTGAGTTAGAGCAAATAAAACCACATATAATTTGCAAATTATTATTTTTTTAGATGTGTTTTTGAAGAAAAAAATTATTTCTATACTGCTTCTGATAACACACTTAACGAGAACCACAGGGTTTTGTTACATGTTGTATTTATAAATATATGCTCGTTGATCTACTAGTACCTGGACGTCCTGCTTTTTTAAATTACATTTAGATACAAATTACATATTGATGAAACATGAATAATATTTTTTTATCTTATTGACATAATAGAAAAAACTGAAGCAAAACAGTCGGACCGAAGACAAGACGCGAACCAATGCATTACGATTTCGCGACCGCTCGATTTCCACTTGAGCTATTACGATCATTTACACAGTGTCAAAATTTACTTTCTTATATTGTAGCAGTTTTGCCTGAAAACACGGACAAAAAGGCATTTTCTGAAAATAAATTCCAGCTAGATCGATTTATTGCCCACGAAACTCCCTAGACACTAAATTTTATGAAAATCGTTGGAGCCGTTTCCGAGATACCGACCGACCATACAAGACCGGTTATATATATATATATATATATATATATATATATATATATATATATATATATATATATATATATATATACAAGAATTGCTCGTTTAAAGGTATAGGATTTATGCACACTTCTATTTACGGATCTCCTTCACCAAGGCATAGAATAAATAATATGTAGTACTACGTTACCAAGGTTTGCCTGGAAGAGACTACTGTTTAGCGATGAGGCCAACTAATTGTACTTAAATTTATAAATTATGGTTGGTGTGTTATTGTAATATGTTGTGTCCAATAAAGAGTATGAATAAATAAATAAATTAAAACGTTGCGAAATGGTTAGTAAATTATGTAAGGTACTTATTCTGACTAATGGAATGATTATATTTTTGATACTATGCGAATTCTGTGCCTAACGCATGCAACTTGCAGTCACTCGTCGCGAATCGCGATTTAATTAATCCCCCGGAAGAAATAGGTAGGTAGTGTAAACAACAAATAAACCCGAAATACGATTCCTAAATAAAATGTGATTGTATACTAATTAGTTAAAAATCTTGTAAACAAAGTTTTAATTTCAGTGCTTTGTTTTATTATAACTTAAAATATTTTAATTACAAAAGACATGTTAGTTACCTACTTAGCTAGTGAAGTATATTTCAACTACCATAATACTTTATTTCAATAAGTTTTGAAATAAAATACTTAGGTATTGCATCTGTATTTAAATTATTACATAATTCTTTTTAGCTATAAGTATTTATTTAACAAAAAAAATTGTATCTTTCATTATCCTTAGGTAACATAAAAAATGATATTATCTGAATCCTTTTGTTTGCTCATTAATCATACATACAAGCAACAAATATGACTATCATTAAATTTATATTATTATATTTTATTTATTATTGACGGCTCCGTGGCGCAGTGGCTTAGCAATGACTGGCTGCGCTGGAGGCCTCGGGATCGAATCCCGCACGGAACAAGTATTTGTATGGCCTACAAATAATTGTTCCGGGTCTGGATGTTTGTCCTTGTGCAATTTATGTTTGTAATCTGCCTCCACGCTACAGGAGAAAATCTTAGTGTGGGGGTAACGTTTTAAAAAAAATTATAGGTTCGCAGTTTTGCCATTATAATTTATAAAATATATAGGTACATACATACATTATTTTTAAGTCACATTAAAAAAATTTAACTATTTTATCCTATAATTAAATATACTAAACACTAGACAAAAATCACAACAATTGATTACTTGTTGTAATTTTTAACTTACTAATGAATAAACCTACGGGAGGTTAGTAATCTTTGCGATTACTAATATTACTAGTTTTGCGTTCTACAATATCCAATGAAATGTCTGGGGCCGTCAACCGTTTGATATTTTTAGAGTGTATAGAATAATCTTATGATAGAACCCTTAAAATAAGTTTTATTCAACACTAGTCTTCACTCAACTAAATTAACATTTTGTTCACACATTTATTCATACAGATACGGAACAGAGGTCTCTGAATAATTCCTCTTATTTGTCATTTTTTTTTAGCTTATTTTCAAGAAATCATTGTTAAGAAACTAAAACTTATCTGTCTTCTTCTACACCTTTTTAGCTATGAATCCCACATTATGGTGTTGTCAACCTTCCTTGTCATTTCTCTTTACTTTGCTGTATCTTCGTACTCTTTCCCAGATTCAGAATCCTTTTTCTTTCTTATAAATTATATCTACCTTGTCTTTGGTTTGCTTGAAAATAAAAACGAAAGAATTATTTATGATATTTAGTATATACTCCGTTTTTGCAATGAAAAATGTTTAAATGATTTTGTATTATTTTTTAGACTTCTAACGTAGCCTCAGCTGGATTTTCGTAAATTAAATATTCGGCATTGTAATGCTGGACACGATTTTTCTGAATTATCACTTTCATCTTTTCGAGGCCAATTTCCGCAAGCACCTCGATGGTAATATAAAACGAAATATGAAAGCATCCGTATGCTAAGCAAAAATTTGCTGTGAATTTGTAAAAATCAGAGGTCATAAATGTAAAAAAATAAATTTCTTCGTGTTTTTTTGAGCATCGGCTTTAATAAAATAATAAAAAAGATTTTATACTTCGTTGTGAATTCTAGCTGCCCACGAAGAAGTCATTCTTGACCTATGGAAAGAAGACTGTCAACAATGTTTTAATCTAGTTTAAGTTTTAGTGTATTTCAGAAAAAATTAACTTTTCAGATAGTTTTCAACATAAAACATATTATAATTTTGATTTCCCATTTACCATAGGGTTTTATAACACTGTAATAAATTTTAGCTCCGTACCAGAATATCTTTGCAAAATTTCACTGAAAAAGAGATACGGTTTTAATTTCCAAATGAAGTTTTATATAATTTAAAATAGATCTTATATAAAAATATACACTGAATCAGCCGCGCAGCGAACTCTTTCTTGCCGAAAATCCCTGTGTCTAAAATTATTTACACAACGCTATGTTCCTAATTTAAAATAATATAATATGAGCGGAATAAGGTTTTTGTTTTATATATTTGATTTATATTGTGGACCTACAAACCCAGATGTTTCATAATTATAATTTCAGATTATTTGATTTATTAGTGACCTACTCCAGTTTTGGTCACCAGTAATCATAATTGACAAGATCATATTGTTATGAAAACAATTAGTAGACAAAGAAATAAAATACCTACTAAGAAAAAATACAGTAACTAATAGAGTGTCTCGGATGGCCACAGAAAACAATTTATTTTTAAAACTAAGTAGCCAAACTAAGTGTAAAGTTTGTCTTCCGATTCGATAGCGGCATTTTAGGGCAAGAGTGTAAAGAATTATGTTAAGCTTTGTGATTGTCAAATCAAGCACTGGCTTCATCAAATACGGACATATTTACTAAGATAAAACATATTAAATGTCTGCCAGGAGACACCGCTCTTTCATAAAGTAAAGCTGTAAAACCATATTTAATTTTTATAATGAAAACGTCATACGTAGTATGTGTGTGTGTGTGTGTGTGTGTGTGTGTTTGCGCGTGTGTGTGCATCCGTTAGTGCGTACGAACGTGCATGTGTGTGAGCGTGCGCGCTTTTGTGTGCATGCGTGCGTGCGTGTTTGTGTTTGTAAAACGCTGGCTTATTTTATGTCAGCTGTGGATTTTAATAACTACTTATATTTACGGCAGATATTTTACTAGATTTAGCATCTTACGGTATAATTATAAAATCATCAGTTACGTTAATGCCATTATTAGTTAATTATATTCATCAATTAATGGATTTTATTACATAAGAAGGTAATTCGTTCGTAATAAACGTAATTTACTATCTTTTAAAGCATTGTAAAATTATTTTTTAATGGGCCATGTAATGGTATGAGTACAGTCTGCACGCGACCTATTTATCCTACGCGCTTAAAATTTCCTGTTTACTTAACAAAATTTTAGTACATCATAATCCAGGGAAGGGTTTACTTCTTCCTCACCTTTTTTATCTAGTTTTAACTTTATTTTAATTACGTTCTACATACTTACGTTCTTTCTCTGGGCACTCAACAACTCTACAATACATGATCAAACGAACTTCTAAATTCGATGAGTATTATATTAGTCACTTTATTTGAATATATATATATATATATATATATATATATATATATATATATATATATATATATATATATATATATATATATATATATATATATATATATATATAGTATTCCACACTAAAGGTAAAATAAGACCAAATTTAGAATCAAACAAAACAAAAATAATTTGTTTAAAGCTCCTTAAAAATATTAATATGATAATTTCACATTTCGAATAATTGTTAGAAATGAATCTTTAGTGAACACTGCTTATGCGAATTCATTATTGTCTACTATTTGTCGATTGTAAAACCTAGCAAATGTAATAGACGTTAAGGTCCAACCCGCGGTTCTTCGGATTACATCGAGTGGGACGCCTGCAACTCTAACCGCGGATGTGGCAGCGTGTCTCGTACTGTGAGCGCTCAACGTTACCACATCCACTCCACTTTCCGCCAGGACCTGTTTTACCTATCGTGCAATCGTATGACTCGTATGGACGTTTCAACGTTAGTAATAAATTTTCCACCTTACTAGTTCTCAATTGTTCTGTTCGGAAAATATAGTCTTTGATAGCAGCTGCTGGGCATATGTCTATATTTTCCTTAAAATGGGGAAGCACCAACAGTGGCCGTTCTCGCCCCGTAGCAGAAGTTTTTAATAAATCGTAAACGGCAATTATAATATCACTATCACTTATTTTAATATTCTTAACTTTTATTAAGGATAATATTTGCGCCCTATGGGCCGTACATAAAGCCACGAGAATAATAACTTCGTTAATTTTTCAATAGAAATCTCGTCATGAGGTTTCTATTGTGCTATGTATTTTAATACTACTTGCGGGTCCGATGTACCAATATATTTCGGAAACGTTGCTCTTAATTTTTTTGCATAGAATTGGGTAACAAACGAGCACACAGTTCACCTGATGGTAAGAGGTTACTGTGGCCCATAGACATCTACATCTATCCTCGATTACGAACCAAAATGCAGATGCTTTGTCATCTGTGAGGACCGTGAGGACTACAGAAAGTATTCTAGATACTATTAATACTTATATTAAATATTTTTAAAATATTCTCCATTATGCTCTATTCTAAGTTCCATTCACCTAAACCAACTCTGAAAACACTTTTGCCAGTCTTGATCTGACAGGTCGGAAATCGCTTCTTAAGCAGCCAAGGCTTCTTCGGCGCTTGAAAAAAACTTGCCTTTTATTTTTTGTTTAACACTTGGGAACATAAAATAAATCAAAAAGAGCTAAGTCAGGGCTGTAAGGTGGGTGAGTTAGAGTTTCAATACTAGATTCCTCAATAAATGCTTTGGTTCTAAGGAAGGCGTGTGAAGAGGTGTTATCGTGATGCAGTAAGATTCCTCGAAGCCCGGCAATTTTTATCTAGTTTTAACTTTATTTTAATTACGTTCTACATACTTACGTTCTTTCTTTGGGCACTCAACAACTCTACAATACATGATCAAACGAACTTCTAAATTCGATGAGTATTATATTAGTCACTTTATTTGAATATATATATATATATATATATATAGTATTCCACACTAAAGGTAAAATAAGACCAAATTTAGAATCAAAGAAAAAAAGACAAAACAAAAATAATTTGTTTAAAGCTCCTTAAAAATATTAATATGATAATTTCACATTTCGAATAATTGTTAGAAATGAATCTTTAGTGAACACTGCTTATGCGAATTCATTATTGTCTACTATTTGTCGATTGTAAAACCTAGCAAATGTAATAGACGTTAAGGTCCAACCCGCGGTTCTTCGGATTACATCGAGTGGGACGCCTGCAACTCTAACCGCGGATGTGGCAGCGTGTCTCGTACTGTGAGCGCTCAACGTTACCACATCCACTCCACTTTCCGCCAGGACCTGTTTTACCTATCGTGCAATCGTATGACTCGTATGGACGTTTCAACGTTAGTAATAAATTTTCCACCTTACTAGTTCTCAATTGTTCTGTTCGGAAAATATAGTCTTTGATAGCAGCTGCTGGGCATATGTCTATATTTTCCTTAAAATGGGGAAGCACCAACAGTGGCCGTTCTCGCCCCGTAGCAGAAGTTTTTAATAAATCGTAAACGGCAATTATAATATCACTATCACTTATTTTAATATTCTTAACTTTTATTAAGGATAATATTTGCGCCCTATGGGCCGTACATAAAGCCACGAGAATAATAACTTCGTTAATTTTTCAATAGAAATCTCGTCATGAGGTTTCTATTGTGCTATGTATTTTAATACTACTTGCGGGTCCGATGTACCAATATATTTCGGAAACGTTGCTCTTAATTTTTTTGCATAGAATTGGGTAACAAACGAGCACACAGTTCACCTGATGGTAAGAGGTTACTGTGGCCCATAGACATCTACATCTATCCTCGATTACGAACCAAAATGCAGATGCTTTGTCATTTGTGAGGACCGTGAGGACTACAAAAAGTATTCTAGATACTATTAATACTTATATTACATCTTTTTAAAATATTCTCCATCATGCTCTATTCTAAGTTCCATTCACCTAAACTAACTCTGAAAACACTTTTGCCAGTCTTGATCTGACAGGTCGGAAATCGCTTCTTAAGCAGCCAAGGCTTCTTCGGCGCTTGAAAAAACTTGCCTTTTATTTTTTCTTTAACACTTGGGAACATAAAAGAAATAAAAAGGAGCTAAGTCAGGGCTGTAAGGTGGGTGAGTTAGAGTTTCAATACTAGATTCCTCAATAAATGCTGCAAAAAAAATCAGGTGTTATCGTGATGCAGTAAGATTCCTCGAAGCCCGGCCTTTTCTCTTCTCTCCCGCACAGCCTAAAAAGCTTTGGGTAATCCAACTGTAGTATACCATTTAAAGTCAACTGACCTACAATTTTCCAGCAATGATATCGAAAAATGTCCGCTCCGCGAAATAAACTAGCCACCATTTTATTGCCGACGTTGCGAGGTCTTTGCAATTTTGTCGGTAACTGTCCTTCTGAGTAGTTGACCCATACCGATGATTGCCTATTATTTTCCTAGTCATATTGATAGATCCATCTTGTCACCAGTAACGATTTCTGAAACACGCCTATATGCCTCGTTTTCAAAACGTAGACGCATTTCATGGCACCACACACGAGTCTGTTTTTCGCTTTCGGAGAGCAAACGAGGGATCAATCGACAATAAAGCTTCCTCACTCCAAGATATTAATGTAGGATGGTATGAATGCTCCCCGAACTAATACCTACAATGTTTTCGATGTCCGTATAGGTGATTCGCTGGTCTTCTCACACCAACATTTCAGTAGTCCTATTTATATTTTCTGTCATTACTGCTATTTGTGGGACCCCGGTTCTTAAATCATCTTTATTGTTAATTTTACCCTTTTTGGATTCAGCAAACCACCTAAAAATTGTTGCGCGTGATGGAGCTGAGTCCCCTAATGCTGATTGTAAACGTTGTAATCTTAATGGTTCGGTTAAACCAAATTTATAGTCGTAGTAGATAGATCATAGCGCACAAATGTTCAAGGTTAGGGATCCATCGTTTTAAATGAAAATTAATAGAACTTTGTTTTTATATTGAACAATTTGCTTATGGTGTTCTATTTTTTTTTAAATTTCTTTTAAGAAACGTAGAACACGGGTGCGTTCCATTTTTAAATTTCGTGCATCTTAAATTACTTATTGAATGAGCTACGTATTACAGAAAGCACCCTAACCTTGTTTTGATGCATCAGAAAATATGTTTAAAACAAAGGTTGGTTTGTTTTATTTTATTTTTATAAATATAAATATACATAGACCACCAAAAAGATCTAACAATATATTGGCAGAAGGAGTGAAATTGGTGTTATAATTATTATGAAATTTAAGCAAAGCTAAATGTTTTTTCCTTTTTAACATCTTTTTATACATCCAACTATAACCAACAGCTGGACACTATGCTGTTAGAGCTCCTCTTAAATGTGCACATTCGTTAATGGTACATTGATACAGTATTTTTGGACAAGTCTGAATATATAATTCTGCTTTTCAATCGGTAAACTAATGGACATATCTATAGAATTAAAAATAAAACCTAGATATTTGCGCTGATTTACAGAATTTAAATTACTTTTCTCATAATTTATAAAAAAAACTATATATTTTAAAAGTTTAAGAGTTTTCATTATATTTTTTGGGATTCTTACAAACTTGTTTTTTACGTGGTAGAGCCATACTGCAGTTATATTAGTTGTATAGTTGTAGCACTTATTGTATAGATGCTGCAGTGTTTCGTATGGTGAGTGTAGAGAACTGGAGACCATTTTTACTGGAAACGAGGCATTCCATCTAAGTCCTCACGGGTGACAACGTATCTGTATTTTGATTCGTAATCGAGGATAGATGTAGATGTCTATGAGCCACAGCAACCACTTACCATCGGGTGGACCGTGTGATCGTTTGTCACCCCATCCTGTATAAAAAAGCTTGATCTTATACATAAAATATCGCCGAGATATACCACCGATTTGAAACCTCTATTTCTCAAATAGCCCACAAGTACTTTTATTATTTTTGTAAAAGTTCTCGGGGCTACTGAGAGGCTATAAGGCATCGCATTAAATTCACATGTTACTAATTGAGAATTGTCATTCTGTAATTGGAACTTTTCTGAAAAAATCAAAGCATCTAAAGCAATCGTGAAACAAGATTCTGAAATTAAAAAAACCGGACACGAAGGCTCCAGGTCCATCATCATTTCGCTCGACAAGGCCGCAGAAAAACTTTAGGGGCCCTTCTCGCTCGATGAACAACGGGGGGCGAAGAATGTCCAGGAAAAACACCTTAATGATCCAGAAACCGCAGTCATCACAGGCTTCGTCCAACAAGAACTTGATACAGACCATCACGTGAAGGCCCTCGGATATATTTTTACAATTGTTGGTGTAATATAATTAATAATAGAATAGTTATATTGGATTCGTGGTGGTTACAACACGCCGTTTAGTAAGAAAGTAAAAAGTATTATACACCCTCGCCATAAGTGGTTACCAACAGAGGAACACTATTGCTTAAAGCTTTCGAAAAATTAATTAATCCTATTTCCGAATTCGCACGATCTAGGGATAAAAAAAAATTGAAAATTCGCAACAACAAATAGTGGTTGACCTTACAGTCGTATACAAGGCTATAACTATTTTGAGTACGAGCGATGACAAAGTGTAAGCAAGATAGGCATTACGGTTTTCCATCTTCATCTGCATCACCACTTACCATCAGATGTATAATAGTATAGTTCTGGCTTAGAATAGCTAAAAAAATACTTAATTTCCTCAAAAATTATTCTGCCATTTTTGTACAGTCCAGATTTTACTCATAGAAACTTTGTATTTTTTCGGAATAAAAAGTAACCTAGATAACATAGCACGGAATCCACTCTATGGAATCTTGTCAATCGGATCATCAGCGAAAAACAACAACCGAAACAACTTACCAGCAAAATAATAAAACACTTTTGAATTTAAATGTTACTAGGGATTAATATATTTATTTCATTTAGCTAAGATGAGTTTCGAATTCAAATTCTAGCTCAAGTCATCATTTATGATAGTTTTACAATAAAATAATCACAATATTATATTTGCTTGGACCCAACTATATATAACTCGTACTTTACATTCACATTCCAACCTTGCCCGAAATTGGTTTGGACGAATGGCAGTGATAATTCCGATATTACGTGACTCGATTTTTCATGACTTCTTTAAAAGTCTAATAGACTTTAGACTGTTGTTCGATATTGTTGCAAGTTGATTCTTTGAATACAATTACATCCTGACCTCGTGAATATTGGAATATATATTGGGTATGTTCGCAAATTTTCTTTAATGTTATAAAAAATTATATTTAATATAAATTTTGATTGTATTTTACCATAAATTACATGCTCTTTTAAATGTTTTAATTCAAACTACTGTATCTGTAGCATTTTTTTTGAAAATATTGCAGGTGCCGCCACCACTCACCATCAGGTGACCGTCAGTACCAGTAGTTGGTTTTCCACTTCAGTTTTATTAATTTTTTTTATAGTATGGGGTGACAAACGAGCACACAGTCCACCTGACAGTGGTTGCTGTGGCCCATAGACATCTACATCTATCCTTGATCAAGAATCAAAATTCAGATGCGTTGTCACCCGTGAGGACTAAGATGGAATGCCTCGTTTCCCGTAAAAAGGGTCTGCGGTTCTCTACACTCACCATACGAAACACAGCAGCATTAAGGTACTATTTTACGCTGGTATTCTGTGAGAGCGTGTTCCTTCCCCGGTCGAGCCGACCCATTCGTGCTACAACTATACTACTAATATAACTGCAGCATGGCTCTACCACATCAAAGACATAAAAAAGGGGAATTTCATAAAATATTTACTATTCTATTGCAGTAGCTATAAAATAATAAATACCTAAATTGTAATTGAACTCGATACAGACAGCGAAACCATAAAAAAACCGTTGCAATGTTTAGGAATAGAGACCATGCTAATAAAGCAGTATTTTGTGTAAGACATACACAAGAATCTATAGTGGTAGATGAGAAGTCTTTTTGAGATAAAAAAACTTCCAGGGTGGACTCTTGATGAATTAAAAATTAATGATTTTGGAGCAGTGTAATTTTTAGCGCGTATTCATAGAATTTTGGTGAAATTTTATATGTGGGTTTTAAGCTTAATTACATATTTATTATTGCCTGTCTTATCGTGAGCGCGTCATGATTCTTCTTTAATCTATGTCCTGGGATTATGATGTTATTATTATGGCTTTTACATCAACTTGCTAAGGGATCTTTATAAAATGGAATGACGACGATGAATTTATAGTGCGAAGTGCTTGTATACGTACTGTAACTAGAGTACTGTGAATCTGGGATAATGCATATTGTTATTTGACTTATTTTTTTCAAAGTTGCTTTAAAATCTTATACTGAAAAATTTGAAATTTATTAAAAAATAAAGCAAACTTTAAAAAAACTAGAAAGAATAAATTAATTTTAACATAAAAAATAAAACTATTCATGGACATTGAACACTTGAATGTCGATGTATTCAGGTTTTTTTATAGGATAGGGTGACAAACGAGCACACCGTCTACCTGATGGTAAGTGATTGCTGTGGCCCATAAACATCTACATCTATCCTCGATTACGAATTTAAATGCAGATGCGTTGTTGGCCCTGAGGCCTAAGACGGAACGCCTCGTTTACAGTCAAAAGGGTCTCCGGTTCTCTACACTCACCACATGAAACACAGCAGCATTAAGCTACTATTTTACGCTGGTATTCTGTGAGAGCGCGGTCCTTCCCCGGTTGAGTCAACCAATTTGTGCTACAATTATACTACTAACATAACTGCAGCATGCCTATACCACGTATAAAATTGCAGCTGGCTCAGATTCGTGTTTTGTAGAATTCCAGGGGGAGAGCCTTATGTTCAGCAGTGGACTCGTGAAGGGCTGTAAACTGACCACCTTATACTACAAAGCTCTCCTAATTGTGTAGTCTCTGACTACCCCTCTGGGTGACAAGCCTGAGTTTTTATGTATGTATGTTATGTAATGTTATGTCAACTCGAACACAAGTGGCAAAATTCATTTCATCATTATTACGAGAATTTTAGAATCCATTGCGATTAAATATGGACATATTGCACATGTATCACCATATCTAATAAATGTATTTACAACGAAGATTATCACCATGCCACCATATGTTGGAAGACACCATAATATTAAAAGAGTGGTAATCGGCACGTCAAATATTTACTCATCGATAGTTACTGCAATGGTCTTGTCTAGTTTTTGTGATGTTTTTAGTAGTTGGCTTTTACAGCTTCTTCGCATTTAATGTCGAAAAGGTCATGAGCTATAAAAGGGGGGCTGGTGATGATGATGATATATTATTTTACGAGTTTGCAGTGTGTAGTTGCTCTGACGGCAGATCTAAAGTGGTGGTCTGTAATGGGCCGGACAAATTTGGGTTGTCGGAATCTAGTGGAACTATGATAAGATCCATCTAGTGGGGATTCTATTCAATCGTTACTTTTCTTCTTGACGATGTCAACCTGAACTGTTAGATAAGACTCTTGGACAGATTTGGATTTGTGGAGAGGGCTATGATCGGGGTTTTTCTGTGTGATAGACTTAAAAACGAGAATATTCGCAGTAGAACTAGAGTAACCGACATAGCCCAACAGGTTAGTACGCTAAAATGACAGTGGGCCGGCCACATAGCTCGAAGAACCGACAATCGATGGGTAGGAAATGTGCTCGAGGGGCAACCTCGTACCAGCAGGCGTAGTGTAGGGCGTACCCTCACTCGATGGAGTGACGACCTGGTAAGACATGCAGTCAATGGATTCAGGTGGCTCGGGACCGTGCTTTGTGGCGTTCCTTAGGGGAGGCACATGTTCAGCAGTGAACTTGTGAAGAGCTGTAATGATAATGATGATGAAACCAGTGGCCAGTTTCCTTACATGAAGCGGTAAGAAGGAGGGCCTGATTTTTATTACTATGGAAGTTATGAAATAAACACTTTAGCAAAGTTCGTACCAACGGAATTTTCCACTGGTTTTTGTTCGTTCAGTTCAGTAGAACAATCTCGCGAAGAATGAAACTATTACACACCTATCAAGTAATATTATAGGTAAGTATAAAAAAATAAAATGCAAAAATTGATGTATAATCAACATTACCTTTTAGTAAAATAAGTAACGGGACTCTCAGAGTTGTATCGTTTTAACGACTTGTTGAATCAAAACAGAGATGCGCTGTCACCCCTGAGGACTAAGATGTAGTGCCTCGTTTTCAGTAAAAAACGTTTCTGGATCTCCACACTCACCATACTAAACACAGCAGTATTAACCTGCTATTTTACGTTGATATTCCGTGAGAGCGTGGTCCTTCCCCGGTCGAGCCGAGCCATTCGTGCTACAACCATGATACAGCTGCAGCATGGCTCTACCACGTATAAAAACAAATTAAAACAAATTTGCTCTTAAGGAAGTTGCATTGAAATAATTGTTCAAATTATTAAAATATTTTATTACACAATTTCGATTTTGTATCTTTACATTTGAAGTAAAAAGGAATTTATATTTTGCCGCGCCAAACAATCCACTATTCCATAATATCGTCCCGTGGATGTTGTAATTTGAGGCAACAAAGGAAAATTTAATGGAAGATCGGCTGCAGATTCCTATAAGAACTTAAAAAAGTCCCTATGAGACAATCTATACTTACCGGTTTAGAACTTTTAAAATAATAAAGAATAATTAAACAAATAACAAAAAAAAAAAACAAATGCAAAACACATTGGTATTATTTACAATTTACAATCACTACAATATTACTATAGAATTACAGCTATTAAAGTTATTTGTTTTGGCAATTAAATTAATTTTTTACATTCTCCGTACATCATTATCTTATATCGATAGTTGACAATCGACTACCGCACGCTTTAAGCGGGCAATCACACTGTGGAATTCGGTCGCCAGCTCACTCGGTGGCGGTGTTTATTAATTCATTTTAAATTCGCAAGTCCTCAAGGAATTTACAAAACGGATTAAATGACTGATTAGTTGTTGATTCATATTGCTTCTTTAAGTCGATAGAGATAGCAACACTTATCGAATGTGGTGACGATCAAGCTTTTTTTACAATTTAATACATATATAGAACAATGTTCGGAAATTATGGAACTGTTCATTGAAAGATCTTGTTTAAGTCAAATTAATATAATATTATATCCAATTTAGCTTACAATATTTAAAGTGTTTTGTTCTTATAGAAGAATAATTGGTGAGAAATTCTAAGATATCTAATTGTTTTATTTCTTTAGAAATAATTATTCTGTTATTTATTTGTAACAGTTGAACATAATTTCTTATTCAAGTTGTATTTCATGTATTACTTACACCTGCTTGACGCCAATTCGCATTCCATCCATGGCTATCAACTAAAGCTAGAAGCTAAGACTGCGTCGTTGGTCTAGTGGTTGTAGTAGTGCTACTGCTGATCATGATGTCCTGGGTTCGAATCCCGGGTCGGGCCAAAAAATCAATTATTGAGTTTTTCTGTCAAGAAATTCTCAGTAGCTGCCTGGAGTCAGGAAGTTGGCGGTGTCTCACCCCCGTGCCTCGGAAAGCACGTAAAGCCGTTGGTCCCGCGCCTGATCTCTCTCCCGGTTGTATCGGTTTACCGTCCCATCGGATTACGAGAGTGAGGGAATAGAAAGTGCACTTGTGCTTGTGCATACACCTGGGCACTATAATCCTGTCCTGCGCCGATAGCTAGCCTCCGTTGAGGCAGGCTGCCGTGGCAAAAATTCGGTCTGAAGGACATTATTATTATTATCAACTAAAGTGCAATATTGTCTCAATCATGCTGTGCAATATAACACAGTTACTGGGCGCCGGTATATGCCTGCTTTTGCGATCTCTCCACGGCATCGGATGTGGTTCTTATAAAATGGGGGACAGAATATACCGGCTGAAATTTCAGCCATTTTTCGGTAGCGGAACTTGACCAATATTGTGAGGTGATGCGTGGTAGAGCCTCGCTGCAGATGTATTATAGTTGTAGCACAAATGGGACAACTGCTCAACCGGGACAGGACCACGCTCTCACAGAATACCAGCACAAAATAGCATGGTAATGCTGCAGTGTTTCGTATGGTGAGTGTAGAGAATCGGAGACCCTTTTTACTGTAATAGATGCGTTCCATCTTCGTCCTCAGAGGTGAGAATGCATTTGCATTTTGGTTCTTAATTGAGCATAAATGTGGATGACTGATGACTATGGGCCACAGCACCCACTTACCATCAGGTGGGCTGTGTGCTAGCTTGTCACCCTTATACTACAAAAAATTAGTATCATCCAGCGTTGTTCAATTTGCAGTGAGTTAATAAGGTCCGTTATTTACGAGAGGTGTTTAGAGGGGAAAGGGTTGAGCAGAATCTCATATTTCGTTTGTCACCCAATGATATAAAAAAAACACGTTCGTCGAATCATATGGGATTGAGTGCGGGGTAAGTCACGTTGTTGACGTCTCTCATGCTTTCCTATCTGTATGTCAATGCCGAGTCAATGTCAATGTAGAGCTGAGCAGCATACGAGTGTGGTGTAGAGTGAATGGCGTTAGCACTAATAACATCAAATACGCGAATAACTGGAAACTCACTCTTGGGAAATAATAAAAAGTTTCTGAGTCTTATGCGGCTGCGCATGAGCTTAAGTAACAATGTTAAAATAAACTGATAACATGATCTTTAATACCGCTGGTAAATTCACTCGACATAACTTGCACGTGATTAACCTAAATTGATTGAGCATAATGAGAATGTAAATTTTATTAGATGCATGTTCTCACCGACGAACTCAAGGATGTTGTAGATATAGAAAGAGAGCGTATAGTTTTAGATTTCTGTGGTAATAAGTTGGTTGGTTGAAGCAAACAATATTTAATTAGTGTATTTATATATGTGGTCGTATTAATTACTTCGATCTAAAACTAGTCGCAGGGTTATCGAATAAGTAAGTCGTACTTGTATGTAACAATAAATTTTAAGCCTTTAGTTTTGTTTTGAATCTGAATATTCTAAGATACTTCTCAGGTTGACTTTGATGTACATTTTAGGCTTCACATGAACGAAGCTTTGGCGCTTCGCCAGCGGGGTTGTATGCGCTACAATACTGGGAGTATATTGTCATCTTTTGTTCGTTACAGTCTATTACACAACGATGCAAAAGTGAAGCAAGATTATTTTATATCTTCTAATGTATCCTTTATAGCCTATTAAGACCTTATCCCTTGAGAGACTATTGAGGTCATTGAGCATAGTTTTCATAGGTTCTCCAGCGATTCTGCTATAAGTACTATATCGGCAACAAATCAAACGTGAGTGATTTTGTCACCATTGACGTTAATACTGTATGAAATCACATCAATCTGATGTACACACATCAAATTTTACAATGTTGTTAACGAGAGACTTGGACGATAATTCTGACACTTCCGTGGGATAGTTGGTTGCCCTCCTGAGGATAGAACAAGTTGCCGGATTAGATGATTACCGTGCCCTCCCCTTCTATTCGGACCTCAGATAATCCTATAATATTCCAGCGTAACTTGTCCATCTCTTCTTCCACATCCAGTATCTTCTCGTTATTCCTCAAGGTTCGTGTGTTATATCTTGCCAGATCGATTCGTTTTAGGTGGCAACTTAATCTCTACAGGAGGTTCTTAGCACCCCCTGCCCTGCCGTTACTATGGTCGCCACCGTAGCCAGGAATAGCGAGTCCGCCGGGGACTGGGGTCCGTTTATTTATGTTGTAGCTCATGACATATTATATACTGCCCATATTGCCATAGTTGCCACGTTTGGAGAGCGGGTTGGCAGCCGCAGATTTTTATCGCTTTTTGTTGCTACCAGAAAGCTGCTGCTGCCCATCTTCTGCTTTAGTTTCCCTCTGTCGTCTCTTACGACATCCACAGGAAGATATGGGGTAGTGAGTATTCTTACCCGCCACTACACGGGCCTATTAAAGTTCACATAAGCCGCTGCCATAGATTACCTCTTTAGGGAAAATCTGGCATAGTTGCCACGCTTGGCAATCCGGTTGGTAACCGTTTTTTATTTTTAGTCTTTATCACGAAGATGCTGCTTCCCATCTTCTTGTTTGTTTCCTTCCGTTGCCTTTTTCGACACTCACTGCATGATATAGGGTAGTGGATATATAATACACCGCCACTACAAGGTTTTCTCCTTCACCTTATTTTTGTTTATTTATTTACAGTTATATAAATAATAGGTATGTGCTATAAACTATTTTTAAAGTGCGTATTAAAAATACGTATTAAATAGCAGGTTCTAACCAGTGGCAGCGACGTAATTTAATCTATCACTCAATTTTACCTTGTAGGTCTCGTAAGGGGTTACTTAGTGATATGCCAGAAAGATCTTGTGGCTTCCAATAAATGACGTTATTACCATTTCTTTCATACCTATCATAAAGTAAATCAGACGATGGAATGCTGCGGTGGTCAAGCCAATTTAAGATTTAAGATTGAGGTAAATCTTCTCTACAGGGATCCTCTAAAACTTCGTGACAGTAAATTAATTGTCACTGATTGGCTTAAGACTAAAACATACGATGATATTGTGGCAATGGTATCATCGTTACCATAATCTGTCTAGAAACCGCATAACCTCAGTAACGAAACCGGAAGTGAAAGAAGCAGTGCCTGGCTAATATTGTCGCAGGGCTAACCTAAACTTAAAACTAAAACTTATATCTACACAGATGCAAACTAATATAACTCATATACACAATGTACACACACAACATACACACACACACACACACACACACACAGGCGCGCGCGCACGCACACGCACACGCACACACGCACACGCACACACGCACACGCACACACGCACACGCGCGCGCGCACACACACACACACACACACACACACACACACACACACACACACACACACACACACATTCGTACGGACGTCCACGTGAAACTGGAATAGCTTCCTGGGATCTCAAAACGTCGAGATCTGATGAAAATTCGATTTCGAAAATTGTGGTGAACAATAACTTCCATATTTTTAAAATTTTTTAATTTTCTTAGCGGGAAGTTAAAAAAGTGGTCGACACTCTGTAAACACTAGAAACAAACACAAGCTATGATATGATATGATAATGATATGAAGCACACATCACTCATTTGCGCTTCAATCATTTTTGTATTTTGTACTTTTATTTTGTTTTTTATTTATTTTTTATTTTTTGATATCAATTGCATACTCTGTATAATATTAAGTGGCAGAGCGGAGTCACCTAACACAGGCAACTGCTTGCTTAAAAAGTGTTCTCCAGATCATGTATGTTAATAAAATATTGTGCAATTGAAATAAACATTTTTAATTTTTAAATTTTTTTTAAAAGTGAGGGTGGCCCATATCCATCTATTGACTTTAGTTTCTGACTAATGATCATGGTATCGATAATTATAAAATGTTGATTATTAAAGATGAAATCTTTAAAATGATATTACGTAAAAAGTAAGCACAAACTTTTCATAGGAATTGTATACGTACAATATAATCCAACAGTTCATTACAATATAATATTCAATGCTGTTTTCTTTTGCTTGCTACATATTGCATAATTCATTACGTGAAATGGAAAGGAAAACAATGGCAAGTGAGCTGCGACGCGGACAATTGAGCCGGCACTGGATGGGGAGCCGACCTCAATAGTTCGAGCTACAAGAAAATGGACCGTTCTCTAAAACTGACTTGGATGAAATCAGACTAATTGCCTTGATGTAACGGAATATTTTTTCCAATTTTATTATAAATAGATTTTGTTTCTGTATTTTAAATAAAAAATAAAGTGAAGTAAAAGAAAACTGAAGTTATATGGTAGCAAAACCACTACTTATATAACGAAATCTACTTATTTTATTTTTATTGCTTTCTAAATTTGCTCAATCAGCCTTTACTTGTTGTCTTGTTTCAGGACAAAGAGAAGAGTAAAACTTACAAACTAATACTAAAAATGTATACGTGGGACACTCAATAAGTTTTGACATATAAATAAGTATTATAAATATTATTAATACCAATTTATTTTACATCTTTTCAAAATATTTGCCCTCATGCTCTATACAAAGTTCCATTCGCCTAAACCAACTCTGAAAACACTTTTACCAGTCTTGATCTGACTGGTCGGAAATCGCTTCTTCGTAAGCAGCCACGGCTTCTTCGGCGCTTGAAAAAAACTTGCCTTTTATTTTTTCTTTGACTCTCAGGAACAAAAAGAAATCAAAAGTAGTTAAGTCAGGGCTGTAGGGTGGGTGACTTAGAATTTAGACACCAGATTCCTATATAAATGCTTTTGTTCTAAATGAGATATGTGAAGACGCGTTATCATGATGCAGCATGATTCCCTGAAGCCCGGTCTTTAGTATTCTCTCCCGCACAGCTTGAAAAGCTTTGGGTAATGCAACTGTAGTATACCATTGAGAGTTGACTAACCTACAATTTTCCAGCATTGACGTCGACAAATGTCCGCTCCGCGAAAAAAAACTACCCACAATATTTTTGTCGACGTTGCGAGGTCTTTGCTGTTTTGTTGGTAGTTGTCATTCTGAGTAGACCCATACCGATGATTGCATTTTATTTTCCGGATCATATTGATAGATCCATATCTCGTTACCAGTAAACAATTTCTGAAACACGCCTAGACGCCTCGTTTTCAAAACGTAGGCGTATTTCATGGCACCAATCCAAACGAGTCTGTTTTTCGCTTTCGGAGAGTAAGCGAGGGATCCATCGATAAAGCTTCCTCACTCCAAGATGTTGTTTGTTGTAGGATGGTATGAATGCTCCCCGAACTAATGCTTACATTGTTTCAATGTTCGTATATGTGATTTGTTGGTCTTCTCGCACCAAAATTTCAGTAGTCCATACATTTCCTACCGTTACTGCTGTTTGCGAGCTCCGGTCTTTTGTCGCCATTAAGGTTAATTTTACCCTTTTTGAATTAAGCAATCCACCCAAAATTGTTGCGCGTGGTGAAGCTGAGTCCACTAATGGTGATTGCAACCGTTGTAAACCTAATTGTTTGGTGAAACCAAATTTAAAATCATAGTAGATAATAGCGCGCAAATGTTCACCGTTAAGATCCATCGTTTTAAATGAAAAGCGCGGCAAGCGTTGCAGTAAAATTAGTAGAACTTTTTTTTATTAATAGAACGATTGGCTTATGGTTCTATTTTTAAATAAATTGCTTTTTAGAAACATAAAACACGGGTGCGTTCAATTTTTAAATTTCGAGCATCTCAAAACTTATTGAGTGACCTACGTATAAAGCAAGGACATAATGACATAAGGCATTCTCTATCAGTCAACTTGGACATGGAGTGGTAAGAATTTGAGTTAGGTAGCAAATTTTGGGTAAGAAATTATTTTTGAAAACAGTTATACAAAATTATGTTTTTTTTATAGGATAGGGCGACAAACGAGCACACACTCCACCTGATAATAAGTGGTTGCTGTGGCCTATAGACATCTACATCTATCCTCGATTACGAATCAAAATGCAGATGCGTTGTCACCTATGAGGACTAAGATGGAACGCCTCGTTTCCAGTAAAAAGGGTCTCCGGTTCTCTACACTCGCCAAACGAAACAGAGCAGCATTAAGCTACTATTTGATGCTGGATTTCTGTGAGAGCGTGTTCCTTGCCCGGTCGAGCCAATCCATTCGTGCTACAACTATACTACTAATACAACTGCAGCATGGCTCTACCACGTATAAAGTTATATTTAACTACAACTAAAGTATATAATATTTTTACATTTTGCAGACTGACTATACAAATATAACTAATACATATATATGTACATAATATATACATATTTATATAATTAGTACATTATACAAATAGTTATGAATATATAAGTATCCTTAGCAATACATATGATATACTTGGATGATTTATGTAATCAATTGGAAACAGTTTAATAATTCTAAAATACAATATTTTGGTAAAATATAGCTACAATCCTTAATAAATCAAATTCAAATAATAAAAGAAAAACTAGACCTAAAAAATTAAATTATCATACAGTCCTACTTCTACAGTATATGTATACATGACGGCTTTTCCTCACCGAATGATTATACTTAGCTTTTGAGCGAGAAAAGAACCAGCCCTCTCGTCATCAGCGGCGACGACAAGTTACGGATATAGTTCCTTTAAGAGCGGACACCCCGGACATATAGTGCTAAATATAATGGCACAAATGTATAGTCATCTCTCAGAAACTCATCCTTGCGTCTCTTACTCAGTTCCGCCGCTTCTGATACCGCCCTGGCTCTAAACGAGATACTTTTGAGATCAGAGATTGATAAAATGTCCACTCACGTTATAATGTCAGGTCTCCTGACATTGTCTCTAAATATTCCGCAAGGTTCTCAAACCGAGGGTGCACTTATGGGGATAAAAGCCCGTTGGATAAAATAATTCTGAGAACCACGACGAGATAGTTTACCACAAGTATACATTAAAGTCATCGGTGCCCAAACTTAGGTGGAGTCGACATCGTCTCCGGGCACTGAAGAGATTAACTATCAGCGGAATATCCTCGATGGTACAGAATGGTGGCCACGTCACCCTTGTATCTGCAGAAAAACACAGTCTACTTTATAAGTGAAAATTTGTTTCATAAATTACGGACATTGTGCGTTGAAGCGAGGAAGACGGGCAACGTGCGACAACTTCCTTGAAAAGAAATAAATTCTAAAGTAATCTCATTTTTTGGCGTTATATTCTATAGGTGCCGAACCAATTATATATGATCAATTAAAAATATGAAATAAAGATATTAATTGATTGTGTTTAACAACTAATTAATAAAACGTTTTTTTTTAATTACGAATATAAGACCACGCATTTAAGTGTAATGGCGGAGCAGATAAATCCACTTCCACAGACACTTGGTCGTTAGAAGTGGATTATAGGGCAAGACTATTCTCATCAGTTTTGATAGGCTGTAGCTTGTAAACACTTGTTTCTAATATTGTTTAGTTATTAAATTTTATGCCATTCGTTAATTAATAGCATTTTATTATTTGTTGAAAAACATAAATTTTACAACATAATTAGACATTGTTACTGTCAATACTTACTTAAAAGAAATTTTAATAATACTTGTTTTACATATTAATTCCAGGTCACCAATATAATATAGAAAATTATTTAGTTATAATTACTGATTGTATAACAAAACCATCATGTTTTTTAACAATATAATATTAATATTTTGAATTCTCAGTTTGAATCTATGACGAAGGGGACTTTCGATTAGTCCGTACGTCTATTTTGGTCACATATATTATAGGAGTATCTTAAATTTCTTCGAAATATTTTTACAATTTATCATAAATAAAATATTTTTTTAATACCGCCCTCGGTATCTACAACAACAAGGGAAGAGGAGTTCTCAGGAAATTGTAAAATTCTCAGATCAGAAATAACGATGCAATCGCTTGAAATACTTACTTGCACCAATTGAGTTGGCTTTTTGAGATTTGACTTGGGATCGCAGAGCAAAGACACAAGGGATGGTAACTTAGGTGTCATGTTGTTGAAACAAACTGTAAGTTTGAATGAGAGCTCTTCCTTTCGCAGATATTATTAATATTTTAACTTTAAATATACAGCGTTTTTGCAGACTTATGTAGAAATAATGTGTGACACATTGTTTCTACATTATTTTAATTGAAAATCATCCTTTTCAAAAGTTTCTAGGTTTTGTTGCAAATGCAAAATACTTTTTATTTAGGAGCGTGTAGAAAACCACGGATAGAATATATTGATGTATTCTATCTCAGTGATAATCGCCACGCTTGACAAGTAAGTTGGCGATCACATTTCTTGATATCTCGCAACTTTGACTATTTTGCTCGTGATCGGTCTCAGTATTTTACATCTAAATAATTTACGAAATATACATACGGAATAAGGTAGTACATTGTTGTCATTACAGTCTTTCAATGTCCTTAACATAGACCTACCCTATAGGTCACCTCGTAAGAGGAATATTTTTCATAAGTTGGCCGGTGGGATAACGAGAAACTCTTATATTGGCATGAATATTTTTGGTGAGAAATTTGTCATCCGTAGCGAACATTAAGTTTAATTATTTAAGGATAGATTGATTTTAGGGCAATGAAAAATATTTTTTGGGAGGGAAGCACCTCTTTTAAACACCATAATGCAGAACTTGATTACGCGGTTGTGTTCTACACATCATGAAATATGTAAAGATTACCTTATTTGTTTTAGGTTGGCTGCAGGTGCTTATGAGCTGCATTAGCCACTTACCATCAAGCAGTAATAAACTGCAAGTTCATTTGTCACTTTGGTTTTAAAAAAGCCTAAAATTAGTTTTAGCCGTTTCATAATAAATTTAAATACTCCGATAATCTGCGATATTATTGTCGTATTCACTTTTTCAAGACAGTACCATCTAACGTAAAATACAAAAAGTAGTGAAATTTTGCCTCCAGCTACGAATAAATTAAATAATATAAATGACTTACATTCATATAGTTAATTAATTCATGATGAATTTGAAAATTCTAATATATATTTTTTAGTTTTTTTTTTATTTCATTTTAGTAGATATAAATAAATTGTTTTGTACCTGGAGACGACAGTAACTTAAGGTATCTTCGATAAAGATTTAGTGGACTGTAATTTTGGTGCATACGGCAAAGGGGAAAATAAATAGGTGGGATAGCAGTAGCACGCACTGACCTGATGAGGGCTGCCGCGCCTTCCTCCTGGAGTGTCTGCTATACAGCGAGCTCGCCACGTGGTTCGGCGCACACGCACTCTCGGAACAGTCTCGTGAAGTCCCACACTCTCCACCTTTGCCCTTACGGGGGCGTCTCACACTTTTATGAGTTACAAAGACACAATGTCTGATGCGGTGAATATTAAACATAAACAGGAGAACTCAATGTTCGTCCTGCGCGGTTTGCGGTTAATGTACATAAGACGCGACGGGTGGCCGTGCGTTGCGGATGGCGTAATATCACTTAGTATAATGACGCGCGCCGAGATCCTCTTTTTCACCTCGGCGGCAGCGCGTGCGGTAGGAAAGGGAAGGAAGGAAGGAAACAAAAAATATGCACTAGTCATGTTGATAAAGTAGATATAACTTAGGACGAACTCAATGCGATATGTAATGTAATGTTGATAAAGTAGATTGTTAACTGGCGTTACCATTTCCTCCCGCCCTTAAAGGGTCACCTTTAAAAGACAACCGTAATATAAAAAGTAAAAGGAAAACAAATAAATAAGCGGTATATAAAGTGAGAGGATGCGCTCAATGCGCATGTCTCATCTACTAACCTTACTTGGTAAGCGAGAAAATGTATACATAAATATAATATTGCGGTTTAATACTTTTTTAATATATATAAATATAAACTTAATTCCTAATTTAGATAAATAATTATAATCAAAATAATCGTGATTTACTGTCTTGGGAGAGGGTAAATACGAGCAACAGGACGGAGATATGTTCCCTTAGTAGTTCTCACGGTCACAACTCGAACTACGCCATCCTTCGAAGGATGAACAGACTCGACAATCGCTAATGGCCAAGCAAGGGGCGGTTCATTATCATTTATTACATAATTAAACGAACTTACCTTAAGTGAAGCGCAATTTTAATTACATGAAGAGCTTAGTCCGAGATAACTTGGTAGTATCGTCTACACCTTGCTCGATGAACGCGTCCTTTTAGAGTAGATCTAAAACAAAAAAGTTGTAACACGAACGCAACCTAACGCTTCTCGAATGTCATTCCTTTTAGAGTAAATATTAGAATCTACTGTTTACTTGGGTTAATAAGTTGCAAACTTATTAAGTGAGGTGGGTGGGAAATTTATATCTCGGACTAAGCTCTTCATATAATTAAAATTGAACTTCACTTAAGGTAAGTTCGTTTAATTATGTAATTATATTCAAGCTTAGTCCGAGATAACTTGGTAGATGTTTAGAGTTAATGAGTAAACATATAGATTCTTCTTGCATTTGCACATTAAATTGGAACTTAAAATTATAAGAAAGACAGATTCAAAGAATACTAAACTTGAAAATCAACTTTTATTAAAATGTTACTTCACTGAACAAAAAATTAAAATAGGTTGCTATCACAACTAAGTAGTAATTATATGTAAATTACAAATATTTTTTCCAAACTAAATTTCAATCAAGTAGAGTTTGTCCTACATACTGTTTTTGCAAACCGGTGATTATCATTTAACAGAGGTCTATTATAATGCCTTGCAAATGTTTGAGAGTTTGCTGACCATCCAACTGTCTTTAATATGTTATCTATTGTAAGTCCTTGTCTTAGAGCACTAGACGTTGAGGCATGTCTAGTTGAATGTGGAGTAAATGTGCTTGTATCAATACCACTTTCGCTCATTACTTGTTTAAGCCACCTACTTATGCTTTGACATGTGGCTGCTCTATATGGTTTTCTAAATGTTATAAAAATATTTTGTGTACTTCCATCCTGATCTCTTAATTTTTTAGTGGTATCAATGTAAAATAACAAAGTTTTTGCTGGGCAAATCTCAGGCTTTTCTTTAAAATATGGTAGGATTAACATTGGCTGTTGTCTTCCAGGAGCCGATGTTTTAAGTAAGTCTGAAACCAGTATTGTAACATGTGTCTCAGTCACATTTACATCACTCAATTTAATTAAAGATAGTGTTTGTATCCTTTGTCCAGTGCTGAGTGCAATCAACATAGCACATTTTTTGGTAAGTTTATCTAAGGCAAGTGATTCAAGTGGATACAATTTTTGCAAAAAATTTAGGACTATTGAAGGGTCCCATGTCACACTATATTTTGGAGTTTGTGGTCTAAGCCTATATACTCCTTTAAACCACCTTTTTATTGTTTCATCTGTTCCCAAATGTGAGCCTATTATTAAGGAAAGAGTTGATCTATGGCAATTAAGGGTCTGATAACTACACCCTTTATTATATAACTCTGTTAAGTATGTTATTATATATGGCACTGATGCCCTATAGATATCATGATTGTTTTGCATACAGTAATGCCACCACTGTTTTAAACATGTATTATACTGTTTTAATGTATTTGAGGACAGAGATGCTAACATCAAATCACATGCTGACTCCGGGGTTTTATTTAGTTGGAACGCTGTCCTGATAATATGCATGCCCCCAGGGTAAGTTGTGCATGTAGTGGGTGAGGTGTCCTGAAAGGAGAAGATAAGAGTTCTACTGAAGGTGGAAAGTAAATTACTTCCGAGTCTATCATTGATTTCATCATAGGATACCGGGGCTGAGCAGTCCAAACAGGGAAAATAATGATGCCCCTTGCCTTTTCATTCTTAATTTTTTGAATTGTTTTTAAAAGAACTGAAAATGGTGGAAATGCATAAAAATAGAAATCAGACCATCTTAATGTAAATGCATCTATATTCCAGGCCTCTGGATCTCTTTGCACACATATTTAATGCATTTTGTATTAATCCTAGATGCAAAAAGGTCAATGTCTGGCTGGCCAAACATTGTAACAACCCTGTTAAAACTATCATCTGATAGTTCCCATTCAGCATCTATATTCCTATTTCGAGACTCAAAATCTGCTTCTTTATTGTCTTTTGGTTTAATGTAAGAGGCAAAAATCCATATCATTCTCTTTTCACAAAATTGCCACAATAATCGAGATAAGTTGTTAAGCTTAGGATATTGAACTCCCCCCATACGATTAATATATGAAATTGCAGTTGTATTATCAACTCTCAATAATATTTCACAATTTTTTAAGTCTTTTGCAAAACATTTTAAACCAAAGTATGCTGCTAAGAGTTCTAAATAATTTATATGATTTTGTTTATCTTGAATGGACCAAAAACCTCGTGTCACTTTACCATCACAGTGTACTCCCCAACCCGTACTAGAAGCGTCTGACCAAATTTCTAATATAAACTGATACTGTTTTATTGGATTATATGCGGTATTAATCTTATTTTACCACCATGATAAATCTAACTTCACATTTTCATTTATTTTCATTTGTTTTTCATAGTCCCCATTTGATCTCTGTAAAGCTATGTATTTCTCCCTCTCAAATATTTTTGTGTATACAAATCCATATGATACTGCCATACATATAGATACAAAACTACCTACCAAGGCAGCAAATTCTCTAATAGAACAGTACTTTAATTTAAGAAATTTATGTATTGCAGATAATAAAGATTTCTTTTTATTTTCTGTGGGTTTTATTATCATTTTTTGTGTATTTATGACAAAACCTAAATATTCTCTTTCTTGTGATGGAATTAAATTACTCTTTTTCATATTAATTATAAAACCTAAACACTGGAGTAAATTTACAGTTTTATGAACATTGTGTAGGCACTCTGCATAAGAGAGTCCTATGCAATTAAGATCATCTAAATAGGCAACATTTATGAGTCCTTGACTTCTGAGATGTTCTACTACTGGTTTTAATAATTTTGTAAAAGTATATGGTGCAGTAGACAATCCAAATGGTAAACAATTGAACTCATACAGAATTCCTTTATATTTAAAACGTAAAAACTTTCTGAAATCATCATGAATATTAATTAAATAGTATGCATTTTGTATATCTAATGTACACATATAACTGTCCTTAGTCACTAATTTGCATAAGGTACGAATATCTTCTAATTTGAAGTGTGGAGGATTTATGAATTTATTTAGGGGCTTAAGATTTAAAATAAATCTATGTGATTTATCAGGCTTTGGAATACAAAAAATATTCGATAAATATTGACCTTTTACAGGAGTACACTGTGAAATAGCATGTAATTTCATTAACTTTTTAATTTCTATAGATATAATCCTATGTTCTAAACCTGACAACTTATCATTCAGTGGTAAGCAATTTTGAGTTGGATTATCAATAAAAGGGATTTTATAGCCCTGTATCCATGATAAAATAGTGTTATGATTTGTAAGCTTATTCCAACAGTTATAAAAATGTTTAATTCGACCAGCAAAATGTGTTACCTCTATGGGTATTTGGCACGTTGTTGTCTGTAATTCTTTTGTTTGTGAGGCTGGCTGCGAGTCACTGCCGGTGTTTGGACCTTGGTTGCCGGCCGTTGAAAATTTTGATTTCCCCTGAACATCTTCCTCTGGGTCCCTTGATGTTGAGGGGGATAGTAGTTTTTTGTAGTAGAATTTTGCCTTGGCTTAAAAGGTTTTGGAATAGATTTCTTTAAAAGATTTGAAGCAGATTTTTGTAAAATTGTTGCACTCTTTACACATTCACTCAATTTTTCTCCAAATAAGAATTTATCCCGTTTGAGATCCGCAAGAGTCTTAGATATGGTTTTATCTAAATGAGGTATTAACAAATTTTTTCTTATTACCGTATCTTCTGAATGGAGGTGGGCTAGAATCCTGGCCGCCTCTGTCATGTTTTTTATGATATCTAATTTATTAAAATTTTGTTTGGTTAAATTATCAACACATTTTAATATTGTGCCTGTGGCTAATCCTAATAAATTTTGGCGGTTCTCAATTTTTTTATCTCTTGTTTTTACTGACTCTTGTATTATGTGTAATTCGGGATTCAGTAGTGGTGCCTATAACAAAATGGTATTTTCCGGTATTAGTTGTTCTTTTTTACATGTTTCAATTTTTTCTTTAGTCAAGTCTTCCATCAAAATACCTTCGACCCTTTTATAAATCTCCGGATGTATTGGTTGACCATATGAAGATTCAGTACTAATCGGAGGACCCATGGCTTCTATAAAATCCTGTTCTAAATGTTCTTCTTTAACTTCCATAAATTCTACCTCCTCCTCCTCTGGTTCGATATTTTCCAGAATAATCTCCTCTTCTGATTCAATACTTTCCACTGAAATTTTATAATTATAGTAGTATTGTATTATACAAATTTTCTTATTTATGCCTTCATTTCTCTCCCTCCTTTGTTTACAGATGTAATGCCCATAAATTAATGGTATTCAATTGCAATAGTACCAATATAATGGTTTAATAGTGACACTCACTTTAAGAGGCCTCCATATTAAATGGTATGGCATGACTATTATCCCCACGGGATAAGTCAAAAGTGACACTCGCTTTTACGAGTTTGTGACATATGTATCCACTCCAGACATATTATGACTGGTCGACTAATCCCCACGGGAAAGTCGTGACTATGCCCCACGGGATAGTCTCAAAAGTTAATACACATAAAATTTTGGATAGTAAAATTGAGGTTAAGTAAACCTCATTTTAAATTTTTTAGAAAACATTGGCGGTCTACATGCTAATTTTAATGATCTTTTAAAACTTTTTGTTTTATTTTAATGAAATATTATATATCCATAAAGTTCCGCATAATGCAATTGATTAATTATAATAAATTGAGTCATGATAAAAACAGACTTACCAATATCGCCAACATCATTTTCGTTTCTATTATCTTTTGAATGTTCGTCTTTACGTCTTTTACAACGTTCATATTTTTTCTTATATTTGTTCAACTTCCTTTCTAAACGTTCTTCTTTTGACTCCCTTCGTCTTTTAGGCATTTTAAACCAATGTAACCAGAATAAATTGCACAAAAACTTTCGAGATTTAGTGCGCAAATGCAAATGGATGATCGTTCATCAAACGCGGTAAAACGAATGACATTCGAGAAGCGTTAGGTTGCGTTCGTGTTACAACTTTTTTGTTTTAGATCTACTCTAAAAGGACGCGTTCATCGAGCAAGGTGTAGACGATACTACCAAGTTATCTCGGACTAAGCTTGAATATAATCACAATTACAACCATGCCTGGTACGATAGCCGTAGACGGGGTGTTCCACTTCTGACGAACTTGTAATCCGTGAAGGTATTCCGTCTTCCACCGGTCCCAAAACGACTGAACTAATTTATCCAGTAAAGAATGCCTGTGTAACAGACTGGTAGAGTCAGATTTGACTTTGGGTGCGGGTAATGACAATAAAGGTGCGGTATTCAAAAAATGACTCGGAGTAAGAGCTGAAGGCTCTGCAGGATCAGAACTCAATACTGTCAAGGGCCGCGAGTTTAGCAAGCACTCAATTTGCGCAAGAACAGTATTAAGCTCTTCGTATGAAAGTAACTGATGTCCGATAACTCGGAACAGATGCGTTTTTACGACTTTGATCATACTCTCCCAGGCGCCTCCAAAATGAGGAGAGTTGGGACAGATGAACTTCCATGTTATACGATTCTCAGCACACTCTTGCTCAAGCTTTGGGCGGTATTCAACGTTTAGAAATTTATAGAGATCGCGAAGATACGAAGCGGCACCTTTAAAATTCGTTCCATTATCCGAATATAAAAACTGAATCGGCCCTCGTCTAGAGAGGAAACGTTTAAGCGCATCGAGGAAACTAGAACTACTAAGATCTGTAGCGATTTCTATATGTACAGCTCGAGTCGTGAGGCATGTGAAAACACATAAGTACGCCTTCTCGCTGCGTACACCACGACGACGTACAGGAGTGTATGCGATAGGATCGGCATAATCGCAGCCCGTGTGTGTAAATGCCTTAATAGCTTGTCTTACACGACTATGGGGAAGATCAGCCATCAAAGGGTAAGTTGGACGGGGTCTAAGCCGGAAACATATATTACATTTGTAGACTCTGCTTCTCACAGTGCGGCGTGCGGAAAGTATCCAAAATTTTTGACGGAGCAATGAAAATAACAATTCAGGCCCAGCGTGTAAATTATTAATATGATAATAGTCAATGATCATGTTCACTACATGATCACTGCGCGGGAGTATAATTGGATGTTTTTGCGTGTAATCTAATGCGGAGTTCGAAAGACGACCACCAATGCGGATTAAACCATTCTCAATAAAAGGCCTTAAACGATTGAAAGCGGGCGAGCAAGGTTTGTTACCTTCAATATTTAAATATTCCACTGCAAAATGCTGTTTTTGCAGGGCGCGGAGGATTATAACCTCAGAGCAACTGAGATCATCAGCAGTCACTACAGTAGTGTTGCAGCGGGGCAATAATTTAGCAAACTTACACACGTACGCAATTATACGTAGAAGTTTACTCCAAGAAGAGATGCGGAGTGCGAGCTCATAAATCGCAGAATTACAGACGGATATGCACACAGTGTGCGACAAAATCTTCTTCTCAGGCATATTTGCAATAACCTCATTGTCTAAAGTACGAAGAGGCCATTGAGATGGATCTAACGAAGTCCACTGAGGCCCATGGAGTCACAGGGGGTTTGAAACTAATTTATTTGGCGTAACGCCACGTGAAAGTATGTCAGCGGGATTCTCAGTACCTGCGACATGATAAAAGTTATCAGCGCGAATATTGTCGGTAATCTGAACAACGCGGTTTGCAACAAAGGTCTGCCACTTGTGTGGCGAACTCTTTATCCAGTACAGAGCTACTTTTGAATCTACAAAGGTATAGACTGATATTGCAAGGTCAAGAGAATAATTGTCGAGTACTCTGCGAAGCAATTTTGAGAGTAAAACCGCTCCACAAAGCTCAAGGCGTGCAATAGATAGTGGTTTCGTCGGTGCGACTTTCGTCTTTGCACAAATCAACTGGACGGTGTTACCATTGACGCTCTTTACATGTATGTAGACTACGGCACCGTATGCGTGCTCGCTGGCGTCGGAAAACCCCAGGAGTGACGCAGTACAGTTTTTGGATATACCAACATGTCGCGGGATACGTAAATCATTAAGAGTTGGTAATTCAGCACAGAATTGCCTCCACATCTTAATAATTGGCGGTGGTGGTATGTCGTCCCAATCTAAATTAAGTTGCCAAAGCTGCTTTATTAACAATTTGGCGTACGCGACTGTGGAAGCAACGAAACCCATTATGTCCCACAGGCGAGCGACAGTAGATAAGATGGCGCGCTTAGTGCACGTCACATCAGCGGGAACAGATATCTTAAAATAAAAGGCGTCACTATCGGTAGACCAATGCAAGCCTAGTATTTTATGTGGCATTGATTTATCGAACTCTACTTCTCCTGTAATTTTATGGGAAGGAGGGAGGTCATCTAAAACAGATCGACGGTTGCTATGCCATTTTATCAGGTCCCATTGGGCACCCTTGAATAAGTCTATCAGCTGCCGAGAGGTCTCACTGGCCTCGGATTCACTGGACATAGAGAACGCGATGTCGTCCATATATAGCGAAGTAAATGCGATACGACTCGCAAGCGGATACTTTGCGCCGTCGTCATCAATGAGCTGTCTTACCGTGCGCAATGCATGGTATGGACTCGAAGTTAAACCGAAGCACACGCGATTGAAGTGGTATAACACAAGTGGGTCTTGTGGACGGAAGCGGTATAGGAAGCATTGGTAACGACGATCAGAATCGCGAACAACTATTTGCAGAAATTGTTGGCGATAGTCGGCTGTCATAGCGATTGGATGTAAGCGGAAAGTTAAAATTATATTGAACAAGTCGCCTTGCAAATTTGGTCCTGAATGCAGAATATCATTTAATGATCGCCCAGTGCTAGTCTTACTGCTAGCATCCAGGACGATGCGCAGACGCGTTGACTTCTTATCTTCGCGTAAGACTCCATGATGCGGTATGACATATATTGGAGCGGGTTCATGAGAGTCATACGGCGGTGCGAGGGATATATAATTTTAGCTAAGTATTCCTTTATGACGTCATCATATGCTAACCTTAATGTAGGCGAGGCTTGAAATTTCCTCTCCAAGCACATGAATCGTCGTCGAGAGGTTTCATAAGAATCTCCGAGAGAGTAAACGTCATCTTTAAATGGCAGGCCAACAATATATCTACCAGTAAAAGGATCGCGGGATGTCGTAAATTTATAAAACTCTTCACATTCAATGTCTGAAGGACACTGAATGGGCGGTGCGGAGGGTGGCTGTTCAAGCTCCCAAAATCGTTGCATTAATTTGTCAACGATAGGAGACTCTAGAACTGAGCAGCATGTTAAAGAATGATTTACCTGAAGTGTCGGCACTGAGCCCATAATAACGTAACCAAATACCGTATTCAAAGCCGAGGGCCCGGACAAGTCGTTAGACGAATAAATTACGTCTGGACATAGTAAGTGCGGGAAAAGGGATGCGCCTATCAAAACATCAATTTTATTAGGCATGCTATAACATTCATCAGCGAGTCTTATGCCATGGAAGTGTGATAAGACAGATGTGTCTACCACAGCGGTGGGCAAAAGGTCGGTGATTTGATCAACAACTAGCGTTGAAATATTGAAGTTAATATTCGAGTCAAATCGTGAGAAAATTTTAATATCAATCGATTTCGATTTTACAATTTTTTCAACTCCACCGAAACCCTTTACTACAGTACATTCGGTATCGTGTTGTTGAACGCCTAAACGATGACAGCACTCTTTAGTCATAAAATGGCTTTGAGCCGCGGAGTCTAATAATATACGAATAATTTGTTTCTCTCCCTTAGCATCGTAAGCAAATACTTGAGCGGTTGATAATAAAACAGTTCTCTGCGAACGACTTGCGCGCGCGGGAGGCGGCGAACGTTGAGAAACATTCTTGAACGAAGTACACAGCGCGACGTCTGAACGCGCACCTGCGGTGAGGGGTGGCGAGTGTGCGGGCGCGGGGGTTGTAGACTTCAGTGTAACTGGCTGAAGCGGTGGAGAACGCGCCAGCGCAGGGGAAGCATTATCGCTTCTGCGGTGGAAGTGCAACAATGTGTGATGTTTAAATTTACAAACTCGACAACTATAATTTGAAGAGCAACTAGACACTCGATGACTTAAACTGAGACAATTCACACATGCATTGTTACTCTTTACGCATTTAAATCGTTCCTGCGGCGTCATTTTATTAAAGTCTGCACACTTAAATAGGTGTTGATGCACAATATTATCGCACAGATACTTTGAGCAACTAGTCGTCGTGCTTACGTACGCCTGATACTTCGGCGACGAAGTATTATTACAGCGACGATTATTACCGTTACCTCGTCGATTGTTTGGTGCGCTAATAGAATTTGTACTAGAATCGGTGCGTTGCAAAACTTTGGAGCGGGTCTTAATTAAATTTACTAAATCATCAAAGGTAGGTACCATCGAGTTATGACTATATTCGAAAGAGCGAATGGTATCCGGGTCCAGCTTCTTAAGCGCGATATGAAGAACAATTAAGTCCGCGAGATTATCTAACTTTAAGTTTTGTAAAGCGCGCACTGCACTTATAAAGTTATCAGTAAATAAATCAAAATTATTTGCGGTGGCCGATTGCAATGGCTTAAATTCGAACATCTGATTAATATATGTAGATGCTAGCATACGCCGGTCTTCATATTTGTCAACGAGTGCTTGCAATAAAATTTTATAATTTTCAGCGCAAGGAGTTATAGCTGAGCATACAGATAGGGCTTTGCCCGTTAGTTTACCTAGCAAATAGTATAACTTTTCAGCGTCGGTAAGCGATGTGTTGTCATGGACGGTTGATTTAAAGCTAGCATAAAATAAAGGCCATGAGCGAATGTCACCCGAAAATGGCATAAGTTCGATAGGCGGAAGTGTGAATCTGGCTTTAGATGGTGTACTAGTACTTTGTAAATTAGATTGCGAATATTGTAAATAAAGCCTATTTATTCTACCGCAAAGAGACTCAAACGCAATGAGGCTGTTATAATCAGGTTTAGCAATAGGGTTTATTTTTAATAAATGTGAATTATAATTATCTAAGACCTGTTTAAACTCAATACGTAAAGCATTAATATTAGAACTTCCATCAAGAAAACGCTCCATCGTGGAAGTGTTTGTGTGGATGTCCGAGGACATATCATATATTTTTTGCACTATTTCAAATAAAGCATCTCGTTTAGCTAACAATAAAACCAACTCAGCATCAGGTGTGCCCTCATTATCCGAGGAATCGCTATTATTCGATGCTATTTGTTTTTTAGGCGGCATTACAACTTAAGTTATGCGGCAAAAATAATATAATTATAAGCGGATAGTCTGTAAGCGACCTCGCTACGCGGTTGAATTATTAAATATTAGTTTTGTTAACGATGAACTTTAATTGTTAACTTTTATAATAATTATGAAGTTATTTATAACGAATATAATGCTTAAATATATGTGCAAATAATAAATGTAATTTAACAGTATAATCTGTAGATGTAGTTAAAAGTTGATGACGTGATGTGAACATACAACAAATAATTTATATAGATAATTATATGCTTATTCATTCTATGAATATAGTTTTAAAATTACTATGAATGTCACCTATTAGGACCTATTCTAGTGTTCTAATAAGGGCGGGGTTAATCCGAAGTCGGATTAAAATATAAATAATTAATTATATAAACGCTTATTACGATAACGATCTAATAAGGGCGGAAAGTCAAGGTCAATCCAGCGAGAAGTGACCATTAGAAATGGAGACGCCAGTAACTTAAGGTATCTTCGATAAAGATTTAGTGGACTGTAATTTTGGTGCATACGGCAAAGGGGAAAATAAATAGGTGGGATAGCACGCACTGACCTGATGAGGGCTGCCGCGCCTTCCTCCTGGAGTGTCTGCTATACAGCGAGCTCGCCACGTGGTTCGGCGCACACGCACTCTCGGAACAGTCTCGTGAAGTCCCACACTCTCCACCTTTGCCCTTACGGGGGCGTCTCACACTTTTAATGAGTTACAAAGACACAATGTCTGATGCGGTGAATATTAAACATAAACAGGAGAACTCAATGTTCGTCCTGCGCGGTTTGCGGTTAATGTACATAAGACGCGACGGGTGGCCGTGCGTTGTGGATGGCGTAATATCACTTAGTATAATGACGCGCGCCGAGATCCTCTTTTTCACCTCGGCGGCAGCGCGTGCGGTAGGAAAGGGAAGGAAGGAAGGAAACAAAAAATATGCACTAGTCATGTTGATAAAGTAGATATAACTTAGGACGAACTCAATGCGATATGTAATGTAATGTTGATAAAGTAGATTGTTAACTGGCGTTACCAGTACCTAATTACTACTTAAATGGATAATAGTAACATCTAGCGAAAATCATAAAATGGATGTTTCTGAGTTTAATTTCTAATCTATAAAAAGTTTGAGTAGGTATTTGTTTTTTATCTATAATAAACTGATAAAAATTACAATTAGTACAAAACTCTATATCCTTATAGTTTTAATAAAAAGATTTTTATGAATGTACGAATTGGTCTCGTATTGTATTGGTCAGATCTTAGAATTTATAATACCATAAATTAGTCGATTATTGAAATTGATTTTTTTATAGGATAGTGTGACAAACGCGCACACAGACACCACCTAATGGTACGAGTAAGTGGTTGCTGTGGCCCGTAGACACCATCCGCATTATTAATTCGCAACCATCCGCATTAATTAAATACAATGATGTGTCTTACCTGGATTTAAGATTTCCAGCTCATGCCGCTCATGCGGTTAGCCGCCTTAGAGTATACATGTCCTGAAGGTGTCTCGTGTAGATGCGAAACTCGTGTCGTATTATCGTTGACGGTGTGTCTTTCTTGGAATAGTGGTGTTGGAAGTAGTGGTGCCGGGAGTAATGGTGTATGGAGTGGTAGTGCTGGGACTAGTGGTGGCGGGATTAGTGCACGCTATTGAGGGAGGACGGGAGGTGCTCTTCAATCCTCCAGGTAAGACACATCATTGTATTTAATTAATGCGAATGGTTGCGAATTAAATATTAATCTTTTTATGTACTTATCGCTGCAGCATCAAAAGTTGTCAGACCGGTATGGACCGGTGGCCACTGTCCGCATTATTTATCATAATTGCCAAGTTTAGCAAAATTACTAACGAAACCGTGTACACAAAACTTTGATTAAGGAAGAAGAAGGTATTTAGTTGAATATGTTGTGTGTCTATCGGCATAGCATTATTTCACCAATTTCTTTTTGTATCAAGTCCTTACTTACTTATCTTCACGCACAATCCCTAACGGGGTAGTCAGAGATAACAGATCGCCAAGTGTCACGATCCTTACATAACTCTTTCGCTTCTTTCAGGTTCATTATCTTCTTCATACATACACGTCTAGGTATCCGAGTACACTTGACCTTCCCCTCTTCGAGTAATTTGCTCACATGGTCTTCGAAAGTTAGTCTCGGTCTAACTCGACACCTTTTAATATTTACTTTCGCGCTATATATTTTCTTCACCATTCGGTCTTCACTCATTCGCTCAACGTGCCCAAACCATCGGAGTACGCCCCTAACAATTTTTGTGATAAGGTCATCTTTCAATTCTGCCGTATTGCGAATCTCTTCGTTTCGCTTTCGGTCGGCTATTGTAACGCCGCACATTTTACGAAGAGATCGCATCTCCACTGCATTCAACTTGTTTTTATGCTTCTTCTGGCATACCCAGGTTTCGCTGCTATATAACAAAGTCGGTACCAACACTGCGTTATGTATTGCAAGGCGTGCACTCTTCACTACGCCTTGCCTTTTGACTAACGCATTCAGGGTACCATTGACTTTGTTCCCAGCAGCGAAACGCCTGTCCACATCTAAATCACATCTTCCATCCCGGCTGAAAGCACTCCCCAAGTATACAATTTCATTTACCTGTTCTAGACATTCTTGATTTACCCATATTTCACGTTTCGTTCTCTCTTCGTCCTTTTCAAATAACAGAACCTTAGTTTTATTAACATTCAAACGGAGACCTTTAATTTCAGATTCCTTTTTCATACACGTGACTAACGCCTGCAGTTCTGCTTCTGATGGTGCAATAAGCACTGCATCATCAGCATACAGTAGACAATTTACTTTAATATCACCCAATTTCACATCCAAACAGCTATTTTTCAGCTTCTGTAAACAGCTGTCGAGATACAGTATGAACAGCCATGAAGACATGATACAACCCTGTTTTACGCCCGCTTGGACGCTAAACATGGGTGACAGGTCATGCTTTGCCGTCATAGTAAAGTGACTGCACAGCCCTTAACAATCCACACCATATTGCGGCAACAGTTCTCATATTTTCTTCCTTATAACCTTATCAAATGCTTTCTCCAGATCCACAAAAGCACAGAAAATCCTATGGTTAACAGTCAGAAGCTTTCCCGTGATCATGCGGAGAAAAAACATTTGATCCGTACAGGTCTCTCTTCCAGGTCTAAATCCGCATTGTGCCTCCCATTATAATCTATCCGATTTCTCTTGCATCCTACGTGTCAAAACCTTCGAGTAAACTTTACTTGCTAAACTGGTCCAGCTGATCGCCCGATAGCATTCGCAGTCAAAATGTGAACCTTTACCTTTATATAAAGGCACAATGACTGCGGATCGCCAATCATCCGGGACATCTCCCGTCCGCCAGCACATATTGCACAGCAGATGAAAGCAGTCCCAGACGCGAGGGCCACCGTACTTGACCATCAATCAACTACTATTATTTTTATTATTGACTATCAAGTCCGATACAAGTAATTGAAAATTAAATTCACTGTGATATTTTATCCATAATTGGTGGAATAGTTCGTGGTACCGTTGACGCAGTCTTTTTTACTTTTTATGAGATTTTTAAAACAGTTTGTCGTATATTAAGATAGCTTTCATATTTTCAGACATAGCTATTAAAATTTTTGTGACAGTCTCGGTTTCATATTACACACTAGTAAAGAGAAGTGAGAAGAGAACAGGCTCTTGTGAAAAATACTATAAATATCAAAGAAATCAAACTTTAAACACGGGTTTATTTTTTTTTAACTATAGGTAGAACTGCATTGATAGAATCTTTAAAGTCATCTGTATAAGCCGGTAATCAAAGCGATCTAAACGTAAATTTCGTAGTAGGTACTCAAAGATATTTAAGTACTTAGTATATATATTTAAATCTCATTAGCCGAAGTTAGTCACAATAACCCAAATTAGATCCGCGCGGACTTCACTCATATTTTAACTGCAATTTGAAGTTTCGATTGAACACGTTCTCGGCGGTGAAGAAAAAGATCGCAATGAATACCGCATAATAATATATGAGAAGTAAAAAAAAATATTTCGGAAATCATTTTTAGGTATAGCCAACTTGATCAACTCCTTTTTGACTTAAAACTCGCTGTGGCCTGTGCCTATAAGTGGGGTGTATTTAGGCTGCTACTTTTTTACTTTTAATAGGGCTATTCACTGCTGATCATGGACTTCCCCCGTTGTTTGTCAAATAGACCGGGTATTTACAGTAGTATTCATGCATGACAAGCTGGTTGGCAAACGCGGCTCTTTATTACTTTGCACTATTATCAAGAAGATGCTACTTATCTACAGTTTCAGTTTCCCTCTGTGGCCTCTGACACCAACCACGGGACGAAATAATAATAATAATAATAATAATAAACGTTTGTTTCGGATATCATGATCCATATTATAGGTTAGTAACAATTTTTAGAGCTTATGACCAATGTTAGTAATTGACAATTGAAGAATTGAATGCAAACTGTCCAGTACCTTAGCGATCACAGAAGCAAGGGAGATGGGCCTATAGTTGGACACATCAGAGGCGTCACCAGTCCTGTTTTTTGGAATAGGAATAACAATAGTTCGCATCAATTTGTCAGGGAGATATGAATGCCCAATACACAAATTAAACAACAAGGACAAAACCCTTGGCAAATGAACTCCAGCATGCCGCAGGTGTTCAATGCTGAGGTGGTCATGCCCAGGCGACTTGCCTTTCACCATGCCCTTAATGACTTTAGCTACATCTTTGGCGGTAAAAATACACTACGCTTCAGACTACCTGCCTCAGAATCAGACACCCGCGGCTCTGCCGGTCCCAGTGGTGATTCCACTCTAAAGTATTCTCTGAACACCTTAGCAATATCACTAGGATCACAAGCTCCCAAAACACTCACGGGAAGGCTCAACTTATGATTCATTTTATTGGTGGCTTTCCAAAACTGACCGAAGTTCTTTCTTTTGTGGTGTTCAGCTATTATGTCCATTTTTATTTGTGTTTGATTATTTTGACACCATTTTAATTTAGCTTTAAAAATGCGTCTCGATTCACACATTTCATTATATGCGTGACCAGAGCCGGGTCTGCCATGTAGTGACCAACTTTGAAAACAACGTCGAGCCCTCCCATGTGCCTCGCGAACGTGTTTGTTCCAACCAGGTAAGTATTTACCTTTTCGCCCCGTCCTAATACTATAACTACAGATAGCGGCCTCCGAAAGTATACACACAATATGTTCATACAATCTGTCAAGCGCTATTTTATGTTGATGGTTACTACACATACTATCGCAACAATCCGAAAATTCTGCTGGAAAATCTATTAATTTTAACCTGGAGTTACATTCATTGTAATATTCACCAATTTGATCATTATCACGCTCTCCCCATATGATTTTATTAATACAATTATTTGACTGAGCTAATTTTGGTGTTACAATATTGAAATTACACTCCATCAATACAGGAAAGTGATCGGACCAGTACGTGTCGTAAAGCAGACATGCAGAAAGTACAGTAGGCCTCGCCGCGGTCGTGACCACAACATGGTCCAGCCACCTTAAACTACCATGCGCTTCGCTCACAAAAGTATAGGTATCCGATGGCAACAAGTCTCTGTCTACACACGTCCATAATTGTTCAGAGCAAAATGACAATAGTTCTGTGTCAAAAGACTCACCAGGGTGCGCGTTGTAGTCCCCTAACATAAACACAGTTTCCACATTATGACTTTCAATAATAGCCGCCATCTCACTAAGACACTCTGTGAATTCCACTAGATTTTCTTTTTTATCTATCGGCATATACACTGAAAAGACTATAAAACAACGATCACTTAGCTCGATTTTAATCGCCGCAAGCCTGACACTTCTACACTTCACTACGGTTACATAAGGAAACACAGCTTTTCTCCAGAGAAGGGCCACACCTCCGTATGGTCGCCCGCGTAACACACCGTCCGCAGTATCGACAGCTGAGGTGCCCGCGAAAACGAAATCACTGTCGATGGTTCCTAGGAAAGCGAGGTCGTGTGACAGCAGCCAGGTCTCCTGTAGGGCGACCACGTCCGCTGAGCGACATAGCCGTCGCACACACTCCACTGATCGAACTACGTTCTTACAGTTAAAACTGACTAATTTGGTGTAACCTATTTTGAAAGTAGATTTTTCACCCCGGCCTTGACGGCGCTTCCTTTTTCACGATATTTGAAGTCAATAAAACGCCTATAGGCTACTCCTTCCGGCCAAAAGTTTTCTGACATAAAAACATTTAATTTATGTTTAGGTACAAATATTTTGTACGACTCGTAATCTTTTGTTATTTTCATTTTCATCTTTTCTACGTTGACGTCAAGTTTACTCTTTTTCTTTACGTAATCGGTTATATCACTCACAGACACTCCCTTCGCCACATTATAAATGTATACCGGGACCTTAATCTCTGCCGCTCTGAAATTGTCTCCAGGCTCTGAAATAGCCTTCCCTGTGTATCCAGAAAAACGATTACGCAACCTTTTCTTTTGAACCTTTATCCACTCATCACTACTTACTTCTGATCTCCAATTGCCTTCACGGACAATTTCTGACATAGACTTTGCATGCTCTTCACTACGTGTATTCTGTAAATTCGTTGCGAGTACATCAGCGTTTACGCTTTTATTAACCTGCAATAATATTAGGTCACTCAGTTTTATGCGTGCGGCGGCCGTGTGTTTCGCACATTCGTCGGCACAAGTCTCGGTGTTTACTTCCTGAGCTGTAGGCACCGGTGGCGGCGGCTGACTCAGCTGAGCCTGTGCCGGGTGAGTCATCGTAACTTTAATTTCAATTCCATGTCCCGATATATTGATTCTCGTAATGAGATATCGTTTACATCATTAGGCCCTTCACTAGGTAAGGGAGGCAATCCCATAGGACCACTTTGGCACTCGAAGCTGTTTTGTAGGAAGCCTCCGCGACGCAAGTTAATGTTGCGCCCATAGTTATTTACCACCGACGTATCCTTAAGGATATTTACCTCACACTTCAGCCGGTCTAAGTCCTCCTGCTTCGCACAGTCCTTCATAATCATGCTGATATCTCGTTGCATTTTGACTATGTCTTTTAGAATTCTCGTCACATCTACATGGTCCCATAAGACGGGAGGGAGTTTTTCAAGAGCCCTAGCAGTAAACACGGGAATATCTTCGGAATGTGTACTCCGTAGCAGACAGATAATATCGTCCAGATCCTTCCGAGCCTTGCCATCCTTTTTTCGATTATCTTTTCTCCGAACTATTTTCCGCGTCTTTTCCGGGATCGAATCAAACAACAAGTTCTTTGCCGTTTCAATATCACTTTCTGAGAAAGCACTCACACATATATTTATAAGACTTTCGTCGTCCATAACATCTTTCTTGTTATCGATAAAAGCTAGAGTCTCGTTTATTATAATGTTGCAGCTCGAACATTTCAACACCTTTGAGGACATTTTAAATCCTTTACACACACAACACGCACAACGGACAGCGCGACCGGGTAGATGCGCGAGCGTCGCACGAATGGGGTAGTGGTTTTTTTTTCCGTCGCCTCTACATGGCTAGTATATTATTTCTGCTCCCGTTCATCAATTGGATTTCCTTCACAGACTGCCAAATAAGTCTGATATTTGACATAGTTGCCACGCTTGGAATGCGAGTTGCAAACTTCATATTTTTATTATTTTGAGCTATGATCAGGAGGACGCTGATATGCATATATAGATTTCTACTACTGTTCATGAATTTAGTTCTTCTTACGCACGTACCGTGAATAATACTACATTTGTGAAATTAATATTCAATGGGACTATTATTAACGAAGACCATGAAATTAAACCTTATTTTATCAAAACTATATCAACTTTAATAATGCATATTGCATATTAGAAATAACACATTTCCGATTTCAGGACAACTTTCCCTTCATAAAGACACATCAAAAGACGTGCCCGATACAAAAAAGGTGTTGCTTGATATGTTATATATGCGATTCTGATAAACTAACTTAGGTATGTTTTTCTGAAATTAATAATATTGCCAATATAGACACAGATACCGACGTGTCCCTACAAGAGATCCAGTTTTGCTCATTTTAGTACGAAATAGTATTATCGATGTCTCTAAATTAAAGGCCACGCGAGCGAAGCCGCAGTTAAAAAGCTAGTTTTAAATAAATATTTTCAATCGCAAAATGATAAAAAATTTAGTTACTTCTTTTAAGACTATTAATTTTAATTAAAATTTAAAAAAAATCTTATAAAATTCTAACTATTAACAATCAGTGTTTGCCATCTCTTACGTTAATAACATATCGACATCGATTGTTCGAACTTAAAATTAAACTATCAATGGCTTGCTGCATTATGAGGACCCATGTTCAATCACTATACATTTTGACCGTCTCCTTTAAAGTATTCTATTCAACTAACAACATCAATCTCCGCCATATTCGCCAAACGTGGTGTGGTGTGTAAAAATAACTAGCAATGCCCAATCGATTGTAATCTATCTTTTGAAGTTTTAATAACCTGTTGGATATTTTTTAGTCCGAATCACAATTTGAATTTATTTTGAATAAAGTGAAAATAGAAACTACAATTAAAACAGTCAATCACTATTACTTTTTGTTATTTCCTAAAAGTGTAATGCAAAAAACGTACTATACTTAATGAATGAGGTCATACTCAATTTTAAATAGGTATTGATTAAAACTACTTTTACGGATTTTTTCGCGTTTTATTTATTTTATTTTTAATACCCGACGTTTCGGGTGCTTTCCAGCACCCATGGTCACGGGGGACTGAGGTGACTGACGTCCCGATGTCAAAGTTAACCCGGAGTACCTTCAGCTTTTTTAATTATTGTCTTTGGTCCGATCTACGCAGATTGAACTAACTGTGGTTTCAAGTCTTGCAGTGGTATGCTTGGGTTTAGTTTTAATCTTATTAATTATAGGATCCCAAGCAGGTGGTAATACCAAGCCTCCTTCTCTATTGAAATTAGGATGTTTTTTAATTTCAATAGCCTCACGTATCATCCTTGGTAGGAATCGGTGTTCTTTCGCGAGGATTTGTGGTCTGTCAAATCTGATGTAATGGTTGGGGCCATCTAGGATATGATCGCAAACTGCAGACTTCCGAGATCAGAGATTTTTATATAGGTAGTTGGAATAATGCTGAAATGAACTAAACCTAATTATTTCGACTTTATCATTATTAAGGGTTTTCTAATGATGGTTTAGAAAAGTGTGTGGTTTACTTTTAACTAAACAATCACTTACGAGTTTGCGATAGATAATATTTAAAAAAAAAACATTCATCCTTACTGCATGAATTACAAATGTTTTCTTTTAATAAGCAATATTGCAAACTGGATACAGATGTTATAATTAATAATATTACGAGTACAGAAGAAGTAGAGAATAATAGTTTAGTACAAATGAAGTAGGACATTGTTTTACTTGTTACGGTATTAATATTGTCGTATGACAAAGTTGATGTGATAATGTTTGTAACCTACCGATACCTCCAATTAATACTACGCCAACTCGGATTTTGTGGGTTTACAGGAGAAGCTCTTAAAGAAAAAACATTGATAATTTTTTTATTATCACACCTATATTAATGATATTTTCAGGATGAATAAATAATTTGCTGTTACTTCTAACTGTATAATTGGATTTTATTTATTTTTAAAATTAGCTCTAGTTAGCGGAGTTTAAGACGGAAAAATGTTATTTGAGATTCCTTTACACCCCACCAACTCAAAGTTAGTATATCTCGGAATATAAGAGAACTCTCAAAATCTTAATCAAACCCATACTAGGATATTATTACGCATTAATTTTAAAGTACATCCAATAATAGAATTATTTTAGTGCTTTAACTAACATATCTTGATAAAATGTTCTCCTATTTCTAAATTTAAAAAGTTAGCGTTTTGTAATCGGGAAAGTAATAAAATCAACCACCGTTTTATTTGCCGCTAACACATTCATAGCGTAGAATAACATGAGCAGTGTTAACAGTTAGAGTTTTGTTTGACACAAAATATGAATAAAATCGTATGTTTTTCCAATATTTTATATAAAAATTTACAAAATTAGTCAAAACAATATTATTGTTAATAATAATTACATGTTACAAAGACACTGAATTATCAAAATTATTTATAATTAATTTCTTTTTTGGTAGGTAGTGGGTAATATACCTAAGTTGGAAATGAAAAAAAAATGTTTTAAAGTTTTTATATTAGTAAATATAAAATTTTAACCTTATAAAATCACTGTATAAACGTAATTGTTTAATAATATAGAGATCAATCAGCACAATTGGTGTGAACTAAACTAACTTTTTAATTAATGCAAAAGAATTAGAACAATCTCAGCTACAGTCAAGATTCCCATAAAATTAACATCAAATTCTTTTACGAAATAGTATACACGTGACTCAAACATTTTAAATTACAATAATCGCTTAAATTACTTATAGTATTGACGAGATCAATCAGCATGTTTCACTCCATGACTATGAACTTACAAAACAATTATTCTGAATAAAAAAACTGAAATGGTTACGAAATCAGGAAGCAAGACACTGATTCAGATGGCATCAACGCTTCCATCAGGTTCGTGGTCGACCTCTGCCACTGGTAAATTCTTATAAAAATTATAATATTTTTGAGGTACGATATTATTATCACATAAATAAACTAAATGTTTGTATTTAGCCCTATTTATTTTCAATAAATGTGTATATGCTTTGTCTGGAAAAGGTTCTGAGCGAGACTGTCTCGTATTCGATTGTTTAAAGCATTGTATCTGCTGACTTTCTACATCACTTAAGCTGTGTTTATAACCTAACATTCATATATTTTCTGGATTAACCCCGATCTCTATGACTTTATTCCAAGAAACCTTGTCATTAGAAACACTTTTTGTCCATTTTTTTTTTGTAAATACCCTTTTTAAAATCTAAGATCATATTGTGCTTTACTTCTACGACATTATACGGCTTATCATTTACTTTTGCCCATCGTACTAAAGAGTAACTTTCATCTGGCGAATAAATTTCTCTTCCCTAGGCTGATTTTTCGATTAGGGGATGCACCGAATTGCCTTCATTTTGTGTATGTCCCTTCTCCGTGAAGCGATGATAAATTTTAATTTTCAGATTAATTGCCCCTAACAAGTACATGTAGTAAACTATCCGGTTACGGTTTTGGCCCTCGCAATTATCTGACCAAAAATATATTTCAGTAACTCCCTTTGAAGCCAGTTTAGTCAAGAAAGACAACTAGAGACTTCATTTGCCCCTCTCCTTGCGGTTTGTTTGTCCCACGTGTAACTGAATGCTTCTTTATGCGCTGTCATACACAGTAAAGTTATATACGTTAAGCTTTCGTCTGTAATAATAAATACTAATGTTTCCATGTGGTGCGTTCAGTAATTTCTGAAAATCAAATAAAATGCATGTTTTTTTTTGCTTTGCTAGTAATTTATTTTCTAATTTAAGCTTTCGAGATTACTCCTTTTCTTTTTGATGAATTGTATATTTTTCGCTCTGCTCATCAGTATCTTCAGGTATGTTCTTAAATTGATGGCAGAGGTCACACTGATCCTTTTTCGGAACATGAAATCCTATCTTTATCCTTTTTGGCGGCGTACAGTCGTGCGGTTAGCGGCCGCGCATCCCGAATACACACCGCTAAAACGAGTAGTCGCGGTGTATGTCGCGTGTTTGTCAAAAGTACATTTACTTGGCGATATGTAATTTTCATAACTTTTTTGTTTCTTTAAATTATTTTAAGAAATTTAGGGAGCATAATATTATTACTTTAATGAGTCATTTTCCATTAAAACCTGAAAATGAGTAAAAATCAAGTTGGCGTAGTGTTCATTGGAGGTATCGCTATGGTCATAGTAAATCCTAGTACAGGAATAAATTATATCGTATTTGGCACCCTCATTTTTGACGTCACTAAATGGTAACTTGTCACTAGTTTATGTCTCATCTGTGGCCTCACCCTGTCAATTACATTAGCTTTGGTCATTCTTCGTAATTATATCGGTGTGTTTCGGTGACTTGCAGGACTATCTATCGAATATTACGACTTGGCTAACTAACGGACTGATTGGTTTCAAAAATTGACTTCAAAAACGATTCGGTATATTACGCGAATATATTTTTGGACTTTTATTCGTACTAATGTCCTTCAAACCGTACTTAGATCACGGACGCTTGTACATTTTACTCGTATAGTGTATGATTGTGTGCACAAATATAAACACACTCTGTTTCCTAACTCTGATAGTTCGATGAGACGGCAATCCGAAACGAGCTATACATAAAAATATATTATTGATTGTGATGAATTCTATTCGTTCAATAATATATATATATATATATATATATATATATATATATTAATAGAGTAATCACATCTGGTTGGGCTGGATAAATATATAAAGGGAAAAACAAATATACTTAAATATATATTTAATATATTAACATAAATAAATAAATAATACATAAATAAATAAAAGCCCAACCAGATGGAAGCCCTCGGCAGGGGAGACCAAACGGCCGAGGGTTAGGGGGAAAGGGAAAGAAACCGGCGGACGATGCGGGCGGTATCGAGGAGCACCGCCTTCTGCATTTGAGCCCGGAGCGGTCCGCCACGGAGTCCCAGTCGTCTCAGATGGTCCGAGAGGCTGGCTGGGATTAACCCGTTTGCAGACACGACTACAGGAATGATTTCGGTCGGCAGACCACCCCACATGTCGGTCACCTCGTGAGCCAGGTCCAGATACTTTGATTGCTTGTCTGTTTCGGCTTTCACGAGGTTCTCGTCATACGGAATGGTAATGTCGATCAAAAATATCCTTGACTGTGCCCGGTTTTCACTTTCATTATTTTGAAACAGTTTGTGAAACTAAAAAATGTAACAAATTTCACTCACGAACCAATGGAAAAATGCTTTCAAAATTTACGGGAGTAAAATATTTTCCCTAATTTCTGGAAAAAAGTTATAATGCGAGGTAAATTTAACTGTTGGCCATTAATAAAGATTACTGTGACGGCTGCGAACTAAAATAATCTATAGAGTAATGGCCACGAAAAATGCGATTATTGGTGTGGTTAATGTTTTAACAGGTGTTACTTTCTGGCGTGAAGGTCCACGGCTCTGGTACATAACTTTCAAAATAGTCACCGAAGACATCAAAATAAGTTTATTAGAACTAGCTCAGATGGCGCTCGTAAGCTAGAGGAGCTCTGCATCGAACAAATCTCCGACATCCTTTTCAACGTTACTATACAGCAGCAGTACAAAGCCATTAAAGAATGTCTCATATTGGTCTACGGAAAGAGTGAAAGCCACCAGTTTCAGAAGATACTAGTCTACTAAAACTACTACAGCGCACGCGTATGTTGTGAACCAAGCTTCTTCCGGCCCACTTTCGCTCAGTCTACGCCGCAAGTAAAAGCTTCAGCAGCATGACGACTTTAGAAACACTTGCATTACTAGTTGACAAAATGCTTGAACAATCCCAAGAAGTCACAGCCATCTCGTCACAGCCACCTTTTTCACTGCTACCGTCTCTACCTTCCACTGCAATTACTCAATCCGATACACAGTTCCTTATCGACCAGACAAAGAAGCTATCATTAGAGATCGCTGAGCTCAACGCTAGCCTTTATACCTACCACAACCACCACCGTCAACGTTTTCGTTCCCACCAGCTAAGTTCTACACGTCAACAATCTCGGTCAACAGTGGTAGAGCCTAGCGGTAGCTTTGCCAACAGTGGTAGAGCCACGCAGCAGCTTTGCTGTTGCACGTATGGGCCGACTTAAACTTGGGTGGTACCACGACCTTACAGAATACCGGCGTGAAGTGGAAGCTCTGCTTCTGCATTTCGTCTGGTGAGTGCAGGTGGCCGGAGGCCCAAATCCCCCCCCCCCATCAACAAGGTAGCGGAATTAAATGACAGACTACCCCAGGAGGGTACCAGCACCCCTGGAGAATCCTTCGCTGAGTATCCATGACCATGTTTCTTCACTCCTGAGCATGGGTGCTCAGGCTGCCCCGCGTATTCTGGAGGGGGGGGGGAAATTCCGCTCAAGACTACAACTGACCCCTGCCACGCTATCCGTGAATTTCTGCAATATCAGGGGACTTCACCCTAACCTAAACGCCGTCCACTACCATCTCGAGACGGCGAGGCCGGCTCTGCTCTTTCTGATCAAGACGCAGGTGTCCTATTCGGCTGATGTCTCGTATCTCTTCTACCCGGGGTAAAAACTGGAACAAACCTTTGTGCGGCTTGGCGGTTGTCGGGCTGGAGTTTGTGTTTACATCAGAGCGGACATCTGTTCTCGACGTCCCGGCAGTCTTGAAGGTTCGGACCTGTCCATCCTTTGGCTACGCGTACATAGCGACAACCATCCGCGCGTCCACGGGTGCTTCTATAAGTCCCATAGCGGTAATGTAGAAACAGACCGACTCTTGGAACATGTCCAAATGGCTACAGATTCGTTGCTACAACAGATCCCCTCCGCAGAGATCGTGATCCTTGGCGACTTTAACACCCATCACGCCGGATGGCTTTGTTCACGTTTAACCCATCATGCGGGGAGATTTGTTCATGATTTTGCCTTGGCATATGGTCTGATACAACTGGTTACTTCGCCTACGCGGATTCCAGATGTGGAGGATCATGCACCTTCCCTGTTGGACCTTCTACTGGCCTCTCACCCGGACGAATATCAGATTTCCGTCGACGTATCTTTAGGCTCCTCGGACCATTGTCTTGTCCGGAGTGTGGTGCCACTCATGCTGAAATCGAATTTGCATTCTGCAAGCTGCCGCCGTGTTTGGCACTATAGGTCAGCCGATTGGGATGGGCTGCGGTCTTTCTATGCACCCTTGGTTTGCTTCCCGCCGGACGATCCCATGTGGTGCCCATTGGAGGCAAATCTCAGTCACGGTTTGGTCGCTCCTGTAAAATAGCATCATGCTATAAGCAGGATGCTACCAAGCCTGGGCTGACGCATCAACGTCCCGGTATGCAAACACCAGCGCAGTAAAAAAGAAGTATAATTCCGCCTCTACTTCCTCCAAAAGAGTCATTGCCAAGGCAAAATCAGAGCACATAGGCAGAATTGGCGAGAAACTAGTTCGCTTTCCTTCTGAAACCCGTGCATTCTAGTTTCTCGCCAAGGCTTCGAGGGGAATTTCTGTCAGCCATCTCTTCCATCTCTGCACAGGGAGGACGACTCACTGGCCCATACCGCAAAGGAGAAAGCCAATATGCTAGGCTCTTTCTTTGCGTCCAACTTGTCTCTCGATGACGAGGGCAGTACGCCGCCGACCATCCCGTGATGTGAGTGCTCCATGCCGGAAGTGCAGTTCACACAGCGCTCGGTTCGCAAAGCACTCCTCTCCCTGGACATCTACAAGTCGAGTGGGCCTGACGGAATCCCCCCAATTGTGCTGAGGACGTGTGCTCCAGAGTTGGCACCGGTTTTAAAGCGTCTTTTCCGGTACTCCTACTCCCTAGGCGTAGTCCCGAAATCATGGAAGACGGCTTTCGTCCACCCGATTCCTTAAAAGGCTACCGCTCAGACCCATTCAACTACCAGCCTATCGCCATCACCTCCTTGTTCTCCAAAATAATGGAGTCTATTATTAACTGCCAGCTAATGAGGTACCTTAAGGATCACCAGCTGATTACTGATCGCCAATACGGTTTTTGCCGTTTCGCCAACGCTGTTTCTTCTGCATATCAATGATATGTTAAAAACCCGTAACATTGATTGATATGCAGATGACAGCACTGGTGATGCTCTGTACACCGGCCGTGCCAATATTTCTCGGGAAAACGTCTCCGAGTACCGGGACAAACTTGTGTCTGAAGTCGAGTCTCTGCTGAACAGAGTCTAGGATTGGGGGCGACTAAATCTAGTCCAGTTTAACCCCCAAAAGACAAAAGTTTGCGCGTTAACCGCTAAAAAGAACGCCTTTGTCGTATCTCCTCAGTTTAAAGGCACTCCCCTTGTTAACGATAGTGACCGATATTTTTGTGTGAGTAAGTGGCACGGTGAATGGTAAATGCACGCTGTGCTTTCACAGGTGTGGTTTAAAATTAATTGTGTAGTACGTTCTGATTTATAAAATGCGAGTGTGTGCGCGACTGTGTATCTATTGCTTTTACTGATGTGCATATGTAGTAGTTGGCGCGTGGTAGGGGCCAACTGGAGACACCGGGTTCCGATACATTTCAACTACTGAGCATATCTCCTTATTTATTATATCTATGGTCAAGATTTATTTTTGCCGTTGACGACAAGACATCTGTTCTATTTATTTATATCAACCACTAATTTGAAAATTTATAGGCCATTTAACCCAATGGACGAGTAATACGCGTAATGGTACGATAAAATGTCTGTCACTTTTGGTGCGGGGGAGGAAACACTACATAGTACTGCACACCCACTCAATAAAATTTTGTGTCATTATGGCACATACTTACACTAAATCTCCAACACTATTACATTTTACGCACACGCATATGTTAAATACATCAACATAGAAAAGGTTATGATAAGATGAACAAATTGATTGCGATGCTATCATATCGATACTTTATATCGATGGTTTCCCTAAGAAAAAGTGAAAAACTCAGAAGCATTAGCAAAATACACTCAAACAATTAAAACCATCTATTAAGTATGTCAGAATAGCAAGTTCTTTTACGTTTCCATAGTAACACAACAAGCAACGCTTAGAGATCCGCCAAGTCAGTCAGTCTATCCGTTTGTCCGCGGCTTAGTGCAGAAACTATTGATATTCTAAAGGACTGTAATTTGGTAAAATCAACCATGAATACAGAAATAAAAAGGCTCTAAGTACCATAAACAAAAAGTAGAGGAACTTAGGTTTTAAATAATAAGCCAATCACGATAAAAAAAATTGTTTTAACATAGATATTTATATAATTACAAATAAAATGCTCTTATGAAACAAAAATAAAGTAACTTTACTTATTAGTTAGGATAATAAATTTAAAAGAATAAAATTATAAATAAAATTAAAAAAATAGTTTGAGCTGATCTTAGTGATTGTAAAACATTATCTATTCGAAAACCGTATTCAAATAAAAAAGTTTGTAGTGGTTAAGCTGGGAAAATGAAAGTGGCTTCACTCTTCCAAGAATATATATATTTTTTTTTATAGCCGAGCATTTCCGACCGCAACCGACACGAACATCGCGTTCGACGATGTTCGATATATAAACAAAATAAAAATATAAAACTGCATGTCGCCACATCAGCCCCCCCCCCCCCCCCCGGAGATCTTTAGAGTCGATAAAAATCAGGGAATCATACTCGGCGACCGTAGGGAGACATACTAAATTGCTTAGGAGTGGGAAGTGCTCTTGTATCATCAGGAGTAGCGTTAGCCCGACGCGTCTTAGGCACAGTCGACGACGCACCAGAACTACCTAGTTCATACGTCAGGATATAGGCCGGTTTCAACATGTCAATGGAGACTTTGACTATCCTAACAGCAACGTCAAATTTGAAAAAAATTTCACCGCGCTCTATTACTATATACGGGCCGGCATAAGGTGGTTACAAAGATCTTTGTACAAAGTCCTGTCGTAAAAACACATGTGAAACAGTCGATAAGTCGTTTAAAACGAAGATTTTACACGAGTCGTGTCGAGTAACTGTTGTAGGTTGTAACTTTTTCGTATTATAAACGCAACCTATCCAGAAAGTCGATGTTATCGGCCAGTATATCAGCAGTCGGTTTAAACAAGTTGCCGGGTAACTTAAGCGGTTCTCCGTAAACTAGTTTACCAGTAGAAACAGACGAGTCATCCTTCCATGCACTACAAATACCCAGAAGTACAAGTGGAAGTTTCTCAGTCCGGTTATCGTCTGCGTGGCACATAATAGCTACCTTAACTTGTCGTTGGAAGCGTTCCACTAGACAATTAGCAGCAGGATGATAAGCGATATAACCTATAAGCGCTGATATCCAACTGAAAAGACGGGATTCAAACTGTTTCCCTCTATCTGTGGTTACTTTTTCTGGCCAACCAAAACGTGATATCCGCGATGAAATAAAAGCATTTGCTACACTCTCCGCTCTGATGTCCTGTAACGGCACTGCTTTCGGCGACCTAGTAAACCTATCTACAGCTGTGAAGCAGTATCGGTAACCATCAGAGACGGGAAGTGGATCTAGGAAGTCTACGTGAACATGAGAGAAATGGGCCGTAGGAAGCTTAAAATCCTGGATAGGTGCGTATACGTTTCTCGATATTTTCGATCTCTGGCCAATTCCGACAATCCTTCCTAATGTCCGGCTATACATACCTCTTAGTCACTGGTTTAATAGTGGCCCTAGCACTTGGATGACTAAGTCCATGAATATTGTCGAAAACCATTTTACGGAATGCAGGTGTTATGAATGGTTTATGTCTGGGATATGTCGCAGAAGATTTTTGTACCACCAACATGTGATTGTACAAAGACCAACCTCGTAGTGGTAAAAGAGTTGTACTCTACTCAGACTACAAACTCTTATCTTAGCTAATATATATTTTGTTCTTGATCCTTGCCACATGTGCCACAGTGCGTAGTTCTGTTCAACATTGAGGAAACTTTTTCAAAATAAAAATTAAATTCAGTGGTCATACATCCAAAAACTACAAAAATTACTGGAAGAAGTGTTTTTTATTCGGCTAACAAATTTAAAGCAAATCATATATACTGCAAAACAAAAATGATGAATGGACCTCCATGCGGCCTAACATTTTGGCAGTAGTGTAGCTGATGTATTGCTGTTTTGCGAAAATGTGATGAAATTACCTACGTTCGAAGGAGTTACTCCAACAAATAATTTCCTAAAATTAATTAATTCATTCACACTTTTATTATAATAATAGGTAATCTTCTTTAGTTGAGTGTTTGATGATAAGTTTTAATGCTTCTTCAATAAATAATAATGATAAATTATCGATATCGATCCACACATCACAGTCACATCACTCATCAATATGACACCATTTTCAATTAAACACTTAACCCTACAGTGGTCGCGTGAATTACAATAGTAAACCACTGTAAAATAATCCAAAATTTATATATTTATGGAAACAAATGATCAGAAAAAAACCTGATTTATAATCTAACTTTGAAATTAATGTGATATTTTCATATACTAATATATAAAAGTTTTTTTTAAGTTTGAATAAAACAGGACGTTTACAAAATACCACTATACCACTGACTGACTGATTGACTCATCACGATATTTCTAAAATTAAACTATACAAATACACCCGATTGACTTGAAATTTAGTAAAGTTACTCCATTTCGCAATGTAGACGCTCGCAAAGAACGGATTTTACGAAAGTTCCATCAAAAAAATTCGTATTTTATATCTACATTATTATCGTCTATTATTATATGCCTAACGAAGCGAGCGGGTATTAGCTAGTATTTTATAGTCGTCGAGTTGCCGTCCACAGCGAACGACACAGTGCAACACTTATAGTATAGCCCGACGATGTTGCAGTTTATATTTAAACCTCATTCGATGTCTAGCGGGCTATATTTAAATCACTTTAAGAATTATTGTAATGTAGCTGGACAATATTCATGTCGTCCTATACTTGGCCTTGACGTCTTGGTGCCACTTGTATTCAAGTCACCGCGTGGTAACACTGAATACGTTTAGTTATATTCTCGTGCCTAGTTATTATTAAGTTTTTTTTATTCGTCATGATGAAGTGTCATATGAAAAGATAATAAACCCTATAAGCGATACACTCGTGCGAACTAAATTATGAGACGTGAGAGATCGTGAGAGACTCGTGTTCTCTTCATCCGTAATCATACCCTTCTCTCGTATAGTTTATATAAAACCATCTATACTTATCTATACATTTACATCTAAGACAGTATGACCATGTATCCACGTATCGATCACAATTAAAATGGTTACCTATTCGTCAACGCCGTAGTTTGCGTGCACTCACCACCCTTTATTCTATCCTGATGTCTCCAACTTCCCCTACCTACTTATCTCCTCACTTTCAGTTGCTTAGTGCTAGTCATGAGAGAAACCTCCGCTCTACGAACAACCTTCTTCTCCTATGTCCATCCCACAGCTCTGGACTTGTTCATTCTTCTTTCCACATTCAATCTATTCTCCTTTGGAACGCACTCCCTCTCGAAATCAGGACGGCTAGCAATCGGTACGCGTTCAAGATGAAGGTTCGGGAACACTTACTTAATAAATTGGCAGAATCATCATCCTCATCATTGGCAGAACCAGCGTCCTCATACGGCCAGCAGTGAAGGACCACGTCTCTGATCCATAAGACATCACTGGCAACACGCACTAGTTGTACATGTGTATATGTATGTATATGTGTATATATGTATGTATGTGTGTGTATGTATGTATATGTATATATATATGTATATATGTATGTTTATATGTATATATATATATTCTTATTGTTCTTATTGTAATTATGTATATTATATATTTTATGTACATATATGTGTATGAATATTAATATAATTTTATCTATTTTTTGCGATGTACCATTTATATCTTATGTATTTTATTTCCATGTATTACATTTTTTTTGTTATTTTATTTTAGTATTCGCATATTAACTTTTTATTACACCTACTTTATTCTATCTCTGCATCATCCCAAGGTAGACTGGGAGAGAATGCCTTAGGCATTAAGTCCGCCTATATACCACTTGTGTATATGAAGTTTTAAATAAATAAATAAATAAATACATCTATATTTTTATAGAACATTTAAATAAAATTGATTCCATGTCTATGTTCGTATATCTGGCGTTAGTACCTAGTCTTCTCAGTACTTACTTACTAAAATAAAATTACCAAGTTTGTATATTATAAACAAATCTGCCAATATTTCACTTTTGAACTAACAATTCATTAACAAGCAAGTCGGCTTTGCTCCACCCAATCCTTAAAAAAGGCGACTGCCCAGACCCGTCCAACTACAGTCATATCGCCATCACCTCCTTGTTCTCCAAAATAATGGAGTCTATTATTAACTGCCAGCTCATGAGGTACCTTGAGGATCACCAGCTGATTAGTGATCGCCAATACGGTTTTCGCCGTTTCGCCAACGCTGTTCCTTCTGCATATCAATGATCTGTACACCAGCCGTGCCAATATTTCTGGGGAAAACGTCTCCGAGTACCGGGACAAACTTGTGTCTGAAGTCGAGTCTCTGCTGAACAGAGTCTCGGATTGGGGGCGACTAAATCTAGTCCAGTTTAACCCCCAGAAGACACAAGCTTGCGCGTTAACCGCTAAAAAGAACCCCTTTGTCGTATCTCCTCAGTTTTAAGGCACTCCCTTTGTTGCCTCAGCCAGTATCTGAATCCTCGGCGTCGACATATCGAGTGACGTGCAGTTTCGTGTTCACTTGGAATACAAGGCCAAATTGGCCTCTAAAAAGCTTGGCGTGCTCAGCAGAGCGGGACAGTATTTCATGCCGGCACACCGCCTGCAACTTTACAAGGCGCAGGTTCGGACCAGTACCAGCTCGTTTCACTTAACCGCATCCAGCGGAGAGCGGCTCGAATCGACGACGACCGAGTGCTTTCCGATCGGCTCGATTCACTGGCACTGCAAAGAGATGTTGCATCTCTTTGCATTTTCTTTCGCATATTCCATGGGGAGTGCTCTGAGAAATTGCTCGAATTAATCCCAGCCGACAAATTTCCCGATACCATCCACACCATCTGAATGCTTGGCCATTCCATTGTCAATTGATCATAGTCTATTGGCAGTTAGTTTAAAACGAACCATGAATAGATACAGAGCGATGCGATAGCAAGATTCACATCGGTTGTGAACAAGTTACTTTGATTAAGTATTACATGTTGTTACACTTAGAGCCGTGGCTCCTCAGGCGCTAAACATATGGTGTGAATTTCGCAATATACACGGGTTTGAAGCCTGCCGGCATCTACGTGGAAAATGAATTCGAAGATATGTGAAGTCTGTAAACACTCATTGAAGCAGCGTGGCGGCCACTTCCTTACACACCCTCCGTGAGAGAAGCCCACCTACCTACGTAGGCCGTAATTTAAATTTATGCAAAGTTTATGATGAACAAGAAGTATACTCTAATTTATTAGGACTTCAGGTTCTTGATAATATTAGATGCATTACTTAAATTTATTTAGATTTTTGTATTTGTAGTAGTAAATATAAGTTGTTTTACATTATTAAAAATTATTATGGATAGCATTTTTCGCGGCTCCAAATCCAAAACAAAAGCGCCCATTCTTTTGTTATCACTGAATAGCTTACCCATTAAGCTTAGTAAGAGAGGCACAAAAGCTAGTATTTTATTTACAACATTTAGTATTACTAATACTACTAAGCCTACCAAGAAACCACTGCTATAATAGTGTGTAATTTGTATCTATTTCATTTGAAATCATCAACATGGTTAAAAACGCACGTTTTAGCGTCTAGCGATGAACTTCTACGGGCTGTTACTGGAAGAAAAAAGAGGTGTGCGTCTGTGCGTGTTGAGTTGACGTTACGGAGTCACTTGAAATGTAGACAGCGCTTTGTCTATCTTTCTTTCTGGTCTAAACTTGGGGATTGATGACTCATTTTTAAATTAATAAAGAATTTGTCCAACCTGATACTAAAATTAACAAAAATAAATTCACTTTTCTAACAGATTTTTTCTGTAGGAATTTGAGATAGTGAAATAATTAAAAAAATATCACGAAAATCTAAGGGATGTAATCTTGTTCTACAATACTCAGCACAAGATTATTAAGACCTAAATGTTAATAAATAATCGACCGGACCGCATGCCAAATTAGATTAATATAAATCATATTTGCTTATCATGAAACTTGATGTTTTGTAGTATATGCTATATAATCCCCGGCGTCAACATATCGAACGACGTGCAGTTTCGTAGTCACTTGGTAACGAAAGGGCAAATTTGCCTCTAAGAAACGCTGACGTGCCAGCAGTGCGGAACAGTATTTCATGCCGTCACACCGCTTGCAACTCTACAAGACGTAGGTTCGCCGCAAATGGAATACTGTTCCCACCTCTGGGCCGGGGCTCCCCAGTTCCAGCTCCTTCCATTTGATCGCATTCAGCGCAGAGCCGTTCGAATCGTCGGCAACCGAGCTCTTTCCGATCAGCTTGACTCACTGGCACTACGAAGAGATGTTGCGTATTTTATCGCAATAACCACGGGGAGTGCTCAAAGGAATTGTTTGGACTATTTCCAGCCGCACTATTTCACCATTGCGATACCAAAACTCGCAATACCATTCATTCCATGTGGATGACTGGCGGTCCACCAAGACATGAGCCTACTCCTTTTTAAAAGGCGGCCAACGAATCTGCCATTTCCCTGGTGTTGCAGTTGTTCATGGGCGGCGGTAATCACTTACCATCAAGTGAGCCGTATGCTCGTATGGCCCCCTCTCCTATAAAAATAAATATATATCGTATTTATAATTTAGTATTATAATTTTGATAGATTAATATATAATAGTGGAAAATTGTCCCCAAGTTTATGCAGTAAGTTGGTATGATTATTTACGGAACATTGAATTCAAGTTGTTGATTGTTACTAGCGATTCAACCGGCTTCGCACGGTTAATTTCTGAAACTCTACAGTAGTGCCACCTATCGTGTTCAATTTTGAATCTAATCCATCCAATGACCACCTCAAACACACACAAAATTTCATCAAAATCGTTCGAGCCCTTTTTGAGTTTTAGGAAACCTAACGGAAAACAATTGATTTTTATATATAGAGATTATATCGAACACAATTACTTCTAGATTTGTTAATTTATCACATCTTCCTAGTAGTGTCACCTGATCGGATGATATAAATGCATGAACGATTTTTATTACAGTTTTCACAGATAGATCTTGTGTTTATGGTGCTTATATTTGAGCGAACTTGAGCGGTTTCTTAACTAAACATCCCTGCAAAATCATCCATACATTTGGCCGTTTTGCAAATAATACTTATAATATCATCCAGTCTAAATTTCTGTCTCGATAGCGAAAGCACATGTGCACTCTCTTATTTATGACTCTTATAGTCCCACATGACCGGATAGAAATAAAGCGCAGGACCAACGACTTTACGTGCTTTCCGAGTCATGCGGGTGAAACCTCGCCTACTTCCTGACTACCAGCTGCTACTGAAAACTTCTTTACAAAACAAATCCAGTAACTGATTTTGGACTAAAACTTGATTTGAACCTGAGGTCACATGATGAGTAGTCGCGCTTATTACTTACACTTATTACTACTAAACCAATGAGGCAGTCAATTCATTTTCGTCACATACATACATCGCATCACATCGTGAATAAATCGCGGAAGACGTTAAGTTTAAGGCTATCTAAAAAAATTGAATATAATGTAAGAGAATAGTGATCTATTCAATCAGATCTCTAAATAATCAACCGTATTTCGTGACTGTAAAATTACAAATCACGTCCTCCTTTTGAAGATTAAATACTGTATAGTCATCAATAAATTTAATTCTCACCAATCAAGGTTAGTCGTCTTATTAGAATTCTAACAACATTTTTTTGTTACTACTAAGAACTTATAATAGCAGCAATTACAACTGTTGCCAACTTATTTAATTTTCTTTATATTTTGTCAAGTTTTTGGTAGATAAAAAAACATTGGTGTAGTTTATATTAGAGAAATTAAACTTACTTAGCAGTGGGAGATCGTAGTTTGTTTGTATCGATTTCATCGATCCAAATCGATGTTATTGGAGTTATAGAAAATGATGGTTTTAAACTAGCAAAATTTACGTGTCAGAAGTGAAATACAAGAAAATATTAATTACAGACTTTTTATTACTAGTTTTAATTTTAGGGTAAAAAAACGTTCCTAATTTAAAAACATTATAATTTAGTTTTAGTACAATATTTTGTTCAGGCACAAGTAGACATAGTGAGCATCCTTTTGTTATACCCAACTCCTTTATAATTTAAATAACTTATCTAAGATCTTAAAGTGAAACAGTGTCCGTGGATGGAAAATGATGGTTTTAAACTAGCAAAATTTACGTGTCAGAAGTGAAATACAAGAAAATTTTAATTATAGACTTTTTATTACTAGTTTTAATTCTAGGGTAAAAAAACGTTCCTAATTTAAAAAACATTATAATTTAGTTTTAGTACAATATTTTGTTCAGGCACAAGTAGACATAGTGAGCATCCTTTTGGTATACCCAACTCCTTTATAATTTAAATAACTTATCTAAGATCTTAAAGTGAAACAGTGTCCGTGGATGGAAAATTATGGTTTTAAACTAGCAAAATTTACGTGTCAGAAGTGAAATACAAGAAAATTTTAATTATAGACTTTTTATTACTAGTTTTAATTCTAGGGTAAAAAAACGTTTCTAATTTAAAAAACATTATAATTTAGTTTTAGTACAATATTTTGTTCAGGCACAAGTAGACATAGTGAGCATCCTTTTGGTATACCCAACTCCTTTATAATTTAAATAACTTATCTAAGATCTTAAAGTGAAACAGTATCCGTGGATGTCTTCGTCGCAATAATGTGGTACTCTCGTCGATCCAGTTCCTTAGTGCAGAAATTTTAGCGTAAACACCGGGATAATTGGGCCGAGCGCAGCCAAGACCCCAAGAGACAACTCCAGCCAACTTGCCGTCATACGCCATAGGACCTCCACTATCACCCTAAAATATAAAGGCTTATTCAGAAGAGATTCAAATTTCCAACAAGTAACCGTTACCGTGAAAGGCTATCAAAAGTTCACTGCTGAATATGTGACATTTTTGCCATTCTTGGCAGGTGGGTTTGCAACCGCATTTTTTATATGCTAGTTATTAAGAATATATTATTAAATAAATATATTAGATATTATTAAGAAGACGTTGCTGCCCATCTCCCGGTTTGCTTTCTGTCACCTTTTACGACACCTACGATATAGGGTAGTAGATATATTTACACAGACACTACGTGGTGACTAACTAGCTCTACAACAAGTAACATATTAATATATTTATTTATTTTTTATTTTATAGAATAGGGTGACAAACGAGCACACAATCCACCTGATGGTAAGTGGTTGCTGTGGTCCACGGACATCTACATCTATTCATATAATATAAACGCATCTGCATTTTGATTACGAATCAAAATGCAGATGCGTTTTCACACGTGAGGACTAAGATGGAACACCTAATTTCCAGTAAAAATGGTCTCCGGTTTTCTACAGTCACCATACGAAACACAACAGCATTTAAGCTACTATTTTACGCTGGTATTCTGTGAGAGCGTGGTCCTTCCCCGGTCGAGCCGACCCATTCGTGCTACAACTATAATCATAATGTCTTCCAGACCGAATTTCGGCCACGGCGGCCTGCCTCAACGGAGGCTAGCCATCAGCACAGGACAGGATTATAGTGCCCAAGTGTATGCGCAAGTGCGGGTGCACTCTCTATTCCCTCACTCTCATAATACGGTGGGACGGTAAACCGACACTACCGGAGAGAGATCAGGCGCAGGACCAACGGTTTTACGTGCTTTCTGAGGCAAGGGGGTGAGACACCGTCAACTTCCTGACTCCGGGCAACTAATGAGAATTTCTTGACGGAAAAACTCAATAATTAATTTTTGACCCGACCCGGAATAAAAAAAAACACTAGACCAACAAGGCAGTCACAACTACACTACTAATATAACTATAGCATGACTCTACCATGTAAAAAAATATAACAAAAAATTGCTGTCACAAGTTTTACGTGTTCAGCAGGTACTTTAATATATGCCTAAGTTGCTTGTTATAAGATAGCTTTAATGTTATAGTAATATAGTATCAATAAAGACTTATTATACACAAGTCGAAAAGATCTATATTTCAGCAGTAGCATCTTAAAGGTAGGCTATATGAATTAAGCGGGTATATATACTAAAGCCCGCTGCAATATATGTATTATAGCTGCAGTACGAATGGATGAATGGAGAAGGACCACGCTAGCACATAATATTAGTGGAGAATAGCAGCATAACGATGGTGTGTTTCATGTGGGGAGTGACCAAAAATAAATACCTTTAGTAATATTAAAGAAGAATTTCATCATCTAAGAGCATCTCAGCTTGTGACAAAAGGAAAAAAAGAGAAGAAAGCTGTGTTGTGCAGTGGGACGTATAAAAAGCTGTTTTTACTTACATTTTACTATTTGAGAAGACGTCAATATAATTTTAACTGATTAAATGTACTGTATTTGTAAGAGTGTATTAAAAATCTAAAGCAACAAGAATGTGCATGTGTATGAGGTGAAATCCTATTTTTATCGTAAAATATGTTAAATAAAAGTATTATATAAGTGAAAACTTGTAAATGGCCTTCATTTTTGTTGTAATTATATTACTTTTGTAAATTAGCTGTAAGTTTTGCAAGTAAATAAAAACTAAAATAAAATAATATATTTAATTTACCTGACAAGCATCTTTACCCCCTCCTGGAACTCCTGCGCATAACATTGTCGAAGTAATGCTATACATCGCGGAATAAGCGGCGCTGCAATCCTTCGAACTTACTGTTGGCACTAGTACCATTTGTAATGTAGACGGGTAGCCACCTCCTTCCTGGAAAATATATTTTATGCATTATGTTAAATAAAATGTATGTTTAAAATTCATTTAAAACAATAAACAATATTAACACTATTTCATCAACTCGTAACAATCACTAATGTGATCGCAATAACAGATATGTATTTCACATCTATGGTATCAAAATCCTGTCAGTCTAGATATTTTATTTTTGCATAAAAATAAATAGATTGTAAAACTTAACTTTTAATAAAAATCAAAAGCCGACTTCAAAATAGAAAAACATAATAATTTACATTCTGAATTCAATGCTGGGACCACAGAAATTCGTCCACAGAAAGTCATTATAATAAGACAATAGAAGTCACATATATGCATGACCTTGTCGCCGCTATGATGTTTTAACGAACATCATTCATCATATTGCGAGTTAGTTGCACGGGGAAACTCGTACGTGAATTAATGTTATTATAATGGTTAACTGCAGCATACTCAGTTGCAAAACTCATCTTGAACGTGTACCAGGCGGTCCCATAATGAACTGGCCTGATATAGTTCAACGCGGCATGTCGCTACATGTTGTGTTGCATTAAATAGTACGTTTATCGTGCACTTAATATAAGAAACATGCATCGACATGAAATTCTTAGTCTTAGTTTAACAGGCATTTGAATAACGAGAGTCGCGTATTTTTTCAAAATGTCGAAAACTGAGTATCGAAGTGTCATAAAGTTTCTGTTTAAAGAAGGTTTATCCCCTGCTCAAATAAAATAACGATTTGATGGCGTGTATAAGGAGTCTGCCCCCTCCTATAGTACAGTGAAAAATTGGGTGAAAGAGTTTCGCCTCGGGAGAGAAACCGTCGAAGACTTTGGCCACGACGGTCGACCTGTGGAAGTGCTCACTCCCGAAACGATTGCTCTTATCGAAGAGGAGGTTCTGAGTGACCGCCGTTTGAAGATTAGAGAAATTGCAGCAAGGATTGGGCTCTCTAAGAGTACCGTTCATCGCGCGATCCATGAACATCTTCACATGAAAAAAGTGAGTGCAAGATGGGTACCGAAACTTCTTTCAGCGGTACAGAAACAGGAAAGAGTGCGCTGCGCTTCGGAGTTTTTGGATCTTTGTGGCGAAAATCTAAAGACTGTAATCGAGCGGCTAGTGACTGGTGATGAAACTATGATCTTGTATTATGATCCACAAAGCAAGAACGAGTCAATGGAATGGCGTTATAAGGGTGAACAGCCCCCTAGAAAGACAAAGGTGCAACAATCGACTAATAAACTGATGTGCACAATATTTTGGGATTTTCAAGGCATTTTGATGGTGGATTTTAAAGAACGTAATACAGTCGTGAACGGCAAATATTATGCTTCTTTAATATGTAAATTACGAGACAAGATAAAGGAAAAACGAAGAGGCAAGCTGTCTAAAGGTGTCCTGTTGCTCCATGACAACGCCCCTGTTCATACCGCTGGTGTTTCGAAGGATGCAGTTCGTCAATGCGGATTCACAGAAGTTCAACATCCACCTTACAGTCCAGACATGGCCCCGTCCGACTATTATTTATTTCCAAATTTAAAGCGGGACTTACTAGGAAGAAAATTTTCAAGCGATGAAGAGTTGCAGGCGGCCGTCTTCAGTCATTTTGAGGATAAAAAATGTGATTATTTTTATAAAGGTTTAGAGATGTTGATTCACAGATGTCAGAAGTGTGTTAGTATTCATGGTGATTATATTGAAAAATAAAATTGGTTTCGTTTCATTTCCTTCATTGGTTCATAGTTAGGCCAATTCATTATGGGACCGCCTACGTAATTCAACTAAAAAAGGCATAAAACTTCATCGGTAAATTGATTATTTTCTAATTATCATTGTTTTAACTAATTTACAATTAGATGAATACTTTACTATTATATTTACCTTTGTAAACTCACTTATTTCTCTTCGAATTGCACAATTACCATTGCTGCTTTTGTTTTTACCATAATACGTGATGCACGATACATAACAAACTTGCCAAGCAGTGTAATGTGAAACATTAGATATCATTGTGCATTGCGTGTGTGGTTGCACGATAGTGATGTAACCCTATCATTAATTCGAAAACGGTACGGTGCGGGTTATATCGATGTTTGTATAAAAAATATTATTCAGAATTTCGAACGTAAAAACTCAATGACATTTGAACGTAAAATATTTATAATAATAATAATAATTATACAATAATTTCATTAAGAATGTAATTATTTGTTTAAGTTTGCGTATTAATGTCTACAAATGTTTAGCATGCACATAGATGTAAAGAAAAAGTGGTCACGGCTGCCTGCCTCAACGGAGACTAGCCATCGGCGCAGGACGGGATTATAGTGCCCAAGTGTATGCGCAAGCACAGGTGCACTCTCCATTCCCTTACTCTCAAAATCCGATGGGACGGTAAACCGACACGACCGGAGAGAGATCAGGCGCAGGACCAACAGCTTTACGTGCTTTCCGTGGCACCGGGGTGAAACACCGCCAACTTCCTGACTCCGGGCAACTACTGAGAATTTCTTGACGGAAAAACTCAATAATTAATTTTGTGGTCCTCATAGTCAGCAGTCGCACTACTGCAACCACTAGACCAACGAGGCAGTCGAGGCAAAAGGATAGATAAGGGTAATACACAGTTGACGACATTGTAAATATCATAAAGAAACAAAAATAGACTCACCACTCTGTTTGTTTAATTTATTTCTATGTTCATATCAGTCTAACTTAATTATTTCGTAAGTGTGCCTACGTTTAACCTCGATTAATTAAGTAATCTGACTGTTAATAGGTAGCTTGATTTTAAATAATAAGTTATTCATTCTGAAGTATCAATACTGTTAAATATTAAAAAATAATATATATCTGTGTTCCTCTTTGCTACTTGTAATCCTCTTCAATATAATATAAAAAGAATATCCTAACCTTTAAATATGTTTTTCAATCCCAAGTATTGTTTACAGGGACCCTCACACATTGAAAGTGCTTGAAGTGATGTAACATTATAAATATATTGGAGTCAAATGCAGCGTAATTACTATAAATTAAAGTTCATAATAGATAGTGCCCTATACAATTCACCGATGTGTAGCAAGTGTTAAGATGTGGCAATATCGGTTTTGGAAACAATCGAGCGCTAATTTATTTCTATGTTACCATTTTCATATTATTGTCTTGTTACTACGATTTCTCTGGCTAAGAAATAGTGTATAGAATATTTAAAGACCCTACTTCAGAATGTGAAATTGTTTTATTCGTTCTATTTCTTTTAATTTTGCTTTAATTTTTATTAATATTTAACTTCTAATCCTTTTGAGTAGACTTAAGAATATCATAATCCCAATGTCTTCTAAATAGTTACATTAAAACTATACCCCTATTGATTTTTCTGCCAAATTTATTATGCACCACCCCTTTCATAAAAATTAATCGTCAAAGTCAATCAAAAACATCACTATTGTCAAAGCTCACGTGATGGCTTACACACAAAACAACAAACAGTCGAATTCTAAAATTCCTTTTTTTTTTAATCTGTTAACAATCGTCTTTCATCTTAGGCCATGTTATTTACCAGGAATTTAGCGATAATCGCCTACAACAACACTTAAGGAATGGAACAGCGTCAGAGACTATATTGCGCTGCGGGTACACGGCAATTTTATATTTTGATAAACAAAGATAGTGTCAGAAATTTACTTACTCTAAGGTTTCCCCATCCAGTAACCTTTGCAATATCGCCGTCTTGAATTTCCTGTCCTTGTTTCAGCATTTCAATAGGTGCAACACCTGCCCTAAACTGAATAGACTTTGTTAGCCAAAGTAATGCTACGTCGCTATCCATATTCAAATATGTAAAATTAGGATGCCATATCAAATCACCAACTGGATAAAGTTCACCGCCTCTTTGAGTGGAAGAAGAACCAACGCGAACTAAATAGTCTCGTGGAATAGTACTGAAATCAAAGGTTTTGAAATAAATACTCTAATTTATTGACTGGGTAATTTTTTTATTCGTCACAAGATGCTAGAATTTGATAACATATTATAGACAATGTCTAAGGCTAATTAAGAATAACCGATCATTATAAAAATACTTTTAGTTTAAAAATTTACATCTTTAACAGTAAAATATAGTTCCAGAAGTACTATAATACAGGTAAATTGACATTACAGATTCATACTATAATTGAGACAATACTTCTTATAGATACGATCAGAAAAACAACTGATTGATTTGGCGTCAATCAACATAAAAATAACGAAAGTGGCAAAAATGAAAGTCTCTTGTATAATTCAAAATTAACAAAAAAGGAAATAAAAATATACAAGTCATAATGTGCGATACTTATATATTTTAATTTTAGTAAGAAGCTATTTAAACTGAAAATATAATAGAAGTATCATCTAAAAAAATTTAAAGTAAAAGTTGCATACTCACTCAATGACACAATGTGCTGCGGTTATAATTATATCATTCGCAATAATAGATCCTCCACATGAGTGTCTACCTCTCTTAAATAACGAAACTTGATACGGAGCCTCTGTAATATCTATGTCCTCGCCACCAACAATTCTGACATCTTCTATGGTTTTGGTCGTAGAAAGTGATACTTAAAAATATATTGATTTTGTTATATTTAAACAGTACATATAAATTATATGGATTTAATCGTGTTTAATTTTAAACATTGTAATTCTTGATGTTTCGGGTGCTTAATCGCATCTATGTCCAAGGGCCAACCATAGTGTTCGTTATCCTGATGTCTGATTCAATTAAGTAGCCAGGGTTAACTATATCATCAATACGTTTTAATGCGTATTAGATCTATGCTGCAGCTATCTTGAGGTTATAGCACAAATGAGTCTACTGGATAACGATGCTCTCATAGAATACCAGCGTGAAACAGCGGTTTAATGCTGCTGTATTCGGTATGGTGAAACCGGAGACCCTTTTTACTGGAAACGAGGCATTCCATCTTAAATCTCAAGAGTGACAACGATCTCCATTTTGATACATTAGCGAGGATAGATGTAGTCGTAAATGGGACCCAGCATCCTTATATTGTCAGATGGATTGTGTTTTCGTTTGCCATCATTATTTTCTAAAAAAATTCAACTGCTTTATTCCCCTTAAATTACAAATTATTATATTTTTTGCAGTATATACATTAAAAAAAAGTTATTGGACTCTATCATCACTGTACTGCGAGTATAAGTTTATAAAAGTTGTTATTAAAACAAAATTACTTACCTACTACACCAAAAGCAGTAAAAATCAACGACAAATACAGGTACATGGTGTAGTAGTCACAATCACTTCTTGGCAGTGCCTCGTTTAACGAAAGTATATTTATACCTTAAAGTAACAAAAAATATTGGGTCAATATAACTATCAACGATAATAATAAACCTTCACATGAATTCACCCGCAATGACAGATAAGAGATTCAGAGATAATATTTGTAATTATTGTGAATGGAGTGTGTGATAAGCTGAACAACTTTGTGAGTTTTGTGATATAACGTACTCGTATAACAACATTGATATAAATTTGATAAGAAGCAATTCAAGTCTTGAGCATCAATAATATAATTAATTACGCATTTTACATTTTTAAGTTATAAAAACTTATGATATATACATAAATTTATAGTTTAACCCTTCGATCCCATTGAGTTACAATACCTATAGAGTCACAAACAGACAAATAAAATGTCCGCGCCAAAACTCGGCGCACGCTGCGAAGTGCGCAGAGTTTTTGTTTAGTTGTAAGGCGACCACAATCCTCGTACAACGTCCGCGATGCCAAAGTGTTCGGTGATTTCCTGCCCAAATAACAGCAGACACGTGCGAAAAAAGGATGGTGTTTCATATTTTAGGTAAGTATCATACCAAATTTACGTATTTATGTATCCACAGTGCATGTTTTCATTTAAATTTCAATAATTTTCATTTTATTAGCAAACTAAATCACTCACCGCCGACCGCGCGGCGCCGCGATAACGTGCCCTTGAGTGAATGATGATGACATTGCATACGAGCGACTTTGAACATTGTACAAGCAGGTTAACGTCTAAATTCGAGCAAATGTCATTTTGAACTATATAATATCAAAATATATAGGTATATGGAACGGCGCTCGGACATTTTTTGAGTATTGTCAGTTAGAGATTGTGACTCTATAGGTATTGTAACTCAATGTTCGATCCCCATAAAATTCCCATGCAATCGCATGCGTCCGTCAAATCCCGAGCGGTCGCATGCGACCGCATCCACCCACAGCATTTTAAACAACTAAAACTTATATTTAGGGACTACTTTTCGATGAAAAAGTTCGAAATTATTAAATCCTGTAGTCCAAACAAAAGTCAATTACTCTATGTATTTTTATCATTATTCTATTGTCAATTTACGACATATTAAAACATAAAACACAGCACTTTTAATCATAAAAAATTTTCTATAAAGACGATTGGCATTAAATAATCTATACAAAATTCTCTATATTGTGGTCTAAACAAATCAATTACTATATAGATTTTTATTTTTAATTTACCATAAAATTGCGCCATTTTCGTATTGTCGGCAAATGTCATAAATTGACAGTAGAATAAAAATAAAAATACATTAGATTAGATGAAGATTAGAGTAACTAACTTTTGCTTACATCACAGGATAAAAAAAATTGTATAGATTCTATAATGCTATACTTCTTCATTGAAAATTAGTCTCTAAATATAAGTAATTATGGGTTAAAGTACTGTGGGAGGGTGCGGTTGGATCCGACCGCTTGAATTTTGACGGAACATCGCCTTGGTCGGATCCGACCGTGTGCCCATTGAAAGGATAAGGGTGATGAATAGGCATACAATCTACAAGATGGCAAATGGCTGCCTTGATCCATAGACATCCACATCTATCCTTGATTAAGGATCAAAATTCAGATGCGTGGTCACCCCTGAGGACTAAGATGGAATGCCTCGTATCTAGTAAAAAGGGTTTCCTTTTCTTTACACTCACTACACGAAACACAGCAACTTTAAGCTGCATTTTTATGCTGCGCTGGTATTATGTGCGTGGCTCTCACAGAATATCAGCCTCCTTTACGGATCAAGCCGACACATTTGTGCTACAACTATTCTACTAACATAGCTTTAGTATGGCTCTACCACTTTAAAACAAACTCTCCCTACTGCGTAAAAAATATAAATATTTTTTTTTACCCGACTGCTCCGAAAAAAGTATAATATTTTTAATTTTGTACATTTATACTTTCCCTTGTAAACACTTATAGCCTTTAAAGTGGCACCCTTGTACCTGTAAGCGAAGTATAGAGCGGCATCCCACTAGATGGAGTAACAAACTGGTAAGAGATGCAGTCGGTAGATACAGGTGACTCAGAACCATGTTTTGTTGCATTCGTTAGGAGAGGTCTATGTTTTTTTATAGGATAGGGTGACAAACGAGCACACAGTCCACCTGATGGTAAGTGGTTGCTATGGCCCATAGACATCTACATCTATACTCGATTACGAATCAAAATGCAGATGCGTTGTCACCCGTGAGGACTAAGATGGAATGCCTCGTTTCCAGTAAAAAGGGTCTCCGGTTCTCTACACTCACCATACGAAATACAGCAGCATTAAGCTACATGTATTCTGTGAGAGCGTGGTCCTACCCCGGTCGAGCCGACCCATTCATGCTACAACTATACTACTAATATAACTGCAGCATGGCTCTACCACGTATAAATGTATATATCAGCTATGTTCAGCAGTAAAATCATGATAGACTGTAATGATTTGTGACAATAACGATGATAGCATATACGGTTTGACTGAAAAGTGTTACATTTGTTAGTGTAAACTACATCTCCATGTCTGGAGTGTCCGAATTTTTATATCTGCGAAACGAGTACGGCGGTTGAAAAGACCGTTGTATATGGTCGTTGCTTCAAACACATTTTATCACATGTGTTTTTATATAGTATTATTATAAATTGGCTAAACACATCGGTAGTATGAAGTGGTTGAGGATCAAGCACGTATCTCAAATCACCCAGAACTCAACGTTGACACAAGGTTCTCAAATGACAGCGTCGCCTTTCGATGCCTTTTAACTGTTAACCAGTTAGGCATTTACAGATTCATAGAAGTTCGAGTGGCAGCCCTACTAGATGGACGGAAGAATTTGTTATTATAAAAAACCCAACGCGCCAGTGAACTTATCTAGGTAAATATTATTTTTTGTAGAATAAGGGTGACAACCGAGCACATAGTCCCATCCGATGACACGTGCATGTTGTAACCCATAGATGAATCTATCCTAGATTAAGAATCAAAATGCAGATGCGTTCATTCGCAATAAAAAGTTTCTCCAGTTATCTACGCTTACTATACAAAACAAAGCAGCATTAAGCTGCTATTTCTTGCTGATATTCTGTGAAAGCGTGGTTCTTCCACGTTAGAACCAACTAATATGTGCTACAAATATATAACTGCAGCAGCATGGCCTTACCACGTGCATGTAATTAAACAATAAATATTTACTCACAACAATTTTCCGTTATGACTAGAGCGTGTTTAAATTATGATAAGTAATGTAATTGTAATAGCTGACGTAAAATTCTGAATAATGAAGTCAATGTCAGCTATAAAGTTCAAGAAATCTAAATAAACCTTTAACAAGGTTAAACAAAATTGACGATTCTGAAAAATGAAACTTATTCATGACCTACAGCGATATCTTAATTCTATAGTACTACTGACACAATTTCTTTTGATAATTATACAAAATTTAATTCGTAGGTGCTGCCAGTCGTTCTAGACTGCATTTGAAACCGAGTGGAAAACAAGTTCTTAAATTTTCTCAGAAACTCCTTAATTCCTTACTCTATGACGGCACTACTCCGGATGTTAGAGCAAAAGTACGGTGGTCCGGTTCTTGAAGAAAGGCGACAAGGCCTTATTAGAGAACTATAGATCGAATACACTTTTGAGCTGCGTTTTCGTCTTTTTTTTGAGAGTTATTATGAATCGTTACTCACGCAGAATCGATGACTTTCATCCAAGCGAATAAGTCTGTTTCTGAAAAGGCTTTTTCAGTACCGGACCAACACACCAGACCAGACCACATGAATACTCTTCGTAAATTGTAAAAAAGAAATAAGAATACACTCTACCACTTTTTCTTGCGTATGTAAATTATGAGTGAGCCCTTGATTAATTGATTTACCGGTGCCAAAAAGACTATTGGTATATCGAAGTGCTGAAGTATTTGTAAAGTAGGGTAGAATAATATTTACATCGGCAGATAGATGTAAGACAGGTAAGCTATATCCCCGAAACGTTTTACTGCTGCATTGTAAGATAATTTCATGCTGCTGGACTGGAGAGGATACTGTATTAACATTACACCTTCATTTAACCACGATAAATTCCTTATGGCAGAATCGCTGAAGAACTTTAGTACTACCCACCACCACTCTTCACCAATGACCACTCTCTATGGATAGTGTCTTTTAACGGATCGGTCTTAAAATGAACATAGACAAAACAAAGGTCTTTGTAACGTCCATGTCTCATCTATGCCGGTAATTGTTGTTAGAAATTCCGATTCCGATTAGGTAATTTCCACCTCAATCAATACATACATAATGACTTATTAACGGGAACTACTTTTGCTATTTCACATGTTTTAAAAGTTGGTGGAATTTCTTTTGTCTCTACGCCTTTATTACAATACAATCCGGATTCGATCTTTTGAACTGTATTTCATATTATATTTTTATATTAAGTAGACGTAATAAGCTGTTATTCTAAAGTGACTCTAGGAAAAAAGGCACAGTCTTCTATAAACACTCACGCCTGTCACCCAGAGGGGTAGGCAGAGACTACAGACTTCCATTTGGCACGATCCTGACACACCTCTCTTGCCTCCTTCACATCCATACACCTCCGCATACATGCTCGTCGGTTAAGGGCCCCTAATTTGGCCCGTTTTCAATAAATCGCCAATTTGGTCGATAAACTTTTTTCTAGGGCGTCCCTTTCCGACTCTGCCATTCACTTCTGCACCATAAATTTTCTTTGTCACTCTTTCCTCATTCATTATTTCCACATAACCAAACCACCGAAGCATTCCTTACTTAATACTGGTCACCACATCATCTTGCAAACCACACTCTTCTCTTATTACACAATTTCTTACCCTGTCATTCAGATTCAGCCCTAACATACTCCTTAACGACCGCATTTCTACTGCGTTTATTCTACTTTCGTGCTTCTTCTGCCACACCCAACTTTCACTACCATACGTTAAAATAGGGACCAACACAGCATTGTGAAATGCCATACGTGCCTTTTTCGACACATTTTGACTCTTCACAATAGAGTGCAAGGCCTCATTTACTCTATTTCCCGCATTCACTCGTCGTTCCTTATCATATCTCCCATCCCTGCTAAATACGCAGCCCAAATATACAAATTCATCTACTTGCCCGATCAACTCCCCTTCTATTCTTATTTCACAAATCGTTTTACTTTCTTCTCTTTCAAAAACCATAACCTTCGTCTTACTTGCGTTCACTTTCATACCCCTTTCTTTTAATGATCCGTTCATTAATGTAACCATCATTTGCAACTCGGCCGCCGACGACGCAAGAATAACTTGATCATCGGCGTACAAAAGGCATTTGACGGTTAACTCACCCATTCTTAATCCGCATTCTTCAACTTTCAAATTTTGCAAACAACTGTCCATAAATAGGTTGAACAGCCACGAGGAAGCCACACAGCCCTGTCTGACACCTTTATGGGTGTCAAACCAGTCCGAGTAGACCCCGTTGATCCTAACACAAGGACTAGAGTCCCTATAAAGAGACTCCAATGCTCGTATCAAGCCAGCGCTCAACCCAAATGAGTTCAGTGTTTGCCATAGCAAATCCCTATCCAGAGTGGATAGGGATAGGCCTTTTCCAAGTCCATGAACGCACAAAAAACCTTTTGGTTTTTAGCCAGAAACTTCTCCGCGATCATGCGCATGGAAAAGACTTGAACTGTACATACCCATTCCCTTTCTAAATCCCGCTTGCACATCCCAAATTTTTCCATCAGTTTCTTTCATGACCCTTTCAATCAGTACCTTAGTATACAGTTTTCCCACAATGCTAAGAAGGCTGATGCCACGGTAGTTTTTACAGTCTTGCTGCGACCCTCTTCCCTTATACACTGGGACTATCACGGCTTTTAAATTAAACAAGGTGTGCAGCAGGCCTGCCACCACTTCCTCTCCAGCTCTTAGAATTTCGAGTGAAACTCTATCATATCCGGCAGCCCTACCTGCTTTCATGCTTTTCATTGCTTTCATTATTTCATCTATACTTATCTCGCTACCTTTTTCCTCTTCTTTCGGTGTTTCTACTTCACTTAGTACACACGTTGTCTCCTCACTCAGAAACACGCTTTCAAAATATCCCTTCCATCTCTTTAAACTCAACACTTCATCATTCAGAATATAGCCATTCTTGTCTCTTATATCATTCATCATAGGCTGTTTTGAATGTCCCCTGGCAGTTCTTACAAGTTTCCCGAACATTTTAATATTTACCTGGAAGTTATCCGATATTCTTCTATCATTCTTATACGTTCTTTCTTGCTTTTTTCTTTCAAGTACTTCTTTTACTCTCTTATTAAGATGTCTAAATACTGCCTTTTTTCTTTCAATATCACCATTCGTACCGCTAGAATTACCAGCCTTTGTTACTAGTAAATCTAGCCATGCTCTCTTCTTTGCTTCAACTTCCATACGTATCTCATCATCCCACCATAACGTATTATTTTTCCTTTCATTCTTTCTCTTACTAACACCACATACTTCGGTAGCTGCATCCACTAAACCTTTCTTTACATTTTGCTATATATTCTCCAAGTCTAACTCCTTCATACATAATTCATCCAAACCACTTACATTTTCTTTCAGTCTACATTTGAACTTGTTTTTATCACTTTCATCTTGTAACCTTTCTGTTCTAATACGCTGTAACGTAGTGGTAGGCACAGACGATCGATGGCGCCAACGCCTGAATAGACCATTAATTCGGCATAAAACTAAATAATGATCCGTTCCTACGTTAGAACCCCAGTAAACCCTCGTATCTACCACTGCGCCCCTCAATCTTTCATCCACAATTATGAAATCTATCATGCTTCTATCCTCACCTCTTTCCCAAGTATACATGTGAATACACTTGTGGCGAAAGCAAGTGTTCGTCACAAAAAGATTCTTTTCTATACATATTACGGTGAGGAGACTTTCACCATTCTCATTTATACTTTCATCACCAAACGTTCCCAATATCTTTTCAAAACCAAGCCTCCTCACCCCAACCCTTCCATTAAAATCTCCTAGCATAATAAAATTTTCATTTCCCTTACACTTCATTAACACCATCCTTACCATTTCCCAAAACTGCTCTCGGATATAAGTGAGCTTAGTCATGTCTGGGGCGTAGACCCCTAACACTAACAACTTCTTTAAGCCCACCTTCATTCGTATCCATAGCAGTCTTGGGCTTACACATTCATACTCTTTCACACATTGGCCCATTCTTTCTGAAAGGATGATACCTACTCCCTGGCATGCCCGCTCGATCTCGTCTACACCGGACCAGTATGCGGTATACATGCCATGTGTAGTGACATACTTTTTTTTTTTTTGCGGATGGAAAATCATCTAATGACGCCTTTCGCTCTGGGTGGAGCGTAAGGGAGTGTCAGACTTTTACTGACTAAAAACCATCCATGTTCCTTCAGTGCCCTTACGTTCCGGAGCCGCGGTATCTCTTTCGAACAGCCCGCAGCCGTGTAGTGACATCCTTCCCCTTCCTTTTCGTCTCATTTACGCATAACTCATCTATTCCTCTATCATACATCATATCGCATACTTCATCCATTTTATCATTCATTGCCCCACATACATTCAACGTAGCCAGACGGGCCTCTGCAATCCACTTTTCGCCTCTCCGGGAGACGGAACGTGACGGGTGGCGAACCTCGTCGCCGGTTTTCCTCCCGGAGATTCTTCGCACCCCTGCCCCATTAAAGGGGCGCCGGGAACTCTATAGTAGTAGGGATAATATTATATGAAAATTAAAATTATACAACAATCCATCGCCTACAACAAAACTATAAAAGTATTTAATACATATTAGGTAATAATCGTAATACTATACTGACGTAAAATTCTGAAAAATGAAGTCAATGTCAGCTCTAAAGTTCAAGAAATCTAAATAAACCTTCAACGAGGTTACAATAAATAAATAATTCTGAAAAATAGAACTCATTCGTGGCCTACACTGCATATCATAATTCTGATTAGGTACTACTGATACATAAACGTTAATTTAAATAACAACACAAAATTTATTTTATTAAATAAGGATTTTTTTAAAAAATATCAATAAAAAGGTGCTGAATTGTAAGTAAATATGAGTTTAATTGGAGAAAGTACAAGGCATAGGTACATAATATGGACAAAAAAAAACAATTATATCCAAGTATTAAATTAGAAAGCCATCGCAGCTCTACTGTGCAAACATTTCAGCATTTCCGTATATTGACAGTCAACTTGATACCGCTACAGGGACTACAGCACCGTCCAAATTATGACGGAATTAAAGGCTTTTTCATAGTCCACATATGCATGGCAAAATGGCAGATTGTACTCCTCAGTCTTCTGTACAGGGTATGTATGTGGTCTATGGCACTGAAGCCTTTTCGGAAACCGGCTTGTTCGGGACGCTCGAAGTCGTAGAGTCTGCGTGCGAAACCATTTGTAATGACTATCAAAAACAGCAGGTAGACGCGGCTCAGAGAGGAAATCGGTATGTAGTTCTTCAAGAGAACGTTGTCGCCTTTCTTGAAGAACAACACCACCGCACTTTAGCTAAACGCCTCCAGAGTAGTGCCACCATGGAAGACGGAATTAAGCTTCTGAAGGACTTTAAGTACCGGTTTAAGTACCCGCTTTCAGAAGCTCCGCTGTAATTACATCCTCGCCTGAGGCCTTGCGCTTTTTAATGTGATGAAGAGCCATTCTAATCTCGCTCAGACTGACGTCAAGGATATCATCGGAATAGTGTTGAATAAGACTTACTCACATCGTTGGAGCCACACACAAATGTGTGGCTCCAACGATGATGTGTACGCGTACAGGTGCCCATAGGACCTCTCAATCTCACTTAAAATCTCAGGTATCATGGAAACGATGCTGCCACACTCAGTCTTCAGCTTTGACGGTCAGCTCTTTCTAGCAGGCAGATCTCTGGCAGACTTTGGAGCACTGATTCCGATTGATCGCTTCTTCAATACAAACAGTATTAAAGTTACGTAAGTCCCGCCGCATGCATTTGGAGATCATTCTGTTCAATTTCCTGTACGCTGACAAATCTGTTGAAGACTACAGCTTCATTTCCCGTCTAACAGCCATGAGGTAAAGAGTGTGATTAGAGAGTTTTTGTGTTCTTCTGAGGCGGGTCTTGCAAAACTTAGGTCCGTCTGCATGGACAGTTTCCAGGAGCTTATCATTCATATCAACAAGTTGCCGGATTCGAGAATCATCCTGTCCTCCCTTGCTTTTCAGACCTCTAATAATGTTCTAGCGCAACTTGTCTATCTCTTCATCCAGCTCCAGGATTGGATCAGTGCCAAGTTGACTGTCGGTTTATTGAAGTGTTGAAGTGGTGATGTGTATAGTAGAACTACGATGGCTCCCCGAGTACAGAACCAGAACCCATCCAACTACAGAAAAGTGTAAGACAGCGTTGTATTATATCCCTGGTTATATCCTCGAAACTCTTCATAGCTGCATTTGAAGACGTTTTCAAGCTACTGAACTAAAAAGGATACGGTAACTTCAACAGCTAGTTTATCAATCACCTTAGATTTGCCAGGGATATACTCTTTATGGCAGAATTACTGGAGGAGCTAAGCACTACGTTCAATGTCCTCAATAGTGTCTCCCAACAGATAGGTCTTAAGATGAACATGGATATAACAAAGATCATGCTTAATACCCATGTCACACCTATTCCGGTAGTTGTTGGGAGCACTAAGCTCGAAGTTGTTGACGAGTACGTTTATCAACAGTGACAAATAGTCCGACTAGGTTAATCCAAATTCAACCGAGGGGTCAATCGTCGGATTCAATTCGGCTGGGCAGCGTTCGGGAAACTACGACACATTTTCTCGTCAGGTGTACCTCAAAACTTGAAAACTAGATTGTGCAACCAGCGCGTGTTGCCAGTGATTACTTATGGATCTGAGACGTGGTCCTTGACTGCTGACCGTATGAGGACGCTCATAGTTTCTTAGCGAGATATGGTGAGGGCTTTGCTCGTGGTGTATCTGCGAGATAAACTTAGAAATGAGGATATCCGCAGTAGAACCAGAGTGACCAACATAGCCCAACGGATTAGTTAACAGAAGTGGCAAATAGGCCAGCTATATAGCTCGAAGAACCGACAGCCGATGGGGAAAAAGGTTTTCGAGTGGCAGCTTCGTGCCTGTAGGCGTTGTGTGGGGCGACCCCCACTAGCAGGAAGTAGACGGATGCAGGTGGCTCAGGACCGAGCTTTGTGGCGTTCCTGGGAGGAGGTCTATGTTTAGCAGTGCACTTATGAAGTGCTGTAATAATGATAATGATGATTAAATTATAAATGGATGGTTTATGCGATACGAATAAAAGGTGAATTCTGCCCAGAGATTTGTTGTTCATTACTGCCCAAGTAATGAACAACAAATCTCTGTGTGTGCTGTACACATTTCGGAAATTAAAATCCTATGCTAAACCTTTTATTTATTTTTTTACTTTGTAAAAACAGTATAGATTACATCAGCCCGGTGATTGTAATCAAAAGTTTTAAACAGTAACTTAGTTTTAAATTCGTAGTAGTGACCCGAGACTTAGAACTCGTTCTGACAGGCCCGGAAATAAAGTAAATATGAATACAAATCAATGGCTTACATATTTTAGCAAAGATGGATGAATTGGGTCTATACTTAGCTGTAAATTATAGTCATTAATCGATGACTTATTACGTAAGTAGTAATAACTTTTATTATTTTCCATTTATCAAAAATTTTACTCGAAGGTTTTGACACGTAGGATGCAAGAGAAATCGGAAAGATTCTTATGGGAGGCACAATGCGGATTTAGACCTGGAAGAGGATTCACGGATCAAATGTTTTCTCTCCGCATGATCACGGATAAGCTTCTGAGTGTTAACCATTTGATAAGGTTATAAGGAAGAAAATGTGGGAACTGTTGCTGGGATATGGTGTGGATGGGCGATTGTTAAGGGCTGTGCAGTCACTTTACTATGACTGTAAAGCCTGTGTGCGGGTAGGGCATGACCTGTCACCCATGTTTAGCGTCCAAGCGGGCGTAAAACAGGGTTGTGTCATGTCTTCCTGGCTGTTCATACTGTATCTCGACAGCTGTTTACAGAAGCTGAAAGATAGCTGTTTGAGTGTAAAATTGGGTGACAAAAGTTAATTGTCTGCTGTATGCTGATGATGCACTGCTTATTGCACCATCAGAAGCAGAACTGCAGGCATTAGTCACGTGTATGAAAAAGGAATGTGAAATTAAAGGTCTCCGTTTGAATGCTAATAAAACTAAGGTTCTGGTATTTGAAAAGGACGAAGAGAGAACGAAATGTGAAATATGGGTAAATCAGGAATGTCTAGAACAGGTAAATGAAATTGTATACTTGGGGAGTGCTTTCAGCCGGGATGGAAGATGTGATTTAGATGTGGATAGGCGTGTCGCTGCCGGAAACAAAGTCAATGGTGCCCTGAATGCATAGTCAAAAGGCAAGGCGTGGTGAAGAGTGCACGCCTTGCAATACATAACGCAGTGTTGGTACCGACTTTGTTATACGGCAGCGAAACCTGGGTATGCCAGAAGAAGCATAAAAGCAAGTTTAATGCAGTGGAGATGCGATCTCTTCGTAAAATGTGTGGCGTTACCATAGCCGACCGAAAGCGAAACGAAGAGATTCGCAATATGGCAGGATTGAAAGATGACCTTATCACAAAAATTGATAGAGGCGTACTCCAATGGTTTGGGCACGTTGAACGAATGAGTGAAGACTGAATGGTGAAGAAAATATATAGAGCGAAAGTAAATATTAAAAGGTGTCGAGGTAGACCGAGACTAACTTTCGAAGACCATGTGAGCAAATTGCTCGAAGAGGGGAGGGTCAAGAGTACTCGGATACCTTGACGTGCATGTATGAAGAAGTTAATGAACCTGAAAGAAGCGAAAGAGGTATGTAAGGATCGTGACACTTGGCGATCTGTTCTCTCTGGCTACCCCGTTAGGGATTGTGCGTGAAGATAAGTAAGTAAGTAAGTATCAAAAATTGGCGGTATTCCATATAGCCCTGCGTTTTTATTACAATCCAATCCTTTTAGTTTCGTTAACAGTATGTCACCTTCTACAGTTGGATTTGATAGACACAATAAGCTTTCTTTCTTTAAAAATTGTGGTTTATCACAGCCGAAGTCCTTAATGCAACTGATAAAAAATAGAAACAAATAACTCGCATAGCAAGTTCAGTAAACTACCGGGGGTAGAAGATTATCCATTCCTCAAAGTTGTATAAGTAGTAATAAGTACACATATGGTTTGAAAAAACGAAGAAGAAATTTCAAGTATTTAAGAAGAGATGAATATTCTATTTGTAATAACTGAGTCATGTAAAAAACAATATTATCGTTATATTTTATGAATCAAAGTTGTATTAGGTACTTTTCCCTTTTAGATTTATCGATAATAGTTAACACCAACATACTCGTCTAATATTATACATATAATTTAATAATATGTAATAAGTGCTAATATTACTTAAATGTTTACTTGAAATTAAATGATGAACGAACTTACAGTCCTCCAAATGTTAAGTGGCTGCAGACGCCCTTGGGCACCCTACATTGTGACCCCTGAGGTCTTACATGGAATGAATATCTCACAGCCTATTATTATACTGGCTCTATATACGCCTGAGACCGTAAGATACCACTGCAATAACTGCTATTTGGTGGCAGAGGTAGATAAGAGATTGCTACCTATCTAGGCGGACTTTAGGCCAAATATAATAAATTGGTGTATGGTTTGAATTAAAAGTTATGTCTTTCTATTTCAAGCACTGCTGGTTGCCGGAAATAGGTAAGAGGAAGGTACCTGCTCAGTCGAACTACTACGGAGAAGAAGAGTTCCGCTACATTATAGATTAACTCATCAAGCATATAAGACCACAAAATACTTTTACTGAAATTAACCCTCAACTTAAGTAAAAATATCCACTATATATCGTCCCACGGGTATCGTAAGAGGTGACAGAGGGGAAAAAACTATAAGATAGGCAGCAGTATCTTGTTAATTACAACTAAACTATAAAAAACTGCAGCTGCCAACCCACTTGCCAAGTATAACAACTATGGAAATACTATGAGGTAATTTGTGGGAGAGGTTTAAGTTCTTGGACTTTTGATAGGCTATAATGAATGGTGGCTCACCACTGCAATCATTGCCGAATTTATATGTAAATATGAAGTTACAAAGTGTTTTTACATTGGGGTTATTTAACTCCTTGTTTATCAATATAGCCTGGAAACGATATGTGTTGTATATATCTCTTTTAAATTTTCTAGTTAACCACATTTGGTGGACAGTTATCACGTAAAAGACATATCGGGACTATGACTAAGGTATGTACCGTAAGCCAAAGAATCGTCCGAGCATTGTTTTAGAAGAGATCTTAACACGTTGAACGCCATGGGGGTCACCGGTGACCTCATCTGGTTTACTTTATTGCGCCATGGGGGTCACCGGTGACCTCAAGCGAGAGGCATATTCGAAATGTATTTTTGGGCCGCCGGTCACGCGTGTCGTACATTTCGTGTATGCGAGTGACCGCTTTGGCGCTATAGAGTAATCCTTTTCAAGGGGACGTGGCTACTTAGAAAATTTTAGGAAATATGTACAATATCCTTACGATTTTTGTAGATAAAATAAAAAAGCGACTAATTTCATGATACATGACTTTTAATCACATTAAATCTTAAAGCTATTACAATGCACATTATTAAAAATATAAAACAAACAATATAAACTTCAAATTAAAAAAAATGTCTTCTTACACAGGAAAAAATCCAGGAAATGCTACAAAAATTACCATTGAAATAAAAATGCAATCAGAAAAAATTAAATCAATAATTGACTAGAAAGAACTAAACATAACGATGGATCTTATTAAAACAGGATAAACAGATATGTGGGTTTCCATCACATTGAGCGCAAAAAGTATTAACCTTTTTAGCTTTATTTTTCGCCAATTTTCGTCCAAACTGCTTTACCATATCTTTGTAACAGTGTACACAAAATCGTCTAGTATTTCTCACTGTCCCAGTTTTTGTTAGCAACTCGTGCTTCAAACGTTTGGGTCTTGATACCGTTACTCCTGACTCAGTCTGCTGAGAATCTGACGAGCTTGTTAGATAGTCTACTAGAGATTTCCGAAACTCTACGATTGACATTTTTGTGTTCCTAGTTTCGGTAAACATAATCCATGCATTTACTACGGCAGTATTCAACAAAATCTCAATACCAAGTTTCCGGTACCACTTAATAGTTTTACGTAAGGGAGAAGAATACGACGACATTTGGTCGCTCATATCGACAGATCCTTTTGACTTATTATAATCTAAAATCACTTTCGGCTTAGTAATCTGTTTGCCCTTTTTGGCGATTGTTGACATTTTATCAGAATGTTTAGTAGAAAGCATCATCACGTCCCGCTTATCTTTCCATTTTAAAATTGTTATACCATCCTCGTTTTCCATGGCCATGAACTCTCCCTTTTGAAGTTTGGCTTCTACTACATCCTTAGGTAAACCTCTTCGGTTTTTCCTAATAGTCCCAATCAAGTGCGTTCGATGTTCCAGTAAATTGTAAGCCAACTCTAAGCTGGTGTACCAATTATCAGTTGCCAAAGTGTGGCCTTTGTTTAATATTTGGCTACAAAGAGACATTACCACTGATGTAGGCGTAGTATTTACGGTATCGATATTTTTACCGCCATACAACGATAATTTGCAGGTGTACCCGGGAATAGTACATAGTTTGAATAGCTTTAAACCATATTTATGGCGTTTACTTTTATTGTATTGTCTAAATACAATCCGCCCTCTGAATGGAACCTGACTTTCGTCGACACAGATGTTTTCTTTCGGTGAATAATACTTTTGAAACGTATTATTGACCATATCTATAATCGGTCTTATCTTAGAGATTCGATCAGATTTATTTGCGGTTTCATTATCACTAAAATGTAGGTACTGTAGGATTATTTCAAATCTATTGCGGCTCATGACGGTACGTGGAAATGTTTGTCCTAAGATTTTATCTTTGCTCCAGTAATAGCTTAACTTTGGGAGTCTCACAAGACCCATGTATAGGATAAGTCCAAAGAAACGTTTAATTTCATGTCTGTCTGTTGGCTTCCAAGCATGAGATCTTGATGAAGGTTTTACATTTCTCGATTCGCAGGATTGTAAGGCGAATAAGTTGGTCTGCTCTACAATCATATCGAAAATTTCATCAGACACTAAAAGACTATAAAAAGCTCCCGGGTCTGCTTCTTTTAATATAGTAGAAAATTCTTTGTTCATACCTGAAGTTTCGGTAAATGGTATAATAGATGGTTGTTGACGCCTAGGGCGTGACCATTTCTTTGACACACGATCTGAGGCGGTAATATTGGCTGTCACATAATTTCGAACGGAATCAGACTCACTCTCACTGTCGCTTTGGATGATTAAACGTCTTCGTTTTTTCGGAATATGCAACTGTTCTTCGTTTGAATCCGACAACTCTAGATCTGATTGATTATCTTGTTCATTCTGCTGTATAATGCTAGTCTCGAGTAATGTTAATGCCCGCAAATCTTCCTGTGTAAAATCAAAATCTTCCATGTCCACCTGTATTTCTTCAAAATTTTTACTGCTAAATATTTCCATTTTTAATTATTTATTGCAATGTTCATAATATTCAAGTTCACTGCACACAATATCACACTAATTAAGTACTTGACGAAAAGTATTACAGCAACATAGAACACTCACGTTTTCTCTTCATGGGCGCTAGCGCAGTACTGAGCGGGTGGGTGGCCGACGCGGTGACCGGCGTGGCGCCTTCGTAACGGAAACTATTTTTATTACTTTATAGCGCCATGGGGGGCACCGGTGACCTCAAGGGTTTTTTTTGTTATATTTACGGAACCCTATGGCAGATTCTTATGAAAAACAGTATACATACATATCTTGATTAAATACATAAATTACAAGTTTTTTTTTTTTTTTTACAAAAAACTTTTTTCTATAATGGCGTTTAACGTGTTAAGATGTCAATGTTATCAGATAATTCTCTTATTCCGCTACAAAATTTAAATATTTTGGGTAAAAATCTTAAAAAAATGGTCTGTGTTTGATTAAAAGAACTTTTATTTTAAATATTATTGGTAAAAAAAATAAGTCAAACAACGTAGCCAAGTTCTCTTTACAAAATAAATTTTAAATATTACTCGAGATGTATCACAACAATGTGATCACAATAACACGGGCCTAAATAAATGTTTCTGCCTTAGATCGGCACTACTTTCGTCAATCCAGTTCCTTAGCGCTGAAACTTTAGCGTACACTCCAGGGAAGCTAGGTCTTGCACATCCTAAGCCCCATGAGACAACTCCAGCTAATCTTCCTTTGTGTACCAAAGGACCACCGCTATCACCCTGGAAATAAAACAAAAATCTTTAAGCTATCAATGTGTTATAATAATATACATATAAATATGTAAGAATAATTTTCATGCGATATTTTAGAAACTATTCATCTTCATTAATTGAGAGTAAAAATAGCATCTACAGTTAGTTAGTCTCGCTAAAACTCAAAAATGGATCGATCGATTTTGATGAAATTTTTGTGCGATTTTAAAAGGGTCCTCTACATGGCTTAACCTATCCCATGAATCTTATATGAAAATTTCTATTGTGTAAGGTATTGTGTCTGTTTCGCGGACTAGGGACCTGTTAAATTTACATTTGAACTAGTAGGTGGCGCTATTGTCGAGATTCAAAAATCACCATCGCGAAGCCAAAGTGGATCGCTAGTAAGTATTACATATTTACTTATTTATTGTTAGTAATTATCTAATATGTACTAACATTAGTATTTATAATAATTATTTTCAACACTAAAAAAGATCAGATGGTTGCTTTTTTGAGTCTGTGAAAATGCAGAGTATGAACCTTAGTAGTAAAGATTATCTGAATAGATTTTATAAATAAAAATTACTTGGCAAGCATCCTTGCCTCCGTCGGGTAGTCCTGCACACATCATATTCGAAGTCACAGTGTAAGCAGGTGAATAAGCTTCATTGCATGCAACAGAATTTACTATTGGAACCAGCACCATTTGCAGTGTATATGGATTTCCACCACCTTCCTGCAAAAAATATTTATGTTACTAAGTTTCATTTAAATAGTATAAACAAAAGTTTTCAGTTTTTAGTCTTTATTAGAAATCGTAATCAAATTACTGAAAGAAGCGAATTAACACAAAGTCTATGAAACAAAGGTATATTATGTATCTTTTCATCATTCAACTAACCCTGAGATTTCCCCAACCAGACACCATAGTAATTTCACCATCCTGAAGCTCCTCATTGAGCTCAAGCATATCAATAGGAGCAACGCTTTCTGAATATTGCAGAGGCCTTGAAAGCCATAGCAGAGCAACATCACTATCCATTTCTGTGTAAGTAAAATTAGGATGCCACCTTAAATCTCCAACTGAATACAATTCTCCACCTCTTTGACTTGACGACGAGCCCACTCGTACTGTATAGTCTCTTGGACTTGTACTAGAATTAAGGTGTAAATGAAAGTTAAATTAAAAAAAAACTATTGGTATTGATATTTAAGAAAGGAAAAAATAAGTAATAAGTATTGCATTCAAAAATATGAAACGATTAACTTAAGCATTTAATTCATTAGTTCACAGAGATTCTGATCTAATGAATTGTGTAAATGTTTCAAAGTTATCTAAATATCTAAAAATTTGAATAAGAAATCATAACAATAGATGTTAATATCTCGATAAACGTAAAAATAATTTATAATGGATATGTCTACAAATTGCGCATTTACCCAGTGACACAATGTGCAGCTGTTAGAATAAGATCATTTGCAACAATGGAACCACCACAAGAGTGTAGCCCTCTTCTTACTAAGGACACTTGATATGGTGCCTTAGTAATATCTATGTCTTCGCCACCAACGATTCGTACGTCATCTTTCGTTTTCGTTGTTGGCAAAGACGCTGTAATAAAAGAAATGTTAGACTCTTGCTTTCCTTTAAAAAATATGCCATTTTTAGTATAGTTTGTAATGTTTACTATATACATATGTGATTAAACTAAATTAATTAGTCTATCTGTCGACGCGCTTAAATCCTTTGATACCACCCCTCGTCCAGTCTGGGAATTTCTTCTAACGTTTTAGTAAATTTATATGTTTATATCACAATCTATTAGATGCTGTGAGAATTTTTTGGCATTTCCCATAATAAACCTCTTACGGCACCCGTATGGTGAAATTGAGTGTTGGATTATCTCACCCTGCCACCACACGGTAAAGATGATAATATATGTAAATACTGTGGTGAAATCAAAAGTTAGGAATCTGAAGTTCACATACATTATCTAACTATGCCATATACCTAACCATACCATACCAAAACATGTAACTTGCGTATGTCTAAAAAAATAGGAAGTCAGGAGACGTGCATACTAAAATCTTGTTTTTATTAATAAAAAAAGATTATAAAAAGATATATAGAAAAAGAGATATATATATATATATATATATATATATATATATATATATATATATATATATATATATATATATATATATATATATATATATATATATATATAGACATCATTAACTTCAGAATCGATAACATTTCGAAAATAATATGTTTTTATATAACGGACGTGACAAAGGAACTTACAGTCCGCCGATGTTAAGTTGCTACTGCCCATGGACACCTGCATCCAACTTAATACAAAGATAGCTACAGATGACACTTAAGAACTAAGATGGAATGCCTTATAGCCTGTAATTATACTGGCTTTCAATTCCTTTCATATCTTCTTTTTTTAAAACGTTACTCCCACACTTGGATTCTTTCCTGTATCGTGGAGGCAGTTTACAAACACAAAAACCACAAGTTACAACATCCAGACCCGTAACTATTATTTGTTGGCCGTACAAATACTTGTTCCGTGCGGGATTCGAACCCGCGGCCTCCAGCGCAGCCACTCATTGCTAAGCCACTGCGCCACGGAGCCATCAACGTCGTAACACAACAGCCCGAGCACTGTCGTTTAGCGGCGGACATAATAATGTCCTCCAGACCGAATTTCGGTCACGGCGGCCAGCCTCAACGGAGTCTAGCCATCGGCGCAAGTGTATTGCGCAAGCACAGGTGCACTCGCTATTCCCTAACTCTCGTAATCCGATGGTACGGTAAACCGACACGACCGGGAGAGAGATCAGGCGCAGGAACAACGACTTTACGTGCTCTCCGAGGCACGGGGGTGAGACACCGCCAACTTCCTGACTCCGGGCAGCTACTGAGAATTTCTAGACAGAAAAACTCAATTATTGATTTTTTGGCCCGACCCGGGATTCAAATCCAAGACCTCATGATCAGCAGTCGCCCTACTACAGCCACTAGACCAACGAGGCAGTTACAGGTAAAAGGGTTACACCGTATTTATGGGGGTGTAAGAATGTCCACTACCCTATATGGGGTTAAGGATACCGTACAAGGCGGCAGAGGGAAAGTAACTAGGAGATGGGCAGCGGTGTCTTCCTAATAACAACTAGAAAATAAAACCTGTGGTTGGCAACCTATTATTTATATTGCCTAGGTTCAACAGCAAATTTCAATGGGATGTAATAATGTTGAAATTAAAGAAAGGTAAGATGGTGCTACCAAGACAAACCGCTAGGCAAAGAATGAGCTCCACCATCAGTAAAAAATATAAAGCAAAGTGTGCATATTTATTATTATTATTTATAAGAACATATTTGATAATAATTTATAAATTTATAGCGACATACGTGGGTATCACGGGTTTTACTTAATATAATTTAATCCTATACCTTTAAACGAGCAATTCTTATATATATATATATATATATATATATATATATATATATATATATATATATATATATATATATATATATATATTACAATAATTAAATAAAAAATATATAGTTTAAAAAATCAACAAATCCTGCTTTAACATTTAATTTCTAAAATAATATAAATTTTATTGCTGAAAATTAAGTGTTATTGTCAAACTTCAAATAAAATGTAAATGAGTACTTACCTACTGCAGCAAAAATAGTCACAAAAAACAGTAAACTGTACATGATGTTCTATTTTGCTGCAAGTACTGACTGCCATCTTTTATGATCAAACCATATTTATACCTAGGTGACAAAAATATTAGGTCAATAGTAATTATCAGTGATATAAGTGAACCTTCACATAAATTTAGTTACAATGACAGATAAAGATGAGATTTTAAGATAACAGTTATAATTGTTTTGAAAAGGGTACTTATTAAATTTTACCATCGAGTATACCTACTATCTCACATCATTATTAATGTTAAAAGGGCAATGTTTGGTACAAACGACGTTCAGGATTGTCGGTTTTGCTGATATAAGTATTCTTAAAGAATCCACCCTAGGGCAGATACTCGGAAAGGCGCCTCCGTCTATCCTCCCCCGACGGGGTGGAATATCCGAATTAAATTTTATTTGTTCTTCCGAATTTTCACCCCAAGTACAGTTTAACACATTTGCCGTTATTTTGCCGTTAACGTTACCGTAACAGCCTAATAAAGTGCACGCATTACGTATTGCATTTAAATCAAATTAAACTTCCATGTTTTAAATAATATTATTGAATTATATTAATACTATTTGATTTATAATTTCTGAAATGTGTCCAGGCAATTACCATCTATAATTTCATTATTGAGTAGACATAATTTGATATCCTGGATAAATTCGCCACTTTTAATGTACATTGGCAATCGTTTTTTAAAATTCTATTTATTGCTAACAGATGTGTAATCGAAAAATTGGGCGTTCTTTGCCAACATTTCAAAAACATTACGATTAAATGTTTGTCTCTAACTTTATTTTTAATTATTTTAGTCCAAGAATTGCAATGAATCAGCTGGTAATCCTGTGAGGTACTCCTTTTATTTCAACGTTGACCTTTCAAACAAGAACTATGTATATAATTTTATAGCTAATATTTACTATGTACGTTGAGCCAGTTTTATGACGTTTCTTTAAATAACTGTAAACAGCCTAGGGGGAATATCGGAAGAAAATAATATATACGAATTCCGATTATTCCCCACGTCTGAGGTAGAAAGACGGGCATGCGTTTCCGAGCATCCACCTTTGGGTGGATTCTTTAGCGTGGATAAACAGAATCACCCGAAAATCTGCTATGAAGCCTGGCTGTAAAGAATTACGAGTCGCTGCCGGAAACACACGAGTAATGCCGAACGTACCGGCGCCGTCCAGTCGCGGCGAAACGTCACGGTCACGGACACTTCGTATTCGTATGAAGAAGAGAAGTAAAGAAGTAATTGTGTTCTGTTGTATTGAGCGTCGGAGCGTTCTACTTGTCTTATTAATATTAACTTAAATATTGCAAATTTAGGCAAATATATGTAATGGAGCATAAAGTAACAGTTTATTTTACAGAAGTCTCAACTCTTTAATTGACAAAGGTGGCAACCATGATCTTCGTTTGTACTAAACGTGGCCTTTTCCCTGGAATATTTTCGGTGGAATATTGTTAAGTTACATTGAAGTAATATGTACTTACGTACTAGAACAGCTATCTCAAACAAAAAATGTGAGCTACTCTGTGTTCGCGCGGTTAGTTTTTTTATCATAGAATAAATATAGGTAGAATGATCCGTAGGTAATAGTAGATTATATTGTTAAATAGGTAAATTATATCGAGAAAAATATTTAAATTTTGTCATTTATTTTGTATATTATATTTGCGTATTTAATATAATCTTACATAATATTATATCACAATTACATTTCAATGATATTTTTATCTGAATATTTTAACCCTGCATGGGTCGCGCCCTAAAAACTGACGTAAGCGGTCGCGTGGAGTACAATTGTAATCCAAATAAAAATCAGAAAAAAAAACTGCAAATTAAGAATCAAAATGTATTTATTTCACTTTAAATGTAATGAAACTAGAAATATGTACCATACGGAATGAAATAAAAAAATATATCTTTTATTTTTTTTATAACTTAAATTTAAAAAAACTTTTATTAATTTGTAGGCAAAAATGGCACATTGATTTCTTAATGAGATCATAAATCATCTTAAGTAATTATCGCTAATCTAATCATTGTTCTTTAAACAAGAGGAACATATGTATTTGGAATGATCCGGACAAACGAATTTATTACATGCTGTGCATGATCGACGAGTGCTCTTATTGCGCGATCTTCCGCAGTCATAGCAGCGACCCAGTCTGCTAGTTGACGATAATGCCGAGGTACTTGGCTGATTTTCAGCTTGGGGAACTTCCAGAAAATCTTTTATTTTTAACACCAGACTTCGTGGTAATGTCTTTTGTTCCAATCTTCTGTGAGCTAATGGTTTCATCCATGCCAATGCCATGGAAATAAGAAAATCACGTCGTACTACCTTTGCAAATTTTTTGTTGGCAGTGTATATGCATAAAGCATTCAAAGCACTCAAATTGAGTAAATCGAAAAAAAACTGTTAGAGGCCATCATCTTGAATTTCTAGATACGTCGTATAACGAGGACATTTTGTCTACCGAATCAACACCATTCTTTATACGATTGTAGTACGTGATCATTTCGGGTGTTTTGTGATCTCCTGTACTGTTATCGATCGTCGCATCGTTATGCATTATAGACATGACGATTACTACTTTGTTGGACTTTGGTATATAAGATACCAACGTGCAGGGTGTATGAAAACCAAATTTTGAGGAATAAACTAAATTTCCTCGTGCCACACGAAACACCTTAGGAACTGCTCTTTTATCTTTTCTTACAGTGCCGACCATTGTAGTTTTGTTCTCGAAAAGTTGCTTTGCAACGTTTAGCGACGAAAACCAATTATCCATGGTAACATTGCGGTTTTTCCCAAGGATAGGTTGAACTACTCGCATCACTACGTCGGCCCGTTCATTGCTCACATGAAAAGGTCCCACGGGCTGCTTGCCGGCGTAAATCTCTAAATTGTATGTGTATGGGTAGTGAACGTCAACAAGGGCAAATATCTTAATCCCATACTTTGAGGGTTTGCTAGGTATGTACTGCCTAAAAGGCCACAAGCTGCTCGTACAATGTCATTTCTGTACTTGGAATGAAATATTGTTGAAATTTGATGATTAACATCTCAAAAACTTCACGTATTGCAGCTAATTTATCAATAATAACACGATCTTTGCGATCATTAATATCATCAAATCGTAGATTTCTTAGAAGAAATTTAAAACGTTGGACAGACATTGTTAAATAAATGGCATCGATTCCAGTGTGATTCCTTTGTTCAAATATTTGTTCACAACTGCTTCGGCCCAATTTCAACACACCTGCTAAATAAATAATACCGAGAAATGCCTTTACTTCAGAATAGAATCCGTCAATTTGGCATCACGTTCTCTGGCATATTTTGTTTAATGTGCTCGATCTTTATGTTAGTATATTTTACTATCAGATCAATTACAACGTCATCTAAGAAAAGAGATATACCATCCTCAGCAACACCTTTCTCCCGGGCGATTCCTTTTGGCCCTGGAAGTACAAAAACAATGTTGTGACTGCGAGTTCTTCCTCTATTCGATGGTGCACTCTTATTCCAGCGAGTATTATCCACACCAATGTAATACTCCTCGCAGCCAACTTGTGAGGAATCATCTTGTCCTAGTTCAGAAATTACGGTAGGTACCTCATTTGGAGTTTCTTCTTCTTGCTCAGATTCAGATTGGTGGTCCTGAACTTCCAGAAAATCTTCTTCATCGTTTGAGCTTGCGTCATCTTCCAAATCATCACTGCTATAATCTTCGTCAAGCCAAGATTCGATTTGAGCGATACGCTTTTCATCCATGATTGTTCTGTTGGGATAATTTACAAAAAAACCTTATCAATATAAAAGCTGTACATAAATAAACATATAACCGTTATGTACTAAAGTTAATTATTGCAAAATAATAGTTAAAATAAATAAAAACATCAAAATATAATTGCACAAAATACTCACGTAATAGGTCGCGTGGATTACAATAGTAATCCAGAGTATTTCACGGATTTCTTGTGACACAACCAGACGCGTCCGGCGCCCACGCTGCACTGAACGCGTCCTTTGGTTATTCAACTACAAGACCATGGCGCGCCGAAATAATCACGCAAAAGACTTTTCTTTTATTTTATATTTTATTACAGTGGATTACCATTGTAATCCACGCGACCACTGCAGGGTTAAGATGTGTCTATGTCAAATATAAAAAAAATACTAAATGTGTGTTTAACAAAACTTATTAACATAACATTTAAATTACAAATATATTTATTTAAATTAGAATAAGAAAAGTTCATAAATGCTGGGCACGCGAGAGTTAAAATTTATTCCTCTTTGACTTTGATGTGGAAACCTAAAAATAAAATAAAAGAATAATAAGCAGATTTAAACATGAAAAATTTAGCCTAATTATAATAACTTATATATGTTTCTACAAAAAAAATGTGTATAATAATATATTCGTCCTATAATTAAGTACCCACAGAAATGTCGCATCTGAACATATTAAATTCATAATCTATATTTCATGACACAAGATGGCGTCTTAGGAATAATTTGTTTTATTATTAATCTATAAAACTTTTTATTGATTAAGTATCTTATTAACCGATGAAAAGTAATTCCGTAGTTTTAACTGACATTTCTTGAATTATTTGTGCAATATCTAAGTACACACGATGGCATTTTTTATCAAGAGATTTTTTTAAATCAACACAACACGTGACAACTCTACAAGCGCCTAGCGAGCGACTAATTAAAGTGCGGTGTATGCACCGCAGTTGAGTGGAACATAGTAGCTGAATGCAGTGTCGCCTCTAGTACATAGTACGTAATAGCTCAATGTTAAGTTAAAAGATTTTTTATAAGATAGGGTGACAAACGAGCACACAGTGGTTGCTGCGGCCCATAGACACCTACATCTACCCTCGATTGCAAATAAAAGTGCAGATGCATTGTCACCCGTAAGGCCTAAGATGGAGTGCCTCGTTTCCAGTAAAAAGGGTCTCCAGTTCTCTACACTCACCATACGAAACACAGCAGCATTAAGCTACTATTGTACGCTGGTATTCTGTGAGAGCGTGGTCCTTCCCCGGTCGAGCCGACCCGTTTGTGCTACTATACTACTTATATAACTGCAGCATGGGTCTATCACGTATAAAAATTAATTCCTTGAATTAGTTTAAATAAATACTTGACCCTCAAAAGTTTTATTGTGATCATGCTTTACTTATTTCTACGTGTAAATTAAAACATAAGAATTAAATAAGCGGAGACAAAGTACCTACATTTTGATTCTTAATCGTGAATACGAGTATGCATTAAGTTACTTTTAAATGTATATGGGCTACAGCATTCAGCGTCCGCTAGACTGAGTGCCCGCTTGTCATAACATAACAGTAAGATATATCTTTAAATATGAACTAAACGTGTTCAAATGACTTTTGAAATTTGCACCAGCTGACAATTTGATGAAAAGGCTTGTTCATCAATAAATTTTAAAGGGATGAAAAATTATTCCGTTTGGTGCTCATACCTTTCCGTTTACAATATTGCATACAGTACGCTCTTTTTCAACTGAGGCATTTTTAAAGCAGTAGATTATAATATTGGTTTATTCTTCTATCTGATGCTCAAATTCTTCAAAGAAAACTTGATGATTATAGGTGTATATTTTTATGGATAATTCATAACGACCTTTAATGGATAAATAATAATATATCCTTATGAATTCTGTTTTATATTATAAAAAATATTATTAAATTTATCTAAAACATTTTCACTTTTAGGCAAATATCAACTTTTATTTCTCATCTACAATTTCCTTTGTGATCTTTGCCTATGAAATCACCCTTTTGTTGAACTATCGATGTTGAACTGTATTACCCGGGGATTATTTTTTTGAAACATCGCTTTATTTATAACCATGGACACTAAGAAAGTTAGTGATTTCCAATGTGAAAACATTGTGTCTCAAACATGGCCATATTATTCAAAATGTTTTAGTACTATGATTTCTGTACACTGAATGGTTTTTTGAAATTTTAATTAAGTGTACTAAACATAGTGTATGTTATGGGACTTTTTACTATAGTATTACGTAACAGTTGAGCCATGGTTGAGCCGTTAGAATAAATGTGTATCGTCCCGCTATCTATCATAGGAGCTAGGCAGTAGGCATAATCTTCCTTTTAGCAGCTACAAAACTTAAAATTTACTTTGTCGTGAGATTAAGAAATTTTATTATTCGATTTTGAATTATTCCTAACCGTTATTTTCTAAATTCATAGTTTTGACGTGACAACGTCTTATAAATTGGTTTGCCGGGTGACACTTCAAGAAACTGCGTTACGCTCCGCTCACGTTATGCGCTCACAATGAGAGCGAGTGAGAGGCACGCGTCCCTTCCACTCGGGCATGGTTAGCCCGCCTAAGAGCGAGAGAGACAGACATAAAAAGTGTTATTTCATCCTTCTTCCTACTATACGAATGAATATTCACATTAAAATTATTTTACCACTCAAAGTCGTTGTCACGTAAAACTTTCGCCCGTATACCGACTTTACAGGCAACCAATTTTTTATTTTAGTATAACATCCAACTAATTACTATTTTTGTACCTCGATGGCGCTATAGGTGTTTTAAAGCAAGGTACAGTTTTTTCACACGCCAGTTTTGACATAAGATACTAATCAAGATCTACGATCAGATGGTGCACTCAACGCAATGTTTTTAATAAATCAGTAAATATAATTTTCTTACCTCCATCCGATTGACGCGATGCAAAGAAACGGGTTGTTTTCCGCCGAGCACGAGTGGAGCATGAGCCGAGCACAAATTCGTGTAGTGTGGACCGACTTACAAGCCTCGAACGAGCGTGCTTGAGCGTTTGGTTCGTGCTCGACTGTGCTCCGCCTGTTGTCGGTTTTTTAACGAACACAAAGAGTTTGCATCGCGCTCGTTCTTCAGATGTATTTTCATAATTGCTCATAGGCGAAATTACTCACATATCAATGTTATTTACTGTAAATGCGTTGTGATATAGTATTTCTTTAATGGAGTTTATCTATTAAAAGATTAAAAAGAGTAAAGAGGGCAATTAAAAAGGAAAATAACAGTCAATAACTATATGTTTTTGTAGGGTATTCCTTTTGACGTGCTATCCTAATGCTTATATTTTATACATAAATTCCAAAATTTAGATTTACTTACTAATAAATTAATATGCACAGAATATACTTTATATTTTACACAATAATTTGTATTATTGTCTGCTAAGAAAATTCTCAAAATTTTACTAAATCCTTATTTTTGAAAGGATTTTTTTTATTTCGTTAACAAATAGCGTTTATGAAATTTCATTTTTAATGTCTGTAGGTACTTAAATCGAATATAAACACATCAACATCGTATATTTTGTATAGGGTTTTTAAACTCACAAAATACTTCCCGCTTTTAAAATTTATTGAAGAAACCTTTTTTGTAGGCTTTTTTAGATGATTCCAAAGTTAAATTTAAACAAAAAAATTTTAAACAAAAGATTAGCGCGGCAATTCTTTAGCGAAGCTCAAAGGTTTCAATTTACCTACCACAGTTTTCGGTAATTTTTGGTAACAAATTAAAGTTTTAACCCTAATTAGGCGCATGGAGTGAAGACAATTTAAAGTTGAAAAAAAGAATGTGTTAGAATGTTTGGAGTGCATTCACGCTCTATCTAGCTTCCTAACTCCAATGAGGTAAGCACATTGGCCGTAGCCAGAATATCCACGAGATTAAATAGAAATTATCCCTATAAAAGAAAAGGTAACATCAATGTTATGGTCACGTTTTTGTGCTACTATTTGTATGAAGTGGCTGAAAAACGCCCAGGTGGAAAGCGCATAACCACCCAACGAGAAGAGCGATTTTGAATGTTGTCGCAAGAATACAGTTTCTTCAAAGGCTCCAGTCAGAGCACCAGTTGCTTGTGAGTGACGAAACTGAGGAGAAAACTGCATGAAGCTAAGCTTCATGCTCGTAGACCGCTTCGTACTCCATCACTTTTCTGAACACTTCACACTTCTTATGAACCAATCTTGAAGCCATTTAGACTAGCAAATGGCCCTGACCTGGTAAAGAAGCATCGTATTGTAAGTCAGAGACACGCACTCAATCATTGGTTTTTGATCGGTTCAGCTATCTTTGGTCAAACGTGTAGATTAATCTCTCGCTTGATTTTAATTATTATTATTTTAATAATGACGTATAAAACTTCAACATTACAAATAATTGTTATCTAAAACACACAATTTCTTATCCTTATTAATTCCTACACTATTTCTGAAGTGATGACCGTTAGAGCTCAAAGATAATGAGCAGTACCATAGCGCAGTACAAAAAATTCTCAATTTGAGACTCACATCTGTATTTAGGTAAAGGTATATATGTGATAAAAATGTCGATAAGTGATATACTGCCACCGCTAATTTCACCAAAACATTAAAAATGAAATTAGTAATACATTTATAAAATAGCTGTAAAAAGTCAAGCTGTAAAAATTAATTTGCTTAGATCTGCGCAGTAAAATAAAATAATGTGTCTTATCTAGTTTGAAGAGCACCTACCGCTGTCCCCCATTGCGTGCACTATATTAATTACCTGTAAATAAAAACCTACAAGTCCGTATCGTATAATGATAGCTAGAGAATAGTTAATCAATTAATTATACAACTGTTTCCGCAATAAATTCCTTCCTTAAGCTTTAGTTTTATAAAAGATGTAACTCAATTAATACACGCCACGACTATAAATAACGTACTGTTTTTTCCAGAAAACTTGTTTCTTACTAACGGCCTTAAAACATGACGTTATTATAGGAAACGGCTTAGAGACTAGATACAATTTGAGCTAGAATGTTTGTTATGCATCTTGTGTGGTTCTCGATTATATTTACCAATGTGGAAACCGCTCGTATATTGGCTGTATTTCCAACACCATCTATAAGCCATCAAATAGTTTTCCGTCCACTAACTCAAGCATTAGTTAAACGTGGCCATGAAGTTGTTGTTTTCACCACTAATCCGGCATTCTTGAAAGGACATGCGCCTGAAAATTTGACAGAGATTGGTGTACATGATTTATCATATTCTAGCTGGACTAAATTTGTTAACATGGTTGATATATCAGGAAATAACCGATTAGATAAATTAAAAATCGGTTTTGATGTGTTATTGAAAGTATTCAAGGAGCAAATGAAAACGAAGGAAAGTCAAGAAATAATATTCGCAAAAAACGCACATTTTGACTTATTATTAGTAGAGGCATGTGCAAGAGCAACTTTAGGGTTGTCTCATTTATTCAAAGTACCAGTTATTCAAGTGAGTTCATTAGGTGATATAGTAAATAATTACGAAATTGTTGGAGCACAATCTCATCCATTTTTATACCCAACATTGTTAAGGGATCGATTATACAATTTGACGATGTGGGAGAAGGTGACTCAGCTTTACATTGCAATCAAATTTAATACATTCTCAAGAAACAAGTGAAAACAGAGTTATAAGAGATATATTTGGACCGCATACCCCACCTTTAAATGAATTGTATAATAATGTAGAAATGTTGTTCTTGAATATACATCCCATTTGGGATAATAACCGCCCTGTTCCGCCAAATGTTATATTCATGGGTGGTTTACATGTAAATCCCGAAAAAGCATTACCTAAGGTATCCCATATTTTTCATTAAGTCATTGTAGTACAGCTTGTTAATTTTTTAATTTTATGGAAGTGAAATAATTTAAATTAACATAATTGATTACAAGATCTTAAATTCTACCTAGATTCTTCTAAAAATGGTGTAATTTACCTTAGTTTTGGAACAAACATACAACCTTCTCTTTTACCAACTGAAAAAATTAAATTATTAGTTAACGTGTTCTCTAGATTACCATAAGACATTCTATGGAAATGGGATCTTAATGAGCTACCGGGTCGTTCAAATAATATAAAAATTTCGAAGTGGCTACCGCAATCTGATTTATTAAGTAAGTATTGTTCTTCATTATATCTTAAAATTTAATTGCTGAAGTGGGCCTCTTTTGTTGTAAAGAGGATTTGCTTTTCACTGTTGACGATTGCGAGTGAGTACTAGTATCCTCTTAGCAGCCTGTGGTGAGTACTATTAAATTATGTAGTTTGACAAAACATACATCCATGTTATGTAGTAATATTTTAAATATTAACGCAATTAATCATTTTTAAGGGCATCCAAAATTAAAACTATTTATTACACAAGGCGGACTACAATCCACGGATGAAGCTATTAAGGCTGGTGTTCCACTCATTGGTATACCAATGCTAGGTGATCAATGGTACAATGTTGAGAAATACATATATCACAAAATCGGACTAAGGCTTGATATGCACACACTGGATGAAAAACAATTGGAAGTTGCTATAACTACCATTCTTAATGATGAAAGGTACTTCCTTATTTCACACAATAATCTACATGCAAAAATGTTATCATGATTAGATTACCATTTATATCTTATGTAAGCATTAACATAGTCACCATCGTCTTCATTACAACCTTTTACAAATCTCTTGCTGCAGGCCTCCTCTAAGTGTGTTAGCCACAAAGCACGATTCTAAGACACCTGCATCTATCGACTTCTTGCATATCTTAGTAGGTCATCAATACATAGACGGGGAAGGGGGGCTGCCCTGTATTCATGTTATCACATTTTCACTAAACTTTGCTTTTTGATGCAAGAAAATCGCAGTTAACTTATGTACCGTACAGAACGTAGTTCCGTTAGCATTTCCCATACGAGGTCACTAATCCACATGAAAAAAGGTTGTCATGTTTATCATTTAATTTTATTCAGTTACAATTTTAGATGCGGATAAGTATTGATGACTTTTCACCAACAAGAACCACCATATCCCTAGATAGCTGAACTTTTTCCAAATTTCTCATATGGCTAGCAGTCAAGAACTGCGTATCAGTTCCTTAGGGCATCACTGGTAACATACAACGATTGTGTAGTTAATTGATACTGATATTTCCTACATTGATTTTATACTAATCTGCAGGATAAATATGATAAACGGAGATAGAATATGTACCTAATTACTTTATTTATTTTTACAGTTATCGCCGGAATGTGGAAAATTTACGTAAAATAATGGCTGACGAGCCTCAGCGACCTTTGAACCGCGCTGTTTGGTGGACGGAATATGTGTTGCGCTATGGTGGTGCCCGTCATCTACGAGCTCCGACAGCTAATATAAAATGGATTCATTATTTAGAATTAGAACTTATGTGCTTTTTGGTGACAGCATTATTAATAATGCTGACAGTGTTTTACCTTTTAACTAAAATTGTAATAAGGAAATTATTAACTAAAAAAATATGCATTAAAGTAAAGGAAAGTTAAAAGTGATTTAAGTTAATTATTACATACTAACATTTAAAAAAATATTAAAAGAAATATAGACTCATTATTCTCCATGTTATTTAAAAGTATATTGCTAGAAATATATGTTTTTATAAAAATAAAAAGAGAAAAAAATTTCAGTTCAACTAAAACATTTTGGCGCAATGGTTAGCGCCATTGTTTATAAACTGCCTCTAGGTGTAATACTACTACTAGTAATACTACTAACCAGTAATAGGTGAAAATTCTATTGTTTTAATAAAACAAATTAAAAAAATACTTGACGATACTACACTCCATGGACACCTACAGCCAACTTCAAACAAAGAAGACTACGGACCTAGCACCTCTGATCACCAACCTGAAATACCTCACAGCTTGTAATTATACTGGTTCTCTGTCCTCTTCATATATGATATGTAAGCACCGCTATTTGGCGGAAGAAATAGATAATAGACTCGTATCGTAATGGACTCGTATCATCATCATCATCATCATCATCATCATTACAGCCCTTCACAAGTCCACTGCTGAACATAGGCATCCCCCAAGTAATGCCACAAAGCATTGTCACCTAGGTAAAATTATGACATATATTACTTGGTAAATTAACCAATACTCACTAGGCGGGGTAGCTGGGTAAATCATATACAGTTTGGGTTATGGGCTGTAAAAATAATGGTATAACCATCATAAGTTTGTTGATTTAAAAATTTGGCGTTTTTAATAGTGTCTTGCGTTTGTAGACAATGCGACGGCCTTTTATTCTTCTCTTAGACTTGGGCAAAGAAATCTCCTCAGCTCCTTCAGGAGTTAAAACGTTTGTAAAGTAGTTCAGCAAAAGTTTTTTACTAAGTCTAGAACCAAGAAAGTAAAAAAGAAGTCAAAAAAGCCACGCAAACATTTTATCCGCAATTTTCTGGAATTTGATTTTATTTCAGAGGATGATAGACAGATCCATTAGTTCTCGTCACGCATTTATCAAAACGTAAAAATAAAATCGCAAGAACACGTAAAGTAAAAATGTAAAGTTACAGCCTATATACGTCCCACTGCTGGGCACAGGCCCCCCTCATTTCTGAGAGGGTTTTAGGGAAAGGAAGTGTCCGCTACGCTGCCCCAATGCGTGTTGGCGAACTTCACATTTCTTTCGAAATATTTTTTTTCTTATTCCTGATTCCTGCAGGTTTCCTCACGGTGTTTACCTTCACTGCCGAATACGTGGTAAATCAGCACTTAAAATTGCAATTAACAATTTCATAGGCGCCGGTGGGGATAGAACCCGGGTTACTCGCGTTCTGTTATATTTACAGCGATCGTTAACCATCTGAGCTACCACGGCTTATTTAGGGAGAATTTGCCTTAATTATTCCGCTCGGCAGAAAAACGTGCCAAAAATCTCGGGTACAAAAGGTTGTTGACCGTTGTTCCGGTAAATTTACGTTTTACTACTTTCTACTGTGCGATTTACAAGCAGTTTTCTTCCTCGTGCCACATCCATGTGGAGTCGACAACCACTAATAATTTTTCCGGGCCAGTACGATTTAGAGACCTTCAAAAAAAAGCCTATTCTTTTATAGTAGGCCGGCGACGCATCTGCGATTCACAGATTGCAGTTTTTCGTGGACTGCGGTAGTCACTTACCGCAGGGGAGCCGCATGTTCGTTTGCATCTTCGAATATTTAAAAAAAATCAGTAGAACCAAAGTAACCAACACAGTAATAAGCAATAGAGAACACCCAGTTCTTATAAATAAGGTACAATCATAGATTTATTACACTCTCGATGCAAAGCTTCTGTGGGGCCCTCATATATTCTAAACTAGCGCGCAGACTAAGCTCTGCAGCATATGTTTTCAAAAAGATTAGAGATCTCACTAGTGTCTAGACTTACTGAAATAACTGAAATAAACCAATCTACCAGAGATTGGTTTATTTTATTTATTTCCATAGCATAATATCTCATATGATTTTGCATTGGGGCAATGGGGCTGATTTAGAAAATATTTTGGTTTTGCAGAAGAGAGTCATAAGAACTATTTAGAACCTAAAACCGAGAGTCTCTTAAAGAAAAGTTTAAAGAAATAAATGTAGTTATTTAACCCTGTCAGTATATTTACGAAAATTTAATGTATGTTCACAAAAACAAGGGTAACTTTAGTAAAAGCAGCGATATTTACTCTGTAAACACTAGGAACAAACACAAGCTAGTGATTCCAGTTCTCGACTCCACAGAGTCAGTAATTCATTCCTGGAGGAAAGTATACGCTGTAACAACAAAATCCTACAAAATATACAAGGTCTCTTTATTATTAAATTAAAATGTTAAATTAAACAAAAACTGCATGAAAATGGTTATTATAATATAAATGATTACGTGGTCCATAATAATGGGAAATAATAGGAATGGGAATGAGGTGGTTGCTTCCAAATTGATTCTAAAATAAATTATTTTATAAATCATTTGTAACCATTCTTAATATAAAATTTATTTAGAAAGTTCTGGTATGTTTTTGCTAGTTCTTCCCAGGACAGAGTTTTTTTTTTCAGAACTAGTGCTAAAGTAGAAAATGACTTTCAATAAGAATTACATCTAATCTATATTGAATAAAAAAAAACAATCTATTCTATTATATTCTATTGTCAGTCAGAAATGACATCAGTGATATCCAAATAGCCATCAATAATATAAAATCAAAAAATTGGCTGGTCTTAGGGGCTTACGTAAGGCTGAGTAAGGCGAAGGACAATAAATAATTCTGTATCTCGTTAAAAATCACATCGAAATACTTTATTAAGCCTACATCATATTGCCTTTAAAAACCGTGTAATTAGTTACAGGTTGCCAGGTCCAGCTGCTTTTTGTTTTTATATTGTTACTGGTTTTCTTATATAATAATTAAATATTTAGAAAAACAATTAAATCTTATATATCCAATAACTACAAATACAACAATGTAAAAGCGCATCACTGTTAAACGTTGCTATAACAATTTTCAAAGGAATAGAATAATTTATAAATAATGGCTGAAGGTGTCCATGCACCGCAGTAGCCTCTCACCATCAGGTCAACTGTGATTTCGCTTATTACTTAAGTTTGTAAAACGTATATACTTGATTTGTAATGGTTAACCTTTCTATAATGGCAAATTACTAGTTGGATTCATATTATAATAACATGTCATAAATAGAGTTTTTGGTTTCATGTAATATACTCTCTTTTTAGGGTTCCGTAGTCAACTAGGAACCCTTATAGTTTCGCCATGTCTGTCTGTCCGTCTGTCCGTCCTCGCTTAATCTCTGTGACCGTTAGCACTAGATAGCTGGAATTTGGTACCAGTATGTGTATCAATCACGACGACAAAGTGGTAAAATAAAAATTGAAAAAAAATGTTTAATTAGGGTAGCCCCCCTATATGTAAAGTGGGAAGTAATTTTTTTTAATTTCAACCCTAACGTGTGATATATTGTTGGAAATGTATTTAAAAATGAATAGGGGTTTACTAAAATAATTTTTGATAATGTCAATAATTTCGGAAATAATCGCTTCAAAAGTAAAAAACAATGTGTCCCCCCCCCTCTAACTGTTGAACCATAAGTTTAGAAAATGTGAAAAAAATCTGGAAAGTAGAATTTTATAAGGAATTTCTAGGAAAATTATTTTGAACTTGGATGGAAACAAAAGTTTTTGTACAAACTCATAACTGGGAATACTTACTGTGACGGACGGGAAACTACGGAACCCTACACTGAGCGTGGCCCGACACGCTCTTGGCCGCTTTATTTACTGTTCGTAGAATTAAGAAGGTTAAATAAATATCTATTTATTGTATACTTTGTATTATTTTTTATTGTTCGATAGAAATCGATATATCAAGTATAGTTGATATATATTACAATTCAATTAATTTTTAAAAAAATCAGCGTAATTTTTAAGAAGAATCATGTAGTCATAACCTGGTTTCCTGCCATTTTTTGCATTTTATTTTCGTGGTAGGTTATCGTAAAAAAATCAGAGTAGTTTATTTATATTAATATATCACTATTTTAAAAAAAACAACATCATTGCAATCAATCAATATCGAACAATATCATTGAATATCATTTCACGATTAAAAACCTTGAGTTTTGTGATGAAAAAGACGTTCTAATTTTCGAATTATAATAACACTTAGTCTCATATAAATAACGAATATAAAAGTGTGTAAAAATATACCATTATTGTATTCTATTTATTATATTACTTAATAAAGAAAAACTTTTTTATTCTACACTTTTCTAGCTCTTCGATAAATCTTTAAAAAAATACGGGTTCGGTTTTACCTCAAATTATCCAAAATCCTGTCAACTTGAAGAAACGCTTAAAGCCCTACCTATATTAGTAGATTTACCCTAAAATAGTGCAAAATATGTAAAAGTGGAAACACTTCGCGGACGCACGCATTTTAGCACCAATGAGTCGGTGCCATTTTGTTTGTTCAATGACCCGGTCCATACGCAGTAGTACATTGGTATAATAATATATTATTTTAAATAAATGTGAACTCTTCTAACTAACGAATTTTCCTTCAGAACTGAACGTCCTAATAAAACTCGTACATTGGAATACAAAAATAATAGAAATCATGCTCAACGCACATAATATGTATGTTGCATTTCGCTTACATAAATCAAGAAATGGTAAAAGGTGTAGACACATACATATTCATAAGCAGAAAAATAATAGTTTGTGGCGACTTGCGTATATTATACTCACTGTAAGGCTTTACTTGCGTGGTGAGTCGTCCATTTCTCTTTAATATGACTGAAGGGTGCGATAATTTTTTTTTATAGAATAAGAATGAGAAAAGAGCACCTAGTTCACCTGATGGTGAGTGGATGCTGCGGATTATAGAAATCTATGTTTATGCTTTGCCACCCCTGAGGACTAAGATAGAATGCCTCGTTTCCAGTAAAAAGAGTCTCCGGTTCTTTAAATTTTCAATACGAAACAAAACAGCATTGTGATGCTATTCTGTGAGAGCGTGGTCCTTCCCCGGTCGAGTCGACCCAATCGTGCTACAACCATAAAAAACTACAGCGCGGCTCTACCACGTAAAACATCAACGACTCCCTCACGTTGAAAAGGTCTTAATGTTGAGAGCCGGTCTGCTCAGATTTATTTTATTATATGCTATTTTTGGGGTCACTTAAGATTTTTGTAATCTGTTTATTTAGGCGCACTGTAAGGCCTCATGGAAATGTTTATGAATACGTCTTCTGAGTTGTAACAACAAAAATAATACTTTCAATTACTATGTGCCAGCTAAGTCTGTTTATAATGATGGTGTACATGGCCCTTGATATTTCAAAATATTGTCGCTTTCGGGCTTCCGTTATCACGGACTAAAGCTTGTGATTCTATAGAGCAGTCCACACTTATATACTAACCATGTTTTCTTCATCATTATCGTCATTACAGCCCTTTGCAAATCTCCTAAGGAATGCCACAAACACAGTTCCAGCTCGTCACTCCATCTAGTGGAGGCCATTCACTGTACTTCATTTCAAAGTAATGACTTATCTTTATATATATATATATATATATATATATATGTACCTTTGTGGTACTCTAGAGACCAAACGCGTGGGCATTTTTTGATGATTCTTCCTTAGGTTTATCTTAGTTTTGCGTCACTAAGATATGACTGTAATTGGAATGTATGGCGACAACCAAACACCATAATACTTCAAAGAAAAAAAATTAAAAACGTCGAACTATATCATTGATTTATTATCATCATCTTCATCATTACAGCCCTTCACAAGTCTACTGCTGAACATAGACCTACCCCAAGGAATGCCGCAAGACACGGTCCTGAGCCACCTGCATCCATCACCTTCCTACATGCTTTACCAGCTCGTCACATCATCTAGTGGGGGGTTGCCCTAAACTTCTCAAACCAGTACGAGACTGCCACTCGAGAACCTTTCCCAAATTTCAAAAACATTCAAAACCATTCTCAAATCCTTAAGTCATCATGTTGTCAAGTTTTGATATATACCTGACGAAAAGATGTGTCGTAATTTCCCGCCGTAATTTCCAGACGATTTGAATCTGTCGATTGACCTTTTGGTCGAAGTTGGACTTAGCTAGTCGGAATATTTATCCAAAATGGACATACTCGTCAACAACTTCGAGCTCAGTGCTCCCAACAACTACCTGCATAGGTGTAACATGGATGCGACATAATATGATATTTGTTTTGTCCACGTTCATCTTAAGACCTATTCGTAGGTAGGTACTATTGAGGCCACTGAACGTAGTGCTTAGGTCCTACATCAATTCTGACATAAGAACTATATGGTAGGCAAATTGAAGGTGAGTAATGTCTTCGCCATTGATGTTAATGCTGTATCTTTTGCAGTCCAGTAGCTTGGAATGTCTTCCAATTAAGCGGTGAAGAGTTTCGTGGATTTAACGTCACCCTCTCTTACACCTCCCTGTAGTTAAATAGGTTTCGTACTATGGTTCTGTAGTTGGATATCCATCGCAGCCCTACTGCGCAAATATTTGAGCACATCCATATACTGACAGTCAACTTGGTACCGCTAAAGAGACTGTAACATCACCCAAATTTCGACGGAATCAAAGGCTTTCCCATAGTCCACATACGCAAGACAAAGTGGCAGAGTGTAATCTTCAGTCTTCTGTAAAATTTGCCAAAGGGTATTTCATCTATGATACTAATTAATAAATAATTTCTTTTTGGAAACTGACTTCCTTGGGAGGCTGGATGTTGTCGAGTCTGCATGAGAAACGATTCGTAATGACTCTTAAAAACAGCACGTAGACGTGGCTAAGAAATGAAATCGGTCTGTGGTTTTTCAAGAGAGAGTTTTCACTTTTCTTGAAGAATAAAACCATCGCACTTCTGCTCCACTCCTCCGGATAAATTCCAACATGGATCTTCTTAAGGGCCTTTAGTACCAGTTTTTCACCCACTTTCAGAAACTCCGCTGTAATTCCATCCTCGCTTGGGGCGTAGCCATTTTTAAGGTGCTATATAGCCATTCTAATCTCCCTCATACTGACGTCTGGGATATCATCAGAATAGTGTACGGATAAGACTTGCTCTTGGATCGTTACTCACACTTGTGTATGGCTCCAACGTTGATGTACATGACATGATGATACAGCTGCCCATAGAACCTCTCAATCTCACACAAAATTTCTGGTCTCCTAGACACGATGCTGCCACACTTGTTTTTCAGCTTCGACAGTTGGCTCTTCCTGGCAGACAGATCTCTGGCAAAGACTTTAGTGCCCTGATTCCACTCACTCGCTTCTTCAATTTGAGCTGAATTGAATTTGCGTTAGTTCTGCTGCATGCATTTGGAGATCTATCTATTCAGTTGCTGTCAAACCTGTAGAAGACTGTTGCTTCATTTCGCGTACAACAATCATGAGATTTGGAATGTGATCGGAGAATTTTTGTGTCCTTCTGCGACGGGTCATACAGAACTGAGCTCCGACAACATGGACAGTTTTCACGAGCTTGTCATCTATGTCGTACACTGTACAACTCTCTTCTAGGCACTGATAACGGTTTTGTAACTTGAGTTGAAAGTTTCCGGGAACTTGAATTAGAATAGCAAGAGGGGAACGGAGCGTTGACTTGAAAAGTCCAGACCTCTCCAACTTAACATTTACGTTCAGTGGGGCTCTAACTATCACTGAACAGTAGCCATCTAGTCGTCATAATAAAGTGAATCTCATTTGTCGAACCCACGGGGCCTGATAAGGTCCTCTTCCCGCCGGATCGCTTCTGGAAGAAAGAGTTGATAATTAAGGGCCGATCCTCATTTGCTGTTCACAGTTCGTTCTCGGTCTGATCTCGGTCTGTTTTATTATATTATTGGAATGGAATTCAAGCAAAACTTGATTGTTACGGATAGTTTAAATGCACACACATACTTTTTACTTGAAAATATTTTATCAGACCGAGATCGGACCGAGAACGAACTGTGAATGGTATTATATTAAGGATCGGCGCTAATGGTCCACCTTTCTGCAAAAGTCGTTCAGCTGCTGGTCCCTTTAGTTCCGTTGCCCTATTCCAAACTTTCCTAACTTCAACTTACCGTTTTCTATTGTGCCTAGTTTTGTTTTGAAGTCTCCCATCTACAACGTATATTGCGTTTTGGAGGTACGCATGACACTAAAGATATTTTAATATGTTTCCTCCACTTTTCAATCGTAATGTGCTGAAATGATGCGTAAAACTGTATAACCTTGAGTGAATACCATTTGGTGATTCTGGTAACTCTCGTTGACACACTTCCAATCTTTACAACGTTGTTTACAACAGACTTGTGAACGATAAATTTGACACTTCCTTGGGACAAATGGTCACCCTACCGATAATAGAACAAGTAGCCAGATTCGAGAATTACCGTGTCCTACCCCTCTCTTCGGAACTCGAATAATCCTATAGTAATCTAGCGCAAGTTGTCTACATTTTCTTCAAGCTCCAGGATCTTCCTGTCAGTTCTGAGGTTCGTGCGTTATATGTTACCAGGTTGAGTCGTCTTAGGTGCCAACCGAACCTCCACCGGATATTCTTAGCACACCTTTCCCTGCCGTTACCATGATCGCCACCATAGCCAGGAATAGCGGATCAGCCGGGGACTGGGGGCCGTTCATTTGTGTCGCTCATGAGAGGATGCTTGCTATAGTTTCCACGCTAGGCGAGCGGGCTGGCAACCGCAGTTTTTTATTGTAGTATTGCTCTTATCAAGTAGATGCTGCTGCTCATCTCCTGTTTGTTCCCTCTGTCGCCTCGCACGACACCCACGGGAGGACATGTGGTAGTGGATGTTCTCGCACGCCACTACACGTCAATGCATGTCATGAATTACGTCTGTGAATATCATATTTAGGGTTTCCTAGTCATTTTTCATATTGAATGACCATTTTAGTTTTCAATGACACGATTATAAAGTTGGTTCGCGACCATTCCCGCCTACATTTTTAATACTTATAATAAGGCACGATATTTTTTTATATAATCGTATAATGGGTATTAATAGTAATTTGTCTACTCCGTCGGGTTTTTTTAAACAGTGTTAACCTTGCTTGTCACTACAACACTTCCTGAATTATAATCACCATTTGAATAACTTAAAACACACATTGCATTAGATACGATAAATTCATTTTTTATATCCATGCCTTGTGTTTGGTTCATACAATTTATAACTCTTTAACGATCATTAATATAGTATATCAGAATTTGAAAGTTTAGCCCAAATGATTTGATTCTTGATTGATGCTTGTATAATTTATGTATTACTGTTAACCTATTTCTTATTTCATCTCAAATATGTTTTTTTAATGTATACATTATAAAAAAATAAAAGAAAAAAGTATACAGTCCCAGCTTCTTGTCACATTTGCCAAGACTTGTGATCAAGTTTCGAGGGAGACTAGCCATCTGTGCAGGACAGAATTATAGTCACGAGTATGTGCGACATTTTATACTGTCCACTTTCTATTCCTTTATAGTCCTATTAGACGGCATTCAAACAAGATCTATCGCAAGACCATCGGCTTGTATAATTTTGATTTCCAAAATGTAGGGGTGAAACACTACCAACGTTATAACTCCGGGCTATAACTGAGAATTTTTCGACATAAAACCCAATTATCGAATAAACAAAAAATATGCCCATAAAATCGTGATTAGGACCTGACAAACTAGATTAGTTTGCAGACCCATGAGCCACAAGAGTGAGAAAACAGAGTGAATACCTTTTTGCATACTCGAACACTGTAGCCCTGCCCTGAGCTTATATCCATTGAGACTGACTGATCTTAATTAACAATGTTTTGGCTGGAAACATAAGATATAAAATTATACTGTCTCAGTATAATTTTAATCGCAAACCGAAGAAAGCATGGTTAGATTTACTAGCAACCAAAGCTGGTAATTCTTCTGGTATGAATGATGAGATTGAAAGAAAAAAGGCAGAATTTAGACGTCTAAATAAGAGAGTAAAAGAAGTTGTTGAAAGGAAAAAGAAAGAAAGAACGGATAAGAATGATAGAAGGATATCTGATAATTTCCAGGCTAACATAAAATGTTCTGGAAACTCGTAAGAACTTCCAGGGGAAATACAAAACAGCCTATAATAAATGCTATAAGAGACGAGAATGGATGTATTCTGAATGATGAAGTTTCGAATTTAAACAGATGGAAGGAATACTTTGAAAGCGTGTTTATGAGTGAAGAGTCGTATGAATTAAATGAACTAGAAATTCCGAAAGAAGTGGAAAGGGGTATGGAGATAAGTGTAGATGAAATAATGAAAGCAATGAAAAGCATGAAAGCAGGTAAGGCAGCTGGATATGATAGAGTATCACTCGAGATGCTAAGGGCTGGAGAGGGAGTGGTGGCAGGCCTGCTGTACACCTTGTTTAATTTATGTTGGGAATTAAAACGGGTACCGGATGACTGGTGTAAAGCAGTTATAGTACCAATATATAAAGGAAAAGGGTCACAGCAGGACTGCAAAAACTACCGCGGTATCAGCTTGCTTAGTATTGTGGGTAAACTGTATGCTAAGGTGTTAATTGAAAGAGTTATGAAAGAAACTGATGGAAAAATTTGGGATGTGCAAGCGGGTTTTAGAAAGGGGATGGGGTGTACAGATCAAGTCTTTTCCATGCGCATGATTGCGGAGAAGTTTTTGGCCAAAAACCAGAAAGTTTTTTGTGCGTTCATGGACCTGGAAAAGGCTTATGACAGAGTGGACAGGAATGTGTTATGGCAAACACTGAACTCATATGGGTTGAGCGCTGGTTTGATACAGGCATTAAGGTCTCTTTATAGGGACTCTAGTGCTTGTGTCAGGATCAATGGGGTCTACTCGGACTGGTTTGGCATCCAAAAAGGTGTCAGACAGGGCTGTGTAGCTTCCCCTTGGCTGTTCAACCTATTTATGGACCGGTGTTTGCAAACTTTGAAAGATGAAGAATGTGGGTTAAGAATGGGCGAGTTAACCGTCAAATGCCTTTTGTATGCCGATGATCAAGTCATACTTGCGTCATCGGCGGCAGAGTTGCAGATGATGGTTACATTAATGAACTGGGAATTGAAAGAAAGGGGAATGAAAGTGAACGCAAGTAAGACGAAAGTGATGGTTTTTGAAAGAGAAGAAAGCAAAACGGTATGTGAAATAAGAATAGAAGGAGAGTTAATTGAGCAAGTGGATGAGTTTGTGTATTTGGGATGTGTATTTAGCAGGGATGGTAGATATGATAGGGAAATAGAACGACGAGTAAATGCAGGGAATAGAGTGAATGGGGCACTACACTCTATTATGATGAACCAGAATGTGTCAAAACAGGCACGTATGGTAATTCATAATGCTGTGTTAGTCCCTACTTTAATGTATAGTAGTGAAAGCTGGGTGTGGCAGAAGAAGCACGAAAGTAGAATAAATGCTGTAGAAATGCGGTCTTTAAGGAATATGCTAGGGTTTAATCTGAATGACAGGGTGAGAAATTGCGTGATAAGAGATAAATGTGGTATGCAAGATGATGTTGTGACCAGGATTAAGAAAGGAATGCTTCGGTGGTTTGGTCACGTAGAAAGAATGAATGAGGAAAGAGTGACAAAGCAAATTTATATGGCAGATGTGAATGGCCGAGTCGGAAAGGGACGCCCTAGAAAAAAGTTTATCGACCAAATTGGCGATATTTTGAAAATGGGCCACGTTAGAAGTACCCTTAACCGACGAGCATGTATGCGTAGATATATGGATGTAAAGGAGGCGAAAGAGGTATGTCAGGATCGTGCCAAATGGAAGTCCGTAGTCTCTGCCTACCCCTCTGGGTGACAGGCGTGAGTGTTTATGTATTATGTATGTAACAAGCAACCGTCGTTCAAATATCTAAAGGTACAGGCTTTATTAGATAGAGATAAGCCAGTCAGGGAAGCCTACTGCCAATGGATCCTGAGCAGTGTAGCTAATGACTTTTTAGCTAACATAATGTGGACTGACGATAGCACATTCACGCGCAACGGAATATGGAATCGGCAGAACTTACGGTACTGGAGTGAAGAAAATCCGCAACTGTGTTGAGAGTCTATGCACCAATACAGATTTGCCGTTAATGTTTGGGCTGGAATACACGGAGATCAAATTATTGGTCCCGTGTTTATCGAAGGAAACCTTAGTAGGCCTAAGTTTTTGGAACTGCTTGACGGCCCAGTGGCGGCTTACGTTGATGGATTACCGTTAGGGGAAAATAGCCGGTTATGGTATCAGCTTGACGGAGTATCTACTCATTCAGTGGTGGCTGCCAGACAGCGCCTCACTGAAATGTTCGGAGAGCAGTGGATTGACCGATACGGACCTTCTCGGTGGCCAGTAAGGTCACCGGATCTAACACCGTTAGATTTTTTCTTATGGGGTTATTTTAAAAATGAGGTGTACTCCACGGAAGTAACGACTGTCGAGGATATAAAAATAAGGATTACTCGGGCTTTCGACAAAATAAAAAATTTTGCCGCCAATGGTGACCTTCTTCGCAAGGTCCGAAATAATATCGTGCGACGATGTCAGTTATGCTTTCGGGCACACGGCGGACTTTTTGAAAATCTAAAAGTTTAATTTGATTTATTTATTAAACTATAGTGACCGATAAGAGTGATTATTTGGATAAAAACAATACTATAAAGTCTGTGATTTGTTTATAACATCGCATGAGCATCGTCTTATGCCTCATTTACATTCAGCCCTCTTGGGCAGAGAAGTGAGCAGGGCAGTGGGCAGGGCAGTATGTAAACATAATATGGCTACCCGCGCTGATACTGCCGCTGCCCGACGATCCCTCAAATGTCGGTTTTTCGTGCGGAAGCCAAAGGACGGGCAGCGTGAGCGGCAGTGAGTGTTCACATTCAGCTCCATCGCTCACTTCGCGCCAAGCGCCTGGATGAACGGACGTGCGTGCCGTCTTGTTATTAAATAAGTACGATCTACCAAAACGCCTTTCGAGTGGATAATGAAAATACAATAAAGTTTTTAGAACTGCTGGAATCAGAAAAATCTATATGGGATTTCAACGATGAAAACCACAATCCATCATCTTCTATTTTTTTTTTCAAATTTATTTATTTATTGCTAGAATGTAGTACATAATGATATGATGTTATTAGTTATTAACGAGACCTTACATTCTACCATGATAATGGCGTGCAATCTTTTACAGTAAACAAAAAAATATTAATACAATTTAGTTAAGTAACTTATTGAAGAAAATGAATTAGGTATGTACCCATCCAAAAATATTTTAGCTTCAAGTTTTTAGATTACCATAAATATTACAGGTCAATTTTTTAATAAAATGTAGGTTAATGTTTATATAAATGTCAAATATCAAAAAATCAAAAAAATTGTTAAATAATTAATAAATGTTAATGTCAAAAAGATCAGTTTCTTTTTTTTTATTTCACCATTATTAAAATAGGAGATGATTTTTATTTTCAGATGAATACATATACAGTACAACATGTTACTATATTGTCATAAACTGTGTCAAAATATTAGCAAAAAGTTAAATAAATTGCAATTTACTTATTATCAAAATATATTAAGTTTCGGCTTCAATTTTTTTTTATCAAGAGCTAATGACGTAATAGAAGAAAGATGTCGGATAATTATTAATTATTTTTAAATAGAATAAAATATAAATGCTCAGTGAAATTACAGCAGTTCATTCGTTAAATTTATAATCTAGAAATTCTTTGACGCTATAAAAAGTACTTTCTGCAAGAAAATCATTGAGGCTTTTTTTAAATCTTGGTAAAGAAAGTGCTTTAATATGCTGAGGAATTTTGTTATATATTTTGACACACATATATAGACAGCTTTTATTATACTTAGATAATCTAGGAAGTGTGTAGATTACAAGTTTTTCGGGGTATCTATGGCTTCGAGAAGATATACCTTTTGCTTTAGTAAACAGATGGTTGTGTTGTTTAACGAACAAACAAATTTCATATATGTAGAGCGAGGGCAATGTCAATAACTTAAGGTTTTTGAATAAAGGTTTACATGATTCAAATGGCGCTTTAAGAGTCATTGCTCGTAGACATTTTTTTTGAGTGATAAAGGCTTTATTTAATTGAGAACCATTTCCCCAGATAATTAACATGTAACGCAGAATTGAAACTACATACGCATGATAAACCGAGAGGGCTATATTTATGTTAGTGACTTTTCTAATATACCTTAAAGCATATACAAATTTATTTAGTCTATCGCACACTGACTTAATATGAGCCTCCCAATTAAGGTTTCTATCAATTACTAAGCCAAGAAATTTAGTTTGAGTCATTTCTTCAATTTTGGTTTCGTTGTAATATATGTCAAGCTTATTCGTTTTCAAATTATCAAATTTAATAAAATGAGTTTTGGTAAGATTAACTTTTAAATTATTTAGATTTAACCATTCTATTACTGATTTGATTGTGTCATTTATGTCAGATTCATGTTTTTTAAATGAATGTTTCCTTGGGTTAGTAACAATTGTTATTGAAATATCGTCTGCAAACATAGTACATTTAAATGTAGTTATATTTGGAATATCATTTATATATAAAATAAAAAGAATTCTACGAATTCGAATTTTCTTTTTGAGATAATATAGTACTTATGTACATAATTAATTATAAATTCGTCAAATTTATTATATTAATATAAAATTTAGTTTAAGGAATAATGAACATTGACATTTTTTTTTTATTTAAATGGTAGTATTTGCATAAAAGCCTGAGATTTTTAAATTAAAATTTTATTGTAATTAAAATTATGAATTAATTTATACTGTAGTGTAATTATTAAAATAATAATAGCTTAACTAATCTCATATAATGTTTAATATTATTTATGTAACAATTATGTAATAATTCAAATAATTTATGAACAATTTACTGTATAAGAATTCAAATAGAGTGGATCTGTATAAGTAAATAATTGTACATAATACTTATTTTAATTCAAAAAGGATGTTTGTACCTAAATTTTAAGCAATAAAATAATTTTAAAATATAACATTGGGTTTGTGTAATTAGCTGTATTTCATTTTATCATTTTTGCATGCCAATTATGGCAAAACATGTCAGTCCCACGTAATTGATCATCTTACCACCGTACCATACGTACCATGTTTTTAAGCAAATAAATTTTCTATCTATCTATCTTCTTTTGAACTTGATTTTTTTTTTAATTATTAACATATTTTTGTATTGCAAGAAGACACAGCGCGGACGCTGTAATTATTTTCTGCCGTAGTCAAAAGCCGAAAGCGATGTGAGTGGTAGGGCAGAGTGTGAATACACACTTCCCGCGATCCTGCTACGGCAGTATTTAGCGAAGTATTGCCGGCAGCGCGAGGAGCAGAGGCAGGGGCTGAATGTAAATGAGGCTTACACGTGCCTATTTGCCTATGTATGGGCAAGTGTAGGTAACTTTTGTCAATGCCGCCGTGTCGTCGCGATGTTGCCGTTTTTACAGGTCAGTAAACTAATATTATCCAGGATGATTTATTTCGTGTAATTTTTTACGCTATTTATTTTGTTTGAAAGATGCACTTTTTGTCTTTTGGTATTATTTTTTTTTATAGAAGAAGGGGCAACTTGTGCTTAAGTTGTTTGAGTAACAAGCATCGTGGTTCTAATTGTAATTCTAGTTCAGTGTGTAATAAGTACCGCAATAGACACCACAAGTTGCTATATTTTGAAAATAATGCCGCATCCACGTTGGGAAAACCCGTGAATGACGCTCCGTCCACCGAAGCCAACGCGAACGTCTTATCTACGTCGAATCGTATTAACGCCTCCCGATTGGCATCGTTGCGCGCACACTCAGGCGACGTTACTTTGTGCTCAATATTGAACGTGAAAGAGATTGCTCGCGTTCCCACTACTGTACTACTTGGTACTGCGCGTGTTATTACTAGTGATTCGCATGTAAATAAACTTATCATTGTAACATAATAACGTTATGTAATGTTGTCAACGTTTAGAATTATTTATAAATAAGACGCCGTCATGTCCCGTGGTGAAGAAAATTAAAGGCTTCAATAAAACGGTCCAAGGTTCGATAAATTAAAATTTTTATTAGTGTTTCGATCGTAGTGTTAATTTTAATAAACATTCATTTGTTGTACAAATGTTTCGGTCGATGCCTCCGCAATGACAATTTTCAATAATTTGCCTTTAGCGGATATCCCTGGGAACATTGATGTGCTCATTCGGGCATCTGTTTTCCCTCACCTCTTGTTACATAACAAGGTTAGTGTAACTCCTTGCGTAACGCACCTTAAGCATTGGAAACCGTTTTAGGTTATGTCATTGTTGGTTTCACTCCTACAGTTGATAATATTTCGGCAATTTCTTATTGTTGCACCGCTATTGCACCCCTCGAATTCGTTCGTGAATTTTGCAAAATTGAGGAAGTGAACGTTCTGCCTATACTTAGCTCAGATAATAGATTATGCGAGGAATTTATGTCCGCACGGCTGTTCGTGATCGTGATGTATCGTGGCACTAACCTTTAAAGGGTTTTTTTTATATCTCTCGGTTACTCGTGTCAAACGGCGGAAATTTTTTTTATTGTTTGGAGCGCAAGATACTTGCTTTGCCAAAATTAAAAGGAACCTTATGACAATTTGATCATATAGGGCCGTTCACCATACAAAACCTTTTTCCCGTTTCCATTTACTACAAACTGGCTTTCCTTGTTTATATATTAAATAGATAAAGAAGAATGCCCATAGATGTATGGTATCCCGTACCATGTTGCATCAAAATCAAACTTTTTTTTATAGACTAGACTGAACCGATGACAAAAGTCCTATTTGAAAAAAGAACCGGGTTTTGGAGTTATTTTATAAAATTGAAAATAACCTAAAAACTATTACGTCACTTTTTCGATGCTAACAACGATCTCTTTTAAATAGACACTTTAAGCATGAACAAACATTATTGCTGGAAAAACAGTTTAATCCATTAATATTAGTACGAATTACGAGTCATAGCAACACATAGCCGCGCCACTGATGCGTGACTAAAACTCGCATATTTGCCTGACCTTTGCCAATACTGTGAGTGGGTAACGTATCTAAAGGTAATATGTGCCACCTCGATTACACTACCACACCAGTGTCAATAATACATTATCATGAGGGTGACCACTCAGACCGGAAAAAAACGCTTGTTGAGTCTAGAGAGCGACTTAAACCCTTTAATCTAAAATAAGATACTATTCATGACAGACACTATTGCTCAAGCTCTTGTTGTTGTGAATCGATTAGGTAAGTGATAGAAAAAATAAAACAAACAAGTCCATTTGGGTTTTTAATAGCGATTTTAAGTCAAAAATATCTATTTAAAATATATTTACTTTAATCATTCATCATACTCCTGAAAAAAATCATCTAAAGCCGTTGCCGGCGCAGTTACGTCATTATACCGTCCCCAGCTCAAATACCACACTACCGTCATTATATGAGCACAGCAGCCTACTGTTCGCTTACCGCCGGGGCAGCTACAGCAATAACCTACTATGGTTTCCGGAGTGTTGACCACATCATCATCTCTGCTCATCAATAATCTCTGCTAATCAATAAATACGTGTGATAAGTACGACTGTTGACATGTCTAGATTTAATCCTACCTCTTAAGAGGTAATTATTTAGCCCCAAAATCAAAGGTAAATCATCATCGATAGTATTATTCACCTCAACTGAATAAATACCAGTCCGACGGATGTGTTCCCCATAATAAGATCTAGCCTGTTTGAGTTGGTAGGTCCCAAGAGCTAACCGTTTTAAATCAGTTATCAATCAACTGAAAATTCACACTCCTTCTATTGAGATTTGCCTGTCCAACATAAGTTGCCAAAAGGTTCTCTAGTGAAATCTCTATCTTTAGCAATTCTTACATATACCAAGGCTTCTGGTGGATCTCCTATAACAACATGAAACTTATTAATTAGGGCACATGTAATTCTAAAATCATCCTTTAGGTGCAAAGCCGCTTTCATTTCCGCGTCCAGGGGGTTTTGGAGGCAATAAATCGATCTAGCTAGGATTCATTTTTAGAAAATGTGGTTTTATGCGTGTTTTCAGGAAATGAAAAACTGCTTCAACATTGTTAGAATGAGAAAGTAAATTTTAACAGCGTGTTACGATTATAATAGCTCAAATGGAATATGGGGCGGTCACGAAATCGTAGTACCCTGGTTCGAGTCTTGTCTTCGGTTTTTTTTTTCAAGTTCTTTTTGAGAAAATCTATTATTACAAGCCCTTTTTAAAAATTTTAATTAAACTAATTGCACTCACGATTTTTTATTTAAATAAACAGTTCAGTTTTTTTTATTATGTCGTAAGATCGAAAAATATTATTCATATTTTTAATTATATTTCCAAAAAACACGGTTTCCAAAAAATACCGAGCAAAGCTCGGTACTATTACTCCGTAAGGTGCATAGCATAAATAATTTTGTGTAAATATGACAGGGACGTAAGATCATGTTAAAGGCTAGTGTCACATTATTATACTTCTATGGTATTTTAATTCTTCTGTAGTCTGTACACTCTGTCAAGTGTCAAATCGCATGACGTACTAATTTTTATGCATTACGCCGTTAGTTGTTATGTAGTATAGGTTGTATGGTGTAATTATTTTTGTTATTTGCAATTGCTAGTTTTACATACGTAGATTGCACAGGGGTAAACATCCTAACCTAGAGCAATAATTTGCGGGACTTACAACCGCCATAATTTATAAGGAATTCAAATACGTAGTCTTGCAATATCGCAACTAAACTCTTACCTACTGCGCTTCTATGGTAGTCAAATATTTAAATAATTTAATTTAAACTCTATTTTATAACTACCAAATAATAAAATACTATTGATTAATTATTTTAACCCTGTGTAGATCAGACTAAAAATAATCTAAAGATGAATACGAGGGCGGCACTGAAAATTTCGGGAATCATGGAAGTGACACAACATTACTATATAAAAATGTATTTATTGCTTTTCGAAGTATTCTCCGCGAAATTTGACACATTTTTCTATACGATAGAACCAATCATTGAAGCAACCATTCCATTCGAAAGTTGGGGTCTCCAAAATGGCCGTTTTGTAGGCGTCCACAGCTACTTCAGGTGATGAAAATCTCTGCCCACGCAATTAATTCTTTATTTTAATGTATAGAAATCATTAGGGCTTAGGTCGGGACTGTACGGCGGATGGTCTAATAATTCTATGTTTTCTTGCTCTAAAACTCTTTCGTTCTGTGTGCGGTGTGAGAACTCGCGTTGTCGTGATGGAGGATGATGCGGCGGTTACAGTTCTCTTTACGGAGTTCAGAAACGACCTGTGGCAAAAAAATGCTAGCATATCATTCTGCATTAACCGTTCTTTTTTCGTCAAGAGAAATAGTTGTAACATGGCTGGTTTTGGAGACAAACGTGGCCACCATTTTTTTTGCAACACTCCGTGAACGAACAATTTTTGTTGGCTTTAACTCATTTTCGAACACCCAAACTCGTGACTGGTTTTTTGTTTCGGGTTCGTACGCGTATATCCAGGATTCGTCACCTGATACGATGTTGTATACAGCATTTGAGGATCCTGCGTGGAATTTTCGAGAGTTCTGACGGACCAAGTAACGCGAGCCGCTTTTTGCTCTTCACAGAGCGAATGCGGTATCCATCGGGAAAACAACTTTTATACACCTAATTGTTAATGCAAGATTATTTGTATTTGACTCATGCCAATGTCTAAAGTTGCCTGAATTTCGCGGTATATCACATGTCGATCTTCCTCAATCAGCTTACGCACAGCATCAACGTTTTCTTGGGTGACTGCAGTTTTTGGACGACGTTGACGGGGATCATCACTGAGCTTGACACGTCCACGTTGAAATTCAGCAAACCAGCGATAAATTGTGGTTGTGGATGGGGCTTTATCACCAAATGCAGAAATCATCCGGTCAACACACTGTTTTTGTGTTAAATCACTTCAAAAGTCATAATAAATCATCGCTCTTGAATTTTCTCGAGTCAATTCCATTTTGTCAACGACTAAACAAGTTTGACAAAACCTTGTGACAAGACCGAGAATCTTTTTTTAAATAAATAAATGGTATTCGATTTTTAAAACTAAGGAGTTTTCAATTAAAAAGATTTTAATATGACAGGAACAGTGGAAATATTCTATTCCCGATACTTTTAGCGCAGCCTAGGTACAGTCTGAGTTATGTATTATTTCCTTTTATGAAAGATGAGGCAAACGAGCATACGACTTAACTTACAATAAGTGATCAACGTCATAAATATCTGAAACTCGGGGGAATTGCAATTGCGTTAACGGCCTTTAAAACAGGAGTAGGCTCTTTCCTTGAAAGTTTCTTAGTAGTACATATTTGGTTGAATTTATACTTTTTCGGTCTGTGCCGTGCTGTCTCGATCTACAGTGCATTCCAAGTTTTTTTGATGCCATTTTGGTCTCCTCTTGCAAGTCATTGTGGAACTGTACGTCTTTTGAAATGTTGACGCCAAGAACTCGGATGCGGGCACCAAGAGCAGTGCCCTGAAATTGAGGAGAGGTGACATAGGGCAAGAACACCCTTTGTGTATGTTTCATATAGCAAACCGTGTTAGACAAACATAGATAAACAAAGTATTTCAAAGTGTTCCTTGGTTACATTATAAGATCTACGCTGATCTCTCCCAATGAACACTACAAAACTCGGGCCTGAGCCACCTGCATCCATCGACTTCCTTCTTACAATGTTGTCAGTCTATTTTCGTTTTCGTTCTACTGCGGATATCATCATTCCTACGTCTTTCATTTAGTGAAACCTTGAGCGCAGCCCTTTCCATTGCTTGCTGAATGACTTTTAGCTTCCTCCTATGACCAGCAGTGAAGGACCAAATCTCGTTTTCAAGTTCCCTGATGAAATAGAATAGAATGGAGTAGAATTTATATTTATTTTCTTATTACAAACACGTCAAGAATTATTGATGAAAAACATGTTTAACTATGAACTACAAACGTATTGGACCCTAGTTTGTGAGAGACCGGTGCCTAATAAAGGTATTAAACAATATCTGTTCTATTGTTACCAGGTCCCACCTATGGGGATATACATCTTTAAATTACATGTTTGTATAGAATATTGAAGAGATCATTACCATCCTTGTGTTAGTTATGAGGAAATCACTATTTAATAAAATGAAGGATTAATACAACAAAGCTAAATAAAATGTTCTTATTTAGTTATGTTGTAATCTTATTCTTAGGTTAATATACTTGTCGACAAACTTCGAGCGTTATGCTCTTAATAACTACCGACATAGGTGTGACATGACGTTACACATGAATTTTGTTTTGTTCATATTCATTTTAAGACCTATCCGTTGGGAGACACTATTGAGGTCATCGAGCAAAGTGCTTAGGTCATCCAGCGATTCTGCTATAAGGACTACATTGTCGACAAATCCAAGATGACTACCATGTTCTCGCCATTAACATTAATACCATATCCTTTCCATTCCAGGAGCTTGAAAACGTCTTCCGGTGCAGCAGTAAAGTTTTTGGGGACAAAACGTCACCCTGCCTTATACCTCGACTGCCCATAGCGAACCCAGCAAGGGACATTTTAATCAAAAGTAGTTTTTATCCCGTAATCCTGACCTTATAATAAGTCCCGTCAAATTTTAAATACAGCTCAAAAACAACCTTATGAAAGAAATAATCTTATTTTGAGTTACGTAAAAGTCATATGTATAAATATTTCTACTACAAGAATTTTGTCATTAACTTATATATTACTAGCGTAAGGACCGGGCCGACGAAAAAAGAAAGGAACTTGAAAAAAAATTAAAAAAGTCGGTCGGTCGGTCTGGGCTCGAACCATGGTATTACTATTACGATTTTGTGACCGCCCAATATACCAATTAAGCTATTTGTAATCATTAATAAACTAAAAAAGCAAGCGGGTTTTAGAAAGTGAATGGGGTGTACAGATCAAGTCTTTTCCATGCGCATGATTGCGGAGAAGTTTTTGGCCAAAAACCAGAAAGTTTTTTGTGCGTTCATGGACTTGGAAAAGGCTTATGACAGAGTGGACAGGAATGTGTTATGGCAAACACTGAACTCATATGGGTTGAGCGCTGGTTTGATACAGGCATTAAGGTCTCTTTATAGGGACTCTAGTGCTTGTGTCAGGATCAATGGGGTCTACTCGGACTGGTTTGGCATCCAAAAAGGTGTCAGACAGGGCTGTGTGGCTTCCCCTTGGCTGTTCAACCTATTTATGGACCGGTGTTTGCAAACTTTGAAAGATGAAGAATGTGGGTTAAGAATGGGCGAGTTAACCGTCAAATGCCTTTTGTATGCCGATGATCAAGTCATACTTGCGTCATCGGCGGCAGAGTTGCAAATGATGGTTACATTAATGAACTGGGAATTGAAAGATAGGGGAATGAAAGTGAACGCAAGTAAGACGAAAGTGATGGTTTTTGAAAGAGAAGAAAGCAAAACGGTATGTGAAATAAGAATAGAAGGAGAGTTAATTGAGCAAGTGGATGAGTTTGTGTATTTGGGATGTGTATTTAGCAGGGATGGTAGATATGATAGGGAAATAGAACGACGAGTAAATGCAGGGAATAGAGTGAATGGGGCACTACACTCTATTATGAAGAACCAGAATGTGTCAAAAGAGGCACGTATGGTAATTCATAATGCTGTGTTAGTCCCTACTTTAATGTATGGTAGTGAAAGCTGGGTGTGGCAGAAGAAGCACGAAAGTAGAATAAATGCTGTAGAAATGCGGTCTTTAAGGAATATGCTAGGGTTTAATCTGAATGACAGGGTGAGAAATTGCGTGATAAGAGATAAATGTGGTATGCAAGATGATGTTGTGACCAGGATTAAGAAAGGAATGCTTCGGTGGTTTGGTCACGTAGAAAGAATGAATGAGGAAAGAGTGACAAAGCAAATTTATATGGCAGATGTGAATGGCCGACTCGGAAAGGGACGCCCTAGAAAAAAGTTTATCGACCAAATTGGCGATATTTTGAAAATGGGCCACGTTAGAAGTACCCTTAACCGACGAGCATGTATGCGTAGATATATGGATGTAAAGGAGGCGAAAGAGGTATGTCAGAATCGTGCCAAATGGAAGTCCGTAGTCTCTGCCTACCCCTCTGGGTGACAGGCGTGAGTGTTTTATGTTTATGTAATAAACTGTTAAGGTTAAGGAGTATGCTAGGATTGAATCTGAATGACAGGGTGAGAAATTGCGTGATAAGAGATAAATGTGGTATGCAAGATGATGTTGTGACCAGAATTAGGAAAGGAATGCTTTGGTGGTTTGGTCACGTAGAAAGAATGAATGAGGAAAGAGTGACAAAGCAAATTTATATGGCAGATGTGAACGGCAGAGACGGGAAGGGACGCCCTAGAAAAAAGTTTATTGACCAAATTGGCGATATTTGGGCCACGTTAAAAGTACCCTTAACCGACGAGCATGTATGCGTAGATATATGGATGTAAAGGAGGCGAAAGAGGTATGTCAGGATCGTATCAAGTCCGTAGTCTCTGCCTACCCCTCTGGGTGACAGGCGTGAGTGTTTATGTTTTATGTTATGCTTTTTTATGTAATTAACTGTCAAAATTTACCTTCTTATTCTAACGATATTGTAGCAGTTTTTCATTGCCTAAAAACACGGACAAAAAGACATTTTCTAAAAATAAATCCTAGCTAGATCGATTTATTGCCCCCGAAACTCCCTGCACACAAAATTTTATGAAAATCGCTGGAGCCGTTTCCGAGATTCCGATTATATATATATATATATATATATATATATATATATATATATATATATATATATATATATATATATATATATATATATATATATACAAGAATTGCTCGTTTAAAGGTATAGGATTTTGTTACAATTAAATTACTACATAAACGCATTTTTAAAGTTTTATTTTCCAGTTAGTTTAGTTACGTTACCAAGATTTGGCCAAGGTCGGATTCAGACCCTCAAAAATATTGTACATGGAAAATAAAATTATACGATTTATTTTTATATGTGGTAGCGCAATGCTGCAGTTATATTAGTAGTATAGTTATAGCACAAATAGATCGGCTCTACCGGGAAAGGTATTTTTGAAGGTATCACTCGTCTAGTTTATCTATACGTTTCGTTTTTTGACGGTTTTATTTTTATTTCAGTTTAATTTTTGTCTAAAGAACTTAGTGTAAGTTAAATTTTGAATATTGGTACCTAATATATTTTATATTCAATAAGGGTAAAACGAAAAGAGTACAAAAGAAATCATTTCTGCTTAATTGAATCTGAAAATCTGATTCATAAAATATTTTGAATTTCTGTTTTCAAACCGATTGCTTCTGGAGCATAGAGTTTTTATCGTGGTAGTCCCTCATCATAGTTGTATCAAGGATGCAACATAAATCACACATCGATCGAGCTGCGATCGACCAGAAAGGGAGCTAATTCAAATTTTATTTAAAAAAACGCGGTTCTTATGTACACGACAGAAATTCTCGATATCGTTGGGATAATATTAAAATGTAAAATGACCCAATAATAATACAAGCCGACCTTTAGGTAAAATTATGGTACTTTCGCTTAGTATTAATACAATACTATATACTACAAACTATGAAATAATGGTACAATTAGGATATTTATACTACCAAATCCGACCCTGGTTACGTCGTGTTTTGATATGACGTTTGTATTATGACAGATGCGCTACTTATACTTGTATGAAAAAGTTATGAGTAAAGTATTTAGATGGACCTATCCTTCCTTTTGAAACACTGACCTCTATACATACAAGTTCGCTGGACAGGCTATACACCGCGACATGATGAAGCGATTTGATTTCCGCCATTTTGGCGCTGACAGCAGAAGTGCACGTCCACGGAATTAATAATAGGGATCAGACAGTGTACCAAATTAATATAATAATTAAATAATTGAAACAGTGTAATAGGAACCGTTTGATACGCTTACCCACAATCTTGATAAAATTATTGAGTGCAAATGACGCGTCACCTCGACTCGCTGCGCAGGTGTTCGATTTAATTACGTAATACGGCATACCGAGTGTCCATCCTTTATTGTTTGTGCGTTGTGAGATTAATTGTGATTGATATAACTTTATTATAATAGTTTAAAATGGCAGTTAGTGGAAGTGAAATCAAAATTAAAACGCTTTATGCCAAGAGAGACATACTCTTTTCGCGTATGCAGAATATAAGTGATTATATAAAGAACATTCATATAGAAGCAGTGCGGGAAACCTTTTTGACTGAAATCGAAACGATAGATTCTCTACGAATAGATTACGAAAAAATATTAGACCAAATTAATCATTTGGAATTACAAATCGACCCGAAATACATAGTGAACTACCAACCGCTGCTGGCATTCGAAGATATGTTGTGTCGCGTGAAAAGAATTGCGAGATCCCTACTATCTCAAAACGAAGCAAAGCCGGAAAAACAGGTACGTCCAAGCGACTCGTTTAGGTTGCCGCCAATAGATATTCCGGTATTTAATGGTGATATTAAGACGTGGCCCTTCTTCTTCAGTAGTTTTCAAAACAATATACACAATAACCCATCGTTATCGGACGCCGAAAAATTATATTACTTAATCAGTAAACTTAGTGGCAGGGCACAGTCGATCTGCTCTGGTTTTACACCTACAGCAAACAATTACTTATTAATATTCGAAACGCTTAAAACTAAATATGAAGATAGGAGAATGTTAGCTTCCGAATATTTGAACCAGATATTCGATCTTAAACCTATATCATCCGCGAACATCAACGGCTTAGAGCAATTTCTAGATAAATTTGTGGCATCGGTGGCTGCACTTAAGAATTTGAAATTTAATGATCTTATGGACGTGGTGTTTCTCCATATTGCACTGAAGAAGTTGGACCCCGACACCGTGCGTGCGTTTGAAATGGAGCATCGTAGCTCGGAGATGCCTTCCTTTCATTCATTAGCATCGTTCGTGCGAGATCAAATAAAGGTGATGCAGCGCTCTCCGAACGTTAAACAGGAGAATAAAAGGTGCGTCGACCGTAGAAAGACTCAACCATCTAAAATAGCAGGGTCGTTAACTTACGTAACCGCTACGCCAACATCACTCCAGCATACTTGTTTAGTATGTAAAGATAGACACGGTAATTTATATAATTGTGCGACTTTTCGTAAATATTCACCAAGCGAGCGTTATAAATTAGTAAAGACAAACAACCTATGTTTGAACTGCTTAAGCGATAAGCATTTAGTTGCAAAATGCAATTCGAGTTCCGTATGTAGCAAGTGCGCCAGGAAACATCACACGCTATTACATTTTGAAAATAGCAACATAGCGGCGTCAAGTAAAGCGGATAAGGAATTCGTCCCTACTAAGGTCAACGATTCTAGCGGTCGACCTGGTGATGTCGCTCTGTGCTCATTGGCAAATATGGGAGCACAACCTCCTTCAACCGTGTTACTGGGTACAGCACGTATTTTGGTTAGGGATTCGCGTGGAAACGAACAAAGCGTCCGTGCACTGCTGGACAGCGGAGCCCAAAATAGCTTTATAACGCGACAATGTTGTCAGCGCTTAGGCTTAGTAATAAATAGGTCACTTTCATGTCCTGTAATTAAAGGCATCGGAGGCACTAGTAAATCGACACAGGGATATATAAATTTAAAAATTTATTCTCGGATAGATCGTAATGTTAACTTTGATATAAATGCACTAGTAGTAGATAGGGTCACTGAACGGTTGCCAACCGTTTCGGTTGACACCTCGGCAATGATTGAATTTAAGAATTTGACTCTGGCGGACGACACTTACGCCGTTCCTGGAAAAATAGACATGCTCATTGGAGCATCGCTTTTTTCTCATCTTTTGTTAAACAATAAGGTCAAGGGCAACTCCTCGCATACCGCGCCTTACGCACTGGAAACCGTATTGGGCTATGTGATCCTTGGCTCCGCCCCCATCATAGATAGTATTTCGGCAACCTCTTATTGTGGTATGGCTGTCGAACCGCTCGAGTCGTTAGTCCGCAAATTTTGGGAGATGGAGGAGGTGAACGTCCCACCCATAGCTAGCTCAGATGATAGGTTATGCGAGGAAATTTACGTCCGCACGACCATTCGTGATCGCGACGGTAGATATAGTGTAGCGCTACCCTTTAAAGGAGATGTTTTATCTCTCGGCGATTCGCGTCAAATGGCGGAAAAACGTTTCTACAGCTTGGAGCGTAGGATGCTCGCTTCACCCCAGTTAAAGGAAGCTTACGACGGCGTCATTAACGAATATATAAGAGAAGGTTACATATCACTTGTGGCTTCGAAATTAGATAACTACGAAGACACACCGTCGTATTTCATACCACACCACGGAGTCATTAGAGAGGACAAACTTACATCTAAGTTACGTGTAGTGCTCGACGCTAGTGCTAAAACTAGCACTCACCTGTCGCTTAACGATAACCTCTATAGTGGGCAAAATTTACAGGGCAGTTTATTTAATATAATAGTCAATTTTCGTTTGTTTAGTATAGCACTATCCGCCGATATTCGTCAAATGTTTCTTTGCATAGGGGTCCGTGAATGCGACCGTAGATTCCAACGCATTTTATATCGTTTCAACCCAAAGGAACCTCTAATGGTGTTTGAATTTAACCGCGTTTGTTTTGGTTTAAATTCGAACCCATTTCATGCGTTACGCACGGTGAGACAGCTCGCTCACGATGAAGGTCCCTCTTATCCTAAAGCTAAGAGGGCAATTGAGAGCGGATTATATATGGATGATTTTGTGTACTCGGTTGATAGCGTGGAGGAGGCAACCCTAACCACCACCGAGGTTATAAGGCTCATGAAATCGGGTCAATTCGATCTTGTGAAGTGGACTAGTAATTCGCGTCCGGTTTTGGATACAATCCCACTATCACACCGTTTTTCGGCGATAAAGGAATTCGACGATTCTGATACACACAAGGTGCTCGGTCTGTGTTGGTCACCAGAGTCCGACGTGTTTAGCCTTAAGGTAAATCCGCCCGTAGAGAAATGCACAAAGCGCACAATGCTGTCATGCGTTGCTAGATTATGGGACGTCATGGGTTTCGTAGCTCCAGTGGTATTATACGCTAAGCTTTTAATTAAACAACTTTGGTTATTGGAATGCGACTGGGATGGCTCGCCGCCTGACAGCATTGTTCGGTTGTGGCAGCGCTTTAGAGAGGAACTTCCTTTATTAAGAGAAATTAAAATACCGCGTCATATCAACGTAGATAGAAGTAGCGCCATAACAGTCGTTGGGTTTGCAGACGCCAGCGAGAAGGCTTACGGGGGCGTTGTATATTTCCACGTCCAGAATAATGGTAGAAATTCGATTAGCCTCATTAGTTCTAAGTCGAGAGTCTCCCCCCGTAAGGTTGTCTCTCTGGCGCGCTTAGAGCTTTGCGCAATATTAGTACTCACCAAGCTTATTACCGCAGTTATCAGCGCATGTAGGGATAGAGTTCACATAGAAAGGATATTTGCCTTTTCCGACTCCACCGTCGCCTTATGCTGGGTTCATTCTTCACCCCACCGTTGGGATACGTTTGTTGCGAACCAAGTGGCCAAGATACAAGACGAGTTAGAAACGCGGAACTTTTATCACGTGTCCGGTACGGAAAACCCCGCCGATTGTCTATCCCGTGGACTCACCCCGATGCTAATAATGAACCACCCGCTTTGGTTCCACGGGCCTGCTTGGGTTCACTTGGATCCCTCGCAATGGCCAATAACCGACTTCGAACCTTCGTCAGTGTCACAACCGCCGGAAGCGAAGAGACACGCTCTAGTGGCGAACGTTTCGAGCGAGGTTTCTCCAATCATTGCTTTGGCGAACCGCTTGTCCTCTTGGTCGAAATTATTGCGTAGCGTAATTTACGTTTGTCGATTCGCGAAGCTGTTACCGCGACGTTCGTATGTCTTAGCATCCGATTACAACTATGCCGAGTCGCTAGTATTACGTGAACTTCAACGTGCGCACTTCTCTGAAGAAATTAGAAGATTACAATCGAATAGAGCTTGTAGTCGCGCCTTTCAACGCCTTAAGCCATTTTTACAGGATGGGATTGTAAGGGTAGGTGGACGCTTGTCCAACTCGCAATTGAGTTTCGACCAACGGCACCCTATTGTTTTACCGCGTAAAGACCATATCATGAACTTATTAGTCGACTACCATCATAAATTGAACTCGCACGCTGGCCCCGACTTGTTGATGTCGATTTTGCGTCAGAATTATTGGATTCTCTCTGCACGTAGTTTAATACGCAATCGGGTGCACAGATGTATAGCTTGCTTTCGGGCACGCCCCAAGCCGTCATTTCCGGAAATGGCGGAACTTAGATCTTGTAGAGTAATACAATCAGTAAAGCCCTTCACGCACACCGAGTCTGATTTCGCTGGTCCGTTTAAGGTCACGCTCACTCGCGGGCGTGGTATAAGATCCACAAAGGCTTACGTCTGCATTTTCGTATGTCTAACTACTCGAGCGGTGCATATAGAACTCGTTGGTGATCTAAGCACAGCAGGCTTTATGGGCGCATTTAAAAGATTTCTTTCCCGCCGTGGCCCTGTAAGTAGATTGTATTCGGATAACGGTACGAACTACGTCGGTGCAAAACGTATTCTATCAGAACTACATGAGCTCTTAGCTAGCAAATATTATAATTCGGAGTTCGCTCACATTCTAGCCGAGAACCGCATTGAGTGGTCTCTGAACGTCCCAGCCGCGAGTCATTTTGGGGGCAATTGGGAGACTAATATCAAGAGTCTAAAGAGTCATTTATACCGAGTAATAGGAGATCAAATTTTGTCCTTCGAAGAGCTAAGTACGGTGCTCGCTCAAATTGAATGCGTAATGAATAGTCGCCCACTTTGTCGTACGTTGTCTAGTGACCCCTCGGAACCGCTGGCTCTAACTCCAGCACATTTTTTGAATTTAACGCCTTTAAAGTATTTGCCAGCCGCAGATATGGATGAGAACAGACTTAGCATTTCCGCACGCCACAAATTATTAGATCGGTTAGTGCAATCGTTTTGGAAACGATGGAGGATGGAATACTTGCATAGTTTGCAGTCTCGACAAAAATGGAACACAGCAACTGAGCCTTTAGCTGTAGGAACTGTAGTTGTGCTCACCAAAGAGAATACGCCGCCTCTCCACTGGCCGTTAGGAATTGTCGAAGAGGTCTTTCCTGGTTCTGACGGAGTAGTTAGGATAGCTCGCGTTAAGACCACGGTTGGGTCTTACTTGCGTCCGGTTGTCCGTTTGTGCCCCCTGCCTCTTCCATAATTTAAATTAGCTTTCTAGATTAAATTGTAGTTGAATTTAGGTAATCTTAGCGTTAGTTAGTTATTTTGTTAGTTGATCTTAGCTCTAGTTGTATTAGTTAATTTTGAAGGAAATCCTTCAAGGGCGGGGGAGATGGTTGCGCGGAAAAAACCATTGGATTATTATATTTGACGGTAGGAGTGTCAAGTCGCTTGTTCCTTTCCGAAAAACGATATCATTCGTACCCTCCTATCGACACATCGGGGTGGTGGGGTGGGAGGGGCAAGAAGATGATTCTAGAATGTCACGTAATCATCGGAGCCGAGGACATATAAGGCACGCGCGACCGTTGCGCGTGCTCTTTCCCACCGCAGTCGTCGCTGAAACCACACCGCTAGTAGAAACCGCTTTAGCCTGGAAGCAGTCGAGCTCCAGGAGACCCGCCTCACATCGTGTGAGATATAGTCGCGCACCGCCTCTCTCCGGAGTGTTCCAGAAGAAGTTCCAGAAATTGCAGCTATAGTGCTCAACAGGATAGAAGAAACCCCGGTGAGTCAACACTCCTTTATTTACTGCCTGATATATAGTTTAACCCGCTCCAATTTTGTTGTTCTCCTAATCAGGCAGGATTCCTTTTCAGCGATTTGGCACAATAATAGTTTTAGTTTTAGGGAAGAGCGAGTGCATTATACCGCGTGCTATAGTAGTCGCCTTTACGTAAGTGTAGAAGCAACCGCATATACAGTCCACTTTAGTTAATATCTCGCGTAATAGGTTTAAGGTTCGACCGGGGAACTAGACTTCGGCAACCTTAAACACGTGGCTCCACCAGTCGGTATACTGCACTTTTTCAAAGTGGTGCAGTTCTCATGTCTAATAAAACAGTCGTCTGTGAAATATTTGGAACAAATATGATCATTTTGTTTCGGACGCTAATTCACAATATTTACGCTTTTAAGCCATAATTTTAGTTTAGGTTCAGTTAGAAACCTGTTAATTAATAAACATTTAATAATCTTCTGTTGTTGGCGACTTTGCTTTTTAACAGATATGGGTAGGAAAGAACATCGATAAGTATTATAGACAAGGAATTCGACAACCCTATTGAATTTTATTGTTTATAAAAACTCAGTAATATATAGCGAAAGATGTTGCTATATATGATATTAAGATTAGTAACAAATTTTTAAGTACTTATATATTATCAAATATTTTTAATTTATTTAATATTGCCGCAAATTCACTTACTTGTGAAATGTTATACCACTTCCCTTTTGGTAACGAATTTTACGGATTACGCCCACTCATTATTAATAAAAATACTTATTAAATAAGACAATATAAATGAGACAACAGATTTTGATATATTATGTCAATTTTATTTTTCAAGGCGTCCTTTAGCGGCGCTTCAAATTGGCACAGTCATTTTCTATGGTATGGTATAACCAGTCCAGCGTACTTGTATATATAGAGGTCAGTGTTTTGAAATCATTGAATTTTGTATGTATTTTAGTATTTCCTCTATGCTAATATTAACTGTGAGTAATAATTACATAAATTGACATTTAACATAGACAACATGCTATTATTTACTGTAACAATAAATACAAACATCGTTTTTTTGCGTTTTTTATTATGATTTGGTACATATCCCAAGAAGAGAAAATCAGCTGATTTAAAATGATTGTAAAATAATTTTGTTCCGTAGCGTAAATAACTTTGTTTGATTGAAGTATTAACCTCGCACGAACTGTTTGATAATTAAATTAAATCTAAACTTTAGGAGGAGAGTCATCCTAGCATAGCAATGGCCAGTGCAAGGTTTATTCCGAATTAATTTAATTAGAAATCTAGCAAAATAACAAATTAAAAATATAATCCTATTTTATTAATTAATTAGAAAAGCTGGACGTTTCCTTTGAAGATTTTGAACTTCGAATAAACTAAATTTACGGATTCTATCGCGTTTATTTAACTGATTTTACTTCTTTTTAATTCCCGACCTTTCGGGTGCCTTACAGCAACCATGGTCACGGGGAGGGGGGGGACTGAGATGTTTGACGTCCCAATATCATTGTTAGCCCGGCTACCTTCAGTTTTTGAATATTAATTTTGAACTTGATAAGGAAGATAACATGTTTTTATATCATAATCATAAGATTTTGACCTCCCTACATTAAATCTAATAAATGGCGTTATTTGGAGGTGAAACGAAGGTCAATTAACTTCATACATTGATTAAAACTACTTTTACGGATTTCACGGGGGAGGGGGAGTCCCCGTGAGCGTGGGTTCTGGAAAGCACCCGAAACGTTGGGAATTAAACATCAATTAAAATTAAATGCGATAAAATCCGTAAAAGTAGTTTTAATCAATATGTAGTGTTCGAGTAAATATAAGAAATCATAACTTCATACATTTTAAATAAAGTAAGTGCCATTATATGTTTAATGTATGCATCTGGGTATCTGTATGTCCGTCTGTGGCATCGTAGTTCCCAAACTGATCAAGCGATTTAGACTTAGTTTTATTTTTAAATTGCAAATGTGACTTGATCGATAGTTTTCTTAGCCTATGATTCAAGAAAATCTTTTGAGCTCTTTGAAGGTCATCAGCTCTTTTTGTTTCGGGGATTTTTTAAATTTACAATTAAAGTTATAAGACCTCTAAATAATAGGTCTTACATATGAAATTGGCGTTTTGTACGGGAGGAATATAAAGTCATTTTTTTTTGTAAAATATATTTAATTAAAGTATGCACCGTTATTATCTACGCACTTTTGCCATCTCATAAGTAGTTCATTGATCCCTTTACTAAAAAAACTACGTAGGCGAGAATCAATAAACTCTTTGAAGGCGGTTTGGACTGCCGCATCGAAGTAGATTTTTTTCCTTGTAAGAAGTTGTCCAAATTCCGGAAAAATGGTTATCTGTTGGAGCAATGTCCGGGGAGTACAGTGGATGTCACAGACATTCCGATAGTAGCTCATCTTAGTGGTTGTTTGTTGTGCAGTGTGTGGTCTTGCGTTGTCGTGAAGCAGCAGTGGCCTAGTGCGATTGACCCATCTTGGTTGTTTAGCAGGTAGTTCTTCCTTCATGGTTTGCAGTTGCTGACAATAGAAATCTGCCGCAATCGTTTGACCAGATTTTAGAAAGCAGTAGTGAACGACACTGGCGCTAGTCCACCAAATACTAACAAGTAACTTTTTCTGAATCAATTTTTGTTTAGGGCAGGATTTGGTTGGGTCTCGAAGCGATGAGCACTTTAGATTATCGTACAGTATCCACTTTACACCACAAGTAATGATTCAATTTAAAATCACTTCATTTTTGTGTCGGTTGAGCAAAGTATAATACAGCAGTCGACGCGTGTTTGCAAGTTCCATTCACTCAATTCATGAGGTACCCATCGTTCAAGATTTTTTACTTTCCCGATTTGCTTCAAGATGATTAATTTATAGTTTTATCATTTACCCCGAAGCCTGCAGCTAGTTTTGAAGTGCTTTGTGATGTATCCGCTTCCACAATAGCCTTTAATTCTTCATTTTCCACTTTGGTCTCCGGCCATCCACGGGGTTGGTTCTGAAGGTCGAAATTTCCAGAACGAAAACGTTGAAACCAAAACTGTACCGTGCTATCTTTTGCGACATATCATTAATCCTTCTAGCTGTTTCTGCAGCACTGGTGCCACGGTAGAACTCGTACTCGTAAAGATACCGAATATTTCATGTTTTTCATTGTGCGGTAATAAGCGACGCCAAAGAAAAAAATTAAGTAAGAAAAACAAATGAATGGCTGTTTTCAAAACTTAAATGTACCAACTAAATGAATTTATAAATTTGAATTTGGAATTCTGAACCAAAAAGGAGATATTTCATTAAAAATTATCAGTACGACAAAACGCTAATTTCATATGTAAGGACCCAATAGTAAAATAGCGTTTATAAATGAAAAATCTTAAAATAGCTTTTACACGAGGTAGAGCCACGCTGCAGCTATATTATAGTTGCAGCACAAATGGGTTGGCTCAACCGGGACAGGAACACGCTCCCACAGAATACCAGCGTAATATAGCAGCTTAATACTGCTGTATTTCGTATGGTGAGTGTAGAGTTTAGAAGACCCCTTTTTATTGGAAACGAGGCAGTAAATCTTGGTCCTCAGGGGTGACAACGCATCTGTGTTTTGATGCTTAATTGAGGATAAATGTAGATGTCTATGGGTCACAGCATCCAATTACCATCAGGTGGACTGTGTGCTCGTTTGTCACCCATTATCTATTAAAAAAAAGTTTCAAAATCATTGTGTATAATTTTCTATACATACCTAATTGTAAATCGTACTGTAAAACAAAAGTTTATTGATAGAATCAGGCGTTACTTTGCGGAAATCCATTATAATAAAAAATAAATTACTTCGCATCCTTCCGCTAACTAAATACAATGACGTGTCTTACCTGGATTGAAGAGCACCTCCCGCTCTCCCTCAATTGCATACACTAACTCCGTCACCACTAGTTCCAGCACCACTACTCCCGGCACCACTACTTCCAACACCACTATTCCAGGTGAGACACACCAACGACGACTATACGACACGTGTTTTGGCTCTATACGAGGCATCCTCAGGTGATGTAGACTCTACGGCGACTGGCCGTAGAGTCTTCATTAGTGGTGCCGGGAGTAGCCGTGCTGGGACTAGTGGTGACGAAGGTAGTGCATGCAATTGAGGGAGGACGGGAGGTGCTCCTCAATCCAGGTAAGACACATCATTGTATTTAGTTAGCGGAAGGTTGCAAACTAATTTATTTTTTATTAAAACAAAAGTTTGTTATTGCTCTAGTGTACTAAAGTGGTAACTCCCGTCACTAATTTCCAAAAATAACTTGTAAGCTTTATTTGTGACTTAAAAATACCCCAGGAACTTTTAGTTTCAGCGCATTTTGCTAACAATTTTTATATTTTTGCTTTAAAAACATGTATTAAATTGGTCGAAAATGGTATTATATAATTCCGGAACCTACGTAAAATGACTAAATAGTAAAAAATTAATTCTGTTCGAATCCTTACCTTCAATTTAACCAGGTGAAATAAAAAAAATCTAGAAGATTAGTAAATCACTGGGTATAGACAAATTCACGATCAAGCTCATGTCAGGAATAACAGAATTTGTGTTTTGAATATTCTTAAAAGCGAAAAATTTCGCAAAATATAAAAAATACATTATATGACAGGTATTTTATTCATCATAAAAAGTTAAAAGGATGAATATCGTTTGAACTAAATATCTCTCAAGATCTGAAATTGGACTGAAAGATTAGGTCATTTTTAAGTGTTCGTATAGCTAAGTATCAATTTATATACTAAAAGTGGAGAATCCCAGATGCTTGCAACGTTCCCATTAGGAAATAACAAACCTAGGAAAATTGGAATATGAAATAGAAAAGTAAATAGAACAGGCTGTCAGTTTAGTAGTATACTATTAGTTTGACATTTATAAATTTCAATTTATTTATATGCAAAAACTGTTAACAAATTATGAACCAATCCAATAAATTTACTAATCCAACAACGATAGTATCAATATTTAATTCTCGAGACATACGAAACGAAAATTAATGATATACGCACACACATACTATTTACGACTAACGAGGGGAACGTCGAGCCTTAAAATCTGACCCTTGACAATCACTTCCAACTTGTTGTAAACAATAGTTAGCTATCAGCATTAATACACAAAATTCATTATTTATATATGATATAGATTTCCGGTCCTGTGATTGGTAACCCCATCTTAGTTAGGTCCCTTATTTACGTTACGTTTGTTTAAAATAAAGTAAAGTAAAGTTACAGCCTATATACCTCCCACTGCTGGGCACAGGCCTCCCCTCATTCCTGAGAGGGTTTTAGGGCAAGGAAGTGTCCGCCGCGCTGCCCCAATGCGTGTTGGCGAACTTCACATGTCTTCAAAATAGTTTTTGCATGCAGGTTTCCTCACGATGTTTTCCTTCACCGCCGAGCACGTGGTATATCAGCACTTAAAATTGCAATTAGCAATTTCATTGGTGCCGGCGGGGATCGAACCCGGGTTGCTCGCGTTCTGTTATGTTTACAGCGAGCGCTAACCATCTGAGCTACCACGGCTCCACGTTTGTTTAGTAACTTAGTTATTCAAGGTATATCTTGAAGGAATGAATATTGAATAGAGCAATTGAATCACAGAATACCAGCGAAAAACAACGTTTTAATGTGTTTCGTAATGTGAGTGTAGAGAACCGGAACCCATTTTACTGGCAAAGAAGCATGTCATCTTAGTCATCACGGATGACAATGCGCCAGTATTTTGATTCGAAAACGAGGATAGATGTAGATATCTAAGGGCAATATCAACCACTTACTCTACTCAGGTGGACTGTGTGCTCACTAGTCACCCTTATCCTACAAAAAAGCAATTGAAAGCCGTTGGTAGTGTCTTATAATTATTTAAAGCTAAGGACCCCGTCGACGAAGAAAGGGTTTAAAAAAAGTTAAGGACATTAAATTGTCGCTATTCCACTTGTTCAGGTTCATATCAATCAATTCCATAAAATTAATCGTTTCTCACTCGGAAAAGGCTCACTCATATTTATATAAAAATTGGGATCCAAGTGCTTCACTCATTCATATTTAAAAAAGGTCCACACACGAGCGCCAACCAACTAACGCTCTCCCCCCAAAAAGAGATGAGAGTTTGGTAACTGCACCGTACTCCACAGAGAAGTAACTTATGAAGCAGTAAAAGCGGTCTTGGCCCGTGTTAGTACATAAGCACAAACGTCGACCGAAGTCGTGCATATCAGTGCATGTAAATGCCATACCGAATATATTAAAATGCAACCGTGAATGTACGTCAAAACGTTACAATATAATAAGCACACTGTTCATACAAAGCCCTCCGTGAGCGCCACCACCTGCCAAACCGCCGCTCCTGTAGATGTGATGTAAGTATAAGGCATCACCACCAATTGCATGGTCAGTACGGCTTCCAGCTGCAAAACTTGTCATGAGTTTAATGTTCATCTTAATTGAATGGGTCTCAGGTTGATCGCATTGCGACCGCAGCCATGAGAGTCTGCACCTTCCAGCTAAAACTCGCATAAAGCGACACATATCCTCCACCAACCAATACAATGGCAGCTATATCTGCCATAAGGCAGTTATGAGATAATGATATTATTTTATTGTAACTTTTATTTCACCACCAGAAAGGGTCTGTATAACTGACGTTGAGTATATGCATTTTTCAATCATTTTTTCGCACCCATTAACATGTTGCCTTTAATCGTTCTATGACCGAAAATTTACAGATATATATTATTATCTTGTTATATAAAACATTATGGAGGCCAGACAATCTGCAGCCCCGTCATCAAGGGACATGACTTGGAAAAAGCTACTAAGGTGTGCTACTAATAATTTTTATTGTATGGCGACATAACCAAGTTAGTTACGTTAGATCCAGATATACTGGCTACACTCAGCAACCCAAATATACGAGATGTCTTTTATTACGATCCTCAACATATCTGGCAATCTCGATAATCTGGCGTGATAATTATAGCAAGTCACTGTTGCAGTGAGAGAAGTAGTCTCGGAATTAAAGAATATAAGATAATTCTTTTGCAATGTTTGCTCATTATTTAACGAGAAAAAAGTCTTCACTTGGTGATACCCACCATTTTTTTCGTTTTGATCGAATTCGTGGGATAACACCCCCTCAAGTACATTATAACCAAAGGCAATATCCGCGTCTACCACCTTCTTTTAAGAAATAACTACTTTGAACCGTGTGCTATTGTAAAGATTTGTAGTATATATGGTAAAAGGAATAGTGACACCTATCGGTAAATGATTTATACGTGGCAGAGCCTACAGCTATATTAAGGCTTAAGGCAATTATTGAGATTTTCCGTCAAGAAATTCTCAGTATTGCCCGGAGTCAGGAAGTTGGCGATGTTTCATCCCCGTGCCGTGGAAAGCACGTAAAGCCGTTGGTCCTGTGCACGATCTCTCTAAGGTCGTGTCGGTTTACCGTCTCATCGAATTATGAGGGTGAGGGAATAGAGAGCACACCCGTGTTTGCGCATACACTTGTGCACTTTAATCCTGTCCTGCGCTGCTAGCTAGTCTCCGTTGAGACTGGCCGCCGTGACCGAAATTCGGTCTCGAGGACATTATATTAAGGCTGTAGCACGAATGGGTCTGCTCGGCCGAGGAAGGATTATATTAGGTTGTACTCTTTCTCCCCAGGAACCCATTTGGATGGGTATATCATTGACCCTTTACTTATTTCTATCACCAAGCAACAATGCTTACATTGTTGTAACAAGTTTGATGATATATAAAAGGGGATATAATATGGGTTTAAAATCTTAATTTATACGTAAATTACCTAGATAAATATTTAGACTCCGCCAAATAAACAACATGTAACAAAATCGTCTTTACCGCTGGAAATTTTCTAACTGGGCAGACAAATATGCATAAAACGGCTTTGGACTCAACGGAAAAGAGAAAGCTAAGATGCTTAGTGGAGACCCGAATCTAGTTAAAACCAATCTTACCAGCTCGAATACAGGCGCAAAGTAGAAAGTCTTTCGTCTTTCTACAGGATGCATGTCGGAAAGTGTGCGCAGGAATCGCATAATTTAATTCCTCCCTCTCCCTTCCACTATCGAACAACAGAACGTTCGGCCAGTTCCCTTTCGTGGTTTCTACAGGATGCATGTCGGAAAGTGTGCGCAGAAATCGCATAATTTAATTCCTCCCTCTCCCTTCCACTATCGAACAACCGAACGTTCGGCCAGTTCCCTTTCGTTGTTTCTACAGGATGCATGTCGGAAAGTGTGCGCAGAAATCGCATTATTTAATTCCTCCCTCTTCCTTCCACTATCGAACAACCGAACGTTTGGCCGGTTCCCTTTCATTGTTTCTACAGGATGCATGTCGGAAAGTGTGCGCTGAAATCGCATAATTTAATTCCTCCCTCTCCCTTCCACTATCGAACAACCGAACGTTCGGCCAGTTCCCTTTCGTTGTTTCTACAGGATGCATGTCGGAAAGTGTGCGCAGAAATCGCATAATTTTATTACTCACTCTCCCTTCCACTATCGAACAACCGGACGTTCGGCTAGTTCCCTTTCGTTGTTTCTACAGGATGCATGTCGGAAAGTGTGCGCAGGAGTCGCATGATTTAATTCCTCCCTCTCCCTTCCACTATCGAACAACCGAACGTTCGGCCAGTTCCCTTTCATTGTTTCTACAGGATGCATGTCGGAAAGTGTGCGCAGGAGTCGAATAATTTAATTCTTCCCTCTCCCTTCCACTATTGAACAACCGGACGTTCGGCCAGTTCCCTTTCGTTGTTTCTACAGGATGCATGTCGGAAAGTGTGCGCAGGAGTCGCATAATTTAATTCCTCCCTCTTCCTTTCACTATCGAACAACCGGACGTTCGGCCAGTTCCCTTTCGTTGTTTCTACAGGATGCATGTCGGAAAGTGTGCGCAGAAATCGCATAATTTAATTCCTCCCTCTCCCTTCCACTATCGAACAACCGGACGTTCGGCCAGTTCCCTTTCGTTGTTTCTACAGGATGCATGTCGGAAAGTGTGCGCAGGAGTCGCATAATTTAATTCCTCCCTCTCCCTTTCACTATCGAAAAACCGGACGTTCGGCCAGTTCCCTTTCGTTATTTCTACAGGATGCATGTCGGAAAATGTACGCAGAAGTCGCATAATTTAATTCCTCCCTCTCCCTTCCACTATCGAATAACCGGATGTTCGGCCAGTTCCATTTCGTTGTTTCTACAGGATGCATGTCGGAAAGTGTGAGCAGAAATCACATAATTTAATTCCTCCCTCTCCCTTCCACTATCGAACAACCGGACGTTCGGCAAGTTCCCTTTCGTTGTTGACTTACCATGCATTCGAAACAAACGGTTTGCACCGTAATTTTTCATGCTTACAGCAAAAGGAATGGATACGAGTAAGTAGGCAGAATCTGTCTTTCCATACGATCACAATGTAAAGACAACCTCAAAAAATAAAAAATAAAAAACTGAAACAAAAATTCCAAAGTAACTTGTATTACAACTGGAGACGTCAGTAACTTAAGGTATCTTCGATAAAGATTTAGTGGACTGTAATTTTGGTGCATACGGCAAAGGGGAAAATAAATAGGTGGGATAGCACGCACTGACCTGATGAGGGCTGCCGCGCCTTCCTTCTGGAGTGTCTGCTATACAGCGAGCTCGCCACGTGGTTCGGCGCACACGCACTCTCGGAACAGTCTCGTGAAGTCCCACACTCTCCACCTTTGCCCTTACGGGGGCGTCTCACACTTTTATGAGTTACAAAGACACAATGTCTGATGCGGTGAATATTAAACATAAACAGGAGAACTCAAAGTTCGTCCTGCGCGGTTTGCGGTTAATGTATATAAGACGCGACGGGTGGCCGTGCGTTGCGGATGGCGTAATATCACTTAGTATAATGACGCGCGCCGAGATCCTCTTTTTCACCTCGGCGGCAGCGCGTGCGGTAGGAAAGGGAAGGAAGGAAGGAAACAAAAAATATGCACTAGTCATGTTGATAAAGTAGATATAACTTAGGACGAACTCAATGCGATATGTAATGTAATGTTGATAAAATAGATTGTTAACTGGCGTTACCAACAACTATGCACTTTTTTGCCTAGTATAGAAGTTATATTATTATTTTTAGTATATTTTATTGTTTTTTCGCCACTACGTTACATCAAGAAGAGCACCACAATTTTAAAGGCTAATTATTTTTTATATAATTGTTTGTTATATTACTAAGGTGTTATTATACATATACTGTTAGCGTCGAGGGTAAAAAACAATGCAAAATACTGAAATTACGGTAGAACTGAAATAACCTACCCGTTCTAGCGGTATAAAGTATCGCGCAAGTAACTAAAAGGGATCAGTTGATAACTCTATAAGTCTCGCTGTCGTTACTTTGCACTTTGCGGTAAGATATTACCTCAACGTTAAGATTCTACCTAAGTACGAAAACTGTCGTGGTTCTGTTGTAGTAGTTCTTCTAGTGTGTTACATTGAGATCGGTAGTGCTGCTGTTGGTTTGCATACTCTGGTGTTATCATATAATTATGTTCCTGAGAGGCTGCCCGGTGTTACATTGAGATGGGTAGTGCTGCTGTTTGTTTGCATAATTTGGTGTTATCATGTAATTATGTTCCTGAGAGGCTGCACTGTGTTACATTGAGATGGGTAGTGCTGATGTTGGTTTGCATCCTTTGGTGTTATCATGTAATTATGTTCCTGAGAGGCTGCCTGGTGTTACATTGAGATGGGTAGTGCTGCTGTTGGTTTGCATAATTTGGTGTTATCATGTAATTATGTTCCTGAGAGGCTGCCCTGTGTTACATTGAGATTGGTAGTGCTGATGTTGGTTTGCATCCTTTGGTGTTATCATGTAATTATGTTCCTGAGAGGCTGCCTGGTGTTACATTGAGATGGGTAGTGCTGCTGTTGGTTTGCATAATTTGGTGTTATCATGTAATTATGTTCCTGAGAGGCTGCCCTGTGTTACATTGAGATGGGTAGTACTGATGTTGGTTTGCATCCTTTGGTGTTATCATGTAATTATGTTCCTGAGAGGCTACACTGTGTTACATTGAGATGGATAGTGCTACTGTTGGTTTGCATACTTTGGTGTTATCATGTAATTATGTTCCTGAGAGGCTGCCCCGTGTTACATTGAGATGGGTAGTGCTGCTGTTGGTTTGCATCCTTTGGTGTTATCATGTAATTATGTTCCTGAGAGGCTACACTGTGTTACATTGAGATGGATAGTGCTACTGTTGGTTTGCATACTTTGGTGTTATCATGTAATTATGTTCCTGAGAGGCTGCCCCGTGTTACATTGAGATGGGTAGTGCTGCTGTTGGTTTGCATCCTTTGGTGTTATCATGTAATTATGTTCCTGAGAGGCTACACTGTGTTACATTGAGATGGATAGTGCTACTGTTGGTTTGCATACTTTGGTGTTATCATGTAATTATGTTCCTGAGAGTCTGCCCCGTGTTACATTGAGATGGGTAGTGCTGCTGTTGGTTTGCATACTTTAGTATTATAATGTATTATGTCCTTCACGTTACACCAGTGTGTAAGGATGGTGTACAATAAAGAGTATTGTATTGTATTATTATAACGTGAAAGACATAATACATTATAACTGTATTTGTTCTACACCCAAAGTATACTGCAGTACGCTGCCTTACTCCTTATAATGATTAATTACGTAAGCAAGTGAGCAGGTTGAGCATCCGTCCTCACACTTTCATTATAATAAACAACTAACCTCCAGAATAATTTCTTACAATACAGAATTTGCATCAAATCAAACAGAAATTATTTATGGATCATACAAATATTTTGCCATGTAGTAAAAGTGTGAGTGCGTGCATTTCCCTATTTTTCTACGTAGTAGAGCCATGCTGCAGTTATACGAGTATTATAATCTGTGGAATGACAAAGCTCTCACAGAATACAAGCGTTATGTAGCTTCTCAATGTTACTTTGCTTTGTATTTCGAGAGAGACTTTTTACCAGAAAATAGGCATTACATTTTTGTCATTGGGGCGTGACAACGCATCTATAGTTTTATTATTAATCGAAAATAGATGCAGACGTCTATGGGTTAAAACATTAAGGACCATCAGCTAGACTATGTGCTAGTGCTAGTAACTAGAGTAGTAGAGTAAAATCTTAAAATACTAAATCTTTTAAGAAACCAATGCAAGATAGCTTAACTCAATTCATTTGTATTATATTCACTGCACCAGTTCCCTACGGGACCGCTTGCTGCAAAATCATAATAAATTAAATCCTAATTCATTTCTTCTTTCTTAGAATAATGATATTTGCATATTGTTTTAATTGAATACGTACGATTGAAAAATTTATTCGCGTGTATATATATTAACACATAGATTTTCTACGTGTAGAGCCTTTTACTGGTAACGAAGCGTTCCATCTTAGATAGACATAGGTGTCAATGGGCCAAAGCATCCACTTACCATCAGGTGTGTGTTGTGTGCTCGTTAGACTTATTTCTATAAAAATAATTTCCAATCTAATATTTAAAAATTAATGTTTGTTTGTTCGTTTTTATGCGCAGTTCGTATATCAACTAATTGCTTGAACTTGAAGGTTGCAGGCATAGTAGAATTAACATATGTAGGTGGCATGCGTTTTGTCCCAACAAATATATTTGAAAGTTTTAATATATCATTCAGTTTCAATGAATGTGTTTTCATTACTAATAAAACGATATTACCACATTTATCTCTTCAGCAGCATCAGCGCGCCCGGTACCAGCTAGCATAATTTTCAAGCAGGGTGAAATAATAAAATTGTCAGCCTAACCCATTACCAATCAATAGCGGCGTGTCACGAGTGATAAATTATTATAATATCCTACATAAGCGCTGTGATATTTTAACTACTCGGTACCTCGAAGATGGAGCTTTGCTCGGCATTTGAAAAATATTATGTTTTCTCAGAGGTAAACCTATGTAGGTTAAATAAAACATAACCTACTGACAAAACTTCATCCAAACTTTTTCAGCGCTTTATTAGAAACCAATAAGTTATAGTATAGGATTATTAGGCAAAGTTTGTAAACATAAAGTCAAAATACATAGAACTTAGTTTTGTTTCAAGACAAATGTTTTACAGCTTTGCAATGTTATCTAAGATAAAATTTTATAGTAGATAATAGAATTCGGAATTAAGTATATGTATAATTTTATATATATATTTATATATACTATACCTTTACATTATATATACTATATAATGTAATATTTATAATTATTTATGATTGCAGATTTCCCAATAACATAATTTTATCTCTCCTGTCTTATTCAGAATTACAGCGTTCACAAAATTTAATTTTACAATGTGCTCAACATGAACTGTTCCCTGAGGAATACAATACTCTTAAATGTAATGAAATATTACACAGTAAAAATAGATTTATTAGCCTCTCTCCCTTTACTGATTCTTGTAATATATTACGTGTAGGCGGACGCCTTCAAAACTTTAGCTACACTTACGATGTAAAGCATCCCATATTACTCTGTAGTAAACATCACCTAACTAAAATAATATTTAAATCATACCACCTCTCTCTCTTTCACGCAGGACCTCGACTTTTAGCAAATGTAAGACTAACATATTTGCCCCTCTGTGGTAGAAACCTAGCAAAACAAATTGTACGAACTTTTAATTCATGTACTCGCGTAAAAGGCAAGCCCATCCAGGTCATTATGGGTAACCTACCTAGTGATAGGACGCTTGATTTCCCATTTTTCACGACAGGCTTAGATTTTGCCAGGCCAGTGCTAATAGCCGACCGTAAAGGCAGAGGTCGTAAGTTATTGAAACATACATTTGTGTTTTTGTGTGCTTTGCAGTTAGAGCCGTCAACTTGGAATTGGTCTCCGATTTAACGAAGGAGTCTTTTCTTGCCGCCTTTAATCGGTTTGTCGCACGTCGTGGCAAGCCTCAGCGCGTGCACTCCGACAACGGCACTACCCTTGTGGGAGCTTTCAATAAGCTTAGACGATTTCTACAATTATCTCACTATGAAATAGAGTCCGATATTGAAAACCAGGGCATAGAATTCAAATTTATACCACCTTATTCACCTCATTTTGGGGGCATTTGGGAGGCAGCAGTAAAGTCGACCGAACATCTTTTACGTCTCACACTCGGTCTTACTCATCTTACTTATGAGGAGCTTTCGACGTGTCTGAGTCAGATAGAGGCCTTCTTGAATTCCAGACCGTTGAACCCTCTATCCTTAGATTCTTCTGATCTCTCATATCTTTCCCAATCTCACTTCCTGATCGGACGACCACTCACATCAGTTCCGCATCCTCAGATCGCTGACAGTAACATCTAGCTACTTCCACGCTACCAGCGAGTCGAAAGACTTCGGCAGCATTTCTGGCACCGGTTTTCCAAGGAGTACATTACTGCTTTACATCAACGAACGACGTGGAAAACCGCTGATCAAGGGATGAAAACAGGCACCATGGTTTTAGTGAAGGACGCCAATCGACATCTTCTTCTGTGGCTGATGGACAGAGTGATCGCCGAAAGACCAGGATCTGACGGTCGTACTAGGGTTGCCGACATTTTCAACACAAAGGGAACAATTACAAGAGCATTTAATAACATGTGCCCTCTTCCAGTGTCTCCTGCGTCATCTTGAAGCCTTACTGCTTCAACCCGGGGAATATGTTCCTGACGTCACAGCCTTCCGTACTCCCCGGCTCGTATCGCCGGGCAGCGAGCGTCAAACTGGTTCTATGAGCCCCACCACCATCGTGGACATAGCGCGACACTACTACGCAGCTCTCTTGCTCGGAACCACCCTGTCGCGAACGCACGCATAACGGCTACTCTTAAAATATATTGTATCAGAGCCTTTTAAATCACTTATACAGTCTACATATCGAAGTATTTATTTTAATTTGAGAATTCCACCAGCACAAGTGGAGCTTGATACTCAACAGTGGTATATATACTATATAATGTAAAGGTATGTTATACAGTCTTTACACTCTCTTTTTCTCATAGCGCTATGGGATGGCAATTCGAATCGACTGGATTGATATCCGGTGCAAGACCATTGGCTCCATGTGATTGCCGAGACTCTGAGGAGAATCACCGTCATTTTCGTAACTCAGAGTTGGTACTGATTATTTTTTGACAATTAACCCCCGACGCGTGGTTTAAACTTTTCGAGTGTGGTGGTTCACCGACACATCGAGCTATGAGAATGAGGATGTTTTATTATACCTATTAACATATAGTCCTAGTTTATAAGAAAAAACTATTACTACTAATTAATAAATCTTTATACAAACCAAAAAATACTACGATAGTTTTTCTTTTACATATTTAGAAGCACACGATATTGAAAATTTTATGAGAAAAGTTATTAATCCTATAAATATCAAAATACTAGATAGAAGTATAAGGACAAGCTCTAATTCATAGTATTCAATCCACGACATATTTGCAGCTGGCGATCGCAAGTGCTTAGCTCCACCGTGTCGCAATACGTATTCTATCCACCATACAGCACGATCCAAGGGCGTCTGCGGTTGATCTTGCATTAAGGAGCGGAGTCGTATGATGTTTTCACGATAACTAAAAAAAGTGAAATTATTACAGGGTAGTGTAATGTCCTCTTTTGCTTCGAAATGTATTTGGATAGTACCTGTCCTCTTACCAATATTATAACTGCCACCAAGAAATACAGCACCCATTTCTTACACCTTATGAACTAGTTTGGCTCTTCAAATCAGTACAATTACATATTACGAAATATTTCATCATAGCACTCGGAAGTGATAACGCATTAGTATCCTTTTTATTATAAATTAAGTTGGAGCCATGTGTGTAAAGATAGTTTAAGGGCGAAAGACTGCCTCGTAATGGCTATCTTTGATTTTAAATAGTGACGGCCTACCACAAAAGTAGCCTTTGGGATCGCCGGAATTGGTGATCCTACGTTAAAACTCAGGAAACCAATGTGGGATTTTGGTAAATAGGAACAACACTTGGTGGGTGTTACAGTTGCTCATGGGTTGCGGTAGTCAGTTATCTCCAGGCCAGCCACATGCTCCTTTCTCCCTTTTATATAAAAAGAAATCTGAAGACATTTGAATTTCACCATACTCTTACTAGAACAGCAAGGCGGACAAATTGCTCCACAACCCTTTTAGGAATGACAGTGGTTACAAGTGGGACGTAAATAGGCTGGAACTTTATTTAACTTCTTGTTACGCTGTTCTCATCTTTTAACTGCAAAACTACTTTTGTTTGTATGAAGGATGTAGTTTAAAAAAATTAAATGGAAACAAAAGTATAGTTCTCACCTTTTATCTTCAATTATTTCTATTATTGCATTTTTCAATTGATTTTCAGTAAGTTTTTCTAAGGAAAGCTTGATACCAATTTTATGATGAACATATTTTTCCACATTATACCACTGGTCTCCTAACATTGGTATGCCTATAAGTGGTACACCAGCAGTGATCGACTCGTCTGTCGATTGTAAACCTCCTTGAGTTATAAATAATTTCACATTTGGATGTCCTGAAAAGTAGAGAGCAATTGTACCCTGTTGTTAATTGTATTTCTTTTTTCAAATTTGTTCCATGCTTATCTTTTTATTATAGGAATTGTCGTCAGATATTAATTTGAATTACTTACTCAAAAGATCTGATTGTGGTAGCCATTTGTATTTTTTTATGTTTTTTGATTTTACGGCTTTTTCATCACTATCCCATTTCCATATAACATTATATGGAAGTTGTGAGAAAACATTTTCAAATATTTTCATTTTTTCTTGAGATAAAGAAGATGGTAGAACGTTGGTTCCAAAACTGAAGTAAATGACACCGTTTTGTGAAGTATCCAGATATTGCTGAATATCCTGCAATACACATTATTTCAGGTTCATGATAGCAATTTAAGCGTAGTGTCAATTTAAATAAAAATTTAATTCATGAAACTGTTCACGCACCTTATAACTAAGACTTATAATGCCCGACTAACCTAATCCATTTGAAGGGGCCAGATTGATAAAATATATACATATTATGAATATAATACACTTAAATGGGTGTGCGTTGTTCCATATCAGATAATATACATTTTTGATCGCCGCCTATTAAAAGAAATAATATATAGTACTCAAAGACCGAGTTTCACTTAGTGCTGAAATAAAATTTTCTGATTTCAAAATTTCGATGAATAGGTCAGGCCATACATGCATAAAACGTAGAAATGTATTATATTTATTATGTTGTATTTGGACTAGTGTAATAAATTGCTGGATTTGTCATAAAGGGAAGTAATAAATAAAACTCTGATTATATTTTATTTCACGTTGAAACAAATTCTTGCGTATGTGAAAACTGATGAAACTTTAATTGGACAACCCACATTTTTGCCGCATGTCTAGTGTGAACCACTTTAATATATTTGCTTGACAGGATAACCCTAGGGACCTGTTACCGTGCGACCAACAGGACAACCGCTTAGTAGCACCTATTTATTTAACTGTGGTAGCACTCCGGCCGCGTCTCGTCCCGCAGTGTACTGATTGATTACCCCGCCTAAGCCTATTGCACACGGCGTCGTATCGTAAGCGTATCGTAATACGCACTTAGGACGAGATCAATACGAGCGCTTATTAAATGTTCAAAGAACTCCGCACACGAAGCGGTGCTGCAGCGAATCGTAGGAGAAGTTTATTGTAACTACGATAGCCGTAGTGTACTGGCGTAAAAAAGCAAGCGTAAAAATTAACTGTTCACTAATTTCTTTAAAAATTTAACAGAATTTTTAATTTTTTTAACTTCTTACGACTTCTAATTTCAATAGGTAATAAAAGGACTAAAAAAGTGATTGAAATCGTGAAATTTTGAATCTCGAATTAGAATTTTAAATCGCGAAAATTTACAAAACGATACGTCTACTCGACGATTCGTTTGTAGAACACAATTTTGAAGAACGGTCTCGTACGCGTTGCGTCGCAACAATACGCTTACGATACGACTACGCTTACGACTCGTATGCTAAGAGCGTGAACGTCTTCGGTGACCGACTGTTAGTTGTAGAGACTGAGGTAATACAAACATTTGACGTATTGTCAATAGTTGAGTAATAATGTTCTATTTAAGAAACTGTGTATGTACCATGTAAAAAATGGTGGTTGAACCTTTACAACTATATAATTATTTTTATAATATATATGTATATATAAATATTGTTTGTTTGATAAAATTTACAAGGGTTTAGGGGTGAAAAATACTACCGAGCACGGGATCATTTCCAAGAAAATTCGATTGTTTTCATGCACAACGCAACAAGCTTGACTTACCTGGGCAATGCTATTCGTAATTTCTACACCATGGGAGTGTTGTAGAAATTACGAGTTTGAAATGTGGTCACTAATTTTTAGCTCTTTAATATTATAGCCCAATCTACAGCTGGGTGAAAATAAATTACCATATACAAATATAATGTTTCGTTTACGGAATTATTACATGTTCTAATAGTGATATTCGTTCAAAATCGTAGTCAAAAGTTATTAACAGTTACAATATTCTAACTGAAAATCTTGGTTTTATTGGTGTAAAATCATTTTTTTTTAATTTTTTAAGTTATTTAAATAAATACATACATGTATTTGTAAATAGCAAAATATGTAAATGTTGAAAAACAAACTGCTATCTTATTGCTGTACAAAGCAATTGTCCCCAGACAACAATTAAACAATTAAAAATAAAGAAGAAAGACTAACGGTTAGGTCGCACTATATAAACAAATCAATGATAAGAATTGAACTGAAAACGCATAAGACAAGACGATAGTTCGGTGTTCGCAAATTAAATAAGGAAGGGAGAGGGCTTAGAAATACAAGTAATGCTCCTTAACCTGTTTCTTAAACGAATGTATAAAGTGATCAATTCTTATCAAGTTTATTTGACAAAGTTAAGGATTCCAAAAGTTTTAATATAAAAACTGGAAAGCATTTAACATATAATTAAGAATAGTGCGAAATATTTTCCTCGGATCACAAGGAAGAAATATAATAGGCGCTGATACATTAAAACGTTCTTTAAGATAGGGTGGATATGGTAATTTAAATAACATGAAAGGTATTGTAAATAAAGTGCAGTAAGGAGCAGAAAGAACGTGATGTGTTTTCCGACAAAGACGGATTGGAAGCTACTTGAACTTAGTGCGGTAATAGTGTATATATAAGTTATATTTACTTATGGCTTGGTAAATACACACATAAAGAACTTTGAAATCGCTCTAGTTACTCCTCGGTGATATCAAGGTATTAACATCAGCATAATTGAGGAAAGTGTGTTTTAATAATAACATTATATTCCGCTACTATAAACTTACACAAGAAAATTTAAATTTGTTGTGTGGCACCAAAAAAGTTTAAACAAAACTAGTTAAACCAACAGAATTTGCTAGGTTTCATAACAATAAAATACGTGCATGTTTATATATATATTTACTATATATACACTTTTATAATATGGTCCTTCACTGCTGGCCGTATGAGGATCCTCAAGGTTGTTCAGCGAGCTATGGAGAGGTATATGCTCGGGGTTTCTCTGCGTGATGCGTGAAACTTAGAAATGAGGATATCCGTAGTTAACTAGATTGACCGACATAACCCAACGGATTAGTAAGCTGAAATGGCAATGGGCCGTCCATATAGCTCGAAGAACCGACAATCGTTGGAAAAAAAGGTTCTCGAGTGGCAGCCTCGTACCGTAGTAGGCGAAGTATAGGGTGACACCCCACTAGATGGAGTGGTAACCCGGTAAGACATGCAGGAAGTCGATGGATGCAGGTGGCTCAGGACCGTGCTTTGTGGCATATCTTGGGGGAGGCCTATGTTCAGCAGTGTACTTGTGAAGGATTGTAATGTTGACATACATACAACAGGTCAAATAAAAAAACGTATTAGAAACGAACTTGCCTTTGGTAATTTCTTTGGTGTTGTTTGGTGTAATCCTCCCATGTGTATGACGTTTGGTGGTACTGGATAATTTCCTTCCCAAATTGGATTAATATTTAACAATAACATATCAACATTATTTTTTAATATGCTTAGAGGTGGAGTGTCAGGACCAAATATACTTTTAATCAGTTTGTTGCAATTTTCTTCGTTGGAACTAAAAATGTACCGAAATCGAAAATATTTGTATAGTTCAGTCACTTTTTCCCGTACATTTAAATTATATAATCTTTGACGAAAATTGTGGTGGTACAATGTAGGATGCGTTGGCGCTCCCATTATTTCATAAGTACCTATGGTTGCTCCAAAAGTGCTTACTAAAACGGTCGGTGCCTTAAAAATGTGTGTAAATGCCAGTACGGGTACGAAAAACGCTTCCATAAGTATCAAATCGAATTGTTGTTTTTTATGGTTGATTAGGTCTCGAACATTTTTCACCGTCATTTGCTTTTCAAATGCGTCGTGAATTACTTTAGTCACTGCAATAATTTGATTCGTCAAATCATCGTCACTTCCGGTAACAGTAAGAGTAAAATCCTTCATAACCATGTATGAGACATCGTGGACGTCAATTTCTCTTAAATTTTTCGGAGCAGTGTCATTTTTAAATTGAGGATCTGTAGTTATCACTGTAACTTCATGTCCTTGCTTAATTAACTCCATTGTTAGGGGCCGAAAGACTATTTGATGACTTATTGAAGGGCATGGATATACTGCCAAAATTCTTGCTGCTTCAATACTAATATTTATAGCGCATGAGATTAAAAATAATTTTGTTATAAACATTTTAATAGGTAGTTAGGATATCGTTTCGACAAATGATTCGTTGTACACAAAATCAGTCTTATATATCAGTACTTAAGCGGAGTTCACATACAATTACGTCATCACACAAGTGATATAATCAGTGCTAAGAGATTTTCGTAGTATTATTTCTAGTTTTTCGAATTCGACTTTTGCTTTTTGTTAGGAGTCTAATTTTATTGCTTTTTTGAGTGGATTACGGAATACCTTATAACCTTGAATGTCTCTTTGAATTAAATAAATTGAATATTATTATTTTGGAATTTTTTCTTCAAATTCATATGATATCCTATAGTACGGTCTTTTTTTTAAAAAAAGAATATCATTTTTTTCTTCATTACTTACACCCCCACTTTAGGATTTTCTCCTGTTTCATGGAGGCAGTTTTCATACATAAACTGCACTGATGCACATTTGAAGTCCGCCAACTCGCACACAAGCAGCAAGGTGAACCAATTGCTCCAAACCTCTTTTAGAAAAGATAGGCCTGTGCCTATTCATGGGACGTATAGACCATACCTTTACTTAAGTTCTTTTTACGGTTTATCACTTTGTCCTCTTTTTTTATAAAACATTACCTCTACACTAGAATTTTCTTCCACATGGTGAGGGCAGTTTACATACATAAAATTCATAAACACACATCCAGACTCGGAACAAATATTTGTAACGTGCGGGATTCGAATCCGCGGTCCTCAGCGCTATAACTCATTGCTAAGCTACTGCGGTACGGTGCCGTCAGTACCTGATGAAGATATCGAGTAATATATTTACAAAAAACAACATATTATAGTTGAATATAGAACATCCTCCTTTTTTGAAGGAGGCTGAAACTTACTTCGTTTTATACTATTAAGATATTTCACTAGGCACTTAAATATATGTACCTTACAAGCTATTTATCAATATTTCAATATGTAAATTAGTTTTAAAGTTTTTTTTTTTGTTGTGATTTCGTAACACAGGTGTTATTGTGTAATTAATATATATTTTTTTAATCGGAGTTTATTTTATCTTTTAAAGTGAACTAAAGAATATAGTAGCGGTGTAAGAATATTCGTCACCTCTTATCATCCCGTGAGTAGAAACAGGCGACAGAAGAAACCAAATCACAGGGCAATTATCCTTATATTTTAATACGCTTTTACGGTAACCGTAACGAGTTTAAGGTCGTATAATTTGTTACATTAAAAATGTATCTAATATTTTTTCCAACATTAAAAACATTTTTTTTATGGGTCGACCCCTGGAGCACAGTACAACACAGTGTAACAGTGGTTGACATGTATAAAAAAGTTATCGCTTCGCATGCACATTCGTCTTATTCTATAAAATAAGACCTTATTTGTAAATTTGTTAATAATACTAAACTGAAATAAAAATACTTATAAAAATTAATTCATTTGGTTTGGTCACGTAGAAAGAATGAATGAGGAAAGAGTGACAAAGCAAATTTATATGGCAGATGTGAATGGCCGAGTCGGAAAGGGACGCCCTAGAAAAAAGTTTATCGACCAAATTGGCGATATTTTGAAAATGGGCCACGTTAGAAGTACCCTTAACCGACGAGCATGTATGCGTAGATATATGGATGTAAAGGAGGCGAAAGAGGTATGTCAGGATCGTGCCAAATGGAAGTCCGTAGTCTCTGCCTACCCCTCTGGGTGACAGGCGTGAGTGTTTATGTATGTATGTATGTATAAATTAATTCATCATGAATCTGTGAAACCAGTTTCGCTTAAATTAGTTTAAGTAAACGTTGTATAAAAATGTGTGTTGTATAATTATTAGTTTGGAGTACTATTAACAATTACATATTTTATCAACCCATTTTACCTTTGTTAAAGCTTACGAATTATTAACGCTAAGAACAGCTGTTTTTGGTAAAACACTCTTATACACTCAAGCGCCAAACCGGCGCCGCCAACTTTCGGCCAACCGTCAGCGACGTCGCTGCTTGTAAAAGGTTATTAACCTGAGCGCACATTTTTTCCGCAAGGTACGCGTCGTACGCAATTCTTTTGTATTACCAACAATTTTCGCAGATTTTTCCGAACACTGGTGTGAAAAGTTACAGTGACATTGATCGCACGGATCGCTATGAAAAAAATGTTATAACAGCTTGCAGCGGAAGAAGAAAATAAAATTCAAAGAAAAAAAGATTCCACCCACTGGTGTGAAAAGTTACAGTGACATTGATCGCACGGATCGCTATGGAAAAAATGCTATAACAGCCTGCAGCGGAAGAAGAAAATAAAATTCAAATAAAAAAAAGATTCCACCCACTAGGTGTGAAATGTTACAGTGACATTGATCACTCGGATCGCTGTAGAAAAAGGTGTTGCAATAGCCTATGGTTGGACCATAGGGTCCCGGGTTCGATTCCAGGAATAATGTCTCAAGACTATTGGTGACGCTGAACTTCTGCGTAGCTCGTTATATTTTTTAATATAAAATGGCAAACGCAGCACGTGGCGGTCTATGGACAAATAAACTTGCTACAATTTTATTCACTACATTAGCCCGCACGACGGAAAAATGAGTTGCCAAGGCAACGAACAATACATAAAAAAACAGCCCAATATTTAAAGGTACAGTGAGTGGTTCTGCGAGAGGTAGGTATCTTATTAAGGCCTCGAGGCTGGTGGACCTACGTTGCAACTGGTGGTGCGCGACGAAAATTATACTCGGCTAGCGGTCACAACGAATTGTTTGAATTGCCCTTGTGCACGAAAAAATGGCATTGCTATGTGGCTTGACTGCCAAAGGGTGCTATCACGGCAAAGATTGCACTGCAACTGGTCGCACGACGATAAGTGCTGGTCTGCCGGCGGCGTGCTTCCGCTTTTCACTTCTAGCCAGCGCGCCTGCCATTGGGCGAACAAAATAAGGCCACCAATCTAACCCCCCATTGGGCATGCCCATGCGGGAGGGAACGGAAGTGAGAAGGGAGGTTATTGAAGGGCAGTTGTATGGAGAATATAACATTTTATTTAAAGACTTATTCATTACACGATTTTTAGATATTTGCACAAGAAATTTCAAGAATTGCTACATATACTAAGAGCATATCTGTCTATGGAAAACACAAGATTTAGAAGTTCAATTCATCATCATCATCATCATTACAGCCCTTCACAAGTCCACTGCTGAACATAGGCCTCCCCCAAGTAATGCCACAAAGCACGGTCCTGAGCCACCTGCATCCATCGACTTCCTGCATGTCTTACCAGGTCGTCACTCCATCTAGTGGGGGGTCGCCCTACACTACGCCTAACGGTACGAGGCTGCCACTCGAGAACCTTTCTTCCCCATCGGTTATCGGTTCTTCGAGCTATATGGCCGGCCCATTGCCACTTCAGCTTACTAATCCGTTGAGCTATGTCGGTCAATCTGGTTTTACTGCGGATATCCTCATTTCTGAGTCTATCATGCAGAGAAACTCCGAGCATAGCCCTCTCCATAGCACGCTGAGCGACCTTGAGCGTCCTCATACGGCCAGCAGTAAAGGACCACGTCTCTGATCGGTAAGTCATCACTGGCAACACGCACTGGTTATACACTTTAGTTTTCAGTGATTGAGGTATACCTGACGAAAAAATGTGTCGTAAAATCCCGAACGCTGCCCAGCCAAGTTGAATCCGTCGATTGACCTCTCGGTCGAAGTTGGACTTACCTAGTCGGACTATTTGTCCCAGGTAAACGTACTCGTCAACAACTTCGAGCATAGTGCTCCCAACAACTACCGGCATAGGTGTGACATGGACATTAAACATGATCTTTCACTTCTGCTCCACGCCTCCAGAGTAGTGCCACCATGGGGGACGGAATTGAAGAACTTCTGAAGGATTTCAAGTACCGGTGTTCCACCCGCTTTCAGAAGCTCCGCTGTAATTTCATCCTCGCCTGGGGCCCTGCCGTTTTTAAGGTGCTGGAGAGCCATTCTAATCTCGCTCAGACTGACGTCCGGGATATCATCGGAATAGTGTCGGGTAAGACTTGCTCTTGGATCGTTACTCACACTTGCGTGTGGCTCCAACGATGATGTGTACAGCTGCCCATAGAACCTCTCAATCTGACTCAAAATCTCAGGCGTCCCGGAAACGATGCTGCCACATTCAGTCTTCAGCTTTGACAGTTGGCTCTTTCTAGCAGACAGATCTCTGGAAAAGACTTTGGAGCCCTGGTTACGCTCGATCGCTTCTTTAATACGAGCAGTATTATAGTTGCGTAAGTCTCGCTGCATACATTTGGAGATCCGTCTTTTCAGTTGTCTGTATGCTGTCAAATCTGTTGACGATTGCAGCCTTATCTCCCTTCTAACAGCCATGAGATTAAGAGTGTGATCGGAGAGTTTTTGTGTTCTTCTGCGGCGGGTCTTGCAGAACTTAGCTCCGCCCGCGTGGACAGTTTCCACGAGATTGTCATTCATATCGTCCACTGCATTGCAATCTTCTAGTCACTGAAAGTGGTTACGTAACTCGAACTGAAAGGTTTCGGGATTCTGAATTAGAGCACGAGGGGGACGGAGCGTTGACTTCATCAGACGAGACCTCTCCAACTTAACGTTCAGGTTCAGTGTGCCTCTAACCATTCGGAGATCGCTGCCGGTTTTCACCCTTGCGATCACTGAGACATCACTGAACAGTTGGCGTCTGGTCGTCATAATGAAGTCAATCTCATTTTTTGTCGAACCGTCGGGATTCGACCAAGTCCACTTCCTGTGGGGCCGCTTCTGGAATAAAGAGTTCATCATAAAGAGTCCCTCTTTCTCCATAAAGCCAGCCAGCTACTGGCCCCTACGGTTCCGTTGCCCTACTCCAAATTTCCCTAACTTCAGCTCACCGCCTTCTCTTGTGCCTAGTTTTGCGTTAAAATCTCCCATCAACACTGTGTAGTGGGTTTCGGAGGAGTGGATGGCTCTAGAAATATCCTCATACACTTCCTCCACCTCCTCATCGGGATGTGCCGAGGTTGGTGCGTAGACCTGTATGACCTTCAGCGAATACCGTTTGGTGATTCTAAGTATCAGGAACGCGACCCTAGTCGACACACTCCCAATCTTTACAACGTTGTTGACGAGAGACTTGTGGATGATAAATCCGATACCTCCTTGGGACAAATGGTCGCCCTCTCGGTGATGGAACAAGTTGCCGGACTCGAGGATTACCGTGTCCTCCCCCTCTCTTCGGACCTCAGATAATCCAATAATATGCCAGCGCAACTTGTCTACCTCTTCTTCCAGCTCCAGTATCTTCTCGTCAGTCCACAGGGTGCGTGTGTTATATGTTGCCGTCGTAGGTGGCAACCGAACCTCCACCGGAGATTCTTAGCAGCTCCTGCCCCGCCGTTACCATGGTCGCCACCGTAGCCAGTAATAGCGGGGCCGCCGGGGACTGGGGGCCGTTTATTTGCGTCATCGCTCATGGGGGGATTTTTGCCATAGTTGCCACGCTTGGCGAGCGGGTTGGCAACCGCAGTTTTTTATTATGTTATTGTTGTTATTAGGAAGATGCTGCTGCCCATCTCCTGCCTGTCTCCCTCTGTCGCCTCTTACGACACCCACGGGAAGATATGGGGTAGTGGATATTCTCAACCGCCACTACACGGCACGGCAGAAGTTCAATTCAACCAGGAGAAAGACTTGTTTTATATTTGATGTAAGTATTTTTGTTAATAATTAAGTAATCAAATATAATTGTGTTTTCAAATTAAAATTGATTATCATTTTTTATCTGTGTTTTGTGAAATGAAGTAAAAATATATTTAAAAACGAGAGTCGAAACCACCAGTTTTAGTGGAAAATCTACTAATTTGGTAACTTTAGACAACACTGATTATCAGCACGCACCGAACGTGCCGCATTATATGACATCATTAGCATGCGTCCTTCAATATTCGGATACCTACCGCATTTTATAAATTGCGGCGCATACGGTGCGGCTATAACTTGCGAGGTTTCATATGACTTCATACAATGAATTATTAAATACGACGCTTCCACCTAAAAACACCTCTCGTTCGCAAATGTTAAGTGCTAAATAAAAAAAACAGTTAGAAAGCTAAGTAATTAAGGAACCTAACTAACCAAATATCGATTTTAATTTGAAACTCTAAAAAGTGTTAAACTTGATAAACAAAAACTGACACTTTTCTATAAAAGTATTTATTTGATGAAAAACCCTTAACTTCATATACATTTAAATAATATTGAAGTAAACAAGATCAAATTACCTTTTTAAAAATACCAGAATGTTTACCAGTTACCTTTAAAAATAAGTATTTTTTATAGGATAGGGTGACAAACGAGCACACAGTCCACCTGATGGTAAGTGGTTGCTGCGGCCCATAGACATCTACATCTATCTTCGATTACAAATCAAAGTGCAGATGCGTTGTCACCCGTAAGGATTAAGATGGAATGCCTCTTTTCTAGTAAAAAGGGTATCCGGTTCTCTACACTCACCATACGAAACACAGCAGCATTTAGCTACTATTTTACGCTGTTAAAAGAGGGTGGTCCTTCCCCGGTCGAGCCGACCCATTCGTGCTACAACTATACTACTAATATATAACTACAGCATGGCTCTAACACGTATAATTCCACGTATAATAAATTCATTGATTTTTTCAACGTCATAGAGGTTTGGCAGAAGTGACATTTCCATTTTGGTCTTAATAGTAATATGTTGTTCAAGATGTTTCCTACATAATACTAGTTTTTTAAGCATTTGCGTTTATATAATATTTGACATAAGCCCGTTTTTATGTGTATAATGCTGTATCAACAACTTTTTTAAGATCCTTATAATAGAGTTTACGTGTGTCCAAGCCTGTTTTACGCGCTCGGTTTTGTGCCTCATTACGGGTTTTTATCATCTGTCTAACGTTAAAAGTTATTCAAGGATGCTGACGTTCTTTGATACTTACTGTTTACAGACGAGCATGTTAATTAATGAGATACAATAATTGTACTTTACTGTAAGATAATATCATCAACATTAGGTAATTTTTGGATACTTTCCCAATCCACAGCAAGTATTTCATTTCGGAAGCGATCTTGGTCAACATCCTTTAAAGGTCTGTATGTTATTTGTTCAGAGGTCAAGCGATTTTTCAGAGTATTGAACTGATAAGAGATGAAAGAATATATATATATATATATATATATATATATATATATATATATATATATATATATATTCGTAAGCACATTTTAAATATTTGTAAAAATGCTTTCAGGAGTCTCGGCTTTATATTAAGGCAGTGTAGGGATTTTCAGAATTTGTTAACTATTAAAATTTTATATAATGCTCTCGTGAGAAGTCAACTTGAAACGAACCCAAGTATTTGGAATCCACAAGAAAGCAAGTATAGGGTCATGGTTGAAAAAATTCTAAATAAATTCACGTGATTTTTATACTTTAAGCAGTACGGAATCTATCCTTGTTTTTCACTGATGTATCCGAGTCTGTTTGTACTGGGGATGGTTGGTTACAGCCGCTTAAGTGTGAGAAGAGACATCACGCTTATTAAATATGTGAGGAAGGTACTACGTGGATGGATATATCACCCAGATGTGCTCTTTGCGTTAAAGATGCGGGTGCCTAATAATTACGTGTTTTCTCGTCGTCGTCATTACTCCTCGTGCCCGCTGCTAGGACGAAGTTGCTTCAAAATGCAACATTGTCACGGGCTATACACTTTAATATCATCACACAGGATATTGACATATTTGCATGTAGTGAGAGACGAAATTCATAATTGCAGCATACAAATGCGTCGAAAATTGTAATGTTTTTAATTAGTATTTTATTTTACCATCAATTTGATAGATTTCATACTAGATACCATTATTTATTAGTCAGTAGTTTTCTTATATTTAGGTTAGTTATAGCATCGCATTGGTTTAATAAAAGTAATGATGTAATAATTGTGTAATAATATATATATATATATATATATATATATATATATATATATATATATATATATATATATATATATATATATATATATATATATAATTATGCGTAGCATATATAAATATGTGTAAATGTGACAAAAACAGAAGACCATGTCAAAGAATAGCGTCACATTATTATACTTCTATGGTATTTTTATACTTCTCTAGTCTATACTCTCTGTCAAGTGTCAAATCGCATGACGTACTAATTTTTATGCATTCTGCCGTTGGTTGCTCTTCTAACGTAAATGTGTTGTACTCTTAAGTGTATTATATCAACTTTTATCGACTGTTTTCTCTCTTTTTGATTCTGATTCCTTGATTACACGACGATTTATCTACTTTTTACCAGCACACCGATTTTGTGTCTGCTCGAGTGACTTGTGCCTTTATTTGGATTCAGATTTCTTGCTTACACGACCTACTTGCTATTTTACAACGGACGCCAATTTTCTGCCTGTTGTGTCCTGTGCTAGTATCCTGGAACTCGCCACTACGCGCATTATATTGGAGATTTTAATTCGGAGGAACCTAATGCATCAATGAGCCGCAATTTTGGTGATAAGGAACCGCCTGTGAAGCGCCATTTATATGTGAAGGAGATAAAAGCCATGTGGAATTTGGATACTGTGTACTGTAAACTTATCACACTAGAACAAGCTATTACTTTTGCTGTGCAAAGAGGAATGATCTCAGCAACAAAAATTTGTAGCTACCACAAAAGAACTATGTGTGTAGAATTCTCCACCAATAGAAGGGTGGGCTTATTTGTCTGCAACCGAGGCCCATCGTAATCAAAAGTTAGCCGTGGAAAAGGTACGTGATTTGAGAATGTCAAATTAACTATGACACAAGTGTAGTACCTAATGTATGCTTATGAAAAAAGTAGATTTATGTCATGACGCTGAAAAAAGATTATTCAGAAAGGGATTACTGTTTGTCAAGAGCAACCATTAATGACTGATTCAATTACTGTCGGGAGGTTGCTCTCACTTAGGAAATAGAATAGCAAAGTTTTTCGGGAAAGATTGGTGGTCCAGGAATTTTTTACCAAATCAATGAAAGTAAATTTGGAAAAATGAAATATATAGCCGAGAGAACGGCTGAAATACTACTTGAATCACCCTGGTATCACTAGGCACGCTAGCCTTTTGGGTAAGCTTCCAGCGTACGGCTTATCTCCTGGTCTGACTGAATGGGTAAAGGACTTCCTGAGTGAACGGTCTTTCCGGGTCGTCGTCGATGGCTGCTCATCCGATCCTGTGATGATTCGGGAATTGCAAACTAAGTACAACGAGATCAAACAGTAGTGATTCTGTTTAATAACAAGTTAAAAAATGTATCAATGTAAAAAAAAATATTTAGAAATCTTGTTTTCAGGTGGTAATGTTTGCCTATGAGCGTTTAAATTTAACATTGTTTTGCCAATGTCTTAGGAAAAATAAAACAATTACCACATACTATAATCGTGTAATTATGAAAAACAGTCCTATTAATTGTTTATGTTATATATTATGCCTGGTAAGCACCTATGCTCCGAGAATTCTGCAGTATGTGAACATATTCATTTCATAGAAAAATCGTCGCAAAAGAACACCGATTCCTACCAAGAATGAATCCCGAGGATATTGAAATTAAAAAATATCTTAATTTCAATAGAGAAGATATCTTAAGATCTTGTAGTGTTGTAGTCAACTTTTAAATTAATATTTAAAAGTTGAAAGTGGCCTTCGTAAATTATGATATCAGGACGTAAACACCTCAATCCTTTCGGTGACCATGGGCGCTGTAAAGTCCCCAAAACGTCGGGAATTAAAAAAAAATTAAAATTAAACGCGAAATAATCCGTAATTTTTTTTATTGCCTGTGTAATATTCGCTTTAATATAAGAAATCATTAACATGTACCAATTCAACCAATGAGCTTTCCATCTTTTTTCACTGTATAAAATGACCGTATCATCACCGTAAACTGTAACATATTATTTTTTTAAAGTTTTGTATTAAACTGATGTATGTCGTTCATGTATATGATAAAGAGAGTGGAATCGAGAATACTTCCCTACGGAACACCTTAGCCAACCTTCAGAATTTCACTTATATGAGTGCCTACTCTTATGCACTGTTCCCGTTTCCGCAAATTGCTTCAGAACCAGTATAAAGCTAATCTTCTAATTCCCATGTTTTCAAGCCAATAAGGAAACTAAAACATACAAACTAAACATTATTTTTATTTCAATGTGTTATATTCGTATAAACAAAAAAGTCATTACGCGTTGGTAGCTTCAGATTTTCTTGTGTTGAAGCGCCTGCGCCTTTCTTCATAGCAACGAGTTTAACAATACGTTGTTATTAGTAGTAATTACGTCAGTAGATTAAATACGTTAATTTTTGAACATGTTCTTAGTTCTTTCAATATTTTATTAATTATTATTACCCTCTCTACTATTGTGAGATCAATACATTCGTTATTTTTAAATTCCTGTAAACTCCCGAACATGGTCCTAGATCGTCGCCGGATATAAAATAATAAGAACCAGAATTTGGCTTATATATGGTAAACATGTAGAGTATACGTTGGAATCAAATTTTGGTTACGTCACCGCCACCAAAAATGTGGGTCGATTTGCAGTAATTAGGTACGTGTTGCTGAAAATAAAGTTTAAGATTTATCATCACCCAATACTCTAATTAAGGTAATCTAATAGTATTTGGTATAAATCACCGGACTTATAAGGTTAGTGAATTATGTAATTCTTTCTATCGATTATTAATTGGGGTTACCATTTGCAAATTTTATTATAATTGTAAAAATTATATTGTAACCGTTAGATATTAATCTTCATTTGTTGCTTATTTACATTATCTAATATAGTTGTGCAGTAGGAATCGAATAGCATCTACCATTAATTTTTTCTAATTTAAATGTACCGTTAAATATTATTATCTACACCAAGTAAGTTAATGCTTTTGGGCTTTACTTAGTATTTCCTTTTTGTTTGGAGTGTTTTATGGCAATAAAATTATACTATAGTACTAGCGTAATTGTAGTATAGGACGATTGTTAATTTTTGATTTAAAGGTTATATAATTGAATTTTATTGTATGGTATTGTAAGTAGCTTAAATAATAAAATTATCTACTAATATTTAAACGTCGAGAGATATTGTATAAAATTACTTGTCACTATATTATCATTGAACTATATTATTTGTCGAGATAGTACCTACGTATTATATACAGTTAAGTAGTTTTTTTTTTGAGTTTAGTAGTTAGGTACGGCATTCGATAATCGGAGGTTGTTATTGAATATTTGTAGTTGTATACATTCCAGATCGAATACTCTCGTATTCCAGAGTGACTGAAGAAAAGGAGTTGATTAACAGCAAAGACTATATACTAACAGCGAGGTATAATTTAAAGGCCGTTTAAATGTTTTCATTTGTTATATGGATTTGCTTACTACACCTTTACAAAATCATATGTGGTAGAGACATGTTGCAGTCTTATTAGTATAGTTGAGGCACGAATGGGTCGGCTCTACCGGGGTAGGACAACGCTCTCACAGAATACCAGCGTAAAATAGTGGCTTTATGCTGCTGTGTTTCGTATGGTGAGTGTAGAGAACCAGAGACCCTTTTTACTGGAAACGAGGCATTCCATCTTAGTCATCACGGGTGACAACGCATCTGCATTTTGATTTGTAATCGAGGATAGATGTAGATATCTATGGGCCGCAGCAACCACTTACCATCAGGTGGACTTTTTTGTCACCTTATCCTATATAAAAAAATGCTCGTTTGTCACCTTATCCTATATAAAAAAAATCATGACGCGACGGAATTGCAACTGCGTATGGGTAAGCTGGACAAATTGTGTAACCAATATGATGAAGTGCAGTTACGCTTGGAATGTATTGTTGACAAGCCCGACTTAAAACTAACTGAGCGTTCATGCTTTAAATCTCAATATTACAAGGCGCAATTTTACTGAGCGACCACCATAATGCTAACTGGAACAGGCTGGTAGTGACAAGAGTTCTTGGGTAAGTACTCAGTAATCTAAAAGTAAGTACTTAGCTGCAGTGTGGCTCTACCACGTTGACGCTACGCTACGCTGATATCATCTGCATGGACTATGGAGTCCTGCAGGTCTCGGGCCTCGGGGTATGCCCCCATTGCCCGGACTTTCCTCATGGCCCACTACTATGGGCCAGTCCTGGCAGCGTATATTAGGCTTGGTACACACGGAATAACTTTCCGTAGTGAGAAAAATTTTAACCATAGTTAACCGACTACTGGGAAAAAAGGAGGTTATCATGTAAGGTTGAAGTTGGCCTATCAGCGGCATTGAGGGTTGTTACTCGACTCTCTAATCGCTATAGAGAGGAGTTCTCTTGGAACAGGTCGCCCGTCCGGGGGCCGGGTGTGCAACGGCACGAAACCGTTGAGGTGTTCGTGTGGCCGTTGTCGGCGCGGTCGAACATGCCGCGCACCAGCAGGGCACGAAGTCGGTGATGGTCTCGACTTTGAGATCGGCCGCTATGACGTCATTCCGGACGTAGCGACCTGCTCCGACGATCCTCCTTAATGTCAGATTCTGCTGGGCCTGCAGTCGCCGCCTCAGAGGGTCGCTCAGAAGCGCGTACCGGGCCGGTGCAGCGTAGATGATGATGGTCCGGATATACATCTTGTATATCTGGAGCTTGGTTTTGATTGGCAGCTTGGATGCCAGGACTGGCAGGAGCGTCACCCGCGCACATCGGTCTCTGCGGACGACGAAGTCGAAGGTAAGTCATTACCTTCTGGTACGCGATCTCCTGGCCATTGAGGATCAGCGGAGGTGGTAATTTCCTGAGACGGCGAGTGAGCAGAGCGGCCGTCTTACCAACGTTGACGACCATCCTCCACTCGTCCAGCAATGGTGGCAACAGGTCCAGCAGACGTTGCATCCTGGCAGTGGCTATGTGGGCTCTTCTGGACGAGGTGAAATTGGCGCTATCGTCCGCAAATAGAGCCAGCTTGACGTCGTCCTCCCACTCTTGCAGCCTGCCTGCCAGTGTTAGGATGTCGTTAGTATAAGCCGCGTACAGGACTGGAGACAAACAGCTGCCCTGTGGAACGCCGGCTCTGATGGATCTGGTTGCGGACTCGGCGTCCTCTACGCAAACGTAGAACTTCCTGTCTTCCAGGAAAGACGCCACTAGCCGCAACATAGCAAGAGGGACACTGGTCTGTTCGTACAGCTTATAAAGCAACCCTGAGTGCCACACCCTGACGAACGCCTTCTCGATGTCGAGAAAGACGCCCAACGATATGCGGCCACGATTTTACTCTGCCGCAAGCAGGTGCAGCACTCTAGTCAACTGTGTGTCTGTAGAGTGACCCCTCCTGAATCCGTGCTGCTCCGCCCGAAGTTGGATGCACGAACGGAGACGTCTTAGCAGCAATCATTCTAGCAGTTTAGCTATGTGCGGTAATAGCGTGATCGGCCTGTAGCTGGCAGCTCTACGCCTGTCCTTCCCGGGTTTCGGCAAGACGATGACTTTGCCTTTCTTCCAGTCCTCCGGGAAGTGGGATGTCCGCAATATCCCATTGTAGAGTCGACCAAGCTCTACTAGGACACTATTGGGCACCTGTCGGAGTGCAGCGTTGGTAATCCCATCGTGCCCCGGCGTCTTCCTCGTTTGCAGGCGGGTTACTGTCCTCCGCAGTTCAGCGGGGGAGATAAACCACTCTCCTGCAAGAGGAGGCGCGGGCGACGACAGGAACTCCTGTACGCGACTTTCCTTCCGGGCATGAAGCTCCATGAACTCCGCACTTGCTGGGTTGGCATAAATTGCTCCTCGAGGTGCTCGACTAGGATATCCGCTCTACCCTTGGCATCGTAGCAATGTTCACCCGCGCTGTTGGTCAGCGGGCAAACGGGAGGTCTGGTTTTGGTCAACTATCGGTTCAGTTTATAGAACGACGCATCATGCTCATCCGCCTTCCAGATGCGCCGATCCCAGGCCTCTCCTCTGAAGGCCTGGACCGCAACCGACAGTTCCTCTGATAAGGTGTTAAGTTGCTTTTTCAATCTAGGGCAGCGAGTACGCGCCCAGAGCTTCCTCAACGCTCTCTTGCGCCTGATCTGCACGCATATCTCTCGCGGCAGATCGTTTCGCCTTGCAGTGATCGGGACGATCGTAGAGGCCGCGTGGAGGGCCTCCTGGATGTTCTTGGTAATTCTAGTAGCAGCGGCCTCTACGTCATCCGCTGTGCTTATGGGATGGTGGACTAGAGGTATCTCCTGCTGATGTTGGCAATAGAGCCTCCAGTCAACACGTGTCTTGAATGCTCTAGGCGGCGTTGTCACTGCCCTTAGGCCAAGGGTTATCGGAATCGGGAGGTGCTGTGAGCTGAGGTCGTACAGCACTTCTACCACTATCGGGTAGTTGAAGTTCCTAGTGAGCACGATGTCCAATACATCCGGACGTCTCCGTGGATCAGATGAAACGTGTGTTGGTTCTTCGGGACCTAATACGTCGTAGTTGTTGTTTTCCGCATCTTCGTAAAGTTCAAGACCCGGCGGGGTGATCAATCTGGACCCCCACGCCGAGTGTTTGGCGTTTAGGTCCCCGGTGATGATGGTGGGTGTTTCGCCTTCCATCACCGTCCGGATGTCTGAGGAGCAGAATGGAGTCCCTGGCGAGCGGTATGCTGCGTAGATCCTTAGTTCCTCGCCCGCCGCCTCCATTCTTATGCCGATAGAGCGCATTATCCGGTATGATGGTAAATCCAGCTCTTGATGGACGATGTCCCTCCTCACTAGAACCGCCGTCCCTCTGTAGGCGGCCCCTTGAGAAGTGACCTCGTCTCTTCTGTACAGATGGTAGTTTGGCAGCTTTATATGCGTCTTTGGATTTAACTTCGTCTCTCCCAGCAATATGACGTGTAAGTCCTGTTGTTGGGCGACTGTGCGGAGTTCATGCAGCTTCTGCTGTATTCCATCCGGGTTCCAATAGAGGAGGCGCAAATTACTCTCCTCCGTAATGCCGGGCCAGGAGGTTTGCCAGCGCCTTCATCATCGCTGTTACTGGATTGGTCCCGGCTCTTATATCGGCCAGGACTTGTGTGCCGACCTCGATGGCAATGCCAACCAGTCGTTGAATTGCATCTGCTGTTTCGAGGCCGGCAGTAGGTGGTTTCCTATATGAAGGTGTTGGCACTGCTCTCGGGTGTTGATTATCCTGCACTCTTGGCTTATGAGTAGAGCGCGCTCTATGTGTAGAGCGGGCTCTATCTTCAGGTAGAGCCCTTTCTGGCATTCTACCCACGTTCTTTTTGGTTGTCTCCCGAGTATTCTGCGCCTGTGAGGCTACTGGTCCTGTTGGTGTCGGGGTAGAGTTAACAGCCTGAGGAGGCTGCGACTTCTTCCTGCTTCTCTCCCGCCTCCTCTTTTTAGAGGGTTGCCTTTCTGTGGCGGGGTTGGCGGGGGCTGTAGAGTCGCCCCGGTGGTTGCCCTTATCTCTGCGGGTTTCACCGATTCTATAGGTATTACGGGTGGAGGGGGGGGGGGCGGTTGCTTACCCTTTCCTGTGATGGTTGCCCACCCGTCTTTCTGGATGGTTACGGCTTTTGGGCGACTCTGGAGGATCTTTTTCAGGTCCTCCGGGAGTAGCCCCGGCAAAGTTATCCCCTGCCTCCTAGCAGTCCTCCTCAGGACTGGGCAGCGGCGGTCATTTGCTGTGTGGTTTTTACATAGTTGGCGCATTTAGGTTCCTCCTCTCTACTCCGAGGGCAAAGGTTCACTATATGCTCCCCAGCGCAGCGCACACACTTCACTGGTATCAAGCAGTTGGCGAGGCGTGCCCGAAGGCCTGGCATCGGTGGCATTGAGCCAGTCCTGCTTTTCTCGGCCAGGCCTCGATGACGACTCCTCTCATCTAGAGGAGTTCGTCGACTCTTTATAGTTCCTGGAGCTGCTCCAGGCTCAGGTGGTCTAGCTGGGCAAAGTAGAGGCAGCCAGGTCTGCCCCTACGTGGTGGGATTGCCTTTACATTCTTAATGGGGAAGCCCTTTGCCCTTATAGCCTCCTCTATGATTTTGGTATCCGTACCCATTGGTAGACCCCGGATGCCCACTTTCGGGGGCTTGTCCTCCTCCGGGGTATAACAATACCACGACAATGTAGGTGTTTCTTTCGATAGTTCTACCATGTAGCGCCGAACGGTTCTGAATTCTTCAGCGTTTTGGGGTGTAAATTGTACCCCTTTCCCGAACGGACGGGCATTCAGAGGGTGGCCCAACTTTCTGTTGAGCTCTTCAAAATGCCTCGTCCAGTCCGGGAGGCATTCGGCCACTATGGGCGGGTATCTGGTTTTATCCTGGTCGGCAGGCTTATCAGCAGGTGCTGCCGCCGGTTGTGGTCGTGGCACTGCTGGTGCTGCTACCATATGGGCATAGCTGGTAGATGGCCGTTGGCCATCATCCTGCGGGGGCCCGGACGGATTGGTTGTTGCCACCGGCGATGATCGGCCGGCAGATGCTGCGAGGGTCGCATAGGTGGTTGACCCCCAGCTATAGGATTCCTGGCCCCCCTGCTCATATTGGGCCGAGTCGTGACTTCGCCGATCCGGTGATATTGAGCGGGGGGGTTGTGGTGGTGAGGGCAACTTTGGCGGTGACTTATGCACCTTTTTCGTCGTCTTCTGGTGGTAATCTTCCTCTTCCGATGAGGATGTTGGTTCTTCGGAAGATAGCTGGGAGCCGATTCATTGCCTCTTTTCGTATAAAGAGGCTTCGGTCTCTGGAGGCCTATGGCATCTGGCCGTTTTCTTTGCCCGCTGCTGCTGGGGCGACGGTTCCTGCCTGACCGTGTGCTCAGACACGGCCGGCGTGAGCGCGACGCCCGGTGCAGGCTCCTTCCGCGGCGAGACGGGTTTTCTTTGGGGGATCTGCGAAAAGGATGACACTATTCTCGTGCACTCCGGATCGCCAGATCCCTCACAACCAGTGGTCGATTCAACACACCTTTCTTGTCTGGTGGTACTCTTGACTTGGGGGGAGGTTCCCCCTTATCCCTACCTGACATGTCCTAACCAACCCTAACAGTCAGTGGTAATCAAGGGCCCTATCTATACCTATACCAGCCGGTCGATAATGCGCGACGCGGATGGTGGTAATACTAAAAAGTGGCTATCCACACTTGGGGCACTGCCTACCCCTTTTGCAACAAAAGGGTTGGGGGAAGTGCGGTGGTGGCACTTTAAAACGCGACTAGACACTATAGACACGAACGTCTTAAAGTGCCAAGAATCTGCCTAGGGGCCAGTGACTTCGACGCCTCACGGAATCACGGGACTTAACGATCGGCGGAGTATGTCGTACCGGCCGTTGTATGTGTTCACTGCTAAACACCAACAACGCACATCTAGGAGATCACCACGTTGACGAATCAGTTACATTTAATATATTCCTCCAGTGAAACTTTAGAGACGTCGCGTATTGTTCACTTTAGACCAAATAAGGCGAGCCCTAAATTCAAATCCAAAATTTCGGTTCAGCAATCAAATAATCATAATATAAACTCTAATAAATAATTTGAAGGTTTTTATAAATATAACGGCGATCACCGTTTAAGTAGCTGTTGACAGTTTCTTGCACTCAGTAATGGGGCTAGATTAAAACTATTATACAAGAATTATCTTACAAGATTTGTTACAATTGCTTCAAGTCAGGATATTTTGCGAATCATTGCAAAATGCCTGGTTGTAAGATATGTAAGCACCGCCACAACACAATGATTCACGTCACCGAACCGAAAGCAAGTTATACCCTACAAAGTAATAATAATCACTCGCTCGAGAATGAGACGGGCACTCAGACAGGGACACACTCGTCTTCGTCAATGACGTCAACCGCAGCCACTGATGTAAACAGCGTCGCTTTATCGGCAAATGTAGTGCATCGTATTGAACAACGAGATGTACTATTGTCGACTGCTTTAATAAGACTAATTGATTGTAATGACCTCGATCACGTCGCCCGCGCATTGTTAGCTGTGGTATTGGACTGCGGAAGTACGTCTAGTTTAATGACTGTGAATATGCGTAAACGATTAAATTTAGATTTTGTTGAAATAGATAAGTCGATTTTGGGCATTAATATCGTGTATTCTCACGTAATCAAAAGGTGTCGGGTCCATGTAAAGTCGTTAAATAATAGTTATTTCTCTAACATTAATTGTTTCATTTTACGATCAATTAGTAGCAAACCCCCAGTTTACGAATTAAGCATACGTAACCTTTCACTTCCGTCGAATGTTTGCTTAGTTGAGCCTGCATTTTATAGTGCCGTAGAGTAGCCTGCCGATGTCGATATTTTAGTCGAGGCTGATCTACTTATTTTGGGATTTGGTAGGGTCACAAAGAATTGAGTTAGGAAGTAATAAGCCCATTCTGCATGAAACCAGGCTAGGGTGGATAATGTCAGGCTCAATCAATATTCATCATTCTACATTGACGTCTAATGACTTACGATGCAACTTCGCTAAAACTGAATTTTATTTATGTGGCAATAATAAACATGGCATTTGAATCGAGTTAACGCTGTTTTAGCAGCTGAAAGAAATAAGTTCCAAGGCATCTCATTATTCACCTGAGGATAAGTTGTGTGAGGATCATTTTGTAAGAAATACGTCACGTCTGGATGATGGACATTTTTGCGTTCGGTTGCCTCTAAAAAGAGTGCTCTTAGGAGATTCATTTAAAAGAGCTACACATTGCTTGTTCTCACAAACTTAAAAAAAAAGTGAACAGCTAAATTAAAAAAATAGTTTTAAAAAAAATGGGAAATGGTCCAAATAGGACTGCCACTCAGGAAACGCTAAGATGTGTCATCCTAGCCCTGATTTTCAGTGGCTACCTTAAGTACATTATACAGATACACACACATATAATAAACATACATACATATATACAGACATATATACATACATACATATATACATAAATATATACATACGGATAACATACACACATGGGCACGTATAATATATACTTATTTGCATTAATAATACAATTATATACACAATTGGTAGGTTTTTAATATTCTTTTTATTGGGCCACAACTGCCTTATCTATGTAGTGCTATACCGGACGTTTACGAATGTTAATTTCATTGCATAACTGGAACCGAGGATATAAAAATAATTTAAATTTCATATAAAAACACTCATACACAATAGCAACCCGAGACATATGTTCAACATTACATGTTACCGCATCCATTTAGCATGTTTTATCACAGAACCTGCGCTAACACTAGGCGCGCAATGGAAAGAAAATAGTGTAATTAGATTGTACACCCGTGACGTATGAAGGAAAGAAAGACAATTATACACCCCGGAACATACATAGATATACACGCAAAAAGCATAAAAACATAAAATTTTAAATTGATACTCTACGATTGTAGCTGTTCGTTTAATAGTATAGCTTTGTATTTTGTACGAAAACTATACACTGATTGTAGGTTTCGAAGAGGCGGAGGAAGGTTATTCCAGCACTTAGTTGCGGCATATCTGAAGCTCCCACGGAACGCGGCAGAATGATGTATGGGTATGAGCAGCTTGTACGCCGAAGCTCTTGTCGAATTCGTAGCACTGTCCCGTGCCCATTGTAACTTATTATAAACATAGGAGGGAGTTCTCGTTTTGATTGTGCCAAACAGTAAAGTGGCGAAATGTAGTTGCCAACGGTAATCCATTTTAAGCATTCTTGCGTTGTTAATATAAGGTGTTACATGGGCACGTGGAGGAATTTTATAACAGAAGCGGGCACAGGCATTTTGAACACGCTGGATAAGTTTCCTTGAACGCGCGAGAAGTCTAGGCCCTAATACCGCGTCAGCGTAGTTAAATTTAGATAGTACTAACGATTCGCATAATTTCTTGCGCACCTCGGTGCATAAAACATTTCTGATTTGGTACAAAACTTTCAACCGGTAAAAGCAGTTCTTAGCTGTATTAATTATCTGTTTTTCAAACCTCAGTTGCTCATCCATTACTATTCCTAAGTTTCTCGCCTCGTTAACACGCTCAACATTTACATTTTTTATTTTTACCATTGGGTGGGCAGCTAACACTTTACTGATTTGTGCTTTAGTACCGAGTAGCATGTATTTTGATTTATTAGGATTTAAAACTAAGTATAAAAGAAAGTATAAATGAGAATGGTGAAAGCCTCCTCACCGTATGTGTGGAAAGGAATCTTTTTGTGACGAACACTTTCTTTCGTCATAAGAAGATTCACATGTATACTTGGGAAAGAGGTGATGATAGAAGCATGATAGATTTCATAACTGTGGATGAAAGAATGAGGAGCGCAGTGGTGGATACAAGGGTTTACCGGGGGTCCAACGTAGGGACCGACCACTACCTGGTCTTATGCCGAATTAGGGGTTTATTCAGACGTTGGCGGCATAGGACATCTGTGTCTACCACTGCGTTACAGCGTATAAGAATTGAGAGGTTACAAGATGAAGATGTGAAAGACAAGTACAAATGCAGACTGAGAGAAAATATAAGTAATTTGGATGAGTTGTGTGTGAATGAGTTAGACTTGGAGAATGTGTGGCATAATGTTAAGAAAGGTTTAGTGGATGCAGCTACCGAAGTATGTGGTGTTAGTAAGAGAATGAATGAAAGGAAAGACAATACGTTATGGTGGGATGACGAGGTACGTATGGAAGTTGAAGCAAAGAAGAGAGCATGGCCAGATTTACTAGCGACCAAAGCTGGTAACTCTGGCGGTAAGAATGATGAGAATGAAAGGAAAAAGGCAGAGTTTAAACGTTTAAATAAGAGAGTAAAAGAATTAGTTGAAAGGAAAAAGCAAGAAAGAACGGATAGGAATGATAGAAGAATATCGGATAACTTCCAGGCAAATATTAAAATGTTCTGGAAACTCGTAAGAAATACCAGGGGACTTTCAAAACAGCCTAGATTGAATGCGATACGAGACGAGAATGGCTGTATCCTGAATGATGAAGTGTTGAGTCTAAAGAGATGGAAGGAATATTTTGAAAGCGAATTTATGAGTGAGGAGAAGTGTGAACTAAATGAAATAGAAATTCCGAAAGAAGATGAAAGGGATAAGGAGATAAGTATGGATGAAATAATGAAAGCAATGAAAAGCATGAAAGTAGGTAAGGCAGCCGGATATGATAGAGTTTCACTCGAAATGCTAAGGGCTGGAGAGGACGTGGTGGCAGGCCTGCTGTACACCTTGTTTAATTTATGTTGGGAACTAAAGCGGGTACCGGGAGACTGGTGCAAAGCCGTGATAGTCCCAATATATAAGGGAAAAGGGTCACAGCAGGACTGTAAAAACTACCGTGGTATCAGCCTTCTTAGCATTGTGGGAAAACTGTATGCTAAGGTACTAATTGAAAGAGTTATGAAAGAAACTGATGAAAAAATTTGGGATGTGCAAGCGGGATTTAGAAAGGGAATGGGGTGTACAGATCAAGTCTTTTCCATGCGCATGATCGCGGAGAAGTTTTTGGCGAAAAACCAAAGAGTTTTTTGTGCGTTCATGGACTTGGAAAAGGCTTATGACAGAGTGGACAGGGATGTGTTATGGCAAACGCTGAACGCATTTAGGTTGAGCGTTGGTTTGATACAGGCATTAAAGTCTCTGTATAGGGACTCGAGTGCTTGTGTTAGAATCAACGGGGTCTACTCGGACTGGTTTGGCATCCATAAAGGTGTCAGACAGGGCTGTGTAGCTTCCCCGTGGCTGTTCAACCTATTTATGGACAGCTGTTTGGAAAATTTGAAAGTTGAAGAATGCGGGGTAAGAATGGGTGAGTTAACCATCAAATGCCTTTTGTACGGCGATGATCAAGTCATACTTGCGTCGTCGGCGGCCGAGTTGCAAATGATGGTTACATTAATGAACAGGTCATTAAAAGAAAGGGGAATGAAAGTGAACGCGAGTAAGACGAAAGTGATGGTTTTTGAAAGAGATGAAAGCAAAACGGTATGTGAAATAAGAATAGAAGGAGAGTTAATTGAGCAAGTGGATGAGTTCGTATATTTGGGATGTGTATTCAGCAGGGATGCGAGATATGATAAGGACATTGAACGACGAGTGAATGCAGGAAATAAAGTAAATGGGGCTCTACACTCTATTGTGAAAAGTCAGAATGTGTCAAAAAAGGCACGTATGGCAATTCACAGTGCTGTATTAGTCCCTACTTTAACGTATGGTAGTGAAAGTTGGGTGTGGCAGAAGAAGCACGAGAGTAGAATAAATGCGGTAGAAATGCGGTCGCTAAGGAGTATGTTAGGGCTGAATCTGAGTGACAGGGTGAGAAACTGTGTGATAAAAGAAGAGTGTGGTTTGCAAGATGATGCGGTGACCAGGATTAAGAAAGGAATGCTTCGGTGGTTTGGTCATGTAGAAAGAATGAATGCGGAAAGACTGACAAAGCAAATATATGTTGCAGAAGTGAATGGAAGAGTCGGAAAGGGACGTCCTAGGCGGAAGTTTGTCGACCAAATTGGCGATATACTAAAAATGGGCCAAATTAAGAGTACCCTTAACCGACGAGCATGTATGCGTAGGTATATGAATGTGGAAGAGGCGAGAAAGGTATGTCAGGATCGTGCTAAATGGAAGTCTGTAGTCTCTGCCTACCCCTCTGGGTGACAGGCGTGAGTGTTTATGTATATGTTATGTATATGTTAAAACTAAGGTATTTGCTTCAGACCAATCTGCTATGCGATTTAGATCATCATTCAACTTTTGTATTGCATCGGCACTTTCACTGGGGTGGAAGAAAATATATAGCTGCACATCGTCAGCATATATGTGGTACTTGCAGTTTGTTATGCTTTTTGTAATATCTGCACTATACAAGGCAAAAATCAAAGGACCCAGTATTGAGCCTTGCGGCACCCCTCTCGCAACAGGAGACCATTCGGAAACTGTTCTAGAGCCGTCACTATTCGTGACTTCGACAATCTGCCTACGATCACTAAAGTAACTAGCAAACCAGTCGACTGTGTCGGAACTAAACCCATAAAACCTAAATTTTGCTAGCAGTAGACGTCTATTTATTGTGTCAAATGCACGGGAATAGTCCAAAAGTACTAAAATAGTAGCCTTACCAGAGTCTTGCGCATTTAAAATATTATCAACCACATCGGCTAAGGCTGTTGTTGTACTATGCTGTTTCCTAAAACCAGATTGAACGTTTGGTAGGATGTTATTCATGTTTAAGCAATGCGTTAGTTGATCACAGACAATTTTTTCTAGAATTTTAGACATACATGGCAGTATGCTTACTGGCCGCAAATCCTTAAAGTCCATAATATTTACTGTCTGAATATGATTCACCGGGACATATGACATCATGTGAAAGACGTAATTTAAGTAGTGGCGCGTATTTAATATCACATCATGGCGTACTCCCTGAAATTAGTACTACGACTACACTTAAAATAGTTATTAATTCAAGTTTCCTGGCGGTATTTCGTTTAAAAAAATATAAATTGTCGGTCCTGCAGGGCTATTCTGTAAGAACATTTTTATATCTCGAAAGCGGATTCCGCGGTGAAATATCAAATTCATATTCTGTTAAATTCGAAAGCGCCAGTGGCGCCTCTCAATCGAGTATGGTAAATGTATATTAATGGTATTAAATGTAATTAAATGTAAAAATTATATAAATTTTAAATATAAATAGTAGCATGGCTCACTCTTTCATATTATATAATTTATTGCAAGTAGCATATTCTTTGGAATTATATGAAAGTCGTCCTCAAGCTAGTAACTATTGTGAATTTAGAGCATTTAATAAACCAAATATTTTATAGAAAGTTATCGTTTGTCCTTAATAATTTTTAGAAGATATCAAACATCTTTTGAAAATGCCGCAGCGTTGACGACGCGGATTGTCAATAAAATTAAAGGTAAGTCTTTTTTAAATACCCAATGGTATTTTACAACATAACTCCAACTTCTTTAAGTATAATGTGTATAAGTGGCTGCCATGAAACTAAAAAGTACTTTGCATAACTTAGATAAGCGGCTGCAGTTATGACGTCAGTGGAGTCAAGTGGTCTTCACCCCACTGAGGTCATAACTGCAGCCGCTTATCTTACCCTATAATATTAGCTTACAAAAAAAATACTAATGTTTCATGTAATTATTGGTATATTTTTCAGGTACTATGTGCACTGTCGTTCCTTGCTAGTGATAGTTGCCGAAGTATATGCCGCAAAAATATCAAAACGTATGTGTCGCAGCCTTCAGTGTCCCGCTGTGTTTATGAGGTTGTGAAAGCCCTTAACCATCCAAGTGTTGTCAAAAAATATATTCGATTCCTGCAAAACTATTAAGAAAGGCTCAAACTAAAATAAAAATAGGTACCTACAAAAACAAGAAGAAAGGCTTCGCCTATATATAATGCCTTGGCGGCATATTTAGATAATATTTTCTTTTGACATATATAATTAAATATAATTTTTAAATTTATACATAGTTTTTGATCGCACGTTTGACGCAGTAGCTGAACCACCTGAACGCAGCGCCGCGGGTCACGGGTTCGATTCCCGCATGGAGCAAACATTTGTATGATCCACTGGTAGTTGCTGTGGGTTTGTATATACCAAAAATACTTTGCCATATAGTAACAGTGCGAGTGCGTGCACTCTCCTATTTTTCTACGTGGTAGAGCCATGCTGCAGTTATACGAGTATTATAATCCGAACACTACACATTGAAATAATACTAGTTTTTACGGAATTTATCGCGTATATTTAACTTTTTAAATACCCGACGTTTCGAACGCTTTACAGCACTCATGGTCACGGGCGGGACTGAGATGTTCAACGTCCATATGTCATAGTTAACCGCGGTTACCATAGATTAAAATTTAACTTTTGTTCCGATCTATGCAGTATGAACTTATGGTATCTTGAAGTCTTGCAGTTGCATGCTTGGGTTGGGATTTAATCTTATTTATTATAGGATCCCAAGCAGATGGTAGCACCCAGCCATCTTCTCTATTGAAATTAGGATGTTTTTTCATTTCAATAGCCTCGCGAATCATCCTTGGAAGGAATCGGTGTTCTTTAGCGTTCCGATCTGCGGTCTATCAAATCTGATGTAGTGACAGGGGCGATCCTGTACGTGTTCACAGACTGCAGACTTCCCGGAGCGTCGATTCTTCACATCGGCTATATGTTCTTTAACGCGGGTTTTTACTGATCTTTTAGTTTGTCCTATGTAGGAGAGACCACATTCACAATCAAGCTTGTACACTCCTGCATCTTGCAGAGGGACATTACACTTGACCGATGGTAAAAACTGACCAATCTTCTTCAGCGGCTTGAAGTATATTTTGATGGAAGCGCGCTTCAAGATGTAGCCAATCTTGTCAGTGACTCCTCTAACATATGGCAGTACAGCAGGTACACGCTCGACTGTGGCCGGCTTCACTCGTTCACTGTAACGTAGGCGCGGGACTCGAAGCTTGTTGTCATGCAAAACTTGCTTGACATGGTGGAGCTCTGCAGCCAGGTGTTTACTGTCACAGATCCCTCGTGCTCTCTGAAACAAAGATTTACCCACGGTAGCTAGCTGCGAAGGATGGTGGTGAGAATCACCGTTTAAATATCTATCTGTATGGGTCTTTTTTCTATACACAGTATGGCTCAAGGTGTTATCAGGATTCCGAATTACTAACACATCTAGAAAAGCTAAGGAATTGTTTGCCTCTAACTTCATTGTGAACTGAATTTTAGAATTTATAGAGTTAAGATGGTCTAAAAATGTAGTTACTTTATCTAAAGGTAGAATTGTGAAAGTGTCGTCTACGTACCGCTTGTAGAACCTTGGATTTATGGGAGAACTAAGCAGGGCTTTCTCCTCAAAGTCTTCCATGAATATGTCGGCGACAATGGGAGATAGAGGTGAGCCCATCGCCACACCATCTACTTGCTTGTAGAACTCCTCTTTCCACAATAGGTAGGTAGATGTAAGGCAGTGTCTGAGTAATACTGCGTATTCTACGGGCATGTTGTTTTCTTCCAGCCTTCTAGTTACAATTGAGATGCAGTCTTCAACAGGTAAGCATGTAAACAATGACTGCACATCAAAACTGACCATAGTTTCATTGTCTGCCAGATGTAGGTCTTTAATCTCGCTGACAAAATGGTAGGAATCCTTTATGTGTGCTCTTGTATGTCCCCTGAGTGGTGAGAGTATTTTCGCTAAGTGTTGAGCCAATCTGTAAGTTGGTGAATCGATTTGGCTCTTTATGGGACGTAATGGAGCATTGGGCTTGTGTATTTTTGGTAACCCATACAATTTTGGTGATTTGGCGCACGTAGGTATTATCCATTTTACCTCCAGATTTAATTTTTCGGAGTGTTTCTTTATGAGGTCACTAGTTGTTTTTAGTGTGCTATTTGTTGGGTCGTTTTTAACTTTTTTATAAGTTCTTATATCCGACAAAAGTTCTTGTATTTTAGAATTATAATCTGACGTATCCATGACTACCGTGGCGTTTCCCTTATCTGCGCGGATAATCGTAAGTTCGTGTTTATTGCTTAGGTTCTTTAACGCTATAAATTCGTCTTTGGGAAGATTCGGGTTAGGCACAGAACATCGACGTAACATAGACGAAATGTCTTGACGTATCGCCTCCAAATCTTCTTTCCGCATATTATTTTTAAATAAACAGTCCTCGACACTACAGATAATTTCTTCGTACGGTAATTTGCGGGGTGTAATTGCAAGGTTAGGCCTTTGGATAAAACCCTAATTGTTGCATCATCCAGTGTTTGTTTTGACAGATTATAGAGCGCGATTAAACTATGATCTGTATTTGTCAATGGTTGCTTTCGGTTCTGGCATTGATTCAGATGTTTGACATTTGACTTGTTCGTTAATTTTTGATAGTTTTCTGTATGTTTGTTTTTGCATTCACTATATTTACTAATTTCGCGTTTATTTAATGTTTCCATGCAAAAATTATAGTCAAACGTCGTTAAAACTTTCTTCAATTCACTGGATGATGTGTCTATGGATTTGTTTATGTCATATAGATCGGAGCGTTTTTGTTGGATTACCGTCCGTAACAACTTTTTACTCGCCTGATTTAAGATCTTAGCGCTTCCTCGAATGTCCTTTTTGGTTGATATTTTGACACACGTAGGAATGAGATTATGGTCACGGCATCTCTTCAAGAAATTTAAGGCTGTTAGATATCTTGCGTGCTTGGTCTTTAGATCTACTAATCGGCGTATTTTATTTGCAATTACCGGTCCGTACTGGGTTACATAATGATTTCTTATATTTGCGATTCTCCGCGCAGATAAGGGAAACGCCACGGTAGTCATGGATACGTCGGATTATAATTCTAAAATACAAGAACTTTTGTCGGATGTAAGTACTTATAAAAAAATTAAAAACGACCCAACTAAATAGCACACTAAAAACAACTAGTGACCTCATAAAGAAACACTCCGAAAAATTAAATCTGGACGTAAAATGGATAATACCTACGTGCGCCAAATCACCAAAATTGTATGGGTTACCAAAAATACACAAGCCCAATGCTCCATTACGTCCCATAGTGAGCCAAATCGATTCACCAACTTACAGATTAGCTCAACACTTAACGAAAATACTCTCACCACTAAGGGGACATACAAGAGCACACATAAAGGATTCCTACCATTTTGTCAGCGAGATTAAAGACCTACATCTAGCAGACAATGAAACTATGGTCAGTTTTGATGTGCAGTCATTGTTTACATGCTTACCTGTTGAAGACTGCATCCCAATTGTAACTAGAAGGCTGGAAGAAAACAACATGCCCGTAGAATATGCAGTATTACTCAGACACTGCCTTACATCCGGCTACCTATTGTGGAAGGAGGAGTTCTACAAGCAAGTAGATGGTGTGGCGATGGGCTCACCTGTATCTCCCATTGTCGCCGACATATTCATGGAAGACTTTGAGGAGAAAGCCCTGCTTAGTTCTCCCATAAATCCAAGGTTCTACAAGCGGTACGTAGACGACACTTTCACAATTCTACCTTTAGATAAAGTAACTGCATTTTTAGACCATCTTAACTCTATAAATTCTAAAATTCAGTTCACAATGAAGTTAGAGGCAAACGATTCCTTAGCTTTTCTAGATGTGTTAGTAATTCGGAATCCTGATAACACCTTGAGCCATACTGTGTATAGAAAAAAGACCCATACAGATAGATATTTAAACGGTGATTCTCACTACCATCCTTCACAGCTAGCTACCGTGGGTAAATCTTTGTTTCAGAGAGCACGAGGGATCTGTGACAGTAAACACCTGGCTGCAGAACTCCACCATGTCAAGCAAGTTTTGCATGACAACAAGCTTCGAGTCCTGCGCCTACGTCACAATGAACGAGTGAAGCCGGTCACAGTCGAGCGTGTACCTGCTATACTGCCATATGTTAGAGGAGTCACTGACAAGATTGGCTACATCTTGAAGCGCGCTTCCATCAAAACATACTTCAAGCCGCTGAAGAAGATTGGTCAGTTTTTACCATCGGTCAAGTGTAATGTCCCTCTGCAAGATGCAGGAGTGTACAAGCTTGATTATGAATGTGGTCTCTCCTACATAGGACAAACTAAAAGATCAATAAAAACCCGCGTTAAAGAACATATAGCCGATGTGAAGAATCGACGCTCCGGGAAGTCTGCAGTCTGTGAACACGTACAGGATCGCCCCTGTCACTACATCAGATTTGATAGACCGCAGATCGGAACGCTAAAGAACACCGATTCCTTCCAAGGATGATTCGCGAGGCTATTGAAATGAAAAAACATCCTAATTTCAATAGAGAAGATGGCTGGGTGCTACCATCTGCTTGGGATCCTATAATAAATAAGATTAAATCCCAACCCAAGCATGCAACTGCAAGACTTCAAGATACCATAAGTTCATACTGCATAGATCGGAACAAAAGTTAAATTTTAATCTATGGTAACCGCGGTTAACTATGACATATGGACGTTGAACATCTCAGTCCCACCCGTGACCATGAGTGCTGTAAAGCGTTCGAAACGTCGGGTATTTAAAAAGTTAAATATACGCAATAAATTCCGTAAAAACTAGTATTATTTCAATATTATAATTCGATGAATGACAATGCTCTCACAGAGTACCAGGGTAAAATAGCATCTCTCTGTAACTTATGTATGTATGTCGCGCATCGCGAGAGACTTTTTACTGGAATCTTGGCATTATATCTTTGTCATTGTGTGGGGGGGTGGATCAACGCTTCTATATTTTTATTTTTAATCGAAAATAGATGACCACAATATCAAGGACCATCAGGTAGACTGGGTGCTAGTTTTTCAAGTCTATTCTATAAAAATCATCCGGATGGTGTCGTAATAATGACAATAATGGCGACAGAGGGACATTAAACGGGAGAAATTTTCTTATTGGGCAAATATTTTATAAAGTAAATAGGTACTTCCTATTTATACGTTCACCGATTTAGGTTTTAAGTGATTTTTGGTCCAACATTCGCGTTTAAATGATGAAAAGGCCAATAAACTTGAAATATTACAGATTAAGAAGAAATAATTTGGCAAAATTTCGAAGACCAACAGGAAATATTAAAGTCATACTACAACATTTATTGAATGGTAAAGCAAAATTTTAATAACTAAATTAAACACATACATTCCACGTGATACCATAAATACAGTTTTTAATCTTACCTAGTGTTTGAAAAATGCGACTTATTAACAAACTCCCACGATGTTTTTGCTTTTTTTAGAACAATGATATTTGCAATTTATTTTGATTGAATCAATGATTTCAAAAGGAAGGATAGGCCCATCTAAATATTTTACTCATAACTTTTTAATACAAAAAAAAGTAGCGCATTTGTCATAATACAAACGTCATATAACGACACGACGGAACCAGGGTCGGATTTCGTAGTTTAATTGTTATCCTAATTGTACCATTATCTCATAGTTTGTTGTATATAGTATCGTAATAATACTAAGTGAAAATACCATAATTTTACATAAAGGTCGACTTGTATTATTATTGGGTCCTTTTACATTTCAATATTAACCCTACAATATCGAGAATTTCTGTATTGTACATGAGTACCGCGTTTTTTTAATAAAATTAGAATTAACCATCGGTGCTCGATCGATGCATTTATGTTGCATCCTTAATACAACTATAATGACTACCACGGGGCTACCTCGATAAAAATTCTATGCTCCAGAAGGAATTGATTTGAAAACAGAATTTCAACTTTTATACTCTTTTCGTTTTACTCATATTGAATATAAAATATATTATATATCAATATTCAAAATTTAATTTACACTAAGTTCTTTAGACAAAAATAAAACAGAAATAAAAATAAAACCATTAAAAACGTAATAAACTGGACGCGTGACACGGGAAAAAATGAACATGAAACGTCAAACATCACGTTTATATATTATAATTTTTTTTTATATTTTATATTATTATAATTTTTTTTAGATAGATTAATTTTATTTTCCATTTACAATATTTTTGAGGCTCTGAATCTAACCCTGACCTAATCTTGGTACCGTAACTACACTAATTGTAAAATAAAACTTTAAAAATGCGTTTAATATAATAATTTAATTGAAATAAAATTAATATACAATTATTAACCGTTGGTACGTTATCCCATGTTCCTTTTTAATCATTGTATTTTTGCATTCTTTTACCACGCAACTAGATATATTTATGACAGGCAAATCTGTAATGCGCTCGCACCAAGCTGTCGACCGTTTCGCGTTGGCCCTAAACTGTTATTTTAGGGCCAGCACACTAGTCCGTTTTAGTTGTTCGGTCGGCCCGGTCCTTACGCTAGTAATATATAAGTCAATGAATTGAATACGTACGATTGAAACAATTATTCGCGTGTGGAATCTCGTGAACTCTCACCGAACGAGTAGAGAAAGGTCTAGGGTCTCTTTACTGGTAACGAAGCATTCCATCTTTGACATAGGTGTCAATGGGCTAAAGCATCCACTTATCATCAGGTGAGTTGTGTGTGTTTGTTAGACTTATTTCTATAAAAATATATTTTCATGTAATATGTTAAAATTAATGTTTTTCTGTTCGTATTTTATGCGCAGCCATACAAACGGTTTATCAAATTGCGGTAATAGGCATAGTAAAATTATTATTGAAAAACTTATTGAACTTATTGAAACCCTAACAAAAAATTAAAATAAAAACGGATAATATTCCTCCAAAACTAAATACTCTTTTAGGAGAAATAACAGATGGAAATCGTATTTGTGAAGAATTTAATTTATTTTTCGCAAAAATTGGATCGGTTTTAGCTAACGAGATAACACAGACTTTTTCGGAGGTAAATAATTCATACATTTTTAGTAACAAACATAAAAATGCAATTAATGAACTATCAAATTTCCAAAAATGTGACGAATATGAAGTGGCTAAAATAATCGACCAATTAGACCCTAATACGAGCTCGGGAATAGATGGCATTACAACAAAGGTAGTCAAGTGTATTAAGGATTTAATTCTTACAAGGCTTACTTCTTGTATAAATGATTGTCTTGAAAGTGGAACATTTCCAGATGAACTGAAAACAGCTAAAGTCACACCTATATACAAATCAGGTACGAAATGTGACCCCAGTAACTACCGTCCTATCTCTGTCTTACCAGTAGTTTCCAAAATTTTTGAAAAAGTAATATATAACCGCTTAAATATATACCTAACATCAATTAACTTTATTTCAAACTGTCAGTATGGTTTCCAGCCTAGGTCAAATACCTTAGCCGCAACGGTAGATTTGATTACCAAAATAAAAAAAAAACATTGATGCAAAAAACTTAGGGCTTGGAATATTTATTGACCTAAAAAAGGCGTTTGATTCAATAAGTCACTCACTACCATTAAAGAAACTTTCTCATATAGGTGTTAACGGCCATGCCTTAAAAATTTTTGAAAGTTATCTAAATAAAAGATATCATTGTAAAGATTGGTCACTATCAAAGTTCCCCACAACCCATTACGTACGGTATTCCCCAAGGCTCTATATTGGGCCCACTTCTTTTCTTGATTTATATAAATAACATAACTGATCTTAAATTAAATGGCGAAATTTCTTTATATGCAGATGGTACCTGTATTTTCTACTTTGGACGTTCCATAGAAGAAGTTATCGCACGAGCTCAAGTAGATCTAAATATAGTACATAAATGGTTCCAATCCAATTTGCTTACAATAAATACATCAAAAACCTCGTACATGATATTTAAACCCAAAAACAAAAACATTTGCAGTTATTCCCCTCTCACCATTGACAACTCTACAATACACGAGTCATCCGAAGAGAAATATTTAGGCTTAGTACTAGATAAAACCTTGTAATGGAAGGGTCATATAGGCAAAATAAGATCGAAACTATCTTCTCTACTGGGTTCACTTTATGGTTGTATTCGATGCCTTCCTTACCGTGTTCGCCGAACAATTTATAATGCTTTAGTCAAACCACATCTGGATTATCTAGTTGAAATTTGGGGGTCAGGGACAAAACAACATTAAAGGACCTACAAGTAAACCAAAATAAAATATTAAAACTATTATTCAATTATAACTTCTTTACACCAACAGACAAACTGTACAGTGAAACCAAAATTATGAATATTTATCAAACATATTGCTATAATACTTGTATTCTAATAAAGAAAATTTTAGATAATAAAATACACACACAATTAAAATTTATAACAAATAAAGGCAAAGGAAAGAAAGTGCTTCGCAACACTAATAATATTTACATACCTATGGTACGAACAAACTATGGTAAGCAGAGCATACTTTTTGATGGAGTTAAAATATATAATAAACTATCACAAGAAATAAAAATATTAAATAGTTTTAACATCTTTAAAAGCAAACTAAAACAACATATAATGAATAAGTTCTAAATCCGACCCTGTCCATATGCCGACCGCTAATCAGCGTTATCGGTAACGATAAGAAATACCTTACTTACTACCCACTTTATTAATTACTATCTACTAAAAGATTGCTAACTTGTACATCAATACACAAAACGATAATATTGGAACTAGTAAGAAAACTAGTAAGAAGATGTATGTCACGAAACTCTTTCCTCCCTTTTTAATGTTGATATATATGTATATATTTTTTTGCTATCTGTATGCTCATAACCCATTTATAACTTGACTATTGTAACCTCTCATTAAGTGAAATGTATATTTCTTTTGAGAATAAAATATCTTTAACCATAAAATTAACACAGTAGGTGGCGCGCGAAAAAATTTATTTAAAATTTTAATTTATCATTCAATTTTAATGGATGTGTTATCCTCACTAATAAAACGATATTTACACATTTATTTCTTCTGCGGCAGCAAGGCGCCAGCTAGTATATCATATATTTTCAAGCAGGGGTGATAAAATAAAATGATAACACTAGCCCATTACCTATCAATAGCGGCGTGACAAGTTATTGTAGTATCCTACATATTAAGCGCTGCGATATTTCAGCTACTCAGTGCCTCGACGATGGAGCTTTGCTCGGCATTCGAAAACATTTGTGTTCTTAAAGGTAAAGCCCATGTAGGTTTATATAAAACATAACGAACTGACAAAATTTCTTCCGAACTTTTACAGCGCTTTTTTGGAAACCAAGTCATGAGATATTGAGTTTAAAACACTGTTGGTGAACTCAGTTTTGTTTCAATATAAATGTTTCACAGCTTTGCAATGTTCTTTAAGATGCAGTTTTATAATAGAAGAATTAATTTGGAATTAGTCTCCAATGATTTATTATATGTTAAAATTTAAAAAAAAATTTTAGTTTCAAAGCAGACTAGCTATCAGACTGGGACAGAATTATATTATATTAATAATAAAAGAGTGAAGTTACAGCCTATATACGTTTACTGCTGGGCACAGGCCTCCCCTCATTTCTGAGAGGGTTTTAGGGCAAGGAAGTGTCCGCCGCACTGCCCCAATGCGTGTTGGCGAACTTTTCAATGTATTCGAAAATATTTTTTTCTCCTATCTCTCAGACATGCAGGTTTCCTCACGATGTTTTCCTTTACCGCCGAGCACGTGGTAAATCAACACTTAAAATTGCAATTAACAATTTCATTGTTGCCGGCGGGGATCGAACCCGGGTTAAACGCGTTCTGTTATATTTACAGCGAGCGTTAACCGCCTGAGTTACCACGGCTCACTACGAGTACAAAATTATATAGTGCACCCATATATGTAATGTATGATAAATGTATGTAAAGACATATTGTGCAGTCTTTATACTCTCTCTCTCTCTCTCTCTCTCTCTCTCTCTCTCTCTCTCTCCCTCTCATAGGCCTATGAGATGACAATGAGGGCTAATAACCTTCCACTCACTAGAAGTCTTGACTATTATTTATTCTGTGACACTGAGGTGAATTTTTTTTTGTTACATAATGTCATTCAATGATTTCATTAATTTACGCGAATACCACACATTGAATAAAATTACATATATTTAAGTATTTTATCGCATTTAATTGACTTATTTTAGAATATAAGTTAATAAAACGCGATAAAATTCGTATATATAGTTTTATTCAACAATGTCATTTAAATGAAAAATTAGTTTTACATAAAAGTTTATCAGTTTCTAGAGTATTATATTAATACACATTACAATGCCTGAGTAATTTGATCTTTAATTTTTTGCACATTTTTAACTCTTTTTTAAATTTTGCTAACTTTATGTATATTTGTGGTTTTGTATATTTTTAAGCCATATAATATAAATTATAACTAGCAGTACAGAAAATAACATTAACCCCCACATTTTTCAAAGAAATTAACTTGCCGCTATGTAAGCTGTCAAATATTAAACCTCATTTTTAAGTGGCGTCTTTTTGGTGGCATAAAAAGTCGTGGATCATTTGAATCGACTGGATTGAGATCAGGTGCAGGGCGACTGGCACCACACGATTTCCGAGTCTAAAGAGAAACACCGTCATTTTCATGACTGAGAGTTGATACTGATAATTTTCTGACAAAAAACCCCATAAACTAAACACGACCGACCCGTGATTCAACCTGTCGAGCGGGGTTGTTCGCCAACTCATCGAGCTGTGAAAATGAGGGAATTTTGTTATATCAATTAACATATTAAATCTTATTCCTAGTTTAGAAAGGAAAAACAAAAAAGTCTTTATACAAACAAAAAAGTACTACAATTGTTTTTCTTTTACATATTTGGAAGCACACAATATTGAATATTTAATGAGAAAAGTTATTAATCCTACAAATATCAAAATACTAGATAGAAGTATAAAGACAAGCTCTAATTCATAGTATTCAATCCATAACATATTTGCAGCTGGTGATCGCAAGTGTTTAGCTCCGCCGTGTCGAAGTACGTGCTCTATCCACCATAACGCACGATCCAGTGACGTCTGCGGTTGATCTTGCATTAAAGAGCGAAGTCGTGCGATGTTTTCACGATAACTAAAAAAGGAACGAAACGTTTGAAAGAAATTTTTACGTGGTAGTGTAATGTCCTCTTTTGCTTTGTAGTGTATTAGGATAACAAGTGTCCTAATATTCTGGTACTGTGTAAATAGTGTTACGCGCTTAGGGTTCGTGACAATAAAAATTGCCGATAGAATTACCTAAATTAACACTTTATTTCTCCTTACACAAATTAAAACTTAAAAAAAACACTAATAATTAATCACACTAATTCACTTTATTTCGCTCCGAAGCTTCGCTTGTTTCGCCGAATTCAATACTTCCTCGATCGCATCTTGCAACGCCTATAAATACACATTAGTACCGAATCATCCAGAACGTTCAAGTAAATACGCGCACCGAACGACAAAGCGCCGAAAGTTCGAGAGTCAGCTTCCAGAAGCTTAGTTCTTCTGTTCGATACTATATGGCGCTAATGCCGTCGACTTCGGCGCGTAACACTGCCCCCTCCTAAGACATGCTCGTCCCGATCATTATCGGCCCCATAATATCGCGCCACATGGACGATCTTAGGAGTCCCTCTTGCGCCTTTCTGTAGCGGCTCCGCAATGTCAAGGGCTGTCCTATCCCATGGTGCACCAACATTGTACAATTTCGGTGCCTCTCTACTACGTGTCTGAGGTCCCCGCACGGCCGCACAACTTGTACACGTACGACACCAAGCCTCGACATCGTCACGATAATGGACCCAGTAAAACTGTTCTCGGACCTTCAGCAGAGTTCGTTTAACTCCCAGATGGACTCTTGAACGACCATTATGGCACTGCTGTAGAACATTCGACACTTTAGCCTTAGGGACAACCATTTGCAAACGACAGCTGTCTCCTCGACCACTGTCCCATTTACGGCACAGGACTCCATCCTGAATCAGCAAGCCGTCCCACTGGGCCCAATAGCCTCTAGTGGTCGAACTCATCGCTGAGACGTCGCTCCACTTAGGCTTGGTAGCACGGACCTTCATCCATTCCAGAATCGGCCTGATGTCCGGATCTTCCTGCTGTGCATGTCGTAGGCTGTCCTTCCACTCGTTCCTGAGGTGGTCTGTCCTGAGCATCCTCACGGATACCACTTCCTTACTCTTTTGCTTAGTACAATGTTTCCAATCTTCACGACAAGGTCTTCTTGACAATGCATCTGCGTTGCCATGAGATTTCCCGCTGCGATGTCTGATAGTAAAGTCGTATCCCGGCTGCTGCTGGGCGGTGATGTTAGTCGCACTTCCCTTCTGAGATCGTTCACCTTCCCTTCTAGTGTTCGCTTAGGGCAGCTGGATCGAAGATGGCCCCTTTCCCTACAGCCATAGCACCTAGGGCTGTATCCTTTATTGTGGTCGCGAACTGTAACTGCTGCAACCTCCCATGCGCGAGGGGAACGACGATCCTGCCACCGCCAGGCGGTGTCATTAGCTGCACTACCGTCCCGAGATCGATCAGCTTTCCTTTCTACAGTTTGCTTAGGGCAGCTGGAGCGAAGATGGCCCCTTTCCACAAAGCCATAGCACCTAGGGCTGTATCCTTTGTTGCAGTCGCGAACTGTAGCTGCTGCAACCTCCCTGACGCGATAGGAACGATGATCCTGCCGCACGGCTTCTACCTCCAGTGCATGGGCCAAGGCGTCCTTAAGCGTCTCGTGGTGCCCGAGCCTCACAGCAGCTCCGACTTCTAGGTCACGGATGCCGTCGATGAATGTCTGCACCAGGTTCCCTCCTCCAAACGACGAACCTGGTCTTCCTGTTGGCGGGCCTGTTCCTTCTGTCTGCCCCGCAGCTGCTCTTCCAATCGGCGTGCCTGTTCCGCCTGCTGGCGAGCCTGTTCCTCCTGTTGGCGAGCCTGATCCTCCTGTCGGCGAGCCTGTTCCTCCTGTTGCTCTTTCAACCAACGGACCTGTTCCTCCTGTCGGCGAGCCTGCTCCTGCAGCATCATCATTAGAGCACCTAAGTCAGGTGCTGCAGATGTAGGGGCTACTGACGGGCCTGCAGCCTGTGGCTGGCCCTCCGACGTCTGCGGCGTTGCACCACCAAATCTTCTTTGGTCCGTCTCCTGCTGGCGTTGACTGCGGGTACGGACACCCTCCGTTTCCTCCTTAGGTAAAATCGGCATGATTTTATCCCACTTCTGACACCAATTGTTACGCGTTTAGGGTTCGTGACAATAAAAATTGCCGATATAATTACCTAAATTAACACTTTATTTCTCCTTACACAAATTAAAACTTAAAAAAACACTAATAATTGATCACACCAATTCACTTTATTTCGCTCCGAAGCTTTGCTTGTCTCGCCGAATTCAATACTTCCTCGATCGCACTTTGCAACGCCTATAAATACACATTAGTACCGAATCATCCAGAACATTCAAGTTAATACGCGTACCGATCGACAAAGCGCCGAAAGTTCGAGAGTCAGCTTCCAGAAGCTTAGTTCTTCTGTTCGATACTAGATGGTGCTAGTGCCGTCGACTTCGGCGCGTAACAATAGTTTAACTGCCACCAAGAGTGGAGCACCCATATTATTATATCCTGTAGACCTGGCTTGGCTCTTTAGAATTAGTACAATTACATATTATGAAGTATTTCATCATAGCTCTCAGAAATAATAACGCTTTAGTATCTTTTTTTTTTAGCAATTGATTGCAATCTTGCAAGTACCAACAAGTTTAAGTAACCCTTTCTTATTCCATAGGGACGTCCATACCAAATAATGTTGGGCAAACTTCGGCTAGGAAAATTTCATATACAACCCAAATCGCATACTGATAGATTGGATGATTAGCATGCTCTTCCCGGTAGACATTGATACACCCAAATAAAGTGGAGACTGTAAAGTCGGAGCCACGTGTGAAAAGATCAGTATGTTTAAGAGTACAAGGCTGCCTCGTAATGGACAAGTAGTCTCGTAAAGAAGCCCTTGGAATCGCGAAAATTGGTGATCCCATGTTAAAACTCAGGATAACACTGTCGGATTTTAATCGATAAGTATAACAGTCGGTAGGTGTTGCAGTTGCTCATCGGCGGCGGTAGTCACTTACCATCAGGCGAGCCACATGCTCCTTTCCCCCTCTTATTTAAAAAGAAGTTTGAAGACGTTTGAAGTCCACCGTACTCTCACTAGAAAAACGAGGCGGACAAATTGCTCCACAACCCTTTTAGGAATGAGACGAGGCCTTTGGTTATAAGTTGTTCGTAAATAGGCTACAAATTAATTTAATTTCTTTATACGGTGTTCTCATAATTTAAGTGCCAATCTATTTTTGTTTTTATGAGGTGTGTAGTGAATAAAAATTTGAATATAAACAAAAATATTGTTTACCTTTTATCTTCAATTACTTCTGTGATTGCATTTTTCAATTGATTTTCAGTAAGTTTTTCCAAGGAAAGCTTAATACCAATTTTATGATGAACATATTTTTCTGTATTATACCACTGGTCTCCTAACATTGGTATGCCTATAAGTGGTACACCAGCAGTAATGGACTCGTCTGTCGATTGTAAACCTCCTTGAGTTATAAATAATTTCACATTTGGATGTCCTGAAAATTAGAGAGCAGTTGTATTCTGTGGATAATTGTATTAAGATTTTCAGTTTCTTCCATGTTTTCTTATCATAATAAATATCGCCAAAGGTTAATTTAAATTACTCACTCAAAATATCCGATTGTGGTAGCCATTTGTATATTTTTATGTTTTTTGATTTAACAACTTTATCATCACTATCCCATTTCCATATCACATTGTATGGAAGTTGTGAGAAAACATTTTCAAATATTTTCATTTTTTCTTGAGATAAAGAAGATGGTAGAACGTTGGTTCCAAGACTGAAGTAAATGACACCGTTTTGTGAAGTATCCAAATATTCCTGAAGATCCTGCAATACACACATTTAAACGTAATGTAAATTTCAATAAAATTTAAATTCATGAAACTGCTAAGTACTTTTAACTTATATTGATATACTCGTATATTGCCCCACTAATCTTATCTATTAGAAGGGACTTGATTGATAAAATTTATACATTGATTAAAACTACTTTTACGGATTTTACGCGAAAAACACCGTAAAAGTAGTTTTAATCAATGTATATTGTTCGCGTAAATATAAGAAATCATTATGTAAACCAGTACGGACTGGAAATAGCAAATAAAATACGCCGATTAGAAGATGTAAAGACCAAGCGCGCAAGATAAGATAATCATTTATTGTCATAACTGTGTACATGAGGTCTTACAAATACAGAGTATAGTTACAACAGTTTGTCCATTTCGGACGTACAATATAATAAAAAACAAAATAAAGCACTGCAATAAATCAATAATTACTTCAAAAAAATCATCTAAATTAAAAAACATTTTGATAATAACCATTCTTTTAACTTTTTTTTAAATCTTGGACTCTCTAATGATTTAATGTATATAGGTAAATGGTTAAAGATTCTGATTCCGCTTATTAAAGTACTTTTACTATAAATGTAACTAGATGATTTAACAATGCACACATCAAAAGCGTATTGAGTTCATAAGTTCTTTTTTGATTCTTTTTTAATATTAAATTGTTGTTGGTTATCTTTGACAAACAGAAATTTCAAGTATGTATATACAAGTCAACGTCAGAAATTTACCACATACATTTCGAAAGGGTTGTATTGATTAATATTATACACAATCCTTAAGCACTTTTTTTGCAAAATAAACGTGGACTGAATGTCAACAGAATTGCCCCAGAATACAATTCCATATGTCATAAGTGGATAAACATGACCATTGTAATAATTTTTTGCTACATCTCTAGATGCTACATTTTTTAATATTGATATGGCGTAACAACTGCTTGAAATCCTACTGTTTACTTTCTCAACATGTGATTTCCAGTTCAAATTACTATCAATGGTGACACCAAGATATCTCATGTCATGCACTTTCTCAATTTTTTCACCGTCAATTATAATATTTAATTCCTAAATCCTATTAGTTTTGTTTTTCCCAAATTTACTTTTAAATTAATTGCAGTTAGCCAAATCACTACTGTGTTTAGTGTGTTATAAACTTCATTCACAAAATTTGCATTATCTAGTTTATCTCTTGATAAGAATATTGTAGCATCATCAACATACATTACACATAGATGATTGATCATTAATGGACGCTCGTTTATATAAATCAAAATCATCAGTGGGCCTTGTATGCTACCTTGCGGTATACCTAGGCTTAATTTTTTGAAATCGGAATTCACTTGAGTTATTGATTTTGTTTTTTTGTCAAATGTATCTAATATTGTCGCCTGTATTCTGTCAGTTAAATAAGATTCCATTAATTTTAGGACTATTCCACGTATGCCTATATGTTCAAGCTGTTTTATCAATATATTATGAACAACACATTCAGAAAATGGCAACACCACCTCCCTTTTTACGTTTCCTACAGAAATTAGCTACTTTTTTATATCGGTCAATTTGAAATATGTCAACTTCGTAATTCCGTAAAAACGTTTTACAGATACAACATACATCAATGTTGTTCTCCGGAATTAGCAATTCCAATTGTTATGTTTTTGATTTAATGCTTTGAAAATTTAAGTGAATTATATTAAAACAGTTTTCATCTTTATTTACGAAAAAAGTCTGAATTTTTGTCACTTTCAATAATTTTGTTATGACCTGAAGTAGCATTAGCTTGTTTAAGTTTTATTTTGTTGAAAACATATGGAATAGTTAGTTAAACTTTACTTATATTTGTGTTATTATTAGTAACATTATTCGTCTTTGTGATTTTATTTTTTTGAAGTATTGTGTAATTTCTTTTTGCACTATTTTTGAGTTAGGTTGTTTTAAACATTGCGTTTTGATGGTGTTATAATCAACAAATCTATTTCTGTAATCTACACTGAGTATTTCTCTTAACATCAGTCTACTCATATATAACTTATAATGTTCTTTGTGTCACCATAGTTTAATGGTACGAATCTAGCGTGATGAAATTGAGAACACGAAAAACGCAACTGATCATTTAATTTACCAATATTTAAGATTCTGTTGTTTAATATTTCACCAACTAGTACATTTGTGTTTGATAGTAAGGATAAGTGGTAATACGGAAAAGATCTGAAGATAAGTGGGTTGCGGTCTTTTGAACCTGCTATAATTATAACATAGTCAGATTTAGTAAAATATTTACATATAGTAGTACAATATGTTTAAATTTGTGATAGAAAAGCATTTGGTTTTACTATAGATGTCACTTGAAATTCTTTACCAATTATAGTTTGGAGTAAACTGCGAAAACCTTTACCGTTTTGATAACTTAATATTAATACCTTTTTTTCGTCTCATTTGTTTTAGTATTGTCAGTGGAGTCTTCTCTTTCATGTGCAGGCAATTCATTAGTATTATCCACATTTCTTACATTTCCCGGTGTATTTTTTGGGCTGGATGATTTATTTTCATCTGATTCATTATGTGGTTGAGGTTACACATTTTTACAATTTGTTAAAATTCATCTTTTGTTTGGTCTAAGCATGTGAAATCAAATTTATTTTTATTTAGGCTCTTGCGTCCTTTTAAACTAGCACTCCTTATTTGTTTATTTATTTCGTATATTTGCATAACACATGGACAGATAAGGATGGTACAATTCTTAAAGAGAAAATTTACATAAATAGCACAATGAAATTTTCTAATCATAATACAAAACAATTAGACTAAAATATATAAAATCATAAATAAACAAAGATTACCAATTCATTAATATATATATATATATATATATATATATATATATATATATATATATATATATATATATATATATATATATCATTTACATTTAACAAATAGGTCTCTGATGTCATAAAATTGATTTTCATTGAGGTAAGTCCATATTTTTTTAAATAAATTATTATTATTCGATTTGATTTCATTTGATATTTTATTATAAATACGAATACACATGGTTAAACAGCTTTTACTTTATTTTTTTGATCGCGGTGCAGCATCTAATACAAGTCTATTTACATTTCTTTTTAGTCTTATGTTCATATTGTAACGATCCCCCCCCTCTATTGTATAAAAATATTATAATATTAAAAATATCCCCTTTTGAATAATATTATATATATGAGACCAGGATTAATAAAATATGTTTTGATCTTCCTAAATGATCTTTCAAAATGTTTATTAATAGGCCGTTTTTAATATTTTGGCGTGATCGACTTAGTTAGGACCCTTATTTACGTTGTGTTTGTTTAGTAACTTAGTTCTTTTAGGTGTCGTTGGAAGAATGAATATTCACTAGAGCAATTGAAAGCTGTTGATAGTGCCTTATAAGCTAAGTGAACCCCGTTCGCGAAGACAGGGCTCGAGAAAGGATAAGAACATAAAACGTCCCTATTCCACTTGCATCAGGTTTACATTATTAATTTATTATTATTTATCCCTTCCCGCTTGGGAAAGGCTCACAATATATTTATACAAAAATACCTGATACAAGGGCTTCGCTCTCCTACATTTATTTAAAAAAATGTAGGGGAGGTACACGGCCCCACACACGCCGTGCACGGTGAGTGCCAACCATTTTGATGCACTCCCCCCGAAGGGAACGCTAATTCGGGAACTGGACCGTAGTCCACAGCAAAATAACTGGCGAACCAGTAAAAGAGGCTTGGCCCCTTGTTAGTGCGTAAGCACAAACATCGACCGAAGTCGCGCATGTCAATGCGTGTAAACGCCATACAGAATACGAACGAATCCAGCCACAGTGAATGTACGTCACACGGTTTAGGCAAATAGGCACACTGGCTGTAAACCCTCCGTGAGCGCCACCACCTGCCAGACCGCCGCTCCTGCAGACGTGATGTAAGTGTATGGCATCACCACCAATTGCATGATCAGCACGGCTACTAGTCGCAGAGCGTGTCATGAGTCTACCGCTCACCTCAAGGGAATGGGGTCCCACGTTGTGCGGCTTTCGGCCGCAGCCTTGAGAGTCTCCTCAGATCCTCCCGCCAGCTACCACCCGCATGAAGTCGACACATATGCTCCACCAACCAATACAACGGCAGATATAACCAAAAGGCAGTTATATGATAAGAGTAATAATTCGCCATCAGAAAGGGTTTGTGTCACTGACGTTGAGTAAATGCATTTTCGATCATGTTTGTCTCACCCACCAACAAGTTGCCTTCAATCATTCAAAGGTGGGAAAGTTACAGAGATATAACATTATGTTGTTATATAAAACATCGTGGAGGGCAGACAGTCTGCAGCCCCGCAATGAAGGGACCCGACTTGGGCAAAGCTACTTAGGTGTGAGTCAAACCAAGACGCAGAGAGCGCCATTGAGAATAGCGTCCCACCAAACAACCATCGCAGAGACGCAATGCTGCAGAACGCAACAAGCATCAATACGACTATCGTCGGGCTTACACCATTCCAAGGTGCCCATACATCCCAGCAGACATCACCACCCGTATACCTCCATCGACCAGAACCACAGAGAGCGTCGAATCAGGCACAGCGCACCCGTAGATCCATCACAAGACGCAATACCGCCAGTAGCAGTAAGCATCAATGCAACTATCATACGGATGGCGCCCCCTCACAACACACCCAACATGATCCCTATCGACTTTGGTAACAAAGTTGGTATTGTTGTTGTATAAAAAATATCACCAACGTATCATAGTAGCACGCTACTAAGACGCCAATGAACAAAACTCCACGTATCATAGCGGTAATGCACTAAGACATGAAGTTGAGTATGCCTGTTACACTTAAAAGTGCTACCAAACACACTCATCATCCCCATCCGAAAGATAGACGACACATCGCTATGCGCTACGACGTCGCCCACAAACGGTATGGGTGTGCGATATCCACGGGAAAGCCGTATTGCTACAACAAACCCGCTTACCACCGACACTAAGATGTTAATTGTATACCTCCATCGACCAGAACAACAGGAATGCGTCGAATCAGGCGCAGCACACCCGCAGATCCATCACAAGACGCAATACCGCAAGTAGCAGTAAGCATCAATGCAACTATCATACGGGCGGCGCACTCTCACAACACAACCATATGACTCCTATCGACTTTGGCAACAAAGTTAGTATTGTTGTTATATAAAAAAAATGTCACCAACGTATCATAGTAGCACGCTACTAAGACGCCAATGAACAAAACTCCACGTATCATAGCGCTAATGCACTAAGACATGAAGCTGAGTATGCCTGTTACACTTAAAAGTGCTACCAAACACACTCATCATCCCCATCCGAAAGATAGACGACACATCGCTATGCGCAACGACGTCGCCCACAAACGGTATGGGTGTGCGATGTCCACGGGAAAGCCGTATTGCTACAACAAACCCGCTTACCACCGACACTAAGATGTTAATTGTATACCTCCATCGACCAGAACAACAGAAATGCGTCGAATCAGGCGCAGCACACCCGCAGATCCATCACAAGACGCAATACCGCAAGTAGCAGTAAGCATCAATGCAACTATCATACGGGCGGCGCACCCTCACACCACACCCACATGACTCCTATCGACTTTGGCAACAAAGTTAGTATTGTTGTTATATAAAAAATGTCACCAACGTATCATAGTAGCACGCTACTAAGACGCCAATGAACAAAACTCCACGTATCATAGCGCTAATGCACTAAGACATGAAGCTGAGTATGCCTGTTACACTTAAAAGTGCTACCAAACACACTCATCATCCCAATCCGAAAGATAGACGACACATCGCTATGCGCAACGACGTCGCCCACAAACGGTATGGGTGTGCGATGTCCACAGGAAAGCCGTATTGCTACAACAAACCCGCTTACCACCGGCACTAAGATTGTTGTTATATAAAACTGCACCAACGTATCATAGTAGCACGCTACTAAGACGCCAGTGGACAAAACTTCACGTATCATAGCGCTAATGCACTAAGACATGAAGTTGAGTATGCCCGTTACACTTAAAAGTGCTACCAAACACACTCATCATCCCAATCCGAAATATAGACGACGCTTCGCTACGCGCTACTACGCCGCCCACAAACGGTATGGGTGTGCGATGTCCACGGGAAAGCCGTATTGCTACAAAAAACCCGCTTACCACCGACACTAATATGATATGTCTAGGACACATCGGTTAGCGAGTCCAAGTTTACCTCGGACCAATTGCTCGTGAAGCAGCACACACGCCACCATAATATTCCTTTTCAAGTCCCTAATAAGGACTAGTCATTTTGCTACAGTACTAGGAACAGTCAGTCACCCGACCACCCCATACAATGCTTATGCATCAAGGAGACCTCCTATAATATTGCTTTTGTATCATAGACCTTACTTTCATAAGTCATGTATATATAGGATTCGAACCCATGACCCTACTATTGTAATGTATATTAATCATAGAGACCTTCTGTAGTATTGCTTTTGAATCATAGACCTTACTTTCATAAGTCATTCATATAGGATTCGAACCCACGACCCTACTATTGTAATGCATATTAATCACAGAGACCTTCTATAGTATTGTTTTTGAATCATAGACCTTACTTTCATAAGTCATTCATATATAGGGTTCGAACCCACGACCCTACTATTGTAATGCATATTAATCACAGAGACCTTCTATAGTATTGCTTTTGAATCATAGACCTTACTTTCATAAGTCATTCATATATAGGGTTCGAACCCACGACCCTACTATTGTAATGCATATTAATCACAGAGACCTTCTATAGTATTGCTTTTGAATCATAGACCTTACTTTCATAAGTCATTCATATATAGGGTTCGAACCCACGACCCTACTATTGTAATGCAAATTCATCATGGAGACCTTCTATAGTATTGCTTTTGTATCATTGAGTTTAATATCATAAGTCCCTAATATAGGACTAGTCATTGTGCTACAGTACTTCAGGCAGTCGGGCTCCCGACCACCCCATATATATGTAGAACTGCAGGAATGTATCTCCGGCAGCTCATCCATACAAGACATCTATACACGAACACCTTCAATAACTTAGGAAAATTTTCTTTAATACATGAACTCCTTCAACAACTTAGGAAAATTTTCTTTAATACATGAACTCCTTCAACAACTTAGGAAAATTTTCTTTAATACATGAACTCCTTCAACAACTTAGGAAATTTCATCTATACGTAAACTCCTTCCACAACTTAGAAAAATTTTCTTTTATACACGAACACCTCCCATGACTTAAACAATTTTTAACAAATTTTCTAATTATCTTATAAACGTTATTTAACTTAATTTTATAATATTTTTTGACTTGTATTTCTATTATTTATCTTATTTTAAATATTTTTTCATGTTTTTAAATAAATTTATTTATTACGAAAAAAAACAATAATTTTGCCTTCAATTTACTATGTTATTGGGATAATGTCTGAAATATATTAACTTTATGTTTATTAATTTGACTTAAATGCTTAATATATATCTTTTAAGACTATTTTTGACGCCCCTTTATATTGAATTTAATTATTAATAATAATATTGGGCCGTCACAATATCATATGCGTTTGTAAACAGATTATTATGCTTATGTACGAAATTACAAATTTCGTAGTGATACAGAGATGGCAGTGGCAAAAAACCTAGGCTCCTAAATATTGGTTTGCAGGATTTATCCGGTGCGATTCCAGCAATAGCTCTAATGTATTTCTTTTGTGCAGTAAATAATCTCTGTTTATCTGTACCATTGTCCCATATTACAACACCATAACGTAGTAGATTATATGTAAGCGTGATACGTTAGAACAGCAATTTTTTGTCTGTAACATTTTTTACTTTATTGAGTGCATAAACAAATTGGTTAATTCTACTGCATAGGTGATGTATGTGACCTTTCCAGCTTAAATCTTGATCGATTATTACTCCTAGGAATTTAGTTTGTGTTACTTCGTTTAATTTGTTTTTTTAATTAATTCCAGTTTTCGTAATAGTATGCTGTGCGCAACGAGATCGAAGACTTTCGATAAATCAATAAACAATGTTGTGGTTAAAAAAATTGTTATTTATTTCTGTTAAAATTGAACGAATGAGCTTAAATGTGGCTAATGTTGTAGATTTTTGTTTCTAAAAGCCATATTGGTCATTCTTTATTAAATTGAATTTCTTGCAAAAATCTAGTAATCTTTTGTACATACATTTTTCCAGTATTTTTGACAATATTGGTATTAATGTAATTGGACGATAATCGGTAATATAATTTCTCTTACCCTTTTTGAATAATGGCTTTACAATCGACAATTTTAATGTTTCTGGAAAAGTACCACATGAAAATGACGAGTTAATTAAATATGTCAAAATAGAGACTAATTCATTTACAGACTTCTTAATTATTTTCGTTTTAATACCGTCATATCCTTCGAGTTAGTGTTATTAAGAGATAGGATTTCTTTTTTAACCTCTTCTTCTCTCAAGGGCTTAACAAACATTGAGTTAGGTAGTGATTTTTCATTACAAGTATAGCTGTTTGGTTTATTCATTATTGTCAAATTATTAGGGAAATCAGTAAAATAATTATTGAAAATCGAAGCTATATCAGTAGGATTTTTAATCAGTTCATTATTCATTTTCAAATCCGTAACGCCATGGTCGAAGTTTGAATTTGAGATTGCATTTTTCATTACAGACCATGTAGCTTTACATTTATTTTCGCTTTTGTGTATGAATTTTATAGTGGAATTTCTTTTCGATCTTTGAATACTTTTTTCAAAATTTTTGAATATGTGATGTATCTTTTCTTATTTAATTTTGATTTATTCCTGTAGTATCTATAGAGTAATCTTTTAGTTTTACAACTTCTTTTTAAACCTCGACTTATCCAATTGTTTGTAGTATTATTATTATTTATCATTTTTCTAATAAGTGGCAAAAATAAATTATAAATTAAACATAGAAATTCATGAAATGTGTTAAACGCGTTATTTATATCAGTCTGTAAGTATATATCAGACCAAGATATATTCATAAGACATTTCCTAAATTTCCGTACGTTCTCGGCGCAATAGTCTTTTTTGTAAATAAAATATGCCGTACTCTTTAAAGTTTTTCTTTTTATGGGGATTTCCAGTAGTTGCGCTGTTTCATGGTCAAATAGGTATAGAGGTAGAATGGTAGCCGTTGCGATGTTGCTTAAAATATGGTCTATACAAGAGGTTTTTCCGGGTCAGTACCTTGATGTGAATGTTTAAATTGTAGTTGTGACATAGATCTTGCAAAAAATAGTAATATTTCCCAGTTTTAAAGTATTAATATTATAGTCACCAGTTACAACTAGCTTAATGTTTGGCTTATGACTGTCAAGTAAGTCATATAAAAGTTTGTCCAGCTTATCTAAGAAAATAGTGGGGTTTGACGAGGGAGTTCTATAAATACATATTATAATCAATCTGTGTACAGGAATTTCAATTCCACAAGCTTCAAATGTATTTGGTGTTGCATAATATTGTAATTTATAATTTTTCTTTGTATATTATATTGCGCTGTACCAAAATACAAGGTCCGCCTATTTGTTTCTCTCTACAAAATGCACTTGCTAATTCGTAACCTTTTATTTGTAAGTATTTATCGTAACCATCTCGCAAAAACGTTTCAAAGAAACATAGTATATCCGGTTCGTTCTCGGTCACACGTAACTCATGGAGTGTTAATTCTAATAGTTCTTCTTTTGATAATATACTAGCAATGTTTTGGTGCATGATTTTGAGAGAAAGAGATGGCTTTTGCTTTTTGTTCCCGAAAAAACTGATTTCCATTTATTATGGGGAAGTAATAGGGTATGGTACCTTTTTCGAATCGAAAGTGGATTTTATGCACATAGTTCCACTGATGGAAGCATTTTGTAACTGCATTTTTGCGAAGTAATAGGGCATTGTGCCTTTCAGGTATTTTATATTAAATTTAGTTGCTTCCTGAGGCTGTGGTTTATTGCGAATTATTATCTTTTGAAGTTCCTTAATATTTAAATATTTATTATCGTAGTCAATACAGTCGTTGATATAATTGATTGATTTACACATTTTAAACAAATTGCTATTATTACATTCTACGAAATAACAGTTTTTATAAGTAATTTTCAACGCCTCATTCAATTCATGAACATTCAAATACATATTTTTAATGGGATAATAACTATCACAGAATTGTTACTAAATTTATTGAGACAACTACGCAATTGAGATGTTAATATATTAATATCATAATCATTTTCACCGATACATATTACAATTTTTTCATTGATGTTAATTCTAAGTTATGACACTTTTTTAAAACATCTGCGTTTTTTGCGAAACAATTTGTTTGCGAGGTAACCAAATATTTTTCATATGCACGCTCTCGTTACCGTATCAATGCAGCGGCTAAACCAACACATTGTTGAGTTCCAAAGATCAATATCCTGTTATCACAAGCTTGCTTTTCGGTATCCTTCGAATACATTTTATCATTAAATTAGGTGTTGTTAAGGCCTTATCGGCGTTGTTCGACATATGTGTGTCAGTTGATTCGTCTTTTTTTCGTAGTTTAAAATTTGTCTTTTTAGAGAGCTATTTTCCAACAATAAATTTTTTATTTCTGTTTCGGCTATTTGGAGTTTATTTTCTAAGTTAGCTATTTTTATTTTGAGGTCATCCAAAACCTCGTTCATAATAAGACCTGCTTAGGAACAGCTTCTGTTTAAATTCGGTGTTTGGAAACAGAAAAATCATCATCATCCGAAACCTCAGAGTAGAGAGATGCAAAAGAGTTTGCAGTTGTAATGTTTACATTATTTTTACTCCGGCGTGTAGCAAAGACTTATGGTATCGATGTATTACTTGCCTGTATTTCAGCTGATGTTGATGGGTTATTTGTAATTCGACAATTATTTTTGCAATTTTCGCAGTTCCAATTATGACTTTCCTTCTGTTTCATTAAATAAAACAATTTCTCTGAGATAATAGAATAAACGGTCCAAACACCCACGATCTCGGAAAATAACAAAAATTACAATCAAAGTATGCATTTTTCATTAAACTTGAAATTATTAGTTTCATGTAATACCACGAGCCTTTGAATACACGAGTACAATGACCCAGTAATTTTAAACAACATTGGAAGCTTATTACTCAATTTTTTTACAATGAGAACATTTCAAAAACTGTCTATTAAAAATAATCTTGTCGCATTTTGTATATTTTCTTGTCATTGTAATACAGTATTGTATGTCCGCTTTGTTTATATGTAAAAATGTCCGCTTCGCTCGTGTGTCTAAAGGCCGTCAGACGTAATAGAAATGACTCACCACAAGTGTACGCTGCAGCGAGCGTAGTGTAGCTACTCGTACTATGACAGAATTCGTCCGTTGTGTATAATTTTTTAAAATGGTTTTCGTTATATCTTCAAGTAAGCAATACTTTTTATAAACAGTTTTCACTATCATATTACTGAGTTCACTATCTACACTTTAATATATAACACAACAATGACCTTTTGTTTTTATATTGGTTCACAATTAAAAAAGCCTGGAGCATAGAAATACGTGTCTTCCATGTAAAGCGCACAAATACATAAAAGCTTGAAATTTCTTGAAGAGATGCAGAGATCATAATCTCATTCCTACACGTGTCAAGATATCTACCTAAAAAGACATTCGAGGAAGCGCTAAGATCTTAAATCAGGCTAGAAACGCGATAAAATCCGTAAAAGTAGTTTTAATCAATGTATAGTGTTCGCGTAAATATAAGAAATCATTATAAAATTTATACATATTATAAATATAAACGTATTATATATAGACACGTCATGAACGAACATCGCGGCGCTTAAAAACGGCGAAAATACTAGAACTACTTATACGCATGAAGAAAGAGAAAGAAAATATGACACCGTACGGCGGGATGCGACAGGTTGGTGCGTGACTAAGCGCGATGTGGCCAATTGGCTTCATTTCATCTTGCCATTTTAGAGTGCGGACAACGTATCTATAAGTTTATACATCATTGGTTGTTCCACATATACTGAATAAATAAATAAAAATATATAGTACTCAACCACCGAGTGTTACTCTGTGTGAGAAATTAAATATTTGAGACATTGTAATATCTAGATAATCTTGGAAATAACATTATCTGATTTCAAACTTACGATGAATAGGCCAGACCATACGTGCATAAAACATAGAAGTGTATTATTTGTACTAGGTTGTATTTGGACTAGAGTATAAATTGCTAGGTTTTTTAGAACGGGAAGTAATAAAAAAACGACGGGTTTCACTCCTGGAGTGTCAGCAGAAGTGAAAACTTGAATATTAACGTTGTGAATTTTTAATATTTTGGAATAATTAGAGAATAATTTTGCAAGAATTGCTTTAATTATCACACACGAACATTCGCGCAAGCGCCCTGCGCCGCGTAAACGAAAGAGCAGGCACGAGCATACATTTTCGCCGCTCCGTAGAAAGAGAGGGGGATACTTCCTCTCATACGCCGCGCCGGCTGTCTCTCTCTCTCTCTCTCCATCCATCTTACGAATTTTCGATCAGGGTCACGTGTCCTGACTAGAGTTAAACATTTTTTACCCATTACAAAAAAGTGTACAACGCCGCTAAAGAAGTTTTCACTTCAAAAATGAAAACCTGATTTTATTTCATTTCACGTTGAAAATAACTCTCGTGTATGTGGAAATTGATGAAACTTTAATTCCTTGTCTTTAAACAAGGATAACTCATAATTTTTACCGCATATCTAGTGTGAAACATTTTAATATATTTGCGTGTCGGGATAACCCTAGCGCACTCCGAGCACTCCGGCCGGGTCTCATCCCGCAGCGCACTACCTGATTGCCGCCTATTGTCAATAATTGAGTAATTTTTATATTTTTGAAATGTATTGAAGAACACATTTTTATTTCTATTTTATAATATGTTATCTGCTATTTAAAATGCTGTGTACGTACGTTGTAAGAAAAATAGTGGTATAACCTTTACAAATATATAATTAATGTATAATATATGTATATATAAAAAATTCTTGGTAAGCTCAGTTTACAAAAACGTCCAATAAAATGAATAGGTGTTTATTGGAGAGAAATATCGTTTTGAGCTATCGTTGCAGTTGCAAACCCGTAATGCATTGTTATCCAGATGACAGCACTGGTGATGCTCTTTACACCGGCCGAGTCAATATTTCTCGGGAAAACGTCTCCGAGTGCCGGGACAAACTTATGTCTGAAGTCGAGTCTTTGCTGAACAAAGTCTCGGATTGGGGACGACTAAATCTAGTCCAGTTTAACCCCCAGAAGACACAAGTCTGCGCGTTAACCGCTAAAAAGAACCCCTTTGTCGTATCCCCTCAGTTTCAAGGCACTCCCCTGGTTGCCTCAGCCAGTATCACTATCCTCGGCGTCGACATATCGAGTGACGTGCAGTTTCGTGGTCACTTGGAAGGGAAGGCCAAATTGGCCTCTAAAAAGCTTGGCGTGCTCAGCAGAGCGGGACAGTATTTCATGCCGGCGCACCGCCTTCAACTTTACAAGGCGCAGGTTCGGCCGCACGTGGAACACTGTTTACATCTCTGAGCTGGGGCTCCCCAGTACCAGCTCCTTCCACTTGACCGCATCCAGCGCAGAGCGGCTCGAATCGTCGACGACCGAGTGCTTTCCAATCGGTTCGATTCACTGTCACTGCGAAGAGATGTTGCATTTCGTTGCATTTTCTTTCGCATATACCATGGAGAGTGCTCTGAGGAATTGTTCGGATTAACCCCAGCCGCCAAATTTCATGAACGCACTACGCGGCAAACGTCTCGATACCATCCACACCATCTGGATGTTTGGCGGTCCACCACTGTACGTTTCAAAAGGAGTTTTCTTCCGCGTACAACCTCTCTGTAGAATAGTTCACCACCGGCGATTTTTCCGGACCGATACGATCTGGGGGCCTTCAAGAAAAGAGCTTACTCCTTTCTAAAGGGCCGGCAACGCACTTGCAGTGCCCCTGGTGTTGTGGTTGATCATGGGCGGCGGTAGTCACTTAACATCAGGTGAGCCGTATGCTCGTTTGCCCCCTATTCTATAAAGAAAAACGCAACAAGCTTGATTTACCTGCTAAATCGTAATTTCTTTATCATAGGAGTATGCGATTTTTAAATGTGGACGTATATATTATTGCTCTTTAGTTTTCTGGCCTGGCCTGGCATTAGATCTAAAGCTGGGCGAAAATAAAATACTATAGACTATTAATATGTTTCGGTGGCAGAATATAATACATTTTAATAGCGATATTCGTTCCAAAATCTAAGTCGAAAATGATTCATGATTACAATATTTTAAGAACAAATCTTGGTTTTATTGATATAGAATCAACCTTTTTATGTTTTTGAGTAATTAAAATATATTTTGCTATTTATATATTTATAAGAAGCAAAATGTGTAAATGTTAACGAAAAAAAATTGCGATCATATTGATATACGTAGCAATTTCTTCGAGACAACCCAAATATAATTAAAGAAAAATATATAAGAAAGATTAACGGTAACGGCGCATTATATTAAAAAATAATGATAACAATTATGCACTGAAAATACAACAGACTTAGTACGATAGTTCAGTGATAGCAAATTGAAGGGGGAAGAGAGATGGTTTAGAGATACACGTAATGCTTCTCAACCTAAGAAATTGTGATAGGAGCTGATACATTTAAAACGTTCTTATAGATAGGGTGGAACGAGAGTTCTTTTAAATAACACTCAGTATAGAGCAGAAAAAGATGATGTGTATCCCGATAAAGACAGATTAGAAGCTACTTGAACTTAGTGCGGTAATCTGCGACATAGTTATATATATGAACACAAAATATGGCTTCGTAAATACATACATAAAGAAATTTTGGAGTCGCTCAAGTTGCTCCCCGGTGATAACAAGGTTACTAATATCTACACATTCACAATTGAGGATAGGGAGTATTAATAATAACATTATATTCCGTGGCACTTAAAAGTTTAAACAACTAAAACTTAAAAGTTTAAAAAAAACGTATTAGAAATGAACTTGCCTTTGGTAGTTTCTGTGGTGGTGTTTGGTGTAATCCTCCCATGTGTATGACATTTGGTGGTACTGGATAATTTCCTTCCCAAATTGGATGAATATTTAACAATAACAGATCAACATCATTTTTTAATACGCTTAGAGATGGAGTATCAGGACCAAATACACTTTTAATCAGTTTGTTGCATTTTTCTTCATTGGAACTAAAAATGTAACGAAATCGAAAATATTGGTATAGTTCAGTCACTTTTTCCCAATAATTTAAGTTATATAATCTTTGACGAAAATTGTGGTGGTACAATGTAGGAAGCGTTGGCGCTCCCATTATTTCATAATTGCCTATGATTGTTCCAAAAGTGCTTACTAAAACTGTTGGTGCCTTAAAAATGTGTGTAAATCCCAGCACAGGTACGAAAAATGCTTCTAAAAGTATCAAATCGAATTGTTGTTTTTTATCGTATATAAGGTCTTGAACATCTTTCACACTCATAAGCTGTTCAAATAAGTTGTGAATTATTTTAGCGAAGGCAGAAATTTGATTTGTCAAATCCTCCTCTTTTCCGGTAACAGTAAGAGAGAAATCCTTCCAAACATTGTATGACATATTATGGATGTCAATTTCTCTTAAATTTTTCGGAGCAGTGTCATTTTTAAATTCAGGATCTGTAGTTATCACAGTAACTTCGTGTCCTCGCTTAATTAACTCCATTGTTAAGTGCCGAAATACTACTTGATGACTTATTGAAGGACATGGATATACTGCCAAAATTCTTACCGCTTCAGTGCTAATATTTATAGCACATGAGATTAAAAATAATTTTATTATGAACATTTTACTATTAATTAGGAATGAGTTTCGACAAATGATTCATTGTACACAAAATCAGTCTTATATATATCAGCCCGTGAGCAAAGTTTACATATAATTTCGAAATCACACAAGTGATATAGTCGTTGCTAAGAGATATTGTGTAGTATTAGACGGAAATTACTTTATTATTTTTAGTTATTAGTAGTCGACTTTTACTTTTTGTTGGAAGTCTTATTTAATTACTCTTTTAAGTTGAATAAGGAATAGTTTAAGCTCGGATGTCTGTTTAAATATTTACACATAAATTGAAAACTGTATCCCATTTTTTGAACCATTACAATTGATTCTTCAAATTTATATGATACCTTCCTAAAGTACATTCTATTTAATAAAAAAGAATATCATTAAAATTGATTGATAAACGACGAAGATATCGAGTAGTATATTTACAAAATATACTAATAAACTAATAATATAATATGGTCGAAAAAAGAACATCCTCCTTTTTTGAAGTTGGCTAAAACTTGCTTGTTTTATCGATTATATATCGATAGCCATATTTTACTCTTTAAACATATTTCATTAGGCACTTTACCGTCTCTGCCTAACAAAATATTTCTCAATGTTTCAATGTGTAAATTATAGTTTTAAAGTTTTTTAGTTGTGATTTCTTAGCACGAGTGTTACTGTGTAATTAATGTACATTTTTGTAATCGAGGTTTTTTTTAGTATTTGTTCACACTATTTTGCTTTGCAACGCTACTTAAATAATTATTCTATACTCTTTATAAATTAGTTGTGGAGATAAGAGAAAACAAGAAATAATATACTTACCTGAATCACTAAAATTTATTATTGTTATTCTTAGGACAAATTAATAGTCTATTCATTCATTCATTCATTAGAGTCTTTTAAAAGTCCACTGCTGAACATATGCCTCCCTAATAGATTGTCTCGTAGGGATGGCCATTTGCCATAGTTGCCACACTTGGCATTCGCAGTTTTGTAATGTTTTTGAGCAGTTCTCAATCTCGCGGGATGATATGAGGGTAGTGGATTCGTTTATACTAACTACGTGTAAGAAAATCCACTAGCCCTTATGATCCCGCGAGGGTCGTAAGAGGCAAGCGAGGTAAACAAATCAAGAGATTGGCAGCAGCGTCTTTCTAATAACGACTTATAATAACGAAATTAAAAAGCTACGGTTGCCAACTTGCTTGCCAAGAGCGGCAACTATGGCAATCATCCTTACACTTAAATAGGCTGTAACGGTAACCGTAACAAGTTGTAACATTAAAAATGTATCCCATATTTTTAAACGTTGAAAAAGATATTTTTTTTTAATTTTATAAGGTCGCCCCCTATGGCACAGAACAGCACACTGTAACAGCGGTTGACATGTATAACACCTTTCTTTGTGAATCGGTTAAAAGTAATAAACTGAAAAAAATATTAAAAAAATTAAATCATTCTCGATTGAATCTGTGAAACCAGTTTTTTTTTAAGTTGGAATGTCTATACGTTGTATAAAATGTTTGTGGTAATTAGTTTGGAGTACTATAATGAATAACATATTATTTTATCAAACAGTTTTATCTTTAATGAAGCTTGTCCACGCTAGTAACTGCTGTTTTTGATACTAACACTAATCCATTCAAGCGTCAAACCGGTGCCGCCAACTTTCGGCCAACAATCAGTGACCACGCGGCTAGTAAAATACTATTGACCTTTTACCTTTTTATTACCTTGGCGATTAAAGCTGAACGCACCGTACGCACCGTACGCAATTATTTTGTATCGCCAACAACTTTTACAGTTTTTTTCCAACCACTGGTGTGAAATAATACAGGGACATTGATCGCACGGATTGCTTTGGAAAATAATGTTATAATAGCCTTCTTATTGGAAGAGGAAGAAGAAAAAAAAGTTCAAAGTAAAATAGATTCTGGATTCATAATATTTGTTGTACGAAGAATATTATGCTTTATTCAAAGATCTTCTTTTTTTTTAGATGATGATGAACTATTTTTTAGGTATTTGCATTTATTTTACAATTTTTTTTATAATTACTACCTATACTAAAACTTTATATTTCTAAGGAAAACTCAATATTTAGAAGGTCTATTGAACAAGATGAATGTTTTCCTGTATATTTGAGGTAAGTAGTCTTTAGTAATCATTAAGAAATCAAGTATAATATGGTTTTATATTAAAATAAGTTATCAATTTTATTTTATTTAAATTACTTCGTATTTGTGTTTTGTGAAATGAAGTAAAACTATATTTCGAAACGAAAGTCGAAACCACTAGTTTTAATGAAAATTCCACTAGGTTGGCAACATTAGATAACCATGAGTATCAGCACGCACCGAACGTGCCACATGATATGAAGTTATCAATATGCGTCCTTCAATATTCGGATCTCAGCCGGATTTTATAAAATGTGGCGCGAACGGTGCGTCTGTAATGTGCGAGGTTTCATATGATTTCATACAACAAATTCTAAAAAGCGTCGCGTTCAGCTAAAAACACCTCTAATTCGCAAACTACAAGTGCTATATCTAAATAAAAGCCAATTATAATAAAGCTGAGTAATTAAACTTGAAGAACAAATCTGAAATTTTTCTATAAAAACATTTATTTGATGAAAAACACTTAATCTTATATACATTTAAGAGGCCCAAATCCCCCCCCCCCCATCAACATGGTAGCGGAATTAAATAAAGATAGACTACCCCAGGAGGGTACCAGCACCCCTGGAGAATCCCTCGCTGAGCATCCACGACCATGTTTCTCCACTTCTGAGCGTGGGTGCTCAGGCTGCCCCGCGTATTCTGGGGGGGGCGAAATTCCGCTCAAGACTACAACTGCTCGGGGCAAACGGAGCAACAAGACCAAGGCGACCCCTGCCACGCTGTCCGTGAATTTCTGCAATATCAGGGGACTTCACTCTAACCTAAACGCCGTCCACTACCATCTCGAGACGGCGAGGCCGGCTCTGCTCTTTCTGACCGAGACGCAGGTGTCCTCTCCGGCTGATGTTTCGTATCTCTCCTACCCGGGGTACAAACTGGAACACTCCTTTGTGCCTCGGGCTGGAGTTTGCGTTTACGTCAGAGAGGACATCTGTTCTCGACGCCTCGGCAGACTTGAAGGTTCGGACCTGTCCATCCTTTGGCTACGCGTAGACAGCGACGACCATCCGCGCGTCTACGGGTGCCTCTATAGGTCCCACAGCGGTAATGCCGAAACAGACCGACTCTTCGACCACGTCCAAATGGCTGCAGATTCGTTGCTACAGCAGATCCCCTCTGCAGAGATCGTGATCCTCGGCGACTTTAACGCCCATCACGCCGAATGGCTCGGTTCACGTTTAACCGATCATGCGGGGAGATCTGTTCATGATTTTGCCTTGGCATATGGTCTGACACAACTGGTTACTTCGCCTACGCGGATTCCAGATGTGGAGGATCATGCACCTTCCCTGTTGGACCTTCTGCTGACCTCTCACCCGGACGGATATCAGATTTCCGTCGACGCCCCTTTAGGCTCCTCGGACCATTGTCTGGTCCGGAGTGTTGTGCCACTCACGCTGAAATCGCGGTTGCATTCTGCAGGCTGCCGCCGTGTTTGGCACTATAGGTCAGCCGATTGGGATGGGATGCGGTCTTTCTTTGCATCCTACCCTTGGGGGCGGGTTTGCTTCTCGCCGGATGATCCCAACGTTGTTGCGGATTCTGTTACTGATGTGGTACTTCAGGGTATGGAACTTTTTATTCCTTCCTCTGTGGTGCCCATTGGAGGCAAATCTCAGCCATGGTTTGGTCGCTCCTGTAAAATAGCATCATGCTATAAGCAGGAGTGCTACCAAGCCTGGGTTGATGCATCAGCGTCCCGGGATGTAAACACCAGCGCTCTAAAAAAGAAGTATAATTCCGCCTCTAGGTCCTTCAAAAGAGTCATTGCCAAGGCAAAGTCAGAGCACATAGGCAGAATTGGCGAGAGACTAGTTCGCCTTCCTTCTGGAACCCGTGCATTCTGGTCTCTCGCCAAGGCTGTCCAGGGGAATTTCTGTCAGCCATCTCTTCCATCTCTGCACAGGGAGGACGACTCACTGGCCCATACTGCAAAGGAGAAAGCCGATCTTCTAGGCTCCTTCTTTGCGTCTAACTCGACTCTCGATGACGGGGGGAGTACGCCGCCGACCATCCCGCGGTGTGAGTGCTCCATGCCGGAAGTGCAGTTCACACAGCGCTCGGTTCGCAAAGCACTCCTCTCCCTGGACATCCACAAGTCGAGTGGGCCTGACGGAATCCCCCCAATTGTGCTGAGGACGTGTGCTCCAGAGTTGGCACCGGTTTTAACGCGTCTTTTCCGGTACTCCTACTCCCTAGGCGTAGTCCCAAAATCATGGAAGACTGCTTTCGTCCACCCGATCCCTAAAAAAGGCGACCGCTCAGACCCGTCCAACTACCGGCCAATCGCCATCACCTCCTTGTTCTCCAAAACAATGGAGTCCATTGTAAACTGCCAGCTCATGAGGTACCTTGAGGATCACCAGCTGATTAGTGACCGCCAATACGGTTTTCGCCGTGGTCGGTCAGCTGGTGATCTTCTGGTCTACCTCACTCACAGATGGGCGGAGGCAGTAGAGTTCAAGGGGGAGGCATTGGCCGTTAGTTTGGACATTGCGAAGGCCTTCGATCGGGTTTGGCACAAAGCGCTTCTTTCGAAGCTCCCTTCCTATGGGCTTCCCGAGAAATTGTGCGATTGGATCACCAGCTTTCTTGCAGATCGGAGCATCAAGGTCGTTGTAGACGGTGCAAGCTCCGATTGCAAGCCTATTAATGCTGGTGTTCCACAGGGCTGCGTGCTATCGCCAACGCTGTTTCTTCTGCATATCAATGATATGTTGCATACCCGTAACATTCATTGCTATGCAGATGACAGCACTGGTGATGCTCTTTACACCGGCCGAGCCAATATTTCTCGGGAAAACGTCTCCGAGTGCCGGGACAAACTTGTGTCTGAAGTCGAGTCTTTGCTGAACAGAGTCTCGGATTGGGGACGACTAAATCTAGTCCAGTTTAACCCCCAGAAGACACAAGTTTGCGCGTTAACCGCTAAAAAGAACCCCTTTGTCGTATCCCCTCAGTTTCAAGGCACTCCCCTTGTTGCCTCAGCCAGTATCGGAATCCTCGGCGTCGACATATCGAGTGACGTGCAGTTTCGTGGTCACTTGGAAGGGAAGGCCAAATTGGCCTCTAAAAAGCTTGGCGTGCTCAGCAGAGCGGGGCAGTATTTCATGCCGGCACACCGCCTGCAACTTTACAAGGCGCAGGTTCGACCGCACATGGAATACTGTTCCCATCTCTGGGCTGGGGCTCCCCAGTACCAGCTCCTTCCACTTGACCGCATCCAGCGCAGAGCGGCTCGAATCGTCGACGACCGAGTGCTTTCCGATCGGCTCGATTCACTGGCGTTGCGAAGAGATGTTGCATCTCTTTGCGTATTTTATCGCATCTATCACGGGGAGTGCTCTGAGGAATTGTTCGGATTAATCCCAGCCGCCAAATTTCGTGAACGCACGACACGGCAAACGTCCCGATACCATCCACACCATCTGGATGCTTGGCGGTCCACCACTGTACGTTTCACAAGGAGCTTTCTTCCACGTACAACCTCTCTGTGGAATAGTTTATCACCGGCGATTTTTCCGGACCGATACGACCTGGGGACCTTCAAGAAAAGAGCTTACTCCTTTCTAAAGGGCCGGCAACGCACCCGCAATTCTCCTGGTGTTGCGGTTGATCATGGGCGGCGGTAGTCACTTAACATCAGGTGAGCCGCATGCTCGTTTGCCCCCTCTTCTATAAAAAAAAAAAAAAAAAAAAAAAACATTTCATAATATTTAAATAAAAAAAGATTAAATAAACTTTCTAAAAATACCAGAATATTAAAACATATTCTCAGATTGTTAATATTATATGTTTACAATGTTATTATCACGGTTTGTTAACTAATTTTCCAATTTTTTTTGGTAAACCTTCTGCTTTAGTAGTGTTACCTACCTTATATTTCGTTGAATAACTTCATAGAGATGGACTCCATGAAAGTATTTTCATAGACAAGACGCATTTTTCAATATTTATGGCATTTTATTATACTACCCATAGTAGTAGGGACCCAGCCCTTAGTACCTTGTGGCAGACAACTCATGTTTTCTTTCGGGTACCATGGTCCCCCGTGGTGCTCAAGAGGTTATGTAAATAATTTAAGACTCTATGCACTCTCTTCCATTAAACTAGCCACTCACGCTCTGATCATAATACAACAAAATAGCGTAATAACCTTAAAATGACACTTGTTTTAAAATTAATAATTTCAACCATATTGTTTCTGAGAGGGTCCCCTCATTTCTCAGAGGGTTCCCCTCCTTAGGCCTGTGCCCAGCAGTGGGACGTATATATGCTGTAACTTTTAACCATGTTGTTGAAAATGTCTCCTGTAAATTGCAAAATGAAGATCTAGATAAATTTAATTTAAAAAAGTAAAATATTTATTGAATGTTTATTAGATAACCTATTTTATTATTATTATTTCTAAAATAATCCTGATATGGTTGTGGTCTTAGTCTGGATATTTGGGTTTTAAGCGTTGTCGTCGATCCCGTAACATCCATCTTACAAATAAAAATAGTAGTAGCATTCCTAAAGTGAAATTCATAAAAAATTCACCTCAACCTCATTTAAAGTTTATACGAGGCTGGATTGAAAAGTACTCGGCCTAACACAGATCCATTCAATTCTAAAAATCAAATCTACCCACATTATTTAGTTCAGTTCAGACTAGTTCTATGTGTGAAGTTCGAAACGTGTGCGATAATTAGTTGTGATTTTATAAATTTATTAACAAAGTAATCGGACATAATTTCCGCGAATGGAGCAAATCGAGCAGCGTGCCGTCATTAAGTACCTCCATAAGAAGGGGCTATCATCAAAAGCCATCCATGATGACATGGTCAGTACATTAAGCGATTGTGCTCTGTCATATTCATCCGTCAAAAAATGGATAGCAGAATTTAAGCGTGGTAGAGAGAGTGTGAAAGATGAACCCCGCTCTGGAAGGCCTTCGACGTCAACTACTGACGAAAATATTAAAAAAGTACTTGATTTAATAATGGAAGACCGCAGATTAAAAATTAGAGAGATAGCCGAGATTATAGGCATCTCTTATGAACGAACTCAAAACATCATTGTCAACGAGTTGGGTTTCCACAAGGTGTCTGCGAGGTGGGTTCCGCGACTGCTTTCAGTTGAACAAAAAAGGACGCGATTGACTATTTCACGCGACTGTTTGGAGTTATTTGAAGCCGATGCAGACGATTTTTTGAATCGTTTTGTTACTATGGACGAAACATGGGTTCATTACTGTACACCGGAAACAAAACAACAATCAAAACAGTGGAGAAGACCTGGTTCACCACCCCCTAAAAAGGTTTGTCGTTTTGTCGTTCGATTTTGTCGGCAAATAAGGTGATGGCTTCAGTATTCTGGGACTCGAAAGGTGTGATTATGATTGATTATCTTGAAAGGGGTCAGACTATAAACTATGATTACTACTGCACCTTACTACGTCGTTTACGAGAGTAAATAAAAGAAAAACGTCGAGGAATGCTCAGAAGAAAAGTCCTGTTTCATCAAGATAACTCCCGTGTTCACACGTCAGTACAGTCAATGGCTGAAATTCCCAACTGTGGCTTTGAACTGTTACCGCATCCGCCGTATTCACCTGATCTGGCACCATCAGACTTCTTTCTGTTCCCTAACCTAAAAAAGCACTTGGGAGGTCAAAGATTTTCGACAAACGACGAGGTCAAAGCAGCTGTAGACGCATATTTTGACTCTAAGGGAGAATCATTTTTTTTCAACGGTCTAAATGCTTGGAAGGGGAGGTGGCAAAAGTGTATTGAACTTGATGGTGATTATGTAGAAAAATAAAAATATAACTGATTTAGTATGTGTTTATTTTCTTGGTTAGGCCGAGTACTTTTCAATCCACCCTCGTACAACCTGAAATTAAACAAAATAGTCATACTGAATCTGATAACGTTGCACCGCTTAGAACCCAAATTTTGTTATTATTAAATTAGTATCTAGAGAATTTATGAAATCATCCCTAAAATCTCTTCTTAAGGGGGGAGATGTTTTACACTGTATTTGTTAGACTTTGTGCCTCTTAATAATGCTGACTTAGCCTTAATGTAAGTGTTGCAGTGGGGCAGTTTGGCCACGGCAGTCTGTTTCTATCTTCAAACCTGCTCGGTTATCCACGGACCTAAACTAAATTCTAAACATTTTGTAATATATAATCGATTTATACTTTAATTAAATTTCGGTATTTTAGATAACTCTTTTTTTAGGGTTCCGTAGTCAACTAGGACCCTTATAGTTTCGCCATGTCTGTCTGTCCGTCTGTCCGTCCTCGCTTAATCTCTGTGACAGTTAGCACTAGAAAGCTGAAATTTGGTAGGTACTAATATGTGTATCAATCACGCCGACAAAGTGGTAAAATAAAAATTGGAAAAAAATGTTTTATTAGGGTAGCCCCCCTATATGTAAAGTGGGAAGTGATTTTTTTTAATTTCAATCCTAACGTGTGATATATTGTTGGAAAGGTATTTAAAAATGAATAGGGGTTTACCAAGATCATTTTTTGATAATGTCAATAATTTCGGAAATAATCGCTCCAAAAGTAAAAAACAATGTGTCCCCCCCACCCCTCTAACTTTTGAACCATAAGACTAGAAAATATGAAAAAATCTGAAAAGTAGAACTTTATAAGGACTTTCTAGGAAAATCATTTTGAACTTGGATGGAAACAACAGTACCCACTACCGGGAGCAGTTGCAGGAGCGCGGAGCACTGCTGGAGCGCGAACATAATGGATACCCACCTTTAAACTCATAAGTGGGAACACTTATTGTGACGGACGGGAAACTACGGAACCCTACACTGAGCGTGGCCCGACACGCTCTTGGCCGGTTTTTTTAAACTAATCAACCCGTCTCCGTATAACAGTACGCAAAACATACAACATACATAATACGTATAACGGTACGTATAAGAGTACTCGTCTACTAGTCCGTACTGTCGTGCCAGACACGCACACATATTGGCGGCGTTTGGTACATTTCTTCGGAGATAGCCTACTATTATGTTTTCACTATGACTGTGTGCTCGTTTGCCTTACTTATCCTATAAAAATGTTGTTTTAATATGATTTCCCCCTAAAAACGTCATTTAATTCGGTTCAGCTGTTTTCAATTAATCGGTGAATATACATAAAATTAATTTGCATCGAATATACAACTTCCTTTTCTCCCCCAACGTTTGTCGGTTCTTCGAGCTATATGGCCGGCCCATTGCCACTTCAGCTTACTAATCCGTTGGGCTATGTTGGTCATTCTGGTTCTACTACGGATATCCTCATTTCTAAGTTTATCACGCAGAGAAACTCCGAGCATAGCCCTTTCCATAGCTCGCTGAGCGACGTTGAGCGTCCTCATACGGCCAGCAGTGAAGGACCACGTCTCGGTTCCGTAGGTCATCACTGGCTCGAGTGGCAGCCTCGTACCGGTAGGCGAAGTGTAGGGCGACCCCACACGAGATGGAGTGATGACCTGGTAAGACATGCAGGAAGTCGATGGATGCACGTGGCTCAGGACCGTGCTTTGTGGCATACCTTGGGGGAGGTCTATGTTCAGCAGTGGACTTGTGAAGGGCTGTAATGATGATGATGATGATGATACAACTTTGTTTTTAACTATGTAAAAAATAACTTTTAACAAAAAATTAAGAGGTGTAAGTTGGCTTTCGTTTTTTACGTCAGAATTTACTTTTTACTAAAAGTATTTTTTTAACCTATTGAAATCAATGAGTCGTCTGGATAGATACATGAAAACCCCTAACTTTTAGAGGTGATATTATTTCTCCAAGTTTATTCCACTTTCAAAGTATATTAGATAAAAAAATAATCTTCAAAATCGGTTAACAATTGACAAATACATCGCGTAACGTAAATACAAAAAATAGAGTCGAGTTGTTTATTTTTTTACTATCATATAGTTCACGGTCGGACTGTCACGGATGCTCCGTCGGTGTACAAACTGGTTTACGCCGGCTCAGTCAAAGTATCTACGAAAGGGTTGTTGGTCGTGCGCATTTAGATATATGGAAGAGCAATATTTCGTGATTTTATCAATCATTTTTTTACTGTTACAGTTAAATTTAGAGATTTCTTTATTGTAAAATAAGACAATATAGATTTAAATAAGTAATTAATTAGTGTTCTGTATAAATGAATGCCTAACAATTGTACAGTATGTATATAAATTCGAGAGAAAAGAATACAATTACCAGACAGTGGTGAAGGTGGTGTTAGTGATAGTGGTGATGGTGTTTGTGGTGGTGCTTATAGTATATTTGGTGGTGATGGTGGGTAGTGGACCACCACAGATTTATCCGTGACCGTGATTTTTTTAATCTGAATACTTTTTCTTACGTAAATGATACTGATAGCAATATATAATTAGAAGCCTCTGTGAGAATACCCATTTCCTTAGAATTCTCGCGAAGGAATTTGCACGGATTTTAATTATAAATTGCACATATTTTCTTAATATTCACCGCTTTAGCCTAGAGCAAAATTCCATAAGACATAAAACTATGATAATTAGCAAAATATAGGTACAATATTTGCAGTTGCAATTTAAGTTACAATACAGAGACATGCTGTTATATTATTTTAAGTTACAATTAAATCACATGTGGTGTGTTATATTATATAATATTGTTATATTATCCTAAATTTTTTCACATTCATTGGGTGTCAAGCCTATCAAAATAGGTATACATTTTCGACGTTGTTAGGAAGCTTCCCCTCTGGTCCTTACTCCTTACTCTGTGACAAAACTAAACGTCATTCGATATGTTGAGTCAATGACGGGAGCGCCGTGAATTTGATTAGTTTTAAATATTTGATTAGTTTTTAATATAGATGATAAGTCTAGGACACATCGGTTAGCGAGTCCAAGTTTACCTCGGTCTCAGTTGCTCGTGAAGCAGCATACACGCCACTATAGTAATCCTTTCTTCCTTTTCTCAAGTCCCATTTCTATCAATATAATTCTTTTACTTACTTGAGACCTTCCACATATTTGCTTTATTTCATGGACATTACTATTATATGTCTTTAATATATGGGACTTCAACCCATAACTCTACCATCATAATGATTATACATCAAGGTGACCTTATATTATAATAATGCTTTTGTATCATAGAGCTTACTATTATATGTCTTTAATATGTTTGTCTCACCCACCAACAAGTTGCCTTCAATTATTCAAAGGTGGGAAAGTTACAGAGATATTTTATTATGTTGTTATATAAAACATCTTGAAGGTATAGTAGTAGCACGCTACTAAGACGCTAGTGAACAAAACTCCGCGTATCATAGTGCTAATGCACTAAGACATGAAATTGAGTATGCTTGTTACACTTAAAAGTGCTACCAAACACTCATCCCAATCCGAAAGACAGACAATGCATCGCTATGCGCTACGACGCCGCCCACAGACGGTATGGGTGTGCGATGTCCACGGGAAAGCCGTATTGCTACAACAAACCCGCTTACCACCGGCACTAAGATGATATGTCTAGGACACATCGGTTAGTGAGTCCAAGTTTACCTCATTCTCAGTTGCTCGTGAAGCAGCATACACGCCACTATAAAAATCTTTTTCAAGTCTCATTTCTATTAATATAATGCTTTTACTTACTGTCCCTCCATGACTTAGACAATAATTTTTAACCAATTTTCCAATTATTTTATAAATGTTATTTATCTTCATTTTTATAATATTTTCGACTTATATTTCTATTATTTATCATATTTTGAATATTTCTACAAGTTCTTTAATAAATTTATATATTTTGAAAGACTAAATATTTGACTTTAATTTATTACTTACTACTATTAATACTTACTGTCTGAAATGTATTTATTTTAACTTTACGCTTATTAATGTAATTTTATTGCTTGATATACAAGGTGTAAGTGTAAACACTGTTGTCACTAAATCCATAGGGCTTTAATATAAAAATATTTATCCGAATTAAAAAAACGCTATTGTCTTTCATAAAATTTAAAAAGTTTCTGGCCGACACCGTCCGTAAATTCATGAGACGTAATCACTGTAAAGCCTGCGCTAACTACCTACTCAACAGTCCAATAAAAACACAATAGGTACACATAACCTGCGATGTAACTTTTCCTTTATACTTTCATCCTGGCTTAGGACAGGCAAAAATTGAGGAATTAAGGAAAAATTGAGATTTTACTAAAAAAAAATGTTATTTTTCATTGAATTTACGTTCTATAAGTGAAACCAAACCACTGGTTTCAAAGATAACAGTGCTTACACTAACATCATGTATATCTTTGAGATTATTTTTTGACGCCCCCTTATATAGAAATTGATTATTAACTATTAATAATAATGATAGGCAGTCACAACCCACCCCCAAATTTTATTTTAATGACCCACACAGTGGAGTCGTTGAAATAAAATTTTACTATATTGAGAGCATATGCACTACACTCAATAAACTAACTCTGTTACCATTCAGTATATTTTATCATTCCACCTTACCCCAGGGAATGGCTAAGCACTATGCTCGATGACCTCAATAGTGCATCCCAACGGATAGGTCTTAAGATAAACATAGACAAAGCGAAGATCATGTGTGACGTATATATATATATATATATATATATATATATATATATATATATATATATATATATATATATATATATATATATATATATATATATATATATATATATATATATATATATATATATATATATGTATATATATATATAGTTTCTGACTTATGTTGGGTTAAGTTGATGACTTATGGATCGAAAACGTGGTCCTTCACAGCTGGCCATATGAAGACGCTCAAGGTCGCTCAGCAAGCTATGGAGAGGTTTGCTCGGGGTTTCTCTGCGTGTTTAACTTAGAAATGAGGATATCCGCACTAGGACCAGAGTAATCGCTAGTAAGCTGAAGTGGCAATGGGCCGGCCATATAGCTCGAAGTACCGCAAACGATGTGGAAAAAAGGTTCTCAAATGGCAGCCTCGTACCGGTATGTTTAGTGTAGGGTGACTCTCCATTAGATGGAGTGACCTAGTAAGACATGCAGAAAGTCGATGGATGGGATGGAGATAAGAGACAAATGTGCTATGAGTTGTAATAAGTGCGACAGAGAGCGACGATTGCCGACAGCGCAAAAATGGATATGGGCATAGCCATTTTTGCGCTCCTATCGGTTGCGGTCATGTGACCTTCTCTCTTGAGTTCTTGGACCATTAGACCTATGATGTTGAACACTAATCCTCAGACGGTTTGATTGTATTGATGTTCAACCGTTGATGGAATCAATAAAGTAAAAGTTATCCTAAAGATAAGAAAACGACTTTGGATCGGTTAAAGTTGAATAAAGTACAAGTAAAAAAATAGTTTCGGAAATTAGTTTATGGAAAATTTAGGTAGAAAAGCGGGAGCAGGAGATAGCTCTTGTTTCAAAACATAAAATGTACTTAGCATGCAGTTGACCAACTGTTAATTCTGTCTCGCGTTTTCTTTTAGTATTGGACTCATACGCTTGTATTTTAACCAGAGTATGTAAAGGGAGATTATCCTTTATAGTTATTTCTTTATAAACTTGTCCATAGTGAAATGATATGATGATATATACCATGATAATTTTATTTATTTATTTATTAATTTATTGAATCCAAACATACTTAACATAGAAACAAAAAACTTATAAAATTACATTGATAAGACGTAATCTAACTCAATACTGTATTATCTTTAGCAACCGTGCTAGGTCACAGACCTGTGTTACAGCTGATAAGCCCTGCCCATTAAATATATACCAAATAGAAAAACAACAACAATAGACAATCAAACAACAAAAACACAAACAACACAGCAAATAATTTTACCGCAATCAAGAAATGAAAAATAAAAATAACTTTGCTCCGAGACAAATACGGATAAATTGTATTGTTTTTAGTACCTACACGAAATTAGGTCAGTAGTAGCTATTAATATGTTGTATATATTTATTGTACAGACTTAAAGAGTAGCTAAACATCTAATAAAGCTTTCCTGTTACTAAGTAGAGTCCATAACTTTCTTATTGGGATAACTCAATTTCGAAGGCTTAAGTGGAGACAACCTTTAATATCAACGTATAAACCTTTAATATTTCAGAGATTTTCCGAGAAAATGTACTGCACCATTTTTAAAACATTAAAACAAGTCACGAAATAAAATGTAAAGGGATAAATAACGTTGTCAAAACTATATCATTACTTTACAGCGAATTTACGGAGAGTGAGAGAGAGATTTGTAAACATTTACTCGTCAAATTACAACATAGCACGATCAATATTTTCATGTAAGGCACATTAATGCCAAGTTGCCTTCCAGGAAAAAGGGTCTCCGGTTCTCTACACTCACCATACGAAACACAGCAGCATTAAGCTACTGTTTCACGCTGGTATTCTGTGAGAGCGTGGTCCTTCCCCGGTCGAGTCTCAAACAGTACACACCTCCCACGATAAATAGTTTAGAGAATGATATCTACCCAGACGGACTTCTGGGTCAAAAAGGTGTCCTACCGCCTAGGGCTCTTACGTCTACTGCAGATAACATTACGCTAAGAATATTTAAAACAAATAGTTATTGTTTGGAATGAACGTAAGAAAATAAAAGAATGTATGAAAAATGAGGGTAACAGAATAAAGTATTGTGCAGGCGAGAGAGATTAGTCGGTAATTCCACGAGTCTCACTGTCGTGACTATGCCCTTTGGGGTATTCTACTATTACGGGCAAGAAAGATCGTTTTGCTGAGAGGCTGCTTTGTGTTACATTGCGAGGGTAGTGTTGCCGTCGGTTTGCATACTTTGTTATTGTCATGTAATTGGTTCCTTCACGTTACATCGGTGTATGATCGTGACTGGAACATATTGCGGTTTTCCAAACTATATTGCTCTGAATTAAATGTATAATGAAGTATGCTGTTTTGTTGCGGTTGCGTAAGCAAAAGATCAGGTTGAGCATTCGCTCGCACGTCTTTGTTATTTTTGGCAATTGGCGTGCAGAATGATTTGTGATAGTAAGGATGGTTTTTTACCGAGTTGTGTTCTTTTATTAAAAAAAAATTAGAATAATTTCTAACATTATATATATAACAGACGTAAAATACAAAGAGCGATGGATAAATGCAGCTTGAAATGTGCAAGACATCTGATACTGCAATCGTCCATCCACGATTAATTATGACAAATCGCTTCTACACCATTGAAGTATTACTACTACGTATAGAGAAGACATCGCCTTGCACGATATTTATAATTCCAATCCAACGCCCTCACAGACGTGTCATGTTCGCTTTGCATAAATAACAACTTCCAAATGCCTGGTTGTGTTCCTAAAGACTGCAGTAAACACTCCAGAACATCAAAAAAGTGATGGTTTAATATTTAATCGGTAAGTAGACATTAAAACGTTTAAAACTCTTTGAATAAATTTCGCATTGCTACAATGCTCCGGGAATCGGGCTGTCGATCGCCGCCATTTTACAGTACCAGTCATAGAGTAATAATAACAAAAGACGCAGATACGCAACATACATTTGTGCCTACTTTGTTGTTCAGTTTGTCAATAGTATATGTTGTGCTAATTATTATTTTGTGTTATCATTGTGTAAAATAAGTCACTTGTGACTTTAACCTAAATAATTTTGAAGCTTTCTTCGGCCGGGTCATGAGAAGAGAGAAACGTGGATAAAATTTGTGCAAAATGATCGGAATGCAGAAGCATTGCTTCCAACTCCTCATACATATTGTAACGCTCCCGTGTGATAAAGTTAGCAAGATGACAGTATGAAAGAGCAAGTATTTAAAATGAGTGAACAATGAGCGAGTGACTGAACAAGAAGTAAGAATGAAGGGAAGTTAGATTTTAAGGACTAGTAAACGGAAAGCCATTGTGATAAGACAATACAGCTCTAAAGAGATCGAAATTAAACCTTGAAGTCAAACACCAAGCTATGTTTCGTTCCAAACAAAAATTCCACAGAAAAATTTTGAGGGCTCGTCCGAGATTGAAACAGAGCAAAAAGAATTACGACGTTTACGACGACGACGACGGTTTTATTTGGAGGTTATTCACGTGGTACACGCGGTTCGTAGTTTATCTTCACGGGTTCAAGACGAAGACGAGCAATGGCAAAGGATTCAAGACGAGCTAGTCATCAGGTGGATTTTGAAGATGCGAGTTCGGCAGGGCAAAGCAGCGGCATGTTGCATCTGGCGGAAGGGCTCATTCCAAAGTTCACCGGACAGGATAAAACATATCTGGCTAACAAATGGGTACAAGACATAGAAGACAACGGAGAAATCTTCGGGTAGACCCCGGTTAAACAGCTGCTAATGGCAATGTTCTTAGCAGTAACCTGATAGAAGTTAATTCAATATTTTCAACATTACATGATAACCTCAAATATGCCCAAGATCAAGATGAAAATTTGAATGCCATAAGAGAGATATTGAAGTCACAACCATATCAAGATTACTATTTAGATTCTGGTTTACTGTACAAGGGTGAAGATAAGAAGTTAGTTGTACCCAAGAGTATGGAAAATAACATTTTTATAGAAGTGCGTAGTAATGGACATTTTTCAAAAAAGAAAATGCTAGAGTTGATTGGCAAAGATTACTACAAAGAAAACCTGAATAAGAAGATTGATGATTTTATAGTTACGTGTATACCATGTTTATTGGCTACACGCAAAGAAGGTAAGCAGGAGGATTTCCTTAACCCCATAGATAAACAAGAGGTTCCATTACATACTATTCACATAGATCACATTGGACCATTAACAGAAACCAAGAAGATGTATAATTACATACTTACCATCATTGATGCACGAAGTTCACTTGGATTTTCCCTACTAAGGGTACCACAAGCAAAGAAGCTTTGGAGAAACTGAAGGTATTTTAGCAGCACTTTGGAAATCATCTCTGACAGAGGTACTGCTTTTACGAGTGGAGAGTTCAAAGAGTTCTGTGAGGAGGAAGGTATTCAACATATTACCAAAACATCCTAACCTGTGGTATAGACATGTTAGCCGCTTGCAAAGAGCACTAAATAGCACATACCACAGAAGTATAAGCTGCACACCTTTTGAATTAATGATTGGTATAACAATGAAAATGAAACAATATTTGGATTTGTATAATTTATTGTAACAAGAAGATAGAGAAATTTTTGTAGAAAACAGAGAAGAGTTACGCGTTAAAGCAAAACGACGGATTTTGAAAATTTAGGAGGAAAATATGCGGAATTTCAATAAGAAAAGAAAGAAAAGTTGTCAGTACAAACCTGGTGATGTGGTGGCTATCAAAAGAACGCAGTTCGGAGTGGGTATGAAGTTGAAGCCGAAGTTCCTTGGCCCATACAAAGTAGTGAAAGTCAAAGGCAGAGACAGGTATGACGTGGAGAAGCTAGACAGTTCCACTGAAGGCCCTAGGAAGACGTCGACTTCTATTGACTACATGAAGGCATGGCCTGCTCTTAGAGGACCCACGTAAGTTTTTGCATTCCATAGCTGTACTCATTTTGGTTAAATTTTATGTGACAGCCATGAAACATTTTTGTGAACTGCTGACACCACTATTAATAATTTGTTTGTAATAAGTTAAGAATTCGTTTTGTTACATTGTATTAAGTAAAGCATTGTATTGTGTTCTGTTCCCATGTTTAGAGTTCAACTCCATACTTAGTATTTGTTAAATTTAAGGACGTATTTATTGTGTTCATTGTAGTATCTAGCTGTAATATTGTGCAAAAGTTAGTTTTGTTGATCAGCCTGAGGACAGACTGATTCCAGGAAGGCCGAATGTGGGACGGAACGTAAAGGAATGAAGTGACAAAATTATATTAGTATATAGTTAGTATTTAAATTGAGTGAATAATGAGCGAGTGACTGAATAAGAAGTAAAAATGAAGGGAAGTTAGATTTTAAGGACTAGAAAACGAGAAGCCATTGTGATTAGACGATATAGCTAAGAAAAGAATAGTCACGGGATCACTTATTTAACTTTTGATTTTACTTTTTTTAGTAACACCTCGTTCGCAAGTCGCGTCGTTTCTCGCTCTGTGTTCCCCATCTTGCATCCCCTCTCTTCATCCCTTTCTCTCATATTCCTCTGTCTCTTTCACACAATTCCAATTCCCACATTCGGCCATTCCTGCTATCATGTCTGTCCGCAGATATATGAGCTTCCACACTTCTTCATATGAATTACAATCCTGCCGATGTTAGTTTACAATGTTTTCTTAGAATAAACCTAATAAATTTCTATTACATTTTGTTTTATTTAGCCCTTATTAAACTCAGTTGCATAATACATACGACATAGGTACAGCAAGTAAGCAGTTGTATACAATACTTAGCTATAAGTAACTATTAGTAATTTACATTTCCATATTCAATCACTAATACAACTTTCCTTAGAATATAGTATACTCACATATAATTATAGCTCCTCAGTAACTTATTTCTACTTTAATAATATCTTAATTCATTCAACTCATTCATACTTCATTCATACTTACCATTTAATGAATAACATTTGTCTCTGGTCATTTCTTCATATTGTCAGCTGAGCTGGAAGTGCGGTTAGGACCTTCTGCCGCTGTGTCAGCCTTCTGAACATCATAACGGTCGTTCGAGTGAATTTTGGCAACTCGATAAGGACCAAGGAACTTTGCCCTTAGTTTTAAGCTGGGACCAAATTGTGTTCGCTTGATGGCAACTAGGTCATCTTCTTTATATTTCCAACTCTCTTTCCTTTTTCTGTTGTAATATTTTTTGTTTTCCCCTTGGACAGCTAGGATTTGTTCTTTTGTTTTTGGCGTAACTCTTCTCTGTTACTAGCATACTGTCTAGCTGTTTCTTCTTGAAGTAATTCCAAAATTTCGATTTCTTCCTTACACCTCATTTTAGTACCAAATTAATTAGTTATAAGGTGTAGTATTAATACTCCTCTGAAAGGTGCTATTCAATGCTCTTTGGACCCTACTAACATGTTTGTACCACACCCCAGGGTTTTCAATACAAAGCTTGGTCAGCAATTCCTATAATTATTAATCTGTGTACTCTTTCCACCTGTCCATTTCGTCTAGGTATACCTATGGTGATGGTGATGTGCTGGATATTCTCTTCCTTGCAATACTCTTCAAATTCCTGGCTTGTAAATGCAAATCTATCTGTTATCAGCCTGATCGGATTTCCAAGTATATGCTGATGTATTCTTAATTTGTTCAGTGTCTTTGCACTCGACGTACTCCGAGTTGGAAACAACCACACAAACTTGGTGAAGGCATCAATCACTGTAGCAATATAATTACACTGCTTGCGAGTTTCAGTCAGTGGTCCAACATAGTCAACATACAGCGTATCCAAGGGTAGGCATTCCTTTCCAATAGGGTTGAGAAATTCTTCCTGTTTACCCTCTTTCCTCGTAGCTAATGAACATGGTATGCAGGCAATCGCAAATTCTTCTAACTTCTTGTCTATATCCTAGGTTTCGTAAGAGGCGTCAACTAAAATATTAAAAACTGCACTTGCCAACCCGCCTAACAAACGTGGCAACTATGGTAAATATTCCCCCTATGAAGCAATCTATGGAGGAGGCCTGTGTTCCGGAGTGGACTTTTATTAGGCTGTTACAGTAACGGTGTGTACTTCTTAGAGCCATTTTTGCTTTGGTAGGAACAGCACGTAGTTAAAAAAGACATTTCTAGTTGTTTTCAATAAGTTTTGTGCTAATAAGTCTAATCCTGTAATCTGCGTAAGCACTCACGCCTGTCACCCAGAGGGGTAGGCAGAGACTACAGACTTCCATTTGGCACATCCCTCTCGCCTCTTCCACATCCATATACCTACGCGTACGTGCTCACCGGTTAAGGGTATACTTAATTTGGCCCCTTTTCAATAGATCGCTAATTTGGTCGGCAAACTTTCGCCTAGGGCGTCCCTTACCGACTCTTCGTTTCCTTCTGCAACATACATTTGCTTTGTCACTCTTTCCTCATTCATTATTTCTGCATGACCAAACCACCAAAGTTTTTTCTTAATCCTCGTCACAACACTATCTTGCATACCATATTCTTCTCTTATCACACAATTTCTCACGCCTGTCACTCATATTCAGTCCTGACATACTCCTTAACGACCGCATTTCTACTGCATTTGTTCTACTCTTGTGCTTCTTCTTCCATACCCAACTTTCACTACCATACGTTAAAGCAGGGACTAACACAGCATTGTGGATTGCCAAACGTGCCTGTCAAAAAAGCACGTTCTGACTTCCCACAATAGAGTGTAGAGCCTTATTAACTCTATTTCTTGCGTTCACTCGTTGCTCTGTATCATTATCATATCTCCCATCCCTGCTAAATACGCATCCCAAATATACAAACTCATCTACTTGCTCCACCAACTCTCTTTCTATTCTTATTTCACATATCGTTTTACTTTCTTCTCTTTCAAAAACCATAACTTTCGTCTTACTTGAGTTTATTTTCATTCCCCTTTCTTTTAACGACCTGTTCATTAATGTAACCATCATTTGCAACTCGGCCACCGACGATGCAAATATAACTTGATCATCGGCGTACGAAAGGCATTTGACGGTTATCTCACCCATTCTTAACCCGTATTCTTCAACTTTCAAATTTTACAAACAACTGTCCGTAAATAGGTTGAATAGCCACGGAGAAGACACAAAACCCTGTCTGGAAACTTTTATGGATGCCAAACCAGTCCGAATAGACCCCGTTGATCCTAACACAAGCACTGGAGTCCCTGTATAGAGATTTCAATGCCTGTACCAACTCATTGTACTTTGTACTAGTTGTATATTATGCGTTTTAGTCTTATCAGTATTCGCTCTATACATACCAGGCGGTCCCATAATGAACTGGCCTGATATAGTTCAACGCGACATGTCGCTACATGTTGTGTTGAATTAAATAGTACGTTTATCGTGCACTTAATATAAGAAACATGCATCGACATGAAATGCTTAGTCTTAGTTTAACAGGCATTTGAATAACGAGAGTCGCGTATTTTTTCAAAATGTCGAAAACTGAGTATCAAAGTGTCATAAAGTTTCTGTTTAAAGAAGGTTTATCCCCTGCCCAAATAAAAGAACGATTGGATGGCGTATATAAGGAGTCTGCCCCCTCCTATAGCACAGTGATAAATTGGGTGAAAGAGTTTCGCCTCGGGAGGGAAACCGTCGAAGACTTTGGCCACGACGGTCGACCTGTGGAAATGCTCACTCCCGAAACAATTGCTCTTATCGAAGAGGAGATTCTGAGTGACTGCCGTTTGATGATTAGAGAAATTGCAGCAAGGCTTGGGCTCTCTAAGAGTACCGTTCATCGCGCGATCCATGAACATCTTCACATGAAAAAAGTGAGTGCAAGATGGGTACCGAAACTTCTTTCAGCGGTACAGAGACAGGAAAGAGTGCGCTGCGCTGCGGAGTTTTTGGATCTTTGTGGCGAAAATCCAAAGACTGTGATCGAGCGGCTAGTGACTGGTGATGAAACTATGATCTTGTATTATGATCCACAAAGCAAACGCGAGTCAATGGAATGGCGTTATAATGGTGAAAAGCCCCCTAGAAAGGCAAAGGTGCAACAACCGAATAAAAAACTCATGTGCAAAATATTTTGGGATTTTCAAGGCATTTTGATGGTGGATTTTAAAGAACGTAATACAGTCGTGAACGGCGAATATTATGCTTCTTTCATATATAAATTACGAGACAAGATAAAGGAAAAACGAAGAGGCAAGCTGTCTAAAGGTGTCCTGTTGCTCCATGACAACGCACCTGTTCATACCGCTGGTGTTTCGAAGGATGCAGTTCGTCAATGCGGGTTCACAGAAGTTCAACATCCACCTTACAGTCCAGACATGGCCCCGTCCAACTATTATTTATTTCCAAATTTAAAGCGCGACTTAAGAGGAAGAAAATTTTCAAGCGATGAAGAGTTGCAGGCGGCCGTCGTCAGTCATTTTGAGGATAAAAAATGTGATTATTTTTATAAAGGTTTAGAGATGTTGATTCACAGATGTCAGAAGTGTGTTAGTATTCATGGTGATTATATTGAAAAATAAAATTGGTTTCGTTTCATTTCCTTCATTGGTTCATAGTTAGGCCAATTCATTATGGGACCGCCTACGTATATGACCATAGAATTTATTACAGCAATTTACTCACAAACTAGGCGTAATAAATATTATGAAGTCGTTGTTTTATTGTAATTATGTTATACATTTTTATAGGATAACTGTGACAATCGAGCACACAATCCACCAGATGGTAGATGGATTCTGTGGCCCTTAGACACCTACATATAGAACAAATATCCTCGATTAAGAATCAAAATGCTATTTAACGCTGGTATTCTCGAAGTTTGTGGAACTACAGCGTGGCTCTACCACGTTCATCATAATAATCAAAAATAATAATATTTCCTTCGACTAAAATTGAAAATAATTACGAGGGCGCATGGGGTCACCTCCCAAGAGAGCAATAACACGATCACGCATTCGTATTCTTCCCCGCAGTTACGATTTGTTAAAACGATGGCATAGTTTTCTTGTCCTTCAAATGCGCATTATGAAGTACATTTAGAACACAAATATTTTGACTTAATGGTAGCAGTGGGATGTACCTTGGCTTGGACCTATACGCTCTTTTATTAATATATTATAGTCATAACAAAGTTTTAATATTTTGAAACGTAAAAACAGCCAATATAAATTTCTATAGTTTATGAGGCAGCAGATGGTTGTTCAAAGAGCTATGGAGAGGGCTATGGTCGGAGATTCTGTTTGGGATATAGAATTCGTAATGAAGATATCCGCGGTAGAACCAGAATAATCGTCATAGCCCAGGGTATCTTATGGATTGATAAGCTGAAGTGGCAATGGCCCGGCTTACTAGTAATAGTTCGAAGAACCGACAACCGATGAGGAAGAAAAGATCGCGAGTGGTAGCTTTAGCTTTAGCTTTATACCGCCAAGCTAAATGTTGGACATTCCTCCGCTATACGAAATACATGCAAAAGTCGATGAATGAATGGTGATATTAAATAAATGTTGGGCTTCCCTTCGCTAGACGAAGGGATATGCAAAATTCGATGATACATGATGATGTTAGATAAATTTAATATTACTTAATCTTTGAAACGGTCTTCCAATTAGTATTGGAAGACCTTTTCATATATTTAGCAACTATATAGTTATAGTGGCGGTGTAAGATTATTTACTACCCCTTATCATCCCGTTGGTGTTGTAAGAAGCGACAGAGGGAAATTGAAACTGGTAATATGAAAGAATAAAAAGAAATTTAATCTAGAAGTTAATTCGATAATGTGTTCGTGTGCCAAACCACCGAAGTTGTATGGGTTACCAAAAATACACAAATCAAACGCTCCATTACGTCCAATAGGGAGTCAGATTGATTCGCCAACATACAGATTGGCTCAACACTTAGCTAAAATATTATCACCTCTCAGAGGACATACAAGAGCACGCACTAAGGATTCATACCATTTTGTCAGTGAGATAAAAGTCCTACGTCTTACTGACAATGAAACCATGGTCAGTTTTGATGTTCAGTCTCCATTTACATGCCTACCTGTTGAAGACTGCGTCTCAATTATAACTAGAAAACTAGAGGAAAATAACTTGCCAGCAGAATATGCAGTAATACTCAGACAATGCCTTACATCTGGCTACCCATTGTGGAAGGAAGAGTTTTACGAGCAAGTAGGTGGTGTTGCGATGGGCTCACCTCTATCTCCTATTGTCGCTGATTTATTCATGGAAGACTTTGAGGAGAAAGCCCTCTTTACTGCACCTATTACACCAAGGATCTACAAGCGGTACGTAGACAATACTTTTACAACTTTACCATCGGACAAAGTTACTGCATTATTGGAACATCTTTATTCCATAAACTCTAAAATTCAATTTACTATGGAGTTAGAGGCAAATGATTTCTTACCTTTCCTAGGATTTCGGATAACTAATAACACCATAAGTCACACTGTGTACACAAAAAAGACTCATACAAACCAATATTTAAATGGTGAATCTCACCACCATCCTTCACAGTTAGCAATCGTGGGCAAATCTTTGTTACTGAAAGCACGAGGGATCTGTGCCAGCAAAAACCTGGCCACCGAGCTTCACCACTTCCAGCAGGTTTTGCACGACAACAAGCTTCGAATCCCGCGCCTACGTCACAGTAACCGAGTGAACCCGGCCACAGACGAGCGTGTGCCTGTTGTACTACCATATGTCAAAGGTGTCACAGACAAGATTGGCTACATCTTGAGGCGAGGTTCTATTAGAAAATTCTACAAGCCGCCGAAGAGGATTAGTAAGTTCTTACCATCCGTCAAGTGTCATATTCCTCTAGAGGTTGTCAATGTCAGTAAGAGATCGTCTAATTAAAACTACATGCATTATTTTTGAAATTTCGTTGTACTGGATCACTTTTGTCATACCTAATATAAAAAAGGTCTAAAATCCATTAAAACACAATATAAAGACATATACACCTGGCTTAACGAAAAAGAAATTTGGATCAGGGTGATTTGATTATGTAGGGATTGGTAGTGAATATGATTAGAAATAAATATTTCTGGTTATATGCAAGTTAATAAGCCATCAGTATTGTACATATTGTACAAATTTCGTAATTTACAGATAAAAAAGTAGTTTATATAACATCAATGAGAAGTAATTTTCACTTCTGAGAATTAATATGGAATGCCTCATAGTCTGTTATTATACTTGCTCTCTATACATTTCGAATTCGCAACATTGGCAAAAAGTAGTAAATTTGGCGGCTATATTACGGTTGTCGCACAAGAGTCAATTCGATAAGGAAAATACCAACTTAATGGCAGTATAAAACAAGCATTAAAATTTTATATTAGTGTCACCTTATCATACTGGTTACGAGACAAACGATCTTAGTCCCCCGAAGTGACAACGCATTTTACATTTTGATTCTCAATCGAGGATAGCCACAGCAACCACTTACTATAATCTCAACTGTATGCTCGTTTATCATCCTTACCTTATTAAAAATGATTTGGTTGGTAATAGTGGGGATCGAATCCGAGTTGCTTTCTTACTGTACAATTTAGTGCAAGAAAACCTTATTTCCTAAGCTACCATGACTCTTTAAAATCTCTTTACCATATTTTATTAAAAAAATGCTGCTCATCAGTTTTGTAACTGGACTTAAAAAACTTTAGACTTCATAACGCAATGTTATGCTTCAATACACATTAAGATTTGTCTGTCATTTTTATCTCATACATGAAAATAAATTGTAACGAATAAGCTAATTTGTAAAAAAAACACTGTATTCGGACATGGGATTCAATATATATCTTCCAATTGGGATAAAACCGCCCGAACCTGCTTTAGAAAACAATATTACTCGAACTTTTAATCAACATTTCTTTATATTACAAGATAAACACGGCGTATCTGTGCTCGAAAATGAGACTCGGCAAAGCCAACTGCAACGTAAATTGCGACTGACCACATTTTAAATAGGATCGTAATTTTGTGAAGGCTGTGTATTATATTTAGATGTCGGTAGACTCACATGATCAAGATCTGTGATATTGAATACACAGCGAATTTTTTATTTTTGAATTATATAATAATTTCAAAAGAATTTGCCGAATGTATTAATTGCCGGACATGTCGTAGAAAGCGACTAATGGGATACTGGGCTTAAGATTGTATAGACAATGGGCTAGCCACTTATAGTAACTACGTACATACATACTATGCGCCACGCTCGTAATACCCAGAAAACTTTTCTGGGTATTACGAGGGTGACGCATAATATAACAGTTGTAGATAACAAACTTTTATTGTTTTTTTTCTTTCTCTATCTTAGAAGTGTCACAAATAGAAAAAGAAATTCTTATAATAATGCTTAATACCATAAAAAGTTCTCACTTTAAACACATATGAATACGATCGCTGGATATAGTTGACAATCTAATCTTAATATAAGAATATAAATTAAGTATTTTTTATTGTTTGTCCGCGATGTACTTCTAAACTACTTAATCGATTTTAATGAAATTTGCACACCGTGTGCAGTTTAGTCCAACTTGAGAGATAGGATAGTTTTTTTGCCCGTGAGCAATCCACAATTTTTTGCGAATTTAAAGATTTTTAATAGCACATGACAAAGGGTCGCCGAAAAGGGCAGAACAACGTCTGCCTGGCAAGCTAGTTATAATATATTTCTAAAGAAATTAAAAATAAGTATAGACAAAAGAGATGCAATTATTTGTGACGGAAAAATAAAGAGAGCAAAAAAATACAAATCACAGGGTTCGCGCGTTTGCGCGTTTTTGTAGACTGAGGTGGAATTGGATAAAATCATCACGATAGTGTTGTTGTAAAATACCATAAAATAAAAAATGGTAAAAATAGATTAGACATAAAAATTTTAAGACACAGATCATAATTATGTTTGATATGTTTTTATATCCTCTATTTATACGTTCTTTTTACCTATATCCTATATATACTAAGCTATTGAATCAAAACCATTTATTTTTATCACTTTTTAAAAAATCTGCACGATTTTCGAAATAAAATATAGCCTAGATCACTTCAGGAATTTGTCTCTATCTGGAAGTGATATTTTATCACAGTCGGTTTAGCCATTACATAGATTAGCCCGAACATACAAAAATTTCAATAATGGTTATTTATTGCTCAGCAACATGCAAAATAAATAACATCTAAGCTTAAAGAAAACATTTATTATGATATAACAGTGAGACACTTCAAATACAGAAAATATTATCATAGGAGTTTATAAGAAACTTGGCATCGAATTTTTAATTCTGTTATATAATTCAACGCAATGACGTAACGCAACTTGTAACGTTGCCTTGTTTTTTATTGTTATATTCTTCTTGAACGAGTTCTTGTATCGTACTTTTTTGGAAAATAACCACGAATAGCATATTATAACTTCTCTAATACTTCGATATAGGTTATACCTACAGCATTTAACGATGTGATACAGATAAATACGAATTAAGGGCCTATACTACCTCAGCTCAAATTCTAATTTCATCTCCACTTTCCCGCGCCGCTCGTTCCCACACTATGTGAACTAATTCGCACAATATGCGTGGTTTGAGGTCACGCGGGAAAACGAGGCCAAAGCGATTTTGTTAGAGTAAAATAAACTATTATCGAAGGAGCACTAAGTAGGTAATAAAGTTTTCAGTCATAATTTAATATTAACTTGTCATTATATGAACATAAAATTATATGTCGCAAATTTAATTTCATTGTGCATACTAACGGCATATTATTATAACTAAAAAAACTATATTGTAAGTTTATAACATTGGAAAATTCAAAGCGTAAACTTACTACCAACCTAGAGTTGACAGGTCTTTAAACCGAAAAGCCGGACAGACCATCCAGCTTAGCCGGACATTTTGATAAAAAAGCTGGCCTCCTCCTCATAATATATTTTTAAAGTAAAACAATGCTTATATCATTTACATTTAACATAAAATATAAAATTAAAATTGATTGAATCAGTGTTCTTTATTATTAATCACTTAATCATTCAATATTAGTTTCAATAATTGCAATAGTATGTATGTTAAATACCTGTACCTGTAGCAAGCGGGAATTTTAAATAAAAGACCACAACTGCGTACTAATCTCGGAGTTCATCTTCGGTTCGATCTCGTTTATTGAAAATAAAAACACATTGACCTAAGGAAGGAAGCGTTACAAAATGTTAAGTCACAAACATACCGCCCACCAAGGACGTTTCTGAAGGAACGTCCTTCTAAAATGAACTAATTATGAACTATATTACTATTAATCATTTGAACTGCATAAGTACATAAACATAAGTACTTGGCCTGTAAAGATTAAATAATTTGATCAGGTCTGCAAGAAAGCACTGTGAACTAATTATATAACGAATATTTACAATATTTTAAAGCTAAACATGAACTATTCTAGAGTGTAAACCCAATATGAACTTAAAACTAGCTAAAATATAAACAACCAATGTGAGATTAAAACTAACAATATGTAAACAGCGTAAATAAATTTAACAATTAATGTATAAAAGATATATAATTTGATTTTGCACATTTGGTTTTAAATTAATAACAAGAGTAAATTTTTGGTATAAGTTGATTCTGACCATATAAATGTTAACTTGTTACAAAAGCAACATGTGTAAAATAAAATAAAAATAACAAATATTTATTGACCTACGGGTAAAATACATAATTTGGATGTTGGTCTTTTGATTGTTGAGGATTTAGTGCGTAACGTGACAACAGGGGTGATATTATCATCCCCAGGATGTTTCTCAATGATCTTACCTAACAACCAACGACTTGGCGGTAAGTCGTCTTCTTTGACAAGCACAATGTCACCAACCTTTGGCTCAGCAACTTGGGACGACCATTTGTAGCGATGCATTGACGTTTCAAGATATTCTTGTGACCAACGTTTCCAAAATGACTGAAGAATGCGTTGAATTAATTTCCAGCGAGATAAATAACTTATATTAGTATTTGCGTAATCAGTATCAGGTACATTTAATAATTGTTCTCCAATCAAAAAATGTCCCGGAGTTAATGGTAGTGGTTCACCAGGATCATCAACATTAATTGTGCTCATAGGTCGCGAATTTAAACACGCCTTTATTTGACTGAGGAGTGTCGTCAGTTCTTCAAAGGTGAGAGTCGCTTCACCGATCACTCGCTTCAAATGGAATTTTGTAGATCTCACTCCTACCTCCCAAAGTCCGCCAAAGTTGGGACTGTGAGGAGGAATGAAATGCCATTCGTTTCGAGGTGGAGGCTATTGATGACTGAATAGCTGTCAACTGCTGTAATTCCCTGGAGGCACCTCCGAATGTAGTGCTATTATCACTCCGCAGTTTGGCACAATGACCTTTTCTTGAAACAAAGCTTCTGAACGCCGCTAAAAAGGCTTGAGTGCTCATGTCATTCACTGCTTCTAAGTGCAGCGCACGAGTGACCATGCATACAAACAGGCATATATAAACCTTGTTTACTGCTAATTGGACCAGCATAGTCAACCCCGCTGTGAAGAAATAGTCGAACTGGGGTGCAACGAACAGCTGGTAGTGAACCCATGAATTGGTTTTTTGTACTGGCTCTTTGCTTGGCACATATGACACATTTGATGACATGATGTTTGACCAGATTTCTAACCCCAATAATCCAGTAGGCCATCCTCAAATAGTTAATCGTAAGCTGGGGACCCCCTGCTTATTATCCTGGGGGTGGAGGGTTTTATGGTGAGCGTCAGCTATGATTAACTTAGTTAGATGACTGGAGTGAGGCAGGACGATAGGATGTTTCATCTGTTCGCTGAGCTCTGACTTCTTCAGTCTCTCTCTAACTCTCATAATGTCCTTATCATCAAGGTAAGGACAGAGTGACCTTAATGGGCTTGATTTTAATTGTACGAGTATATAGCCTTTGTTTTTTAATTCTTCATATTCTGTTGTAAATAGTTCTCTCTGTGGTTTTCTTATACAAATTTCGAGTGCAGAGTCTATTTCTGTCTTTTGTAAATATCCCTTTCTGTGTGCTGCTATTCAAGACCTCAGATGTTTGCGATAGCAGTTGTGACAGCAAGACCGATCCCCAGAGTTCCAATCGTGGAATACTTGTGGAATGAGGCTTTATTAATGTTACCATCTGAAACGGTAACTCGCAAGTAAACCGCAGCTGCGTAAGCTGCGTTGGAGGCGTCACTAAAACCGTGAAGTTCCAGATAGTCATTCGACCTTGTACCAAGCCAACGAGGAATACAAACCTTGGTGAGTAATAACAACTCTTCACGATACGATCTCCATTCATTTATTAAGTCGTTGGTTAGCTCCTGGTCACAATCAACACCTGCAAGCCACAACTTCCGGATGAAGACTTTCGCTAATATCACACTAGGGGCTAACCAACCTAATGGATCGAAAAGTTATGCTATCACATAAATGATAGCTCGTTTAGTTACAGGTGTGGTGGTGGGCATCGGGAGGTTCACCGTGTACTGGAAGCAGTCTGCGTTGCGGTTCCAGGTAAGTCCTAGAATTTTAATAGTACTGTTGCGCGGCTAAGTTGACATCTGGCACTAGCGCCATCTAGTGTCGGGTAACAGAGCGAAGAGAGAGCTTTCCAGAAAATGACATGACTAATTTTTCAACAGACAGCGCCATCTAGTATCAAATTGAAGAACTAAACATTCTAGAAGCTCTACACTCGAACATTCTGCGCTTGGTCAGTTGGCGCGCGTATTTACTCGAATATTCTGGAATATTCTGGATGTTTTCGTGGAAGAGCCAATTTTTATTGTCACGAACCCTAAGCTCGTAACAGTACTGTCAAGTTTTATTTCTACTTTATTTTGCTTATGTCCTAGTTTATTTGATTTATATTGTTCTATTGATTTTACGTCCTGTATGATAGACATTGTATTTATTTGTGTTGTCCTTGTTATCCTTCGAGCTGTTTTGATCTATTTTTCTTTTCAATATATAACTTTCTATGTCCTGTATTTTGTTTACTATTTCTTGATTATTAATGTTCCATTTCTGAAGCGCAAATCAACCATTTCCTAATAAGTCTGTCATTTGACGATGTATTTTCAGGCCTTCTTCTATGTCGTCACAACCGGTCATCAAGTCGTCCATGTAGAAGCAGTTGAGAATCTTATGTGCAGCAACTGTATAATTGTGGCTTTCATCGTAGGCTACTTGATGAAGTGTTCTGACTGCTTGGTATGGTGCTGATGCCGTCCCAAAGGTAACAGTCACTAGTTCGTAGTCCTCGATTTCGATTTCAGAACTGTCTCGCCATAAAAAGCGCTGAAACATTGTATCTTCATCCTAAATCCTGACCTGGCGGTACATTTTTTACAATGTCTGCTACTAGTGCAATAGGGTGAAATCTCCATCTTAAAATTAAGTGTCTCAAATCAGACTGCAATGTAGGTACCACCATCAACGTGTCATTTAGTGAGACTCCATTGTTATTCTTCTCGGAGGCGTTGAACACGACACGTACCTTCGAGGTAGTTTTGTCCTCCCGGATTACAGCATGGTGAGGTAAGTATACCGCTGCATCCCTATTCTTGTCCCTTTTATCTATCTTCCTCAGGTGTCCTAGTTGTAAATACTTTTCTGTTACCTGCTTGTATCTTTCCTTTAAATCTACATCAATTCCTAACATTTTTTCTAAAGATTTAAATCTCTTTTCAGCGATAGCAAGAGAGCCACAACCTTTACAAGAAGGATTTTGTTCGCGGAAAGGTAATCTTACTACGTATCTTCCACTAATGTCTCTTACGGTAGTTTTACTATACAACTCTTTGCACTTCTCAGGTGTCAATATTTTCTTTGAACTATTTTGCTCTTCAATTTTTCAAAATTGTCTTAATAATTCGTCATCACTAAGTTGTGCATGCAAGACATTAATTTTTGTTGAACTTTCCCTACTGACAGCGCCAGACAGGACCCACCCTAAGGTAGTGCTTTGAGCAATCAGCGTACCGGACGGGCTCTTAACAATATGCCTTATTAATGTTTTAATAATGCAACTGTTAGCATCAGCGCCCAACAACACGTATATCTTATTGGGCGTGTTGAACTCTGGATCTGCAAGCTGTAGCATATTAAGGCTTAACCAATCTAAAGTAGTGTGTACTTTGTGTTCAGGTAAGAATGACGTGATTTTTGTAAGTACGTAAGTGCTCATTTACCACGTTCTCGGCGGTGAAGGAAAACATCGTGAGGAAACCTGCATGTCTGAGGAATAAGAAAAAAATATTTTGAAGACATGTGAAGTTTGTCAACACGCATTTGGGCAGCGCGGCGGATACTTCCTTGCTCTAAACCCTCTCATAAATGAGGGGAGGCCTGAGCCCAGCAGTGAGAAGTATATAGGCTGTAACTTTACTTTACTTTACTTTTACGTAAGCGTTAACCATAAGACTGAATACAGGATCTACTCGCGATTTTATATTTAAATGTACCATGTACGTCGCTTTGGTTGAACTACTGTCGCCAAGGCCTGAGATAGTCCCTTGGACCGGGATTTTTTTCAGGTTGAACTACGGCCTCTGTAACTAAACATGCCTGCAAACCCTGATCGAGTAAGGCTCGGACCATCTTTATCTAATAAAAGCCGAGTAACGCTCTTGTGACTTTCAAGTCACAAGAGCGTGTCTCGGCTTTTATTAGCGCTGTGGCTAATAAAACCTGTCTGGGCTTGGGAGTATTACCTACAGACAGACATGAAACAATTGGGCCAGCATTAGGTGAACTAACACTGTCGACAGTCTATGTCATCGAAGTTGGTCATCATTCGCTACTACATATTAGCCAGGAGTCCTGGCTAATATGTAGTAGCGAATGATGACGCCTTTGACAAACTTTACATTTAGTGGGCTTTCTACATCCTGAAACCATGTGATTGCCGCCTAAACAGTTGAAACATATTTTATGTTTTACCACAAAATCACGACGTGCTTCAACCGTCTGTTTTGAGAACTTCTTACAGAAACACAATTTGTGTCCATCTAAGCAAAACTCACATCGCATTGATGAACTCGTAGCCAACATTGCCTTTGGAGAGTGAGCAAATGAGGCTCTATTAATGTTGGTGCCCTGGTGAACTGGTACCCTTTTAGGATCTAAACATTCTAACGCATGAAACCGATTTTATATAAAAGACTTAAATTGGTTGAAAGTTGGTAAGTCATTGCTGGAATCATTGTTGCCAACACTAAGCTCCCATTGCTTACGCGTTTCGTTATCTAATTTAAATGAAACTATGTGAATTATAATAACATCCCATGTGCTCACGTTAATACCCAAATTGTTCAACGCATTACGACATTCACAAGTGATATCAAGTAACTCCTTCAGAGCTGTAGATGATTCCACCTGCATACGTTTTTGATTAAACAACCGTTTAAGAATACAATTTTTTAAATATTTCTTATTGTTATAACGCTTCTGTAATTAATTCCGGCACTGAATATAATTGGTATCAGTTACAGGTGTGTGGCGAATCAATTGTTCTGCTTCACCGGAAAGGTGGCTCTTTAGGTAATGAAGCCTTTGCACATTATCTAAAGATTCATTATTATGTACTAATGAGGTAAAAAGATGGAATGTTGTCCATTCATCATATTTTCCTGAGAATGTTGGAATGGATATTTTGGGCAACTTTACGAAAGAACTACTTGATTTATTAATAGTGCTAGAATTATTGGATTGATTTAATGAATCTTTAGCTGACCGAATTGTGTTAAGAGTAGTTTTCATTTAGTTTTTGTAAACAATATAAGTGTCCTCTGTAGCATCATAAATATCAACAACATTTTGTGATATATCTTCTGCTTTGAAACGTTCGTATAACTTAGTATTATTTTCTTTAAACAATGTCCAATCCTTTTCTTATAATTCTTGTCTTGTTTCTATATATTCTGTCGTTAACCAATCTTTACCACATTTTTTAAAATTAGTTAATCCTTTTGTTGTAACATTTTGTTGATCTTTTAAAACATTAATTAATCCTTCCATTTTATAATTTGTTTGATTTTGTAAATAAACAAAATGTGTCTAAATTGATTTTAATTTGACTAAACCTTGTAAATAACAATGTAAAGTTGATAAAACTATGAATGAAACTTGTTTTTATTTAAAACAAAGTCTTGCAAATCTATGTTTGCAAAATAAAAATCCTAGAAATAATACAAGTATCAAAACAAGTGTTTGGAAACACACAAAATCTGGTAGAAATCGGGCATAGATTCCCAGTTTTCTATAAATTTTTCTAAGTCTTAATACTAACCTGCACACAAATTGAAAAAAAAAATACTAAAATAAACTAAGTCTAAAATTGTCCTTAAAATTTTAAAAAGTCCAAGATAGTTCTTCACTTTTTCTAAATTTAAATTGACGTTGGAATAGAGTTCAAATTCACTCGATTTGTGGACGATGCAAATAAACAAATTTTACTCACGAAACTGCACTTCACCCAAACACCATGGAACCTGCAAGTGGTGCCCCCTGTGGCTGCCAGCAGTACTGCGCGTGACGTCCTCTGTGACGTCGTCTGGGGCGTTTATCTGAGAGCGGTGCCCTGTTGTGACTACTCCTTGAACTAATCCGCCAAAGCTGGCTCAGCTCACCGCCTATGCTGGGTGAAGCTGTCGCCGCTGGTGCGGAGGACTCGTGTATCTCTCTGTAGCGATCTACTACAAGTACACTGAGAAGCTGGCCAGCGGTGGCCACTTTGAACTCAAAAGGCCTGTCCTAACGATCCTGCTCGTATGGGCCAATTTTAAATACCGGGTGGTTTTTAGTGGAGATTGAGTTGACCTGAACTGTAGCAAGCGGGAATTTTAATAAAAGATCACAACTGCGCACTGATCTCGGAGTTAATCCGGTTCGATCTCGTTTATTGAAAATAAAAACACATTGACCTATCCAAATAGCGGAAACCAAACGCTAACGACTTCTAATTCGGAGCCAACGCCATCTATCGAAGACGTTGGAAGCTTTACAAAATGTTAAGTCACAAACAATGTATTTAAGTACATAAAAATGTAAAAAAATTGTTAAATATAAAAAGCCTGACAAAATCCGGACAGGCCGGATACCGTCTAATTTGGCCAAACACGCAATCGAAAAGCCTGAGTGTGTCCGGCGTGTCCGGACGCCTGGCAACGCTACACCAAGCCAATGCCTATAGAACTTCAGTGCAATGGTGATTCGCGCTTGACTACTTTTTCGTGCAGTAGAATTAATGCAGTGGCTTAGAATCAGTTTGCGAAATTTCTTATAGTATAGTAGGTCTATGCAAGTACTTACATATACATACCTAATGTATATGTAGGTACTTGCATAGACCTACTACCAACAGAATTACATACGTAAACGTATGTAATTATGTTGTAACGCTGTCATGTTAGATAGAGTGTGTCCGGCGTGTCCGGACGCCTGGCAACGCTACACCAAGCCAATGCCTATAGAACTTCAGTGCAATGGTGATTCGCGCTTGACTACTTTTTCGTGCAGTAGAATTAATGCAGTGGCTTAGAATCAGTTTGCGAAATTTCTTATAGTATAGTAGGTCTATGCAAGTACTTACATATACATACCTAATGTATATGTAGGTACTTGCATAGACCTACTACCAACAGAATTACATACGTAAACGTATGTAATTATGTTGTAACGCTGTCATGTTAGATACATACACGGCGAAAACTATAAATTTCAAGCTTACTACTAAACCAACAGTGGGCAGATCCTTCCACTATAAGAGGAAATTTCCAGTATAAGCTAACCTCCCGTAGTACGTAATGCGTTTACAATTTGAGATCAGCTTATACTGGAGGTGGTAGTTTGATAACTACGTAGCCACGTGTACTACTAACATATCTGTTACATGTTTAGGTAGGTAGAAAATACTCACGTACTCACAATTTAGCTGAAGCTAAACTATCAAGGTACGTCAGTACTCAATATGTACCATAATTTTTATGTACTTATGTAGTAGGTAGCACTATATTCGGATAAGTTATTTTTTTTAAAACGACACCACTAGGGTTTTCTCCTGTATCATGGAGGCAGTTTACAAATATAAATTGCACAAGGACAAAAATCCAGATCCGGAACAGTTGTTTCTAGGTCATACAGATAATTGATCCGTGCGGGATTCTAACCCACGGACTCCAGCGCAGCAACTCATTGCTAAGCCAGTGCACCACGGGGTACCGATAACGTAAGGACGTATAAGCAAGTTACAGTTTTATTTATTTATAGTTAGATATTATAGGTAGGTACTTATCGAACATTTATATTTTTTTATTACTTAGTGCTTGGTTTCTGCACTACGGGTCGGGGGTTCGATTCCCATACGGTACAAATATTTTTATGGCCTATAGATAGTTGTGAAAATTTTTGTTTGTAATCGCACCGTCTCCGGATTCAGGAGAAATCCTTTAGTGGGCAACGTTATAAAAAAACAATTACTACTAATTTTGTTGAATATTGACAAAACAAAAAAAAACCTATTTAGGTAACTTTTATCTTTTTTTTTTCACAAAGTTGCCCCACTCCTGTAGACGGTGCGATTACAACCACAAATTTTCACATGCAGAAACACCTGTGACTTGTAGCGCAACAACCAATCGCTTAGCCACTGCACCAAACATGTCATATGCTAAATTTCTACATAATATTTGTATTGAGTAATACTGTAAGTAGATAGGTCGGTAGATACTTCATTAAGTTTACCATTTTTTTATAGAAGAGGGGGCAAACGAGCATTTGGCTCACCTGATGTTAAGTGACTACCGTCGCCCATGATCACCCGCAACACCAGGGGAATTGCAGGTGCGTTGCCGGCCCTTTAGAAAGGAGTAAGCTCTTTTCTTGAAGGTCCCCACGTCGTATCGGTCCGAAAAAATCACCGGTGGTAAATTATTCCACAGAGAGGTTGTACGCGGAAGAAAACTCCTTTTGAAACGTACAGTGGTGGACCTCCAAGCATCCAGATGGTGTGGATGGTATCGGGACGTTTGCCGCGTAGTGGGTTCACGAAATTTGACGGCTGGAATTAATCCGAACAATTCCTCAGAGCACTCTCCATGGTATACGCGAAAGAAAATACAAAGGGATGCAATATCTCTTCGCAGTGCCAGTGAATCGAGCCGATCGGAAAGCACTCGGTCGTCGACGATTCGAGCCGCTCTACGCTGGATGCGGTCAAGTGGAAGGAGCTGGTACTGGGGAGCCCCAGCTCAGAGATGGGAACAGTATTCCATGTGCGGCCGAACCTGCGCCTTGTAAAGTTGCAGGCGGTGTGCCGGCATGAAATACTGTCCCGCTCTGCTGAGCACGCCAAGCTTTTTAGAGGCCAATTTGGCCTTCCCTTCCAAGTGACCACGAAACTGCACGTCACTCGATATGTCGACGCCAAGGATTTTGATACTGGCTGAGGCAACAAGGGGAGTGCCTTGAAACTGAGGGGATACGACAAAGGGGTGCTTTTTAGCAGTTAACGCGCAAACTTGTGTCTTCTGGGGGTTGAACTGGTCTAGATTTAGTCGCCCCCAATTCGAGACTCTGTCCAGCAGAGACTCGACTTCAGACAGAAGTTTTTCCCGGCACTCAGAGACATTTTCCCGCGAAATATTGGCTCGGCCGGTGTAAAGAGCATCACCAGTGCTGTCATCTGCATAGCAATGAATGTTACAGGTTTCCAACATGTCATTGATATGCAGAAGAAACAGCGTTGGCGATAGCACGCAGCCCTGTGGAACACCAGCATTAATAGGCTTGCAATCGGAGCTTGCACCGTCTACAACGACCTTGATGCTCCGATCTGCAAGAAAGCTGGTGATCCAATCGCACAATTTCTCGGGAAGCTCATAGGAAGCTTCGAAAGAAGCGCTTTGTGCCAAACCCGATCGAAGGCCATCGCAATGTCCAAACTAACGGCCAATGCCTCCCCCTTGGACTCTACTGCCTCCGCCCATCTGTGAGTTAGGTAGACCAGAAGATCACCAGCTGACCGACCACGGCGAAAACCGTATTGGCGGTCACTAATCAGCTGGTGATCCTCAAGGTACCTCATGAGCTGGCAGTTTACAATGGACTCCATTGTTTTGGAGAACAAGGAGGTGATGGCGATAGGCCGGTAGTTGGACGCGTCTGAGCGGTCGCCTTTTTTAGGGATCGGGTGGACGAAAGCCGTCTTCCCTGATTTTGGGACTACGCCTAGGGAGTAGGAGTACCGGAAAAGACGCGTTAAAACCGGTGCCAACTCTGGAGCACACGTCCTCAGCACAATTGGGGGGATTCCGTCAGGCCCACTCGACTTGTGGATGTCCAGGGAGAGGAGTGCTTTGCGAACCGAGCGCTGAGTGAACTGCACTTCCGGCATGGAGCACTCACACCGCGGGATGGTCGGTGGCGTACTCCCCCCGTCGTCGAGAGTCGAGTTAGACGCAAAGAAAGAGCCTAGAAGATCGGCTTTCTCCTTTGCGGTGTGGGCCAGTGAGTCGTCCTCCCTATGCAGAGATGGAAGAGATGGCTGACAGAAATTCCCCTGGACAGCCTTGGCGAGAGACCTGAATGCACGGGTTCCAGAAGGAAGACGAACTAGTCTCTCGCCAATACTGCCTATTTGCTCTGACTTTGCCTTGACAATGACTCTTTTGCGCAAATACAATGGAAAACGTTCTCATATTAAGAAGGATTAAAAATATGTTCAAACACAACCTTTGAACTTAAATAAAACACTATCCTTATAAATTTACTCGGTAATATTTCATATAAATTAAATCGATATTTTTTTATATTAGTACGGGTTAGCGGATTGATGGTGAAGCTATAGGTTTATTAAGGGTGTCAATTGAACACACTTTCCACCTGATGATAAGTGGATGATGTAGCCCATAAACATTTATCCTCAAATAACAATCAAAAATGGAATGGATGAAATTGGAAATGGAATGCCTCATTTTCAGAAAAAAGGCTCTTAGCAGTATTAAGGTGCAATTTCACGCAGGTATTCTTTGAAAGTGTGGTCCTTCCTCGACCGAGCCAAACTTTTCGTGCTACAGTCATTATAGAGTCGTGGGATGGCTCTTCTCCTAATGGCTAAAATGGAATTCCATGTTACCGGTGTACAAGATATCCGGATTTCATTACTTACCATACCGATAATCTGTTAGAGCGTGACGCTTCCGTGGCCTATCGTGGGGCTTCTTAGCATCGACTTTAGAATGTGTTTGTGTAAAAGTTATTTTCATCTTTTTTGTTTTTTTAATTCGGCTTTTAATTTTCATTAAAATTTTAATTTGATTTTTGCCAATTGTCAGATGTACTTCATTTTTAAGTACTTTTCCTATTTCTGTGGTTTTACAAAATATATTTATATTATGGGGCAGAACTCCTTTTGTGTCTAGGAGGCCATCCCACCCTCGCTCTTACCTATTCTCAATACCTCTTTCTCTGACGCTAAGTAGCAGTAGGTGCACTGCTGAGTGTATAATAGCCATTACAATTACAGGCTGTGTGGCATTACAACTTAGTCCTCAGAACCTACTTTTTTAATAAAACGCATCTGTTTTCGTCTATTTTGGAAGTTAATATATATCATTAAATGGACTAGAAGTTTGTTTGATATGTCAGCTTTAAAAAAATTATATGATGAAAAGGTAAATTGAATAGGTAGTATTCTGTATTATTGTTGTATAGCTTTTTGATTTTTTCATGTAGAATGTTCTTTATTATTTAAAAGAGCACAATAGGCTACAAAATTATTCGAGTAATTGAGTTTCGAGGTTCTTTGCCCCCTGGGACCATGTAACTTGAAAGTTTATATTATGTATTAAAAATAGTTTGGGTAGCGATCCGTACAACATATTCCAAACTCGAAATGAGGTTTACTATCTCTAGGGATATAATGAAATGAAAATCCTGCTTTAATTGGCAGTATATTGGCTTATGAAAAAATAAAACTATTGAGATTTGTTTTGGTGGTAGATTAAATAGCAAGCAATAAATGTTTATTTAAAAAAACAGTATTATTATTCATAATCATCATATCTGTAACCTGAGCTGGTAAAAAGATTTATTTTTGTACCCATGACTGGCTATGATAAGATGGCTTTTTTCTTAACTTTTAGTTACAATTGTAACTCTAACAGTTTACTGATATAAGGCGTTATAAGAATCATACTGATCCGCGGGTGTCGTAAGAGATGACAGAGGGAAATTGAGACAAGAGATACGCTGCTGCATCTTTCTCATAACAACACAAAATTATGAAAATCTGCGGTTATCAACCCATTTCCCAAGAGTGGCAACTATGCCACCCCACCCAACGAGGCAATTTAAATGTGATACGACAAAGAGAAATGAAACAATAGATGCATGTAAATATTAGTATTACTTGGACTCATTTATTTCACTACTTATTTTAATTAAACCACATAGATTTTAATCCGACCATGTTTAAAATATTTAAAGAAGTCTTCGTCATTGTTAATGTACTTTTAAAAGTACGGGACAGCCTCTAATTTTTACAACGAGTAAATTAACGTCCACCTTCAGATTATAAGGTCGTGACATCATGTTCGTACAACCAGGATGTTACCACCCTGGCCGTATGTGAACGTGCATGGTCGTGCATGAGCAGGAAAATTTGAACCATGTGTGGTTAAGGTATTTTTAACCGTCATAGTATTCTATATCCAGATGACGTCCGTTCTTTCACCAAAACGAACTCCTGCCTACATCATAATTATACCACCTTGGTATTCATGAACTTCTTGAAGGTTACACCTTCAACAACACCCAACCAACACCTTGTAACAGCCGACTTGTATGTCCAGGAACTCTGCAACCTCAATACGTGTTTGGAGAGTCCCTGGAGAGTTCGGTGGTTCCTCCTCGAGTCAGGATGAAATGCAAGTCAGGAATTAATCAGTGGAATGCACCAACGATCGTTGAAGTGGTTCCCAGTTCAAGTGTTCTCTAAATCCATCGTAACAGGTTTTGACGGAAAACTAGTATTATTTAAATAAATGAAAGTTATTAAAATACGCATTGTGTAGGTAAAATTAAAATTATTAATTAAATAATTATTTTAGAATTTCATTACACAAAAAACATAATATACAAGCTAAAAACTACTAAACTACTCAAATTTATAATGTAATTTACGATACTACTATTACTTATTCTGTGATACTACTGAATTCATTTATACAAACTAACATTTCTTTTATAAATTAGATAAAATATCCTCCAGAAAAATAATTTCTAAGTGCTTGTGTCTTTGCTGTGGCTGTGTAGTGGTGGTTGAGAATATCCACTACCCCATATCTTCCCGTAGGTGTCGTAAGAGGCGACAGAGGAAGACGGGCATGAGATGGGCAGCAGGATCTTCCTAACAACTACAATAATATAATAAAAAACTGCGGTTGCCAACCCGCTCGCCAAGCATGGCAACTATGGCAAATACCCCCCCCCCCCCAATGAGTAACAACGCAAACAAACTGCCCCAGTCCCCGGCGGCCCCGCTATTCCTGGCTACGGTGGCGACCATGGTAATGGCGGGACGGGGGGTGCTAAGAATCTCCGGTGGAGGTTTGATTGCCTGCCACCTACGACGACTCGACCTGGCAACATATAACGCACGCATCCTGAGGACTGACGAGCAGATACTGGAGCTGGAAGGAGAGGTAGACAAGTTGCGCTGGTATATTATTGGATAATCCGAGGTCTGAAGAAAGGGGGAGGACACGGTAATCTTTGAGACCGGCAACTTGCTCTATCACAAGGAGGGCGACCATCTGTCCCAAGGAGGTGTCGGATTTATCGTCCACAAGTCTCTCGTCAACAGCGTTGTAAAGATTGGGAGTGTGTCGACGAGTGTCGCGTACCTGAAACTCAGAATATCCAAACCGTATTCGCTGAAGGTCATAATGGTTTATGCACCAACCTCAGCAAATCCCGATGAGGAGGTGGAGGAAAGGTATGAAGATATTTCTAGAGCCATTTATTCCTTCAAAACCCACTATACGGTGTTGATGGGAGACTTCAACGCAAAACTAGGCACAAAAGAAAGCGATGAGCTAAAGTAAGGGAAATTTGGAGTTGGGCAACGGAACCGTAGCGGCCAGAAGTTGGCCGACTTTATGGAGAAAGAGGGACTCTTTATGATGAACTCTTTCTTTCAGAAGCGGCCCCACAGGAAGTAGACCTGGTCAAGCCCCAACGGTTTGACAAAAAATGAGATTGACTTCATTATGACGACTAGATGCCAACTGTTCCGTGATGTCTCAGTAATCGCGAGGGTGAAAACCGGCAGCGATCACCGAATGGTTAGAGGCACACTTAACTTAAACGTTAAGGTGGAGAGGTCTCGTCTAGTGAAGTCAACTCTCTGTCCCCCTCGTGCGCTAATCCAAGGGCCCGAAAACTTTCAGCTCGAATTACAAAACCGTTTTCAGTGCCTAGAAGGCAGCAATACAGTGGACGATATGAAAGACAAGCTTGTGGAAACTAGCCATGCGGTCGGAGCTAAGTTCTGCAAGACCCACCGCAAAAGAACACAAAAACTCTCCGATCACACTCTTAATCTCATGGATGATAGACTGGCGATGAAGCTGCAGTCGTGAGCAGATTTGACAGCAAACAGGCAACTGAACAGACAGATCTCCGAAGGCGACGTCCTTCACTACGCAACTTCAATACAGCTCGTATTGAAGAAGCGATCGAGCGGTACCAGGGCTCCAAAGTCTTTGCCAAAGATCTGTCTGCCAGTAAGAGCCAACTGTCAAAGCTGAAGACAGTGTGACAACATTGTTTCCGGGACATCGGAGATTCTGAGTGAGATTGAGAGGTTCTATGGGCAGCTGTACACATCATTGTTGGAGTCACATGCAAGTGTAAGTAACGATTCAAGAGCAAGTCTTATCTGACACTATTCCGACGATCGTGATGGACGTCAGTCTGAACGAGATAAGAATGGCTCTCCAGCACCTTAAAAACGGCAAGTCTCCGGATGAGGATGGAAAAACAGCGGAGCTTCTGAAAGCAAGTGGAAAACCGGTACTTGAAGTCCTTCTGAAGCTTTTTAATTCCGTCGTTCATGGAGGCACTACTCCCGAGGCGTGGAGCAGAAGTGCTGTGGTATTGCTCTTCAAGTATGGTGACAATGCTCTCTTGAAGAACTACAGATCGATATCCCTTCTGAGCCGTATTTACGTGCTGTTTTCGAGAGTCATTATGAATCGTCTCGCACGCAGACTCGACGACTTCCAGCCTCCTGAAAAAGCCGGTTTCCGAAAAACCTTTAGTAGCATAGACCGCATACATCCCCTTCGGCAAATTGTACGGAAATCCGAAAAGTACAATCTGCCACTTTTCCTGGCGTATGGACCATGAGAAAGCCTTTGATATCAAAGCGCTGAAGTGTTTGTACAGTAGGGCTACGATGGCTATCAGAGTACAGAACCAGAGTACGCAACCTATCTAACTGCAAAGAGGTGTAAGACAGGGTGACGTTATATCCCCGAAACTCTTCACCACTGCATTGGAAGACGTTTTCGAGCTACTGCACTGGAAAGAATACGGCATTAACATTAATGGCGAGTACATCACTCACCTTCAATTTGCCGACGATATAGTCCTTACGGCAGAATCGATAGAGGACTTAAGCATTATGCTCAATGACTTCAATGGTGTCTTCCAACGGATAGGTCTTAAGAATAACATGGACAAAACAAAGATCATGTTTAATATCCATGTCACACCTATGCCGGTGGTTGTTGGGAGCACTAAGCTCGAAGTTGTTGACAAGTACGTTTACCTGGGACAAATAGTCCGACTAGGTAATCCAACTTCGACCGAGAGGTCAATCGACAGATTCAACTGCGGCTGGACAGCGTTCGGGAAATTACGACACATCTTTTCGTCAGGTATACCTCAAAACCTGAAAACTAAGTTGTACAACCAGTGCGAGCTATGGAGAGGGCTATGTTCGGGGTTTCTCTTTGTGATAAACTTAGAAATGAGTAAATCCGCAGTAGAATCAGAATGACCGACATAGCCCAACGGATTAGTAAGCTAAAGTGGCAATAGGCCCGCCATATAGCTCGAAGAACCGACAACCGTGGTGCAGTCTCATTTCAGTAGTCAGTTATATGTCGTAGAATATCGACAGTCAGATTATAATTCTAAAATACAAGAACTTTTGTCGGATGTAAGTACTTATAAAATGGTTAAAAACGACCCAACAAATAGCACACTCAACACAACTAGTGACCTCATAAAGAAACACTCTGAAAAATTAAATCTGGACGTAAAATGGATAATACCTACGTGCGCCAAATCACCAAAGTTGTATGGGTTGCCAAAAATACACAAGCCCAATGCTCCATTAAGTCTCATAGTGAGCCAAATCGATTCACCAACTTACAGATTGGCTCAACACTTAGCGAAAATACTCTCACCGCTCAGGGGACACACAAGAGCACACATAAAGGATTCCTACCATTTTGTCAGCGAGATTAAAGACCTGCGTCTGGCAGACAATGAAACTATGGTCAGTTTTGATGTGCAGTCATTTTTTACATGCTTACCTGTTGAAGACTGCATCTCAATTGTAACTAGAAGGCTGGAAGAAAACAAGATGCCCGTAGAATATGCAGTATTACTCAGACACTGCCTTACATCTGGCTACTTATTGTGGAAGGAGGAGTTCTACAAGCAAGTAGATGGTGTGGCGATGGGCTCACCTGTATCTCCCATTGTCGCCGACATATTCATGGAAGACTTTGAGGAGAAAGCCCTGCTTACTTCTCCCATAAATCCAAAATTCTACAAGCGGTACGTAGACGACACTTTCACAATTCTACCTTTAGATAAAGTAACTGCATTTTTAGACCATCTTAACTTTATAAATTCTAAAATTCAGTTCACAATGGAGTTAGAGGCAAACAATTCCTTAGCTTTTCTAGATGTGTTAGTAATTCGGAATAGATAGATATTTAAACGGTGATTCTCACCATCATCCTTCACAGTTAGCTACCGTGGGTAAATCTTTGTTTCAGAGAGCACGAGGGATCTGTGACAGTAAACACCTGGCTGCCGAGCTCCAACACGTCAAGCAAGTTTTGCATGACAACAAGCTTCGGGTCCCGCGCCTACGTCACACAGAACGAGTGAAGCCGGCCACAGTCGAGCGTGTACCTGCTGTACTGCCATATGTTAGAGGAGTCACTGAAAAGATTGGCTACATCTTGAAGCGCGCTTCCATCAAAACATACTTCAAGCCGCCGAAGAAGATTGGTCAGTTTTTACCATCAGTCAAGTGTAACGTCCCTCTGCAAGATGCAGGAGTGTACACGCTTGATTGTGAATGTGGTCTCTCCTACGTAGGACAAACTAAAAGATCAATTAAAACCCGCGTCAAAGAACATATAGCTGATGTGAAGAATCGACGCTCCGGGAAGTCTGCAGTCTGTGAACATGTACAGGATCGCCCCCGTCACTACATCAGATTTGATAGACCACAAATCCTCGCTAAAGAACACCGATTCCTTCCAAGGATGATTCGCGAGTCTATTGAACTCAAAAAACATCCTAATTTCAATAGAGAAGATGGCTGGGTGCTACCATCTGCTTGAGATCCTATAATAAATAAAATTAAATCCCAACCCAAGCATACAACTGCAAGACTTCATGATACCATAAGTTCATACTGTGTAGATCGGAACAAAAGTTAAATTTTAATCTGTGGTAACCGCGGTTAACTATGACATCTGGACGTTAAACATCTCAGTCCTTCCCGTGACCATGATTGCTGTAGAGCTCTCGAAACGTCGGGTATTAAAAAGTTAAATATACGCGATAAATTCCGTAAAAACTGGTATTATTTCAATGTGTAGTGTTCGCGTAAATATAAGAAGTCCTTTTCTTATTTCTTAAAGAGTTTTAACAGCAATTTGGCGAACATTAACATGTCCTCCAAATTTTGTTTTCCTACGTCACGTAGGTCTCTTCATGATATTTTCCTTTTCTGTCGATTACGTAGTTAATCAGCACTTAAAATGGCTACTGACAGTATCATTGGTGACGGTGGGGCGGAAATTGCTTTTTATAGAATAAGTGTGACAAACGAGCAAACAGGCTATCTGATGCTATCATGCGCTTGACCAACGGCTTAACGTGCTTTCCGAGGCACGAAGATGAGACACCGCCAACTTACTGACTCCGGCAGCTTCTTAGAATTTCTTGACGGAAAAACTCTACAATTGATTTTTTGCCCGACCCGGGGCTCGAACTCAGGACGTCATGATCAGCAGAATTAAATAAATTATTATTATTAAATGGGCGGCTTGACTGACAAAGGAATAACTTTTAATTATTTAAGTAATACTAGTTATTTAAGTAATTATTTAAGTAATACGCGAACCGAGCGCTGAGTGAACTGCACTTCCGGCATGGAGCACTCACACCGCGGGATGGTCGGTGGCGTACTCCCCCCGTCGTCGAGAGTCGAGTTAGACGCAAAGAAAGAGCCTAGAAGATCGGCTTTCTCCTTTGCGGTGTGGGCCAGTGAGTCGTCCTCCCTATGCAGAGATGGAAGAGATGGCTGACAGAAATTCCCCTGGACAGCCTTGGCGAGAGACCTGAATGCACGGGTTCCAGAAGGAAGACGAACTAGTCTCTCGCCAATACTGCCTATTTGCTCTGACTTTGCCTTGACAATGACTCTTTTGCGCAAATACAATGGAAAACGTTCTCATATTAAGAAGGATTAAAAATATGTTCAAACACAACCTTTGAACTTAAATAAAACACTATCCTTATAAATTTACTCGGTAATATTTCATATAAATTAAATCGATATTTTTTTATATTAGTACGGGTTAGCGGATTGATGGTGAAGCTATAGGTTTATTAAGGGTGTCAATTGAACACACTTTCCACCTGATGATAAGTGGATGATGTAGCCCATAAACATTTATCCTCAAATAACAATCAAAAATGGAATGGATGAAATTGGAAATGGAATGCCTCATTTTCAGAAAAAAGGCTCTTAGCAGTATTAAGGTGCAATTTCACGCAGGTATTCTTTGAAAGTGTGGTCCTTCCTCGACCGAGCCAAACTTTTCGTGCTACAGTCATTATAGAGTCGTGGGATGGCTCTTCTCCTAATGGCTAAAATGGAATTCCATGTTACCGGTGTACAAGATATCCGGATTTCATTACTTACCATACCGATAATCTGTTAGAGCGTGACGCTTCCGTGGCCTATCGTGGGGCTTCTTAGCATCGACTTTAGAATGTGTTTGTGTAAAAGTTATTTTCATCTTTTTTGTTTTTTTAATTCGGCTTTTAATTTTCATTAAAATTTTAATTTGATTTTTGCCAATTGTCAGATGTACTTCATTTTTAAGTACTTTTCCTATTTCTGTGGTTTTACAAAATATATTTATATTATGGGGCAGAACTCCTTTTGTGTCTAGGAGGCCATCCCACCCTCGCTCTTACCTATTCTCAATACCTCTTTCTCTGACGCTAAGTAGCAGTAGGTGCACTGCTGAGTGTATAATAGCCATTACAATTACAGGCTGTGTGGCATTACAACTTAGTCCTCAGAACCTACTTTTTTAATAAAACGCATCTGTTTTCGTCTATTTTGGAAGTTAATATATATCATTAAATGGACTAGAAGTTTGTTTGATATGTCAGCTTTAAAAAAATTATATGATGAAAAGGTAAATTGAATAGGTAGTATTCTGTATTATTGTTGTATAGCTTTTTGATTTTTTCATGTAGAATGTTCTTTATTATTTAAAAGAGCACAATAGGCTACAAAATTATTCGAGTAATTGAGTTTCGAGGTTCTTTGCCCCCTGGGACCATGTAACTTGAAAGTTTATATTATGTATTAAAAATAGTTTGGGTAGCGATCCGTACAACATATTCCAAACTCGAAATGAGGTTTACTATCTCTAGGGATATAATGAAATGAAAATCCTGCTTTAATTGGCAGTATATTGGCTTATGAAAAAATAAAACTATTGAGATTTGTTTTGGTGGTAGATTAAATAGCAAGCAATAAATGTTTATTTAAAAAAACAGTATTATTATTCATAATCATCATATCTGTAACCTGAGCTGGTAAAAAGATTTATTTTTGTACCCATGACTGGCTATGATAAGATGGCTTTTTTCTTAACTTTTAGTTACAATTGTAACTCTAACAGTTTACTGATATAAGGCGTTATAAGAATCATACTGATCCGCGGGTGTCGTAAGAGATGACAGAGGGAAATTGAGACAAGAGATACGCTGCTGCATCTTTCTCATAACAACACAAAATTATGAAAATCTGCGGTTATCAACCCATTTCCCAAGAGTGGCAACTATGCCACCCCACCCAACGAGGCAATTTAAATGTGATACGACAAAGAGAAATGAAACAATAGATGCATGTAAATATTAGTATTACTTGGACTCATTTATTTCACTACTTATTTTAATTAAACCACATAGATTTTAATCCGACCATGTTTAAAATATTTAAAGAAGTCTTCGTCATTGTTAATGTACTTTTAAAAGTACGGGACAGCCTCTAATTTTTACAACGAGTAAATTAACGTCCACCTTCAGATTATAAGGTCGTGACATCATGTTCGTACAACCAGGATGTTACCACCCTGGCCGTATGTGAACGTGCATGGTCGTGCATGAGCAGGAAAATTTGAACCATGTGTGGTTAAGGTATTTTTAACCGTCATAGTATTCTATATCCAGATGACGTCCGTTCTTTCACCAAAACGAACTCCTGCCTACATCATAATTATACCACCTTGGTATTCATGAACTTCTTGAAGGTTACACCTTCAACAACACCCAACCAACACCTTGTAACAGCCGACTTGTATGTCCAGGAACTCTGCAACCTCAATACGTGTTTGGAGAGTCCCTGGAGAGTTCGGTGGTTCCTCCTCGAGTCAGGATGAAATGCAAGTCAGGAATTAATCAGTGGAATGCACCAACGATCGTTGAAGTGGTTCCCAGTTCAAGTGTTCTCTAAATCCATCGTAACAGGTTTTGACGGAAAACTAGTATTATTTAAATAAATGAAAGTTATTAAAATACGCATTGTGTAGGTAAAATTAAAATTATTAATTAAATAATTATTTTAGAATTTCATTACACAAAAAACATAATATACAAGCTAAAAACTACTAAACTACTCAAATTTATAATGTAATTTACGATACTACTATTACTTATTCTGTGATACTACTGAATTCATTTATACAAACTAACATTTCTTTTATAAATTAGATAAAATATCCTCCAGAAAAATAATTTCTAAGTGCTTGTGTCTTTGCTGTGGCTGTGTAGTGGTGGTTGAGAATATCCACTACCCCATATCTTCCCGTAGGTGTCGTAAGAGGCGACAGAGGAAGACGGGCATGAGATGGGCAGCAGGATCTTCCTAACAACTACAATAATATAATAAAAAACTGCGGTTGCCAACCCGCTCGCCAAGCATGGCAACTATGGCAAATACCCCCCCCCCCCCCCCAATGAGTAACAACGCAAACAAACGGCCCCAGTCCCCGGCGGCCCCGCTATTCCTGGCTACGGTGGCGACCATGGTAATGGCGGGACGGGGGGTGCTAAGAATCTCCGGTGGAGGTTTGATTGCCTGCCACCTACGACGACTCGACCTGGCAACATATAACGCACGCATCCTGAGGACTGACGAGCAGATACTGGAGCTGGAAGGAGAGGTAGACAAGTTGCGCTGGTATATTATTGGATAATCCGAGGTCTGAAGAAAGGGGGAGGACACGGTAATCTTTGAGACCGGCAACTTGCTCTATCACAAGGAGGGCGACCATCTGTCCCAAGGAGGTGTCGGATTTATCGTCCACAAGTCTCTCGTCAACAGCGTTGTAAAGATTGGGAGTGTGTCGACGAGTGTCGCGTACCTGAAACTCAGAATATCCAAACCGTATTCGCTGAAGGTCATAATGGTTTATGCACCAACCTCAGCAAATCCCGATGAGGAGGTGGAGGAAAGGTATGAAGATATTTCTAGAGCCATTTATTCCTTCAAAACCCACTATACGGTGTTGATGGGAGACTTCAACGCAAAACTAGGCACAAAAGAAAGCGATGAGCTAAAGTAAGGGAAATTTGGAGTTGGGCAACGGAACCGTAGCGGCCAGAAGTTGGCCGACTTTATGGAGAAAGAGGGACTCTTTATGATGAACTCTTTCTTTCAGAAGCGGCCCCACAGGAAGTAGACCTGGTCAAGCCCCAACGGTTTGACAAAAAATGAGATTGACTTCATTATGACGACTAGATGCCAACTGTTCCGTGATGTCTCAGTAATCGCGAGGGTGAAAACCGGCAGCGATCACCGAATGGTTAGAGGCACACTTAACTTAAACGTTAAGGTGGAGAGGTCTCGTCTAGTGAAGTCAACTCTCTGTCCCCCTCGTGCGCTAATCCAAGGGCCCGAAAACTTTCAGCTCGAATTACAAAACCGTTTTCAGTGCCTAGAAGGCAGCAATACAGTGGACGATATGAAAGACAAGCTTGTGGAAACTAGCCATGCGGTCGGAGCTAAGTTCTGCAAGACCCACCGCAAAAGAACACAAAAACTCTCCGATCACACTCTTAATCTCATGGATGATAGACTGGCGATGAAGCTGCAGTCGTGAGCAGATTTGACAGCAAACAGGCAACTGAACAGACAGATCTCCGAAGGCGACGTCCTTCACTACGCAACTTCAATACAGCTCGTATTGAAGAAGCGATCGAGCGGTACCAGGGCTCCAAAGTCTTTGCCAAAGATCTGTCTGCCAGTAAGAGCCAACTGTCAAAGCTGAAGACAGTGTGACAACATTGTTTCCGGGACATCGGAGATTCTGAGTGAGATTGAGAGGTTCTATGGGCAGCTGTACACATCATTGTTGGAGTCACATGCAAGTGTAAGTAACGATTCAAGAGCAAGTCTTATCTGACACTATTCCGACGATCGTGATGGACGTCAGTCTGAACGAGATAAGAATGGCTCTCCAGCACCTTAAAAACGGCAAGTCTCCGGATGAGGATGGAAAAACAGCGGAGCTTCTGAAAGCAAGTGGAAAACCGGTACTTGAAGTCCTTCTGAAGCTTTTTAATTCCGTCGTTCATGGAGGCACTACTCCCGAGGCGTGGAGCAGAAGTGCTGTGGTATTGCTCTTCAAGTATGGTGACAATGCTCTCTTGAAGAACTACAGATCGATATCCCTTCTGAGCCGTATTTACGTGCTGTTTTCGAGAGTCATTATGAATCGTCTCGCACGCAGACTCGACGACTTCCAGCCTCCTGAAAAAGCCGGTTTCCGAAAAACCTTTAGTAGCATAGACCGCATACATCCCCTTCGGCAAATTGTACGGAAATCCGAAAAGTACAATCTGCCACTTTTCCTGGCGTATGGACCATGAGAAAGCCTTTGATATCAAAGCGCTGAAGTGTTTGTACAGTAGGGCTACGATGGCTATCAGAGTACAGAACCAGAGTACGCAACCTATCTAACTGCAAAGAGGTGTAAGACAGGGTGACGTTATATCCCCGAAACTCTTCACCACTGCATTGGAAGACGTTTTCGAGCTACTGCACTGGAAAGAATACGGCATTAACATTAATGGCGAGTACATCACTCACCTTCAATTTGCCGACGATATAGTCCTTATGGCAGAATCGATAGAGGACTTAAGCATTATGCTCAATGACTTCAATGGTGTCTTCCAACGGATAGGTCTTAAGAATAACATGGACAAAACAAAGATCATGTTTAATATCCATGTCACACCTATGCCGGTGGTTGTTGGGAGCACTAAGCTCGAAGTTGTTGACAAGTACGTTTACCTGGGACAAATAGTCCGACTAGGTAATCCAACTTCGACCGAGAGGTCAATCGACAGATTCAACTGCGGCTGGACAGCGTTCGGGAAATTACGACACATCTTTTCGTCAGGTATACCTCAAAACCTGAAAACTAAGTTGTACAACCAGTGCGAGCTATGGAGAGGGCTATGTTCGGGGTTTCTCTTTGTGATAAACTTAGAAATGAGTAAATCCGCAGTAGAATCAGAATGACCGACATAGCCCAACGGATTAGTAAGCTAAAGTGGCAATAGGCCCGCCATATAGCTCGAAGAACCGACAACCGTGGTGCAGTCTCATTTCAGTAGTCAGTTATATGTCGTAGAATATCGACAGTCAGATTATAATTCTAAAATACAAGAACTTTTGTCGGATGTAAGTACTTATAAAATGGTTAAAAACGACCCAACAAATAGCACACTCAACACAACTAGTGACCTCATAAAGAAACACTCTGAAAAATTAAATCTGGACGTAAAATGGATAATACCTACGTGCGCCAAATCACCAAAGTTGTATGGGTTGCCAAAAATACACAAGCCCAATGCTCCATTAAGTCTCATAGTGAGCCAAATCGATTCACCAACTTACAGATTGGCTCAACACTTAGCGAAAATACTCTCACCGCTCAGGGGACACACAAGAGCACACATAAAGGATTCCTACCATTTTGTCAGCGAGATTAAAGACCTGCGTCTGGCAGACAATGAAACTATGGTCAGTTTTGATGTGCAGTCATTTTTTACATGCTTACCTGTTGAAGACTGCATCTCAATTGTAACTAGAAGGCTGGAAGAAAACAAGATGCCCGTAGAATATGCAGTATTACTCAGACACTGCCTTACATCTGGCTACTTATTGTGGAAGGAGGAGTTCTACAAGCAAGTAGATGGTGTGGCGATGGGCTCACCTGTATCTCCCATTGTCGCCGACATATTCATGGAAGACTTTGAGGAGAAAGCCCTGCTTACTTCTCCCATAAATCCAAAATTCTACAAGCGGTACGTAGACGACACTTTCACAATTCTACCTTTAGATAAAGTAACTGCATTTTTAGACCATCTTAACTTTATAAATTCTAAAATTCAGTTCACAATGGAGTTAGAGGCAAACAATTCCTTAGCTTTTCTAGATGTGTTAGTAATTCGGAATAGATAGATATTTAAACGGTGATTCTCACCATCATCCTTCACAGTTAGCTACCGTGGGTAAATCTTTGTTTCAGAGAGCACGAGGGATCTGTGACAGTAAACACCTGGCTGCCGAGCTCCAACACGTCAAGCAAGTTTTGCATGACAACAAGCTTCGGGTCCCGCGCCTACGTCACACAGAACGAGTGAAGCCGGCCACAGTCGAGCGTGTACCTGCTGTACTGCCATATGTTAGAGGAGTCACTGAAAAGATTGGCTACATCTTGAAGCGCGCTTCCATCAAAACATACTTCAAGCCGCCGAAGAAGATTGGTCAGTTTTTACCATCAGTCAAGTGTAACGTCCCTCTGCAAGATGCAGGAGTGTACACGCTTGATTGTGAATGTGGTCTCTCCTACGTAGGACAAACTAAAAGATCAATTAAAACCCGCGTCAAAGAACATATAGCTGATGTGAAGAATCGACGCTCCGGGAAGTCTGCAGTCTGTGAACATGTACAGGATCGCCCCCGTCACTACATCAGATTTGATAGACCACAAATCCTCGCTAAAGAACACCGATTCCTTCCAAGGATGATTCGCGAGTCTATTGAACTCAAAAAACATCCTAATTTCAATAGAGAAGATGGCTGGGTGCTACCATCTGCTTGAGATCCTATAATAAATAAAATTAAATCCCAACCCAAGCATACAACTGCAAGACTTCATGATACCATAAGTTCATACTGTGTAGATCGGAACAAAAGTTAAATTTTAATCTGTGGTAACCGCGGTTAACTATGACATCTGGACGTTAAACATCTCAGTCCTTCCCGTGACCATGATTGCTGTAGAGCTCTCGAAACGTCGGGTATTAAAAAGTTAAATATACGCGATAAATTCCGTAAAAACTGGTATTATTTCAATGTGTAGTGTTCGCGTAAATATAAGAAGTCCTTTTCTTATTTCTTAAAGAGTTTTAACAGCAATTTGGCGAACATTAACATGTCCTCCAAATTTTGTTTTCCTACGTCACGTAGGTCTCTTCATGATATTTTCCTTTTCTGTCGATTACGTAGTTAATCAGCACTTAAAATGGCTACTGACAGTATCATTGGTGACGGTGGGGCGGAAATTGCTTTTTATAGAATAAGTATGACAAACGAGCAAACAGGCTATCTGATGCTATCATGCGCTTGACCAACGGCTTAACGTGCTTTCCGAGGCACGAAGATGAGACACCGCCAACTTACTGACTCCGGCAGCTTCTTAGAATTTCTTGACGGAAAAACTCTACAATTGATTTTTTGCCCGACCCGGGGCTCGAACTCAGGACGTCATGATCAGCAGAATTAAATAAATTATTATTATTAAATGGGCGGCTTGACTGACAAAGGAATAACTTTTAATTATTTAAGTAATACTAGTTTTTACGGATTCTACCGCGAATATTAACTTATTTTATATTCCTGATGTTTCGAATAACTCAGTCTCCAAAAGTAGTCCTCACATTGCTCAGAACATCAGAAATATAAAATAAATTAATATAGTCAAGTGTTCGCGTAAATATGAGAAATCATTAAATAATTTATTAATTCTATTTCTTGGTTGTCTGGAATAGATTGCTGGTGGATGTAGCAATAAGACCGCCTTTTGTTTTTTCTTTTACAATTGTTTATTTTTGTTATATTATTATTCCCTTTGTGTACAATAGAGAGTATTGTATTTTATTGTAATAAAATATATATTACGGACTTTATTGCTTTGAAAAAGTTACTCGTAAATATTATTAGTACCTTGCTTGCTTGCTAGGGATTTTAATATAAATCAATTCGTAGTACTCTTAGCTACTTTATCTTGTATAATATAAGTAGAGCGGGACAGGGCAAATTATTGAGGTGTGTAAAGTGTCAAGTCTCGTAATAGTATAAATAGTTTGCAGTGAAATTCACGAGCATAATACAAGTATAAACTTTATACGATATTACTGTATTCTCACTTGCTAACATTAACTAAGGAAGTGTTTTAATACTATCTATGGATTTTGACAAAATTAAACTGTTAAAACTGTAAAACTCAAATTAAAATAACTAAATAAAATAAAATTTACACATAATGAAGTTGGTGATAGGTCGTAATATATATGTATAGATGTATAGAAAATATCATCATCATAATCATTACAGCCCTTCACAGGTCCACTACATGATAAAGGACCCCCCCCCCCAAAGGAAGCGCAGTCCAGAGCCATTTGTATCTATCGACTTCCTGCATATTTTAGTGGTGGCTGCCATACACTCCGCCTACGTGCACGAGGCTGCCACTCGGGAACCTTTCTTTCCCAACGATTGTCGGTTCCTCGAACTATACGGCCGTCCCATTGCCACTTCAGCTTACTAAACCGTTGGACTATGCCGGTTAATCTAGTTCTACTACGGATATCCTCATTTCTAAGTTTATTTAGATGTCAGTCAATTTTAAGATGTTTTAATAGGTAAGCTTTAGCTATTTATTTATTTCGTACTTATCGACAGTCTGTACACTAATAATTACTCTACTGAAGGCCATTAAAGATCGAAGCTACCTTGTTGTTATGACCAGACGGGTTGTTAACATTTTCAAAGCCAGAATTTGACATCCTTTAGTTAAAAAAAAATTCTCGTTGAAATAAAGGTCTGTCCTTCCCTTGTCCCTGTCGCGAATATTAGACAACGCTTGAAACTAGGTGCTTTCCGTCTAATACACAGGACATGACTTAAATCGTACTCTGCAGCTTAGAGTAGATTCTATAAAAATGCTTGCTGTCTCGATACTCTGGTAAAAGACACGAAAATGTACGCTCTTTATAGATGAAATATTTTGACGATTGAGGTCGAGGTAAGTTTTATTGTTAATATGCTGTTTCTTTTAAATTATAGTATGTATTTTAATGTGAAACAGAACTTGTGGATACACTGGATACCTCTGTAATAGAATAATTGAGTATTAAGTTATAAATAGAATGCTTTTAATAAAATATACTCAAATATTTAAAGCAGTTGTATTTAATAAAAGGCAAGACTATTCTTAAATTATTCAAAGCACAGTGGCTCTACTTAAGTTATGGTCTTATAAAATGACTTCAAGTACGAATATAGGTGAAAATCGCAGTTATATTATACTATACACAATTTTTTTCGTAATTAATATGTGAGCACAAAAATTCTCTTAAAGTTTCCTTCGTTAAGAATTGTTTCCGATCGCTGTTTTAAGTTTCAGTTTAATTTAAAAAATAATTATTGTTTATTACATCGTCAGTCATTTACGATGCGATTAACCGCTAATATACATTGTTATGCCGGCATCCAACCAATAAATTTTTTTAAACTATGTCACTAACAATAAAGTAAAAAATGAAGTAACGTAACACCACATTCTGCTTTTATAGCGGTATTTTAGTAATATTTACACAAATTAGTATTACTATATTAGCAATTATAAAAAATCGTCTCATTAGTTAAAAAAAAACTCATTTTATAATAAAACTAGGTTTCATTTTTATTGCCCGATATTTATTACGCCAGTAGATTAAAAATACCGTTGATGATAGTGATGACGATGTTAGGTGATGATAAAAAGTAATAGCGTTATATTGCGTATTATATTATAATATTTTATTTTCCTTCTTCTTTTACAATCATATTTCAAAAGACAGATGCATAGTGTGTAGCCGTAATGGCAGCTATATTTTTAGTGGGAAAGCAGCTGGAAAAAATATGACTGTCAACTTATGCTACAAGGAAAATCCGAATTTAGTAGAACAATAATAAATAATACTCAATTTCCTTTACGACTGTAACAAAATTTTTGACACAGGTTACTCGTAAACAACTTCTGCAATGATCAAAGGAAATGAAGGTAAATATTACAATATTGAGCTACTACAGGGATAGTCAACTTTTGTAAGATCTATTAGTATTAATTAAAATTTATTTTGTTCTACTTTAACGAACCGCTACTTATTATGTACCCTGACGCCTTTGAATTATAATTTTATCCTGAAAATAAATTGTTTTCAAATACTGTTGCTACTATTTTTAATATTTATTCAGTTTTATATTTAGTTCTCTCCCTTAATTAAAATTGTCAGGACGAACCTATTGGAAATTTTTGGTTTGAATTGTATTAAATGCGATATAATTTTAAATAAACGGAAACAGAAGCTTTTTTATTCAATGTAGATTATAAAAATACTTACTGAAAGCCACTTTTCCATTTACCACTGGTTCGCAAAAAAACCTCTGTTCTGGGAGGAACCAGCAAGAAACCCAGAGGGACTATTTTTTTTCCAATAATAGCTTACAATCATGTTTACAATTAACAACACAAGACAAATTAGAAATAGCTTGATAGCGATCACCCTTCTCTGGGGTTATTATCATCCATAAATTCCTTAATTTTTAATATTATAATAACTCTTTTTATACAAACTTAGTTTAATAACATTTTTGAACTTTGTGTATGACAAATTTTGTATAGTTTCTGGGATTTTGTTGTAAAAGCGTATACATCGCCTCAAGAATGAATTACTGACTCGGTGGAGTCGAGTAACTGGTACTACTAGCTTGTGTCTGTTCCTAGTATTTACAGAATGAATATCACTTATTTTCGCAAAACTGCTTATATTTTTGTGTACGTACATTACATTTTCATAAATGTATTGAGAGGCCAAAGTTAATATATTAATTTCCTTAAATTTTTGTCTCAGTGACTCTTTTGGTTTTAAATTATACATTGCTCTAATGGCCCTCTTCTGTTAAATAAATATAATTTCAGTGTCAGTCACGTGTCCCCATAGCAACATACCATACGACAAAATGCTAGGGAAATAACTAAAGTAAACTATTCTAGCTGTGTCAATACTGGTAAGAGTTCTTATCTTTTTTACAGCATATGCTGCAGAACTAAGTCTGCTAGCTAGTTTTGATATATGAGGGAGCCATTGAAGCTTTGCGTCCAGTGTGATTACAAGAAAAATGGTGGTATCAACAAGAATCAGTGCCTCCCCATTTAAAATTACATTAGTATTGACCTGTTTAACATTAGGAGTTACGAATTTCATACATTTAGTTTTAGTTCCATTGAAATGCAAATTATTAACATTAAACCAATTGATTAACTTAGCTATAGCATTATTTACTTCGTCGTAATTTAATAACTGTCGTTTTAATTTGAAAATTAATGAAGTATCATCAGCAAATAATACTATATCACGGTTATCCCCTATTATGGAAGGTAAGTCATTAATATATACAAGAAACAGAAAGGGGCCGAGAATTGCGCCCTGAGGCACGCCCATTTGTACAGTCGACCCGGAAGAACTCATACTATTAATAACAACTTTTTGTGTTCTGTCACTTAAATATAAAATAATTGATTTAAGAGCATCGTTTCTTTCACCGTAGTGTCGAAGTTTCCTGATTAATGTTTCATGGTGAACACAATCGAAGGCTTTGGATAGGTCACAGAATACACCCAAAGCATCCTGTGAATCCTCCCATGCATTAAATATATATTTATTTAGCTCAACATCAGCATCAGTTGTCGAGTGACCCCTTGTGAAACCAAATTGATTTTTATGAAGTAAATTATTTACATTAAAAAAATTAACATTTGGTCAAGAATAATTTTTTCATAAATTTTACTAAGTGTTGGCAGTACAGAAATAGGTCTAAAATTAGCGGGGTCCAATGTACTACCAGATTTAAATAAAGGTATTACTTTACTATCCTTCATTAAATCAGGAAACACACCAGATTCGATACTAGTATTAAAAATATTAGATAGTTGAGGTGCGATTGTATTATAGACGCAATAACTTTAACAGAAATCCCCCACAGATCGGCGGTTCTCTTAATATCAATAGTCTTAAAATATTTTACAATATCTTTTGATGACACTTTATGATGATGTTAAATAATGATGTTAAATAACCATTTAAAGGGACAATTGATTAGTAATTATTGTATGTCTGGAGCATCCTTTAGTCATATAATGAATAAAGTTTTAACCAGTAAGTTTTGTCCTAATAGCATATTAATAATTCTTGTTGGGCGAAAAGGCAATGTAAAGAAAAATCAATTATTAAAATATATTGATTACCTGAATACTTTAAATGTACATAAAGTTATCTTGTTTACATTGCCGTACATACAGGGTTGGCCACGGAGAGTGAACTAAGATATGATTTAAATTTATTAATGAATAATTTATCATGTAACAAAAATTTAAATTTGACATTTATTTGTAACAATTATACCAATAGAATTAATTTAATAGATATTAATAATTAAATTAAGAAAATTTTGACTACAGATAGGTATTACCTATCCAAATATAATTTAAGACAGATAGCAAATGTGCTATCTTATTATTTATATATTAACTCAGCCAAGGACTTGGCTACCCAGACATCTGCTCCTATTGAGCAGCATAATGATTTGACACGCAATTTGGAATCCGTTCCAAGTAATTTAAATTAGAAAATGAGACAATAGAGGTAATCTTTAGCAGTTATAATAATTTAAATAATTTAGAATGTAGCTTACAAATCCTTAATAGTTGCAATTGTATAATTCCACAAAATGATAATAAAAATTGTTTACACCTGGGCATCAGAATATACAAGGCATGATAGGCAAAGAGCTAGAAATTGAATTGTTTTTAAATAGCAACAATATTCATATTTTATACATACATACATACATAAACACTCACGCCTGTCACCCAGAGGGGTAGGCAGAGGCTACAGACGTCCATTTGGCACGATCCTGACACACCTCTCTTGCCTCCTTCACATCCATACACCTACGCATACATGCTCGTCGGTTAAGGGTACTCCTAATTTGGCCCGTTTTCAATAAATCGCCAATTTGGTCGATAAATTTTCGCCTAGGACGTCCCTTTCCGACTCTGCCATTCACTTCTGCACCATAAATTTTCTTTGTCACTCTTTCCTCATTCATTCTTTCCACATGACCAAACCACCGAAGCATTCCTTTCTTAATCCTGTTCACCACATCATCTTGCAAACCACACTCTTCTCTTATTACACAATTTCTTACCCTGTCATTCAGATTCAGCCCTAACATACTCCTTAACGACCGCATTTCTACTGCGTTTATTCTACTCTCGTGCATCTTCTGCCACACCCAACTTTCACTACCATACGTTAAAGTAGGGACCAACACAGCATTGTGAATTGCCATACGTGCCTTTTTCGACACATTTTGACTCTTCACAATAGAGTGCAAGGCCCCATTTACTCTATTTCCCGCATTCACTCGTCGTTCTATATCCTTATCATATCTCCCATCCCTGCTAAATACGCAGCCCGAATATACAAACTCATATACTTGCTCGATCAACTCCCCTTCTATACTTATTTCACAAATCGTTTTATTTTCTTCTCTTTCAAAAACCATAACCTTCGTCTTACTTGCGTTCACTTTCATACCCCTTTCTTTTAATGATCCGTTCATTAATGTAACCATCATTTGCAACGCGGCCGCCGACGACGCAAGGATAACTTGATCATCGGCGTACAAAAGGCATTTGACGGTTAACTCACCCATTCTTAATCCGCATTCTTCAACTTTCAAATTTTGCAAACAACTGTCCATAAATAGGTTGTACAGCCACGGGGAAGCCACACAGCCCTGTCTGACACCTTTATGGATGTCAAACCAGTCCGAGTAGACCCCGTTGATCCTAACACAAGCACTAGAGTCCCTATAAAGAGACTCCAATGCCTGTATCAAGCCAGCGCTCAACCCAAATGAGTTCAGTGTTTGCCATAGCAAATCCCTATCCACTCTGTCATAGGCATTTTCCAAGTCCACGAACGCACAAAAAATCTTTTGTTTTTTGGCCAGAAACTTCTCCGCGATCATGCGCATAGAAAAAACCTAATCTGTACATCCCATTCCCTTTCTAAATTCCGCTTGCATATCCCAAATTTTTCCATCAGTTTCTTTCATGACCCTTTCAATCAGTACCTTAGCATACAGTTTTCCCACCATGCTAAGAAGGCTGATGCCACGGTAGTTTTTACAGTCCTGCTGCGACCCTCTTCCTTTATATACTGGGAATATCACGGCTTTGCACCAGTCTACCGGTACCCGCTTCATTTCCCATTATAAATTAAACAAGGTGTGCAGCAGGCCTGCCACCACTTCCCATTGGCAGTTCTTACAAGTTTCCAGAACATTTTAATATTTCCCTGGAAGTTATCCGATATTCTTCTATCATTCTTATCCGTTTTTTCTTGCTTTTTTCTTTCAAGTACTTCTTTTACTCTCTTATTAAGATGTCTTAAGACTGCCTTTTTTCTTTTAATATCACCATCCGTACCGCTAGAATTACCAGCCTTTGTTGCTAGTAAATCTAGCCATGCTCTCTTCTTTGCTTCGACTTCCATACGTATCTCATCATCCCACCATAACGTATTATTTTTCCTTTCATTCTTTCTCTTACTAATACCACATACTTCGGTAGCTGCATCCACTCAACCTTTCTTTAAATTTTGCCATATATTCTCCAAGTCTAACTCATTCATACATAATTCATCCAAACCACTTATATTTTCTTTCAGTCTACATTTGAACTTGTTTTTATCAGTTTCATCTTGTAACCTTTCTGTTCTAATACGCTGTAACGCAGTGGTAGACACAGACGATCGATGGCGCCAACGCCTGAATGGACCATTAATTCGGCATAAAACTAAATAATGATCCGTTCCTACGTTAGAACCCCGGTAAACCCTCGTATCTACCACTGCGCCCTTAAATCTTTCATCCACAATTATGAAATCTATCATGCTTCTATCGTCACCTCTTTCCCAAGTATACATGTGAATCCTCTTGTGGCGAAAGCAAGTGTTCGTCACAAAAAGATTCTTTTCCATACATACGGTGAGGAGACTTTCACCATTCTCATTTATACTTTCATCACCAGACGTTCCCAATATCCTTTCATAACCAAGCCTCCTCACCCCAACCCTTCCATTAAAATCTCCTAGCGTAATAATATTTTCATATCCCTTACACTTCATTAACACCATCCTTACCATTTCCCAAAACTGCTCTCGGATATAAGTGGGCTTAGACATGTCTGGGGCGTAGACCCATAACACAAACAACTTCTTTAAGCCCACTTTCATTCGTATCCATAGCTGTCTTGGGCTTACACATTCATGCTCTTTCACACATTAGCCCATTCTTTCTGAAAGGATGATACCTACTCCCTGGCATGCCCGCTCGATCTCGTCTACACCAGACCAGTATGCGGTATACATGCCATGTGTAGTGACATCCTTCCCCTTCCTTTTCGTCTCATTTACGCATAACACATCTATTCCTCTATCATACATCATATCGCATACTTCATCCATTTTATCATTCATTGCCCCACATATATTCAACGTAGCCAGACGGGCCTCTGCAATCCACTTTTCACCTCTCCGGGAGACAGAACGCGACGGGTGGCGAACCTCGTCGCCGGTTTTCCTCCCGGAGATTCTTCGCACCCCTGCCCCATCAAAGGGGCGCCGGGAACTCGGGGCCATTTCTTTAATTCGATTCCTCATGGTGCGAAATGGGGTGGTATATTTAAAGCCGCTGCCACGGCGTGGAGCCGAGTCTGTGGTATTGGCTTGTCGCTCATTTAGCACCACCCGGGGGACACGTGTAGGGTGGGCCTAGGAACAGGTGGTCTAAGCCTACGGACGTGAACGACTTATCCCCCAAATATTTTATGTATTACTATATATTTTATGTATTACTGAACATTGGTTAAAAGCTCATAATTTAATGTTTAACTTTAGGTAATCACCAGGTGGTCAGTTCTTTCAATAGAAAAACAATTTTAAGATGTGGCTCCTTAATTTTAGCTAGTAAATTAGCGAACTGTAGAAATGGTATGTGTTGGGTTTGAGCACCTCATTGTTGTGAGCGTTTACAGACCCACATGTTCTTTATATGATACTTTTCAAAAAATTATGGAGGAAGTTTTCGTTAAGCTTAATAAACAGAATAAATCTGTCGTAATATGTGGAGACTTTAATATCAATCTTCTAAAAGCTTCCACCACTAATATTAAATTTAGATCATTGTTTAAATCTTATGGTCTTTTTAATTTATTTTTGGAGCCAACACGTATTGCTGAATCTAGTGCAACATGTAGTATAACATTTTTACAAATGGTAAGCCGTTCAATAAATGTATAATTCAAAAATTGAGCTCTGATCACTGTGGGCAATTTGTTTCATTACCTTATGTTCACAAAAAGCAAGTAGATAAAAGTAGTGTTTGTTCCAGTAAATGCACATCGCTTGGAGAAGTTTAGAAGTAACATAGTAAAAAAACTTCCATTACTTACATACCAAAATAATCCACATTTTTTGCATGCAACATTATTTAAGCTCATTTGCAATGAATTTAATAATACTTTTACTTCTAAAACATTGAATAATCGTAAAGCATTTAATGGGCGACAGTAGGAGTCCACAAGAGTAGACAAAGGTTATATGAACTTTACAATGAAAGGTCATATAATCCTAGCGTCGAATTTAGGGAATATGTAAAAAAATATTCCAAAATATTTAAAAGAGTGTGCTCCTTAGCCAAGTTATTGTATTTAAGCAACAAAATAAAGACTGCTTCTAATAAAATTAAAATGACATGGAGTATAATTAATAGTGAAACTGGTAAGGTCAACTCTCACAATTCAAACTACCAGTTAAGTTTTAATAATAAATTAACTAAATCAGATCAGAACGTTGCAATGGTTTTTGAGAAATATTTCACTGATATTCCGATCTTAACTCCTAAGTCACTGAATTCTTCTCCTACCGTCGCCGAATCATTACTTAAACAAAATATAAATGTGTGTACAAAGAATTTTACATTTCATAAAGTTTCATCAAAAGATATTGTAAAATATTTTAAGACTATTGATATTAAGAGAACCGCCAATCTGTGGGGGATTTCTGTTAAAGATATTGCGTCTATAATAGATACAATCGCACCTCAACTATCTATTATTTTTAATAGTAGTATCAAATCTGGTGTGTTTCCAGATTTAATGAAGGATAGTAAAGTAATACCTTTATTTAATCTGGTAGTACATAGGACCCCGCTAATTTTAAACCTATTTCTGTACTGCCAACACTTAGTAAAATTTTTGAAAAAATTATTCTTGATCAATTGTTAATTTTTTTAAAGTAAATAAATTACTTCATAAAAATCAATTTGGTTTCACAAGGGGTCGCTCGATAACTGATGCTGGTGATGAGCTGATTAAATATATATTTAATGCATGGGAGAATTCACAGGATGCTTTGGGTGTGTTCTGTGACCTACACAAAGCCTTCGATTGTGTTCACCATGAAACATTCATCAGGAAACTTCAACACTACGGTGTAAGAAACGATGCTTTTAAATCAATTATTTCATATTTAAGTGACAGAACACAAAAAGTTGTTATTAATAGTATGAGTTCTTCCGGGTCGATTTTACAAATGGGCGTGCCTCAGGGCTCAATTCTCGGCCCCTTTCTGTTTCTTGTATATATTAATGACTTACCTTCCATAGTAGGGGATAACCATGATATAGTATTATTTGCTGATGATACTTCATTAATTTTCAAATTAAAACGACAGTTATTAAATTACGACGAAGTAAATAATGCTATAGCTAAGTTAGTCAATTGGTTTAATGTTAATAATTTGCATTTGAATGGAACTAAAACTAAAAGTATGAAATTCGTAACTCCTAATGTTTAACATGTCAATACTAATGTAATTTTAAATGGGGAGGACTGAACTAAACTAACTGACTTTACAGCATATGCTGCAGAACTAGCAGACTTAGTTCTGCAGCTGTAAAAAGATTAGAACTCTTACCAGTGTTGAAACAGCTAAAATAGTTTACTTTAGTTATTTCCATAGCATTATGTCGTATGGTATTTTGCTATGGGGACACGCGACTGACACTAAAATTATATTTATTTTACAGAAGAGGGCCATTAGAGCAATATATAATTTAAAACCAAAAGAGTCACTGAGACAAAAATTTAAGGAAATTAATATATTAACTCTGGCCTCTCAATACATTTATGAAAATGTAATGTACGTACACAAAAATAAAACTAGTTTTGCGAAAATAAGTGATACTCATTCTGTAAATACTAGGAGCAGACACAAGCTGGTAGCACCAGTTACTCGACTCCACCGAGTAAGTAATTCATTCTTGGGGTTGATGTATACGCCTTTACAACAAAATCCCAGAAAATATACAAAATTTGTCATACACAAAGTTCAAAAATGTTATTAAACTAAGTTTGTATAAAAAGGATTATTATAATATTAAGGAATTTATGGATGATAAAAACCCCTGGCAAGGGTGATCGCTACCAAGCTATTTCTAATTTGTCTTGTGTTGTTGATTGTAAACATGATTGTAAACTATTATTAAAAAAATAGTCCCACTGGGTTTCTTGCTGGTTCTTCCCAGGACAGAGGTTTTTTTGCGAACCAGTGGTAAATTAAAAAAGTGACATTCAGTTAGTATTTTTATAATATACATTGAATAAAAAAGTTTCTATTTCTATTTCTATTTCTATGAAATGTAAAATTCTTTGTACACACATTTACATTTTGTTTAAGTAATGATTCGGCGACGGCAGGAGAAGAATTCAAAGACTTAGTGGTTAAGATCGGAATATCAGTACAATATTTCTCAAAAACCATTGCAACGTCCTGATCTGATTTAGTTAATTTATTGTTAAAACTTAACTGGTAATTTGAATTGCGAGAGTTGACCTTACCAGTTTCACTATTAATTATACTCCATGTCATTTTAATTTTATTAAAAGCAGTCTTTATTTTGTTGCACAAATACGAGTACAATGGCTAAGGAGCACATTTTTTAAATATTTTGGAATATTTTTTACATATTCCTTAAGTTCGACGCTAGGATTATATGACCTTTCATTGTAAAGTTCATATAACCTTTGTCTACTCTTATGGACTCCTACTGTCGCCCATTTATTGAATGCCTTGCAATTGTTCAAGGAGAATGTTTTAGAAGTAAAAGTAATAATAATTCCATTGCAAATAAGCTTAAATACTGTTCCATACAAAAAATATGGATTATTTTGGTATGATTTGATGGAAGTTTTTTACTACATTACTTCTAAACCTCTCCAAGCGACGTGCATTTACTGGAACAAACACAACTTTGTTTTTTGTGAACATACGGTAACGACACTTTTTGTTTACGGTCATCAGAGCTCATTTTTTGAATTATATATCAAGATAATGCCAAATGTTATCTATATGTGTTGCACTAGATTCCGTAATATCTGAGTACGTTGGCCAAAAATAAATTTAAAAGTGCATATGACTTAAACAATAATCTAAATTTAATATTGGTGGAGGAAGATTCTATGAGATATATTTTAAAGTTTCCACGTATTAAAACAGATTTATTCTGTTAGCTAAACGTTAGCTCTGACAGCGCGCGACATGTTATACTCCCGTTCCCTCAGGACCTTAATGGCGGGGAAATTTGTAAGTTAGGAAATTTTTTGCTATATTGCAAATTTTGCTATATTTTCACTTTGATACAATATTTATGGATAAAACTTACAGGAATTCTTGTTGAATGTATAAACTATCGAATAAAATTATTTTTGGTTGCTAGAAATTGTAATAGAATACATAAATTACCCTGTATAGCATAGTAGTAGTATAAACTTCAATTTTAGTGACAAAATTACTACTAATTTGAATTCTACACTTTTGTTTTTGGAGAAATTTATATGAAAATGTTTGAAAATATGTATATTTTTATGTTTTATGTGTTTCTATTCGTTACTCATACCAAAATAATAAAATATTAAAAAATTAAAAAAATAATAATAATAATATTTTATCTGTATGACATTTCGAACAATATTTCAAAAATATCTTCGTGTGAATTTGAAATAAATACAACGTCAAGTTATTTGAAATATGTAAAAAAAACTATTTTTACTTACATTTTACACTAAAAATAAATGAGAATTTGATAAATAACACATTTATGAACCAACCTCCAAAATGGGCCTTCCGGATTTTGAAGTACTTTTGGCAATTTACTTTTCACTTTTTATACCATAAATTATATATCTACGTGTTTACTATATTACAAGAAATGTAAAAAAGTATAATACTTTCGTTTTTAGTCCAGACACAAATACAAAATTCTATAAAAAAGACGGAGCACCTTCATCAGAAAGTTCAGAGTGATTTCTTTTTTTTTTCTAAGAAACATTGCCAGGTTATGGTTTAAAATAAAAGAGTATATCTTTGTCTTTGATACTATTATCTATTGCATAGTGTCTTTGGTTTTGTTTAAAACGAAAGAATAGATTAAAAAAAATATTTCATAGGGCAGTACTTCTGATCTAATTCGTCCCGTACTAGAGCCGACGTAAGGTAGGTATTGTATGATCTAATTAGATCGATAGCCGAGTGAAAGGGACTTAGAAAGAACTTCCTCCATATTTTTTTCAAAGGTATCGTATATAGAACAGAGGGTCTGTAGATACTCACAACATTTTATATTTTCATAAGCGAATATATTTCCAATAAAAGGAGGATTCTCATATTATTATGTCCCTAGGGATAGTAAACCGCATTTTGAGTTCGGAATATGTTGTACGAATCGGTACCTAAACTATTATTGATACATTTAAACTTTCAAGTTACATGGTCCCATGGGGCAAAGAACCCTGAAACTCAATTTCTCGAATAATTTCGTAGCCAATTTTACTGTTTAAACCAATAATTAATATTTTATATCAAATTTAATAAAGCTATATAAAAAGTCTGCAAGATGATGTTGCGACCAAGATAGAAAGAAATACTTCGGTGGTTTGATCATGTAAAAAGAATAAATGGGGAAAAAGTGACAAAGCAAATTTATGTTGCAGAAGTGAACGAAAGAGTCGGAAAGAGACGTTCTAGGCGAAAGTTTATAGAAAAAATTGGGAATATATTGAAAATCATCATCATCGTCATCATCATTACAGCCCTTCACAAGTCCACTGCTGAACATAGGCCTCCCCAAAGTAATGCCACAAAGCACGGTCCTGAGCCACCTGCATCCATCGACTTCCTGCATATCTTACCAGGTCGTCACTCCATCTAGTGGGGGGTCGTCCTAAACTACGCCTACCGTTACGAGGCTGCCACTCGAGAACCTTTCTTCCTCATCGGTTATCGGTTCTTCGAGCTATATGGCCGGCCCATTGCCACTTCAGCTTACTAATGCGTTGGGCTATGTCGGTCACTCTGGTTTAACTGCGGATATCCTCATTTCTGAGTCTATCACGCAGAGAAACTCCGAGCATAGTCCTCTCCATAGCTCGCTGAGTGACCTTGAGCGTCCTCATATGGCCAGCAGTGAAGGACCACGTCTCAGATCCGTAAGTCATCACTGGCAACACGCACTGGTTGTACAATCTAGTTTTTAGAGATTGAGATATACCTGACGAGAAGATGTGTCGTAATTTCCCGAACGCTGCCCAGCCGAGTTGAATCCGTCGATTGACCTCTCGGTCGTAGTTGGACTTACCTAGTCGGACTATTTGTCCCAGGTAAACGTACTCGTCAACAACTTCGAGCATAGTGCTCCCAACAACTACCTTCATAGGTGTGACATGGACATTAAACATGATCTTTGTTTTGTCCATGTTCATCTTAAGACCTATCCGTTGGGAGGCACTATTGAGGTCATTGAGCATAGTGTTTAAGTCCTCCAGCGATTTTGCCATAAGGACTATATCGTCGGCAAATCGAAGGTAAGTGATGTACTCGCCATTGATGTTAATACCGTATCCTTTCCAGTCCAGTAGCTTGAAAACGTCTTCCAAAGCAGCAGTGAAGAGTTTCGGGGATATAACGTCACCCTGTCTTACACCTCTCTGCAGTTGGATAGGTTTCGAGCTCTGGTTCTGTACTCGGATAGCCATCGTAGCCCTACTATACAAACACTTCACCACTTCAGATATACCGACAGTCAACTTGGCGCCGCTGAAGGGACTGCAGCACCGCCCAAATTTCGACGGAATCAAAGGCTTTCTCATAGTCCACATACGCCAGGTAGAGTGGCAAATTGTACTCTTCAGTCTACTGTACAATCTGCCGCAGGGTATGTATGTGGTCTATGGTACTAAAGCCTTTTCGGAAACCGGCTTGTTCGGGAGGCTGGAAGTCGTCGAGTCTGCGTGCGAGACGATTCGTAATGACTCTCGAAAACAGCACGTAGACGCGGCTCAGAAGGGAAATCGGTCTGTAGTATCAAGAGAGCGTTGTCGCCTTTCTTACAGAATAAGACCACCGCACTTCTGCTCCACGCCTCTGGAGTAGTGCCACCATGGAGGACGGAATTGAAGAGCTTCTGAAGGACTTCAAGTACCGGTGTTCCACCCGCTTTCAGAAGCTCCGCTGTAATTCCATCATCGCCTGGGGCCCTGCCGTTTTTAAGGTGCTGGAGAGCCATTCTAATCTCGCTTAGACTGACGTCCGGGATATCATTAGAATAGTGTCGAATAAGATTTGCTCTTGGATCGATACTCACACTTGCGTGTGGCTCCAACGATGATGTGTACAGCTGCCCATAGAACCTCTCAATCTCACTCAAAATCTCAGGTGTCCCGGAAACGATGCTGCCACACTCAGTCTTCAGCTTTGACAGTTGGCTTTTACGGGCAGACAGATCTCTGGCAAAGACTTTGGAGCCCTGGTTCCGCTCGATCGCTTCTTTAATACGAGCAGTGTTAAAGTTGCGTAAGTCTCGCCGCATGCATTTGGAGATTTGTCTGTTCAGTTGCCTGTATGCTGTCAAATCTGTTGACGATTGCAGCCTCATCTCCCGTCTAACAGCCATGAGATTAAGAGTGTGATCGGAGAGTTTTATTGTTCTTCTGCGGCGGATCTTGCAGAACTTAGCTCCGACCGCATGGACAGTTTCCACGAGCTTGTCATTCATATCGTCCACCGCATTGCAATCTTGTAGGCACTGAAAGCGGTTGTGTAACTCGAGCTGAAAGTTTTCGGGATTCTGGATTAGAGCACGAGGGGGACAGAGAGTTGACTTCACTAGACGAGACCTCTCCAACTTAATGTTTAGGTTCAGTGTGCCTCTAACCATTCGGTGATCGCTGCCAGTTTTCCTTCTTGCGATCACTGAGACATCACTGAACAGTTGGCGTCTGGTCGTCATAATGATGTCAGTCTCATTTTTTGTCGAACCGTCGGGGCTCTTCCAGGTCCACTTCCTGTGGGGCCGCTTCTGGAAGAAAGAGTTCATCATAAAGAGTCCCTCTTTCTCTTCCATAAAGTCGGCCAGCTGCTGGCCCCTTCGGTTCCGTTGCCCTACTCCAAATTTCCCTAACTTCAGCTCACCGCTTTCTCTTGTGCCTAGTTTTGCGTTGAAGTCTCCCATCAACACCGTGTAGTGGGTTTTGGAGGAATGCATGGCTTTGTTAATATCCTCATACATTTCCTCCACCTCCTCATCGGGATGTGCCGAGGTTGGTGCGTAAACCTGTATGACCTTCAGCGAATACCGTTTGGTGATTTTGAGTATCAGGTACGCGACCCTCGTCGACACACTCCCAATCTTTACAACGTTGTTGACGAGAGACTTGTGGACGATAAATCCGACACCTCCTTGGGACAGATGGTCGCCCTCCCGGTGATAGAACAAGTTGCCGGATTCGAGAATCAACGTGTCCTCCCCCTCTCTTCGGACCTCGGATAATCCTATAATACTCCAGCGCAACTTGTCTATCTCTTGTTCCAGCTCCAGGATCTTCTCGTCAGTCCTCAGTGTGCGTGCGTTAAATGTTGCCAGGTCGAGTCGTCGTAGGTGGCAACCGAACCTCCACCGGAGATTCTTAGCACCCCCTGCCCCGCCGTTACCATGGTCGCCACCGTAGCCAGGAATAGCGGGGCCGCCGGGGACTGGGGGCCGTCTATTTGTGTAATTGTTCATGGGGGGTATATTGCCATAGTTGCCACGCTTGGCGAGCGGGTTGGCAACCGCAGTTTTTTTTGTCGTACAGTTGCTGTTATCAGGAAGATGCTGCTGCCCATCTCCTGCCTGTTTCCCTTTGTCGCCTTTTACGACACCCACAGAAAGATATGGGGTAGTGGATATTCTTAACCGCCACTACACTATATTGAAAATGGAGCAAATTAGTACCCTTAATTGACGAGCATGTATTCGTAGGTATCTGGATGTGGAGGAGGCGAGAGAGATGTGTCAGGATCTTGCTAAATGAAAGTCTGTAGTTGCTGCCTACCCCTCTGGGTGACAGGCGTGAGTGATTGTTGAATGATTATATAAAAATTATAAGAGTACCTATTCAATTTGCCTTTTCTTTATTTAAGATATTTTTGTAAAGCTGCATTTACAAACGAACTTCAAGTCCATCAGATGTTTATGATATTAACTGAGCACTACCCGTAAGTTGAAATACTACATAGCCTCCTCGAATAAAGATATTTTGTTAAATGAGAAATTGCAGAAATTGAACTGTAAGCCGTAACGTAAACAATTAGTTACGCTTGACTTTAGATTGTGCGCTTGGTCTTTAGGTCTGCTAATTGGTATATTTTATTTGCAATTACTAGTCCGTACTGGTTTACATGATTATTTCTTATATTTACGCGAACACAACACATTAAAACAATACTAGTTTTTGCGGATTTTATCGCGTATATTTAACTTTTTGAATACCCGACGATTCGAGCACTTTACAGCACCCACGTCACGTGGGAGACTGAGATGTTCAGCGTCTAGATGTTATAATTAACCGCAGTTACCATAGATTTCAATAGCTTCGCGAATCATCCTTGGTAGGAGTCGATGTTAATTAGCGAAGGTTTGTGGTCTATCAAATCTGACGAGGGCGATCCTGTACATGTTCACAGGCTGCAGACTTCCCGGAGCGTCGATTCTTTACATCAGCTATATGTTCTTTAACGCGGGTTTTAATTGATATTTTACTTTGTCCCAAGTAATGTACAGACCACATTCACAATTAAGCATGCACACTTCTGCATCTTGCAGAGTAACGTTACATTTGACTGATGGTAAAAACTGACCGATCTTCTTCGGCCCCTTGAAGTATGTTTTAATTTCTTAAAGCGCGCTTCTGCGCGCTTTAAGATGTAACCAATCTTGTCAGTGACTCTTTTAACATATAGTTATAGTAGGCAGTACAGCAGGTACACGCTCGACTGTGGCCAGCTTTACTCGTTCACTGTGACGTAGGCGCGGAACCCGAAGCTTGTTGTCATGCAAAACTTGCTTGACGTATTGGAGCTCGGCAGCCAGGTGTTTACTGTCACAGATCCCTCGTGCTCTCTGAAGCAAAGATTTACCCACAGTAGCTAACTGTGAAGGATGGTGGTGAGAATCACCCTTTAAATATCTATCTGTATGGGTCTTTTTTCTATACACAGTATGGCTCAAGGTGTTATCAGGATTACGAATTACTAACACATCTAGAAAAGCTAAAGAATTGTTTGTCTCTAACTTAATTGTGAACTGAATTTTAGAATTTATAGAGTTAAGATGGTCTAATAATGCAGTTACTTTATCTAAAGGTAGAATTGTAAAAGTGTAATTTTTTTATAAAATATTCATATTCAGTCAAATGGCGGATTCGAATCCACTACCTTTTGAGTTCGTGATCCAAGCTATGCCGTTACGCTACTGTCGCTTTTTTATATTTATATTACATATGAAAATTTAAAAAAAAACTTTAATAATCTTAAATCTAAATAATATATAAGTAGTGTCTCTAATACCAATATATTCTTAAAAAAAAGGATTCAGCGGAATACGTAAAGGGTAAAGCAGCCAAATTAGTGGTATTTAGAATTTTGTTAGTCAGTCTGTATGTCTGTTGGTCTACTTATTCATGATTCACGCAAAAACTTATATTTTATATTTATATGATTTCCATGAAATTATATATGTATTTGGTAACCCAGGGCAACTTATAGGCTACTTTTTATCCGATTATGGAATTTCCAAAAAGAATGTTATGTATTTTCTTTAGATGTTATTTTTTTTTGTAATGATAATGTTAGTTATAGGCGGGATGACAGGTATTTTGTTTTTTCAATTAAATAACATATTTGTGAATAAAGCCTAAAACTAGATTTACCTTTTGTATATTAATTCGAAACTACGCCGACGAACTGTGTTAGTTTTTATAACAGCGACATCTATCACTAAATGTAAGAGGTAGTATATTCAGCTTCAGTTACTAATAAATTGAAATTAAACATTTATAAGTTTAAATAATTAGATAATTTAAAAATCCTAATGCTTATTTTTTTTAGTATTTTGTTATTTTATTTTAAAGTTTTTTTTTTATATAGAATAGGGTGACAAACGAGCACACAGTCCACCTGATGGTAAGTGGTTGCTGCGGCCCATAGACATCTACATCTATCTTCCATTACAAATCAAAATGCAGATGCGTTGTCACCCGTGAGGACTGAGATGGAATGCCTCATTTCCAGTAAAAAGGGTCTCCGGTTCTCTACACTCACCATACGAAATGCAGCAGCATTAAGCTACTATTTCACGCTGGTATTCTGTGAGAGCGTGGTCCTTCCCCGGTCGAGCCGACCCATTCGTGCTACAACTATACTACTAATATAATTGCAGCATGGCTCTACCACGTATAATAACGTGTAATAATTTTAACTTGTTAAAATTTAAATAGATAGCAATATAACTACTATCAAGAACATGAAAATTGATATAGTTTTTAGTTCAATTACTAATTTATATGTAAACTGATAAAAACTATTTTACATGCCGTTATTACGAAATTCTCATTAGTTCCCCCTCTTAGTTTGACCTACGTGATTTTTTCGATTTTTATACATATTTACTTGATCACTATTTCTTGATCACGTCATGATATAGCTTTCCAAATTAGTGAATATAGATCGTTTGATGGAATGAAATCGAAGAAGGTTTAAACACAATTTTATTATAATATGGTTATACCGTCAAATAATTTTTCACCACTAGCGTTAGCGTGTTTTTAACAGAAACAGATTTTTTCACAGAATCAGCATCATTTTATGCCTCATTTATATAATAAATAAATGTTCGCGGCCTGGGAAGGCTAATGAGCCATCCCCTACCCAATCTTCTATAGCTGATATTTCTAGATAGTATTTATTGCTTTGGCTTTAATGATTTCATGAAAAAATAGCGCCATCTATTTACTTAATGCTTAATAAATTAATAATAAATCACTAATAATATAAAATAATAGAATGCTACTGAATACTTATTCGTGTAGAATGGAAACTCTGAACACCCAGACCGCTGGCCACTAACGGGATAATTTACCGCAATTATCACGTTTGACCAAATTACTAACGACAATGCTTTATCCAGTATCCGTCAAAATCCAGACATTGAGTACACAAAACTGTAACTAAGAGAGAAGCTCTTTAGTTGAATACATAGATTTTGTTAGATGGGATCAAAGACATTCATTCTCATAAGAATATACATAAATTAAATTAAATAACAAAAAACATTAAAAACAAAATGCATATTGAGTGTTAAGTAGTAAATGGTCACCAAGCGTGCCAGTCAAAGTACACAAATATTTTACGTTAGAGAAATAATATGTATATAAATAGTGCGGGTAGAAATATTATCATCATAACAGGATTGAAAATCACCCGTGCAAACAAGAACAAGCGCGGCAGGCGAACATAGATACGTAAATTTGAAGACGTTTAACTGGAATTGACTAGCCATCATAATGAAAATGATTGTAATGTTTTTATATTTTATTAATTACTAATATGAATGTTTAATTATGGTTAATAACCGTAGTGATGGCTTTTAATACTTACTCGTTTATAATATATTTATTTGTTTGTTACATATTTTTTGTTAAGAAGTAATTAGGGTGTTATTATAGTTTGTGATTTTGTAGGCTATTTTTAACAATTTTTTAAAAGTTACCTTCCTGATATATATAGGCAATTTATTGTATGTGCGCTTTCATATGTAATGTTCTTTTTTCCATAGTGTTTTGGGCACTTTTAACATTTTAGTTTGTACATTTTTCTTTTTTGCAAAAGTGAAGCTAGTATGTATGTTATTATTTAAGTTTTTCGTATTAGTACGCAAATCTATGTATTCTTCTTCAATGATCTTGATACATACAATTTATCAATGTAAATAATTGAAAATTAAGTGCATTGTGAGATTTTTAACCATATTTGATGGAATAGTTTGTGGCATCGTTGGTTGTCTAATTATTAGGTAGGTGTGGTAATCAGTCCTGTAAATGTTTGTTTCCGTTTTCATGAATATCATTTAAACAAATACGAGAGCCTTTAATCTTGCCGTGAGATTTCATCATATCACGGAAGCAAAACGTGTACGAATCCCTCGAGGACAAATAAATCTGTTATAGGCCATGTTACGTACTGACTTACCACTTGTCTGGAGAAGTGGTCAAAAATAACTTCGTGTGGCAACCTAGATATAGGTCTGAGTTATTAAATAAGATGAAAATGTGAAAAGCGTTAATACGCATAAAAAATAATTTCCGCATATTCTTTGTGCACTGTATGCACAGTATAGTAAGACGTCAGTTTGTCATTTAAGATAGCATTCATATTTTCAGACATATTAATCATTTTGACAGTCCTGATTTCATAGCTCACATGAACAAGCTCATACGTAAAATCACTTTAATTATCAAAGAAAAAATATTGTCACACATTTGTTTATTTTATTTTATTTGTCAGATTTCAGTTTACCACGTGATCGGCGGTGAAGGAAAACATCGCGAGGAAACCTGCATATCCGAAAAGCTCCCCAGTTATGGTTATCCCGCGATGGGGTTGGCGCAGCGAAAACTTTTTTGGCCCAAAACTCTCTGTGGTCTGTGCCCTGTTGTGGGATGTATGCAGAATTTATGCAGTTTTTATTTTATTCATACTTCCGGCCATGTTTTTTTGTTTTCATTCTACTGAAAATATTAAGACTAATAAAGGTGAGTAGAACTCGTCATCATCATCATTACAGTTAATTAAAGTTCACCAAACAAACATCTCTGAACATCTCTTACGACAACTACGGTACGTTATAAGGTTGTGGATTCTCTTTCGCATGATTTGAACCATACAAAATTTTGATAAACACATAGCCGCTCGCATTGGAAGAATGTAGTGCGATACCTATGAAATGAGGTGAATTTTAAATATTATAGAAGTTTAATACTCAAAGTTTCCATTGTCATGTCATTTTCTTTTCCAAATCTACTACGGTTTGGATATGAGGTTTTTAAACCGGAGAAGAAACGAAGAAATTCTCGAAGGTTTATATAGAAAGAGAAACTTATTCAAATAAAAAATCGGCCAATTGCGAGTCAGACTTGTTCATAAAGGGTTCTGTACCATCGTAAAAACAGCAGTTGTTATAGCAGCAATAGAAATACACCTTTTGTGAAAATTTAAATTATCTACCAATACGATACTGGGGGCCGAGCATAAGATTTCTATTGCATTAAAATAGTAACGATTATGTCGGCCAGAGGCGCTGTTTATATTTCCATACTATTTCTGTGGAAAGTTCGTCGCTTTTAGAGCCTACTACAATCATTACCATACAAATGCAATTTTGATCACTAATATAACTTTTACATTTTATGTTGAAGCGAAGAAAACATTATGGGATTTTTTCTGCGAAAATGAAATTCAGATCCCTTTGAATATATTTTATTGTATCATAAAAATAAGACTGCTTGTTATGACTGTGTGACTGTTTAAATGCACTAAAAAATTTGAAAATCAATGTGAGCACATGGGACGTTATTGTCATCCATATAGTGACGTTCAAGTTAGATAATGAAACGCGAAAGCAGTGGGAGTTAAGCATTTCTAATGACTCCAGCAACGAGTTGCCCACCTTTAATCAGTTTAGGACATTTATGGAAAGTCGTTTCCGCACATTAGAATCTATAGAGCCGAGGAAGATTGTGGCTCACCAGATCAATAATAGTTCTCATGTTCATAGTTCAAAAGTATTGCTGGCCACAAAATTGCCGAATATTCGTTGCGAATTCTGCTCGGAACTTCATAAGCTCTGTTTCTGTAAGCAATTTGCAAAAGAGTCCATAGAAAACAAACGAGAGTTTGTAGCAAAAAATAAACTATGTTTTAATTGTTTATGTGGCAATCATACAGTTTACAACTGTAAAAAGCAGACTGTCTGTAGAATTTGCAAAAAACGCTACCATTCCTTGCTGCACCATAATAAAGAACCTTATGCAGAAAATAAGGGTCAAGATTCCAGAGCAAAGTCTGCTATCGATAACACTAGTTCTCCAACGAGTGATAATCAAATAATTGCATGCTTGTCTTCGGGAGAAGTTTTATAACTCAGACAGGTTTTATTAGCCACTACATTGATAAAAGCTGAGTCCAAGTCGGGTGAATTTCGAACAGTTTGAGCCTTACTTGATCAAGGATCACAGGCTTGTTTTATAACAGAGTCCACTGTCCAATTTCTGAGGCTTAAGAAAATTCCAGTCCTAGGTCATGTCTCAGGTTTAGGAGACAAGTCAACCATTGCTAATTACATAGTAAATCTGATTATAAAGTCCACGGTTGATCTTGATTTTCAACTTCAAACTAATGCTTACGTTTTGAGTAAGATTACATCGTACTTGCCTTAGAGAACTGTGAATGGATTGATCTCAACGGTCTGCGTCTAGCAGATCCTTCTTTCAAAATACCTAATAAAATTGACGTTCTTTTGGGCGCAGATGTTTTCTGCTGCATTGTTAAAGAAGGTGTAGTAAAGAGTCCGTCTGGTTCTTTAATAGCGCAGAACACTACTTTAGGGTGGATCCTTTCCAGTGTAGTCAGTTCAAGTAATGAAAGTGTAAAACACCATAATAAAAATATAAGTGTACACTGTACACAGTTCAGTGAACAAGTTAATACAAAAAAAAAATAGTTAATCCAGAAGAGCAAAAATGTGAAGAATTTTTTATTAAAACTACTAAGAGGGATGATACAGGCAGATACATAGTGCGTTTACCATTTCGTGACGAAGATCCTGCATACAAAGGCGGAAGTTCACGTGACATATCTGAAACAAGATTCAAGTCATTAGAAAGAAGAATAAATAAGGACACAGATTTAAAACAAAAGTATATAGAAGTAATTAATGAATACTTGGAGTTAGGACACATGAGATCTGTAAAAGAAGAGGATGATAAGAAAGATGAAGCAGTTTACTTACCACACCACGCGGTGATAAGAAACGACAAGACCACCACGAAGGTTCGTGTAGTTTTCAACGCCTCTGAGAAAAACAAAAAGGGAGTTTCTCTCAATGATACTTTAATGGTTGGACCAACGCTGCAAGCAGACTTGAGACGCACAGTTCTTAGATGGAGAGTACACGCTATTAGTATTGTAGCGGACATAATTAAAATGTATCGCCAAGTCAGAATAGCAGATGAGGATGCTATATTCCAGAGGATACTTTGGCGAGAAAGCCCCGAAAAACCACTTAGGGATTATGAATTGGTAACAGTAACCTTTGGAACAGCTTCTGCACTATATCAGACAGTTAGATTACTCCATCAGGTTGCATATGATGAAGGAGATAAGTACCTACTTGCGGCTGATAGAGTTTTAAAATCTTTTTATATGGATGATTTGATGATGGGAAGTAATAGTGTCGAAGAAGGAGTGGAAATGTGTAAAAAAATAATAGATTTATTAGGATTTGCCTTGCAGAAATGGAATAATAACAATCAGCAACTATTAGATAGAATAAGTTCAATATATACAAGTGAAGTAGTAGAGAAAACAGGTCAAATAAACATAAAAAATGAGTACACTGACAATCACAACAAAGGGAATATAGTAGTTAAGGGACAAGAAATAGATAATAAGAATATAGAAATTTAGCTAGATATTACTTAAAAATTTTGGGACTTACCTGGAACTGCCACGAAGACTCCTTTCAGTACTCGGTAAATCTTACACCGCTGACGACCGCTCCTATAACAAAAAGACTAATAATATCAGATATAGCTCGTTTGTTCGACCCATTAGGATGGTTAGCTCCTAGTGTGCTGTTAGCAAAGATGATCATACAAAAATTATGGCTCGCAGGTGTAAGTTGGGATGAAGAATTAACTACCGATTTAATATCAGAGTGGAGTACTTACCGCGAAGAGTTGTCATTACTCACCAAAATTCAGGTACCTCGTTGGCTTGGTACAAGTTCATCAGATGACCTTGAATTACACGGTTTTAGTGACGCCTCTAAAGCAGCGTACTCAGCCGTCGTTTAATTAAGAATAATTGATGTCTCAGGCAAAATTCATCTGTCGTTGTTAGTGGCTAAAACAAGAGTAGCTCCCATCAAACAAATTAGTATTCCTCGATTGGAGTTATGTGGTGCTTTACTTTTATCTAAGTTATTGACAGAGACAGCAGAGGTTTTAAATATTTCAAAGGAAAACATCTTTGCATGGACTGATTCTACAGTAGTGCTATCGTGGCCTAACAGTCACCCTAGCAGGTGCAAAACATTCGTAGCCAACAGGACTTCGGAAATTTTGGGCGCTTTGAATTCGTCACAATGGTTTCATGTGCCGACCAAAGAGAACCCAGCTGACTGCACCTCAAGGGGAATACTACCCAGTTTATTAGTCGGTAATGAGTTATGGTTTTCAGGACCATCATTTATGAAAAACAAATTAATTGAGTACAAGAGGCCAAAGGATTTAAAAACAAATTTAGAACAAACTATAAAGGCGCACACAACTGTAGTTCCAGAGCATGTGTTTTTCGAAAATTATTCTAGTCTGCGAAAATTAGTAAGAGTTATTGCGTATTGTCTTAGAATTTTAAAACGGGAAAAACACGACAGTAAATATTTGAAAGATCACGTAATAGAAGCAGCATTACAAACTTGTATAATGAAAACACAAATGGATTAATTCACAATAGAACGAACAATTAAAGAAAAAAGGGTATTTGAATTTAAAAACGAGTAAACTAATATCACTCTGTCCTTTTCTCGATAAAAATGGTATTATGCGAATTCATGGACGACTTGAGAAGTCAGAACTAGATGACCAAGTAAAAAATCCGATAGTCCTACCACATTCAAGTCATTTGACTCATCTTTTAGTCGCAGATGCGCATGAGAAGACACTGCATGGTGGTTCTCAGTTAATGGCAAATTATTTAAAGTCCGCCTATTGGATAATAGTTGCTAGATCTCTAGTTCAACAATATGTTCGCAAATGTGTAACTTGTGCAAAACAGAGAGCTACTGTCAAAAATCAACTGATGGGTGATCTCCCATCAGTTCGATGTACACCAGCAAGACCATTTTATATAGTGGAGTGGATTATGCTGGACCTGTAAGTATAAGAGCGACCAAAGGACGTGGGTATCATTCTCATAAGGGCTACATATGCCTTTTCGTTTGCATGTCCACTCGCGCTGTTCACTTAGAGATCGTAAGTGACATGAGTACCCAAGCATTTTTAGCTGCTTTTCGACGATTTGTGTCGCGACGAGGCATCTATTCAGCCAGCCATAGCAGAATATCTGGAAGCAAACAACACGCAGTGGCATTTTATTCCGCCGCATGCTCCTAATTTCGGTGGTCTTTGGGAAGCGGGTATAAAATCCACCAAGTTTCACATTAAAAGGGTTATTGGTGACTCTGCCCTCACGTACGAAGAAATAACCACATTCCTCAATCAAGTGGAAGCTTGTCTAAATTCGAGGTCAATAAGCGTCATCAACTTTACTCATCCTGGTGAACCCCTGCCTTTAAATCCTGGATATTTCTTAATAAGAGGACCGATAGTTAATGTACCAGATAAGGACTACAAAGGTTCAAGCGTAAGCTATTTAACTAGGTGGCAATTTGTGCAAAGGATGCTACAGTCTTTTTGGAAACCATGGTCCCAGCCCAGGAGTATTTGTCAAAGCTCATGAATAGGTGCAAATGGTCGTCTCAAGTTCCGGAACCTAACATTGGGGACCTTGTTTTGATTAAAGAAGATGATTTGCCGCCAAGTCGTTGGTTATTGGGTCGAGTTATAGAGAAACACCCCGGTGATGATAACGTTACCCGTGTCACATTGCGCACGAAAACATCAGTTATTAAAAGGCCAACATCAAAATTATGTATTTTACCTATAGCAGATCCATGAATTGTTTACTTTTTATGTCAAATTTATGTAAAATATTATTATATTAAATGTTTACCTACTTTTCCATTTACGATAACATGTATTAGTTAAGTTTAGAATTACTACCTCTTAGTCTATGAAGTTAATTTGTTATTAAGTACTCAGTGCAAATTTTAGATGTAAGTACAATTTAGAAGGACATTTAGTTAAGTTTTTTGAAGGCCATTCCGTCACTAAATGTCCTTGGTGGGCGGTATGTTTATGATATATATACTTATACGCCAGTATATTCCAAATTTATGAAGAAAACATATTTTTGAATTTTAAAAAAGATTTAGTTCTTTTTTTGAGAAATGACGTTGACGTTGTTATGTCAATTTTTATTATAAAAGGCACTGAAAATATAGTAAAAATATAGATCAAATTAGATCATACACTGTTGCGGATCATTTTATTTACCAACAACCCTTCTAGTGTATCAGCAGGACAACAGGTCAACTACATAAGTCAACTAGTTAAGCTAGTAAACACTGCTTTAATATCCATTCCAGTATGCTTGTTTTACAAAATTACCTAAAAATATTAGACTAATAATAATAAAGCAATTTATCGGACTTATATCATAAGTAACTGGATCCAAATTCAGCCCATAAATCTTTATGTATCTTACAATATCGTTTGTGTTCTGGTATGATACCTATACAGAGCATCTGTTGTTTGTTATCAATAGAAAGAAATGAGAACGAAGTAATAATTTGTATAGTTAGACACAATATATATCTGAAATATCCTCCATAGTCATCAATGCTTGTTTTTAACATTCCTACTTCATTCTATACTATTTTCAAAAATCATGATTTTCAGTAATTCAGTTAACAACAGTAATATTAAGGTGATTTTTGTACTGGTGCATGATTCGTCTTATTGTAAGACCATCCATTATCCATTACAACCTATTAAAGTTCACTGCTGAACATAGTATTTCCCCATTGACTGCCTCATAGGACGGATTTTTCCATATCTGCCACGCTTGGCATTCGGGTTGGCAACCACAGTTTTTTATTAATTTGAGTTTTTTTATCAGGAAGATTCTGCTACACATCACCCGTTACAATCCTGTCACCTCTTACGACACCTACGAGAATATAAGTGGTAGTAGATATTTTCACACTGCCACTTCACAGTATCGAAAGACCGTTTTATGGATTTAACAATATTAAATTTATCTAATATCATCATGCATCCATCGAAATATTTTCATGTCCTATCAGGTCGTCCCTACGTCCATCAGAGGGATGCCCAACATTTAGCTTGCCGGTGTGAAGCTGCAACTCGATGTCTTTTCTTCTTCAACGGTTGTCTGTTCTTCAAAGTATATGGCCGGCCCATTGCCAATTAAGCTTACCGATCCGAATGATACGTTGGACTATGTCGTTTATTCTGGTTCTACGGCTATATCTCCATTACGAATTCTATCTCACAGAGAAATTCCGACCATAGCCCTTTTCACAGCTCGGTGAGCAACCATCTGTTTCCTCAAACACTATAACTCAAAATTCATAATAGCTGTTTTTTGGTTCTAAAATAATAAAATTATGCTATAGCTATAATATATTAATAAAATAAAATATACGTCCAAGCCAAGATACGTCCCACGGCTATCATTAAAAGTCAAAATATTTCTTTTCTAAATGGACTTTACAATTTTGAAAGGCAAGAAAACTATGCCATCTTTTTAGTCCTTGCTGCGGGAAATAAGCGTACGAAAGTGTTATTGCTCTCTTGGGAGGCGACCATGCGCCCACTTAATTTTCAATTTTAGTCGAAGTAAATGTTATTATTTTTGTTTATGATGTATACATTTACGTATATATATATATATATATATACGTTTAAAATAAAACAATGTTTTACCTTTTCTCTTATATTTCAAGCTTTTTATAAATGGTTGTCTTAGTTGCAGTGACTTAGATTACATTAACAAAAGTTGAGCAAAAAGACATTCAAATTGATAACTGTTTCCGCATGGAATCAGTAAAAAAGTTTCATTCATGAACATCGATCACTACTAAAGAACTATATGCACAATCCCATACAAAAGTTCTCTAAAAACTGTCGCCAATTGTTGTGACGTAACTCTAGTTGAAATAAATATATATTTATGTAAATTAAACCTTAAATACATTGCCTATAGTTGTATTCACAAAGATACGTACGAAAAGCAATAAATTTTTATGGCTGATACTGGCTGGTCAACCAATATCAGAACAAATTCAACCTTACACGCGTGTTTTAAAGTCAGAATTACAAAGTGCTAATAAAAAGCAATCAAATTTTACGACCGGGGCTCGTAGTTTATACAAGGAGTCATTGGAGTCGAACAGTCCAATATTTTTTGTTACTGTTATTTTAATTTTAAAATGTTTCAAACTTGATTTAAAAACTGTTGTGTATAAGGCATATTCTATTCTATTCTATGATGTATTATGTGTAATGGTTATAATTTACCTGAATGTAAATACGTTTTTGGATAGGACACCAGATATTTTAGTAACGAAAGTACTTGAAATAGTCATAACTATTTATTTATTCTTCATCCTGAGTCAAAATTTTAAAAATATTGCTTGACAAAGAACTTAAATCTAAATTCAATAGTTACTAAAAATATAAAAAGTATGTACAGAAAGTTATAAGTCGTAGTCACATATTCATCACTTTCTAAAACATGCTTCGAACATACAACGCTTCTTTGGGTCAGCTTGAAGAATTCTTGGGACCTTTGACATGCTATGACTGATATCCATTCTGCACACCTAACTGGATCTCGAGGAAAGCTGAAAAATTAAAAATAAAATCTCACATCTTTAGTTTTACTACATGCATATATTTAAAATTAAATCTATAATATGTTACTATAATATTTGGACAAACTATAAAGAAGTCTAATTAAACAAAAAATAATCATACTTTAATAATAAAAAATAATAACGTCTCCAACAAATGGGACAGAGTCAACGAACAATTATGACTTATTTTATTAACACTTAATTTAAAAAATGTTTTACGGAGATTTCTTGGCAAAATTTATATATTTTATATTTACAATACAGTGATAACAATTAAATGATAATATTATAATGATAATATTAATACGTACCGAAATTAGGAAATTCCATGCTTTTTTAGCGTCCGGGACGTGCGATTTTTACACTTTTTAAACGAGCACTGAGGCATGTTTACCGTCGGAGCGTTCGAATGTAACTAGATTAAAAGCGCACCCAAATGTTCGAATGGGTGCTCATTCGGTGAGGTCGTTTTTGGTCACTGGTTGTGTATCTAGTTTTTATAAGTGATCGATGTTCATGAAACAGACATATCGTCACAAGTAGCCAACAGTTTTGTTTGCGGTACGTTGATTGATTTCATTGTCTCTATGATCTATTGGTCATTAACGCAATCGTAGTCCCTAGCTAAAATCGATTTAATTCGATTTGTGATGGGTAAAATTGGTTAATGGATTTTTCTGACAAGTTCTCAATAATAGGCCGATGTTAGAAATTTGGCGATGTGTCATTGCTTTGCCTCGGAAAGCACGTAACTACACTCAGCAAACATCACGTGCGAAAGCAGAGACATGAGCAGTAAGAAGCTCGCACACACGGGAAAGCAACCGAGACGTCGGGAATTAAAAATAAAAATAAATAAAATAAAATTAAACGCGATAAAATCCGTAAAAGTTTTAATCAGTGTGTAGTGTTCGCGTAAATATAAGAAATCATTATGCAATTAACAATTTCATTGGTGCCAGCGGGGATCGAACCAGGTTTGCTCGCGCACTGTGAAATTTACAGCGAGCGCTAACCATCTAAGCTACCACGGCTCTATATTCTTAATGAATTAAGTAAAGAGCCGTAAGAATTGTATTCTTAGTGAAAATTGATAACTATATGATAAAAATGAGCGGCAGGAGATCTACTATATAGACTTATTTTAGAGAAACTGACGACCAAAGTAAAGTGAAATGTACTAATGTATTGTAACGTTTCTTTGTTTGATTCCAAAAACATGTTATCAAGTTTCTATTTGCCATAATCGGAAATAAATCCACAGTGCCTCAAAAACACAAATGTATAGATTTATGCATTTGAGGCACTCTAGTGTAAGTAGATTTATGCATTTGAGGCACTCTAGTGTAAGTAGATTTATATTATAGGTACTTGTTTATTATTATAGATATTATAGATACTTTCAACAATAAAAGACATCGCATTACTCAATTCGTACATTTCAATACATTGGACACTATGAAAACGAATGTTCGGTCATTTAGCCGAATATTCGGTCGAATACGAATATTTGGTAAAGCTGCCGAATATGCCGAATACCGAATATAAAACGAATATTCGGCCCATCTCTAGCGACGTAGGCTTTGGAATTCACGGGGAACACCCCAAATTCCAACTTAGTACGAATTTGGGTAGATTTACCTCTATCTTCCAGGCAGAAATTTTCGCCATACTTCGGTGTGCGGAAATCAATCTGGAAAACACTATGTCAACCATATAATTTGTATAAACTCTGATAGTCAAGCAGCACTGCTAGCGAGGTCAAACTTAGTGAACTCGAAGCTAGTTGGAGACTGTGTGAACTTAATGATTTCTTATATTTACGCGAACGCTACACATTGAAATAATACTAGTTTTAACGGAATTTATCGCGTATATTTAACTTTTTTACCCGACGTTTCGAGAGCTTTACAGCACCCATGGTCACGGGAAGGACTGAGATGTTCAACGTCCAGCTGTCATAGTTAACCGCGGTTACCATAGATTAAAATTTTAACTTTTGTTCCGATCTACACAGTATGAGCTTATGGTATCATGGAGTCTTGCAGTTGTATGCTTGGGTTGGGATTTAATTTTATTTATTATAGGATCCCAAGCAGATGGTAGCACCCAGCCATCTTCTCTATTGAAATTAGGATGTTTTTTGATTTCAATTGCCTCGCGAATCATCCTTGGAAGGAATTGGTGTTCTTTAGCGAGGATTTGTGGTCTATCAAATCTGATGTAGTGACGGGGGCGATCTTGTACATGTTCACAGACTGCAGACTTCCCGGAGCGTCGATTCTTCACATAATCGACTCGATCACATTCTTCACATAATCGAATGTGAAGAATCGACGCTCCGGGAAGTCTGCAGTCTGTGAACATGTACAAGATCGCCCCCGTCACTACATCAGATTTGATAGACCACAAATCCTCGCTAAAGAACACCGATTCCTTCCAAGGATGATTCGCAAGGCTATTGAAATCAAAAAACATCCTAATTTCAATAGAGAAGATGGCTGGGTGCTACCATCTGCTTGGGATCCTATAATACATAAAATTAAATCCCAACCCAAGCATACAACTGCAAGACTCCATGATACCATAAGCTCATACTATGTAGATCGGAACAAAAGTTAAAATTTTAATCTATGGTAACCGCGGTTAACTATGACAGCTGGACGTTGAACATCTCAGTCCTTCCCGTGACCATGGGTGCTGTAAAGCTCTCGAAACGTCGGGTAAAAAAGTTAAATATACGCGATAAATTCCGTTAAAACTAGTATTATTTCAGACTGTGTGAACTGTTTAAACGCCCTGGGATGTAACAACAGTGTCGTCTTACGAGGGGTTCCGGGTCACGCGGGTATTGTAGGCAACGAATTTTCCAACAAACTTGCACAGGAGGACTCAAAGTGCCCCCAATTTGGACCTAAGCCATTTTGTGTAATCTCAAGAAGCCTAGCCCGATTGACCCTTGAAACTCTTTATCACAATAAATCACTTAAGATCTGGTCTGATACACCAGGCTTAATACATTCTAAAAACTTGATCCGGGCTTTCGACCGTAAATTCGCTTCAGAAGCCCAGGGATTAAGTAAAAATAAATTGCGCATTCTGGCAAGAGCCCTAACTGGAAACTGTTGTCTTAAAAAGCATATGTTCATCCTGAGCCTAAGCAATTCAAGGATTTGTCGGTTCTGTTCCACAACGGAAGAAAGACCTCTGCAAATCCTAACTGATTGCGGACCCTTAAGGTGGCCCTAGTCGATGGCATGAACCAAGTAGTGGGCTGGGTTAAAATACATGCTATCTCAGCCGACATCACGAGCGAAAGGGATAGACGCTGTGATGAGCAGTAAGAAGCTAGTGCGCACACACATACGCACTCCTGAGTGACGCAAAGCGACGGCGTCATTGCGTACCTACATTTGCGATTCTTTTTTGAATGACAACATAAACTCAAACAGCAATTGAGAGCTCCGTGGCGCAGTGGCTTAGCAATGAGTGGCTGCGCTGGGGGCCGCGGTTTCGAATCCCGCACGGAACAAATATTTGTATGGCCTACAAATAGCTGTTCCAGGTCTGGATGTTTGTCCTTGTGCAATTTATGTTTGTAAAATGCCTTCACGATACAGGAGAAAATCCAGCTGTGGGGGTAACGTATTTTAAAAAGAGAAAAGAGAGAGGAAACAAATTGGTGTTATTATTATGAACCCAATTTAGTTGTTATTATGAAATTTTTTATGTGAATTAAAGTAGATGTTGTTATTATATAATAATTTCATTGATTTGTCTTACCTACTTTTTAACCGACTTCGAAAAATGAGGCGGTTCTCATTTCGTTGTTTTTTGGTTAAGTATGTTCTGTTCCCCGATTTCTCGAAAATGCCTGAACCGATTTGGAAAATTATTTTTTGGTTTGAAAGAATATACTTTCCAGATGATCCCATGGTAATCGATGATGGTCAGGTCAGGATCTGATGATGGAATCTTGGAGAAATCGAGGGAAATCTTCAATAAATGATAGAAAATCAACCGCGATTGCTGCTATCGCGTATCTATGCATTCTTTATGCAATTACACAGTATAATATCACGACAACAACACAACCACTTTTTCGACAGCGTGACTGATGTGAGTGGGGCTTTTGTGTAGATTAAATAAAAAATGTTAGTTTGTAAATTGTTTATTGATTGTTTGTGTTCAATAGCGGTTTGCAATATTCTCTTAGTACTTAGAAAGTTATCAACAATAGCAATTGTGTCACTGCAGGAACAAGCAAAAACGTCTATCAAAATAGTAACGTGCCTAAACTGAATACTAACGGCACAGACTTCCTTACAGAAGTCCAAAGATCACGTCTAGACAAGGTAAGTAATTAGAAGAAACCTACAATTTAGAGATCGATTGTAAATCAAATTCACAGCATAGACACAATTAGCGAAATTTTGATTTATTTTATGATAGATAACGCTAGTTGAAAACTAAACACTGTATGGGAATGACATCACTGAACGAGTCAGGTGGTCAGTCCAAACAAATAAAAAGCGCGATTGTAGAAAGATATTCGTTACGAAACTTTTGTAGGCTAGGGGGCTTGGCCTGTTTATGCTATTCATAACGAAGGCTATAAAATATGTACAACTTAGAAACTAAATCATATGTGTACTTATCTGTATTCATAACCCAATATCTGAGGTAGGTTGATGCGCTCCTTAGTTTTTATATAGTTCATATTATTCTGTAATAAATTAAATCTTATCCAAAATATACTATAATACCATAGCAAAGCTGCTACTATTTTATTTAGTAGTAGCTTATATAGTAGTATAGTAAATTATATATAAAAATATGAGTATGTAATATAGGTAAGGTTAAATATAAACAAATATTTTGCCAAGTGCAAATCGGACTTCCGAGCTTCCGTACCATCTTACAAGATTTAAATATACATATTACTATCTATCAAAAAAGCCAAAAATACACGTTTCTTTTTCTAGTAGAAAATCCTTAAATTTTAAATTTATTTTTACCACTTGCTGTTATAGCGGCAACAGAAATACACGTTCTGTGAATATTACAACCATCTACCTATTACGGATCACGAGATGCAGCCCGCTGACAGACAGACACACGGACAGCGGAGGCTTCGTAATAGGGCCCTGCTGGTTACCCTTCGGGTGCGGAATCCTAAAAAGTACTTAGTTATCCACTCACATCTGTATGGTTCTTTCTTTAAAGGACCATATTAGCCTGGTTCTCGTATGACATGACCAATGTAATACCTGGACTGACCTCTCTGAGTTTGCTTCAGCAGATCGGTTGCTTCTTCTCAGTTTCATGTTTTTGTTGTGTTAAAGTGTTTTTTTTAAACAACTTACAAAACAAAGTGTATTTATCATTGACTGCCCTTCATAGATTCTTATGTACTTATATAAATTACATTAGGTATATTAGGATATGAGATTCCTATACGTCAGCACGATTATCGAAAATCTAAAAATTACCTATTCTAATTAAATTAATAAATAATTTTAAGATTTTCGATAATCGTGTTCTATGAGATTTTTTCGTTAGTTAGCAAATTAAAGTAGTTAAGTACCTAATGTACTACCTGTATCGAAAGTTCATTATTACTAGGCTGCACTAAAAGTATCGGGAATGGAATATTTCCACTGTACCTGTCATATTAAAATCTTTTTAATTGAAAACTCTTTGGTTTTAAAAATCGAATACCATTTATTTATTTAAAAAAAGATTCTCGGTCTTATCACAAGGTTTTGTCAAACTTGTTTAGTCGTTGAGAAAATGGAATTGACGAGAAAATTCAAGAGCGATGATTTATTATGACTTTCGAAGTGGTTTAACACAAAAACAGTGTGTTGACTGGATTATTTCTGCATTTGGTGATGAATCCCCATCCAAAAACACAATTTATCGCTGATTTGCTGAATTTCAACGTGGACGTGTCAAGCTCAGTGATGATCCCCGTCAAGGTCGTCCAAAAACTGCAGTCACCCAAGAAAACGTTGATGCTGTGCGTAAGCTGATTGAGGAAGATCGACATGTGACATACCGCAAAATTCAGGCAACTTTAGACATTGGCATGAGTCAAATACAAATAATCTTGCATGAACAATTAGGTGTAAAAAGTTGTTTTCCCGATGGATACCGAATTCGCTCTGTGAAGAGCAAAAAGCGGCTCGCGTTACTTGGTGCGTCAGAACTCTCGAAAGATTTCACGCAGGATCTTCATATTCTGTATACAACATCGTATCAGGTGACAAATCCTGGATATACGCGTACGAACCCGAAACAAAAAACCAGTCACGAGTTTAGGTGTTCGAAAATGAGTTAAAGCCAACAAAAATTGTTCGTTCACGGAGTGTTGCAAAAAAAATGGTGGCCACGTTTGTCTCCAAAACCGGCCATGTTACGACTATTTCTCTTGAGGGACAAAGAACGGTTAACGCAGAATGGTATGCTAGCATTTGTTTGCCACAGGTCCTATCTGAACTCCGTAAAGAGAACTACAACCGCCGCATCATCCTCCATCACGACAATGCGAGTTCTCACACCGCAAATAGAACAAAAGAGTTTTTAGAGCAAGAAAACATAGAATTATTAGACCATCCACCATACAGCCCCGACCTAAGCCCTAATGATTTCTATATTTTCCCTAAAATAAAGAATAAATTGCGTGGACAGAGATTTTCATCACCTGAAGAAACTGTGGACGCCTACAAAACGGCCATTTTGGAGACCCCAACTTCCGAATGGAATGGTTGCTTCAATGATTCATCCATCGTATGGAAAAATATGTCAAATTTCGCGGAGAATACTTCGAAAAGCAATAAATACATTTTTAAATAGTAATGTTGTGTCACTTCCTTGCTTCCCGAAATTTTCAGTGCCGCCCTCGTATGTACCTACCTGTTTTCAATTTTAACTAAATGTAAAACTTATGGGTACATTTTAGCAGCTATATTCATCCCGGCTTCAGCAGTGGACACGAACAAAAGGAAGCTATTTTTCAAAATAAAGATGTAGATATGTCTAAATTGTAGGTATTACAACAATAAATAGATAGAAGCGGCTAACCTAGTGAGCATTTGTGGGTGCGCGCTGCACCCCCCCCCCCCCCCCCTCCGTCGGTCCCACTGATCGGGGAAACAATTTGTAGCGAAAGGCAAGATGATTTACAACACAAAGAAGCGCGCGAAATTTTATAAACAGACCTTTGGGAGTGTGGATGTCATGAAAAATCTATTGAATGTATCTGTTCAAAATAAAATTATTTGCTACTAATCTATCCCTGTATGGTAACTGTTTTGCAATTTTCGTTCTTCTTATGGTATTTATTTCCGCCCAAATATGTGTTAAAACTAGTGTTGAAATTTGGAATTTTCGACGCTTATAAATATTAAACATACTCTTTTTTATTTTTTTGTTTCCATACAGGGCTAGATAATGATGAGACAAATTAAAATCATTTTTATTTTGAACGTACACCATCAAACAGTGGTGTAATCGCCAGATTACGTTTGTATGGAAGAATGAGCGACTAGTGTACCCTTAAGTCTTAAGACTATAGATTTTTTTTGTAAAGTGTATTTTACTCTTTACGAAATAAACTACATTTCCTAACTAAATCGTGCGAAATGAAGCGTGAAGTCGTGACATAAAGCAGGAACGTACAACATAGTGAACCATTATTTTAAATCAACCGAATATCTACGTTTTTGTTCCACGCATTTTCAAGGTGAACGTTAGGTTTACGTTAAAAAGAAAAATGAAAATGTTCATAATAAATTGTACATTTAATACAAAAATGACTTTTATTTTTATTCCATTTCGAGTATTAACAGAACATGTAAAGATTGTATACAAGCATTGTATACATTTACACAAAAGCTTTTTGATTTGTCATCCATTTATCCATCATGGAAGGGATGACTGGCAGAAGTTCCCTTGGACAGCCCTAGCGAGAGACCTTGTTACTTTGTTGACTTGTTTTGCCTGCGGCACGGCTGGCCCAGTGTAAAACCGGTCCGGCATATATGGCCATCAGAGGGCATAATCACTTGCCAAGCAAAATAAAATCATTAGAAGGACATAAGTTTGAAAAAGAATTAAAACAATTTTTGAGTGTTAAGAGTTATTATTTGAATGAATTTTTTGCTGATAAGAATTAGTTTTAAAATTAACATACCTTTATTGAATTCTATTTTTTATTGACATGCTTTATTGAAATCTGAATTGTATTTCATAATTGATTACATTTAAGTATAAATTAATACTTATATATTGAAATTGCTAGGGTTCATGTACTTGACTGGTCATGTACCTTTAACTGTAAAAATAACACTGTATTTTCTCACTGACATATTGTATGATGTAACTAGTTTTCTGATTTGACTTGTTATTCAATTTAGTTCATAATTTAACATTTAATTATTTTCTACTTAATTTGCCATGCTCAAATGGGCTTCACTATGTACCTAAACTGTATTCGTCGCCTATTCTTATACTCATGAATGCAACAAATAAATAAATAAATATACACTTTTATCCCCTAATTTATTTTGATTTGATTTTTTTATAAACCTTAAACACGTGTTTTAATATAATAAAAAGTCTGCGTACTTGTATAATTTTCAGATATATATCATGAAATTAGATTCGAGTAGGGGTGATTTATTAAAAATCCCGAAATAAGGCAAGTATCCACAAAGAACCCTAAGAGTTTTGATGATCATCAGTAAGTGAGTTAGTGGCGAAATCGGAGGTTTTTAGGTATCAATAAAATCTAAATCATAAGACCTATACAATTTAAACTACACGTTTAATAAGTCTACTGTTTTCATAATATTTCGCGAATTTTGTTTATCTTTGTAATCCAAACCCAAGTTACAAGGGTTCAAAAAACGACAAAGCGCTTCAAGAAAACGTAGGTAGTGCTTCGTTTTGGTCTGGTTCGATCGTCTTGGTGGGGATACGACAGTGCCCCCAGATCTACTGTTTGGCTAAATCTAATACCTTACGCTGTATATAATCCTCTTGATTTTAATTAGCCGTCATGAGAGGTTTTACGCTAGAGAGGCATCAACCCAATATAACTCTTCAATTTGTCTCCCTATGATGGACTTTCTAAGTATCGTCATCATCACCGTCATTAATACTTTGTCCACTGTCCTCTGGAGGCTCTGAGCCACCTGCATCCACCGATTTCCTGCATGACTTTCCGGGTCATCTCCATCCAGACGAGGCCGTCCTACGTTTTGCTTATCAGTACGAGGTTGCCACTCTTAAAACCTTCCCATCCATTATAAAGAAAGAAAGAAAGAAAGAAAATAACTTTATTCGTAGCTACGCTAATACAAACACATAAAAACAAACAATTAACTCAAACATAAAAATAAACAATTAATAGTAAAAAGTATTTATAAAAAGTATTTAAATTTATGTTGGATTGCAGCAACGAAAAGGACCCGACTCAGCATTATGCTACAGCAAAGAGCCGCAGCGCTGTTATTCTGTCGGGACCACTAATCTAAAACATGCGAGCAGCTGTCAGACAGATTTAATGCAAAAAAAAAACTAAAGATATTTTAAATGTATATGTTTATGTAATATAATATAGAGATAATATTCTGAAAAACGATAAATAATGAAAAATAAATAGATAAATATATTACTTTTAACTATGTTGGCAATAGTATATAATAGAATAATGAAAGGAATAATAATAAATTAAAAATATTTATACTATGTTATAGAGCTAATTCCTGGACAATGGTGTACATCATTGACCAATATTCATTTTTATCTGTGTAAACCACGTCAAAATACTGCTTGTACAGGAGTTTTGGCGGGAACTTGACCTGGGGCGGTTTGTTGCTCCTGTATTATTGTTTAAATAATTGTTTGAAGTGGACTTTGATATATAAAAGTGGTGCAATTTTGTGTATTAAGTGTCTGCGCATGTGAACTATTAGTGGAAGCTGTGAAACAAGTGCTCTGATGGAGATGGATTCTCAAGATAAGCTGTTTGCATAGGCATCTTTGGATACCATCGCCAACTGTCTGCTGCCTGCTGGCTCAAGTTGCCATCAGAATCTCCCAAGGGCTGCACAATGTGACGCATCAACATGTTGTGAAGCAGTGAATTACGAAGGATAATTTTACACAAAGACAAGGCTGTATGGCATAGTTCCTTTGCCTGCTCTCACGAGCGAATAACAAAAAACAATAACAACAACTGCTTGTACATGTCATCTACAAAGAGAATAAGTCACTACGGTTATCTATTTCAATTTCAATTATAATATAATAGAAATTGAAATTCATTATGTACTTTATTCTTAGAACATAGGGAACCATCAAAAATTAAAGTAAAATAATAATAACGCAACCACCTACCTAGTGTATCAACAACCAGTCTTTGTATTGTTACTTTGTATTTTCTTTGTTATCTAGAAGGTACAATTTATATCGCATTTTGAAATTAACCTTGGATTGAATTTCACGAAAGGGGGGTGGGCATTATTAGTTCTTCGAGCAAAAAGGCCGGACTATTTCTACTTCAGCTTACTGATCCGTGAACCATGTTGGTTATTTTATTCTATTTTACGAATTTTTCAACGTAGAGACACACTACGCTGCTTGCCTGAGAAATAGGAAGATAAGCCTCTTTATTCAGACCAGCGATGAAGAACCCCATCCTAATTCCATAAACTTCATTTAGGCACTGATATCCTGCTATTTGAGATCGAGATTTCGATGCTCGATAAATGGCGGCAAATATACCCGAAAATTGGAGATTTGGTATTAGGTAACGCAACTAACCGTGACATCATATTTGTTTAGCAAAAGATAATTTATAACTTAAATTTTAAAAAGTTCCTTTAAAAGAAAATTTTAAGATATAACATTTTTAACATTGAAATTCTTTCAAACATATTGTTTTTATAATCACATTTTCAAAGCTCTAATAAACCGTACTTCATTATTTATTTATTTATTTACTTGTATGCATCTTCAACAGTTGTACATATTAAATTACACATGCTTTACATCTATAAATTACTATGTACTAGCAATTATAGGACAACACATCATTCTAAAACAATAGCGGTGTTTATAATTTGCCTATTTTAATAGTATTTGGAACAAAATTTATTTATTTTATTTATTTATAGGATAGGGTGACAAACGAGCACACAGTCCATCCGATGGTAAGTGGTTGCTGTGGCCCATAGACATCAATATCTATCCTCGATTACGAATCAAAATGCAGATGCGTTGTCACCCGTGAGGACCAAGATGGAATGCCTCGCCCCCAGCAAAAAGGGTCTCCGGTTCTCTACACTCACCATACGAAATACAGCAGCATTAAGCTACTATTTCACGCTGGTATTCTGTGAGAGCGTGGTCCTTCCCCGGCCGAGCTGACCCATTCGTGCTACAACTATACTATCAATATAACTGCAGCATGGCTCTACCACGTAAAATAAGTTTTACTAACAAAAGAAAGTTAATAGTTTTTGTAACATAAATAAAAGTTAAGTTTAGCATAAATTTAGTGAATAATTAATTTTCTAAACAGTCGTTACATTTTTTCATAAAAAGTGTGAGCCCATCATAACCAATGTCCAATGTTGCTATGTTTTTACACATACATTGCATACGCGTGATATTGTAACATTTGTTTATCATTAGGAAAATTATTATGCATTATTTAACCTCGATTTTCTAAAACATGATAAAGACCGCTGCGAAATTCGTTGTAGTTTGCACGTAGAACGTAATCTTACCCTTTTTATGTAGCCTTCAAATGGTAGTTAGAGGTGTCGTACATGGAAGGAACAAGAAATTTTTTTTAGTTGCTTTGCAAAAATTGCAAATATAGCGTTGCATGCGAATAATTTGGTAATTTTGATATGATATTTGCGGCATAAAATATTTTTATTTTATTTTTTGTTTAAGCGTCAATTTGAGAAGAAGTAGACCTTCTTACTTAATTCCGTCTAGAGAGCCAGTTTATAGACTGTCAGGCGTTTCATCTTAGTACTCGGACATGCACGCATCTGTTGGGATTGACGGGGGTAAGACTATGCTCTCACGGAATACCTGTGTTAAATAGCAGCTTCTTGCTACTGTGCTTCGTATATTTTTACTGGAAACGAGGCATTCCACTTTATCCCCAACGGTCAGAAAAAATTTGCATTTTTATTCCTAATCGAGTATAAATGTAGATGTCTATGGGCCACAGCATCGACTTACCATTAGGTGACTGTGTGTTCATTGTCTTGCATATTCTATAATAATAATAAAAATCTGTAGCCTTCTTTGTATGACGTTGGTTACTAGAGTCTATATGCTGCAGTCATCACTTACTATAGAGTGGTTGTCACATCAATATCATAAAAAATATTAAATTAAAGAGCTTTTTAACGACAAGCGGTACATAGATGATTATACTGCTACTCCTCGATAGCTATACGACTGTAAGGGCTGCGACAGGACCCCCACGTGGTCGGTTGACAGTAGTTGATAGTAAATGATAGTCAATACTGGGAAGTTGATAATTGATAGTTTATTGATAGAACCAACTAAATCTAATTTAAGGATAGATAGGAAATGATACTGCGAGCACACGTGACCGGTATTGGTGGGCTCATTTAGCGCACTGACTCAAAATGTATTATTGTAGCGTAAAAGCGTAAACTGCTGACGTTACAAAAATGTACGTGCTGCAGCCCGTACAACGACTTTTCTGGTGTTTCCTACAACCACCTTTCAGGAACCCCATGAGACTAAATGGAGTGATAGAATCTTTTGGTACCTACTACCACCTCATGGTACTTAATTATAGAAAAATATGCTTTGGGGTCGTCTCTCTTTTACGGCTTTACAAATTCTATATTTTTTTAATCGAGTCGTTTTGTTTTCAAGTCAATTTTTGATTACAGGGCGTAACTCAAAATTATTTGCTTCCAAATCAACATTGAAACAAAGATCGTAATCACATACGTAGCATCATTATTTTTCCCGGTTTACTGATATTTTATTTACAACCTCCATAACAATAAACGAGGAAAATGGATTTTTCTTCGTAAAGCCAAATCGGAAATCCAAATAGTATTTTCTATTTCCTTGATTTGAGGGAATTGCACAATTTTTTAAATTAAAATAGTAGATAATTATGTGTCGATAAGTTTTTGAAATACATCTCAAATTATTTTATTGACAATAATTCTATAAGCACGAATTTATCGATTTGTTAATAATTAGAATAACTCTTAGAATACCAGCCTAAAATAGCAGTTCAATGCTGCTGTGCTTCTTTTGGTGAGTGTAAAGAACTGGAGAACCTTTTTACTGGATACGAGGCACTACATCTTTGTCCTCAGGGGTGACAACATATCTACATTTTGATAGTTAATCGAAAATAAATATAAATGCCTATGAGCCACAGTAAACACTTACCATCAGGTTGACTGTGTGCTCGTTGTCACCCTTATTCTGTCAAAAAATCCTTCTATTATTTTATCGGCTAACATAAGTGCCTTTGATACTGTTTTTTGGTTTATTATCTCATGACCTTTGGTACGGGGCATTATACCTTTCAATTTTTTAACATGTAAAACGAACATTACAGTGGACGAGGACTCCAGGCCTGATGATGAGGATGAAGAAGAAAAACAAGATTTGCAGAAAGCATTAAATGACTTTGATCCAGCGCCTGACCTCTTTCCAGTCTCGTCAGATAACCGTCCTATCGGAATATGTGTGGGGAAACAGTGAGTGCACCTGTGTTTGTGCACAAACTTGTGCGTTATAATCCTGTCCTGCACAAATGGCTAATCTACTTTGAGACTGTCTGTGATGATCAAAATTCGGTCTGGGGATATTAATTTTATGGTTTATCATAATACATACATACATAAACACTCACGTCTGTCACCCAGAGGGGTAGGCAGAGACTACGGAATTCCATTTGACACGATCCTGACATACCACTTTCGCCTCCTTTACATCCATATATCTACGCATACATGCTCGTCGGTTAAGGGTACTTGTAACGTGGCCCATTTTCAAAATATCGCCAATTTGGTCGATGAACTTTTTTCTAGGGCGTCACTTCCCGACTCTGCCGTTCACATCTGTCATATAAATTTGCTTTGTCACTCTTACCTCATTCATTCTTTCTACATGACCAAACCACCGAAGAATTCCTTTCTTAATCCTGGTCACAACATCATCTTGCATACCACAGTTATCTCTTATCACGCAATTTCTCACCCTGTCATTCAGATTCAACCCTAGCATACTCCTTAAAGACCACATTTCTACAGCATTTATTCTACTTTCGTGCTTCTTCTGCCACACCCAGCTTTCACTACCATACATTAAAGTAGGGACTAACACAGCATTATGAATAACCATACGTGCCTTTTTTGATACATTCTGGTTCTTCACAATAGAGTGTAGTGCCCCATTCACATATCATATTTATTATCATAACATTATCATATCTACTATCCCTGCAAAATACACATCCCAAATACACAAACTCATCCACTTGCTCAATTAACTCTCCTTCTATTCTTATTTCACATACCGTTTTGCTTTCCTCTCTTTCAAAAACCATCACTTTCGTCTTACTTGCGTTCACTTTCATTCCCCCTTTCTTTTAATGCCCAGTTCATCAATGTAACTATCATTTGCAACTCAGCCGCCGATGACGCAAATATGACTTGATCATCGGCATACAAAAGGCATTTGACGGTTAACTCGCCCATTCTTAACCCACATTCTTCATATTTCAAAGTTTGCAAACACCTGTCCATAAATAGGTTGAACAGCCAAGGGAAAGCCACAAAGTCCCGTCTGACACCTTTTCGGATGCCAAACCAGTCCGAGTAGTTCCCATTGATCCTGACACAATCACTAGAATCCCTATAAAGAGACCTCAATGCCAGTATCAAACCAGCGCTCAACCCATATGAGTTCAGTGTTTGCCATAACACATTCCTGTCCATTCTGTCATAAGCCTTTTCCACGTCCATGAACGCACAAAAAACTTTCTGGTTTTTAGCCAAAAACTTCTCCGCAATCGTGCGCATGGAAAAAACTTGGTCTGTACACCCCATTCCCTTTCGAAAACCCGCTTGCACATTCAAAATTTTTCCATCAGGTTCTTTCATAACTCTTTAAAATAACACCTCAGCATACAGTTTACCCACAATACTAAGCAAGCTGATACCACGGTAGTTTTTGCAATCCTGCTGTGACCCTTTTCCTTTATATATTTACCCATTTTAATTCCCAACACAAATTAAACAAGGTGTACAGCAGGCCTGCCACCACTCCCTCTCCAGCCCTTAGCATCTCGAGTGATACTCTATCATATCCAGCTGCCTTACCTGCTTTCATGCTTTTCATTGCTTTCATTCTACACATATCTCCATTTCCCTTTCAACTTCTTTCGGAATTTCTTGTTTATTTAATTCAGACGACTCTTCACTCATAAACAAGCTTTCAAAGTATTCCTCCCATCTGTTTAAATTCGAAATTTCATCACTCAGAATACATCCATTCTCGTCTCTTACAGCATTAATTATAGGCTGTTTTGTATTTCCCCTGGCAGTTCTTACGAGTTTCCAGAACATTTTTATATTAGCCTGGAAATTATCAGATATCCTTCTACCATTATTGTCCGTTCTTTATTTCTTTTTCCTTTAACTACTTTTACTCTCTTATTTAGACGTCTAAATTCTGCCTTTTTTCTTTCAATCTCATCATTCATACCACCAAAATTACCAGCTTTAGTTGCTAGTAAATCTAACTATGCTTTCTTCTTTGATTCAACTTCCACCCGTACCTCATCATCCCACCACAACGCATTCCTTTTCCTTTCATTTGTTCTCTTACTTACACCACATACTTCAGTGGCTGCATCCACCAAACCTTTCTTAATATTATCCCACACAGTATTCAAGTCTAAATCATTCATACACAACTCATTCAAACACCTAATATTTTCTCTCAATCAGCATTTATACTTCTCTCTCACATCTTCATCTTGTAACTTCTCTATTCTTATACGCTGTAACGCAGTGGTAGACACAGATGTCCGATGCCACCAACGCTTGAAAAGACCATTAATTCGACATAAGACCAAGTAATGATTCGTCCCTACGTTGGACCCTCGGTAAACCCTTGTATCTACGACTGCGCTCCTCATTCTTTCATCCACAATTACGAAATCTATCATGCTTCTATCATCACCTCTTTCCCATGTGTACATGTGAATCTTCTTATGACAAAAAAAAGTATTCGTCACAAAGAGATTCTTTTCCACACATACGGTGAGGAGGTCTTCACCATTCTCATTTATACTTTCATCACCAAACGTTCCCAATATCCTTTCATAACCAGTCTCCTCACCCCAACCCTTCCATTAAATTCTCCTAACATAATAATATTTTCATTTTCCTTACATTTTATCAACACCATCCTTACCATGTCCCAAAACTGCTCTCGGATGCAAGTGGGCTTAGACATGTCTGGGGCGTACACCCCTAGCAAGAACAGCTTCTTTAAGCCCACTTTCATTCGTATCCATAGCAGCCTCGGGCTTACACATTCATACTCTTTCACACATTGACCCATTTTTTCTGAAAGGATGAAACCGACTCCCTGGCATGCCCGTTCGGTCTCGTCTACACCAGACCAATACGCGGTATACGTGCCATGTGCAGTGGCATCCTTTACCTTACGTTTCGTCTCATTTACATATAACACATCTATTCCTCTGTCATTCATCATTTCGCATACTTCATCCATCTTATCATTCATTGCTCCACAAACATTCAGCGTAGCCAGACGGGCTTCAGCAATCCACTTTTCGCCCCTTCGGGAAACAGAACGTGACGGGTGGCGAACCTCGTCGCCGGTTTTTCTCCCAGATTCTTCACACCCCTGCCCCATTAAAGGGGCGCCGGGAACTCGAGGCCATTTCTTTTATCTCCTGACTCATGGTGCGAACATGGGGTGGTGGTAGGTTTTACGCCGCCACCACACGGCGGGAAGCCAAGTCTATTTTTTCGGCTTTCCACCCGGGGGACACGTGTAGGGTGAGCTTAAGGTTTGGTGGTCGAAGCCTACAGACGCGATCGACTCATTATGGTTTATCATAATAGTAATAATGTTCTACCGAAACATCTAGAATGTTCGAGTAAATACCGATCCCGACTGACTAGGTGTAAAAAGTTCTGGAAGTCTCTGGAAGGATTAGTTCTGCTACTCGATACTAGAAGGCGCTTGTGGTAACTAAAATCTTCATGTACCAGGTATTAATTATGGCGTGCAACTAGGATTACCAACTCTACAAAGGACCAACCCGTGAGAATTTTATGAAATCGAGTAAGGGGCCCTCCCCTGTGTTGTGATTGAAAGAAGGTCTCAATCATTAATTAATTTTTAAATTAATATTTACTTTGCTTTCGTGCAACATCTAATATTTGTCGATTTTGCACAACAAAATCATAAAAGATTTTACATAAAATATCAAAGCTTGTTAGTACCTGTACCTCTGCTTTTACTAAAGAAATACTCATTCGGTTTCTTTCCTTGCTCTATGTCTGTTCTATTATGCTGGAACCGCGCTCGTAAGAAGCATTAAAGGCAGGAATGGAAAGAACTAACGTGACCATTTTTTTTTGATTCAGTATAACGATTTCTGTCCTTCGATTTCGTTAAAAAGTCAACTCATCAAAAATCCACCTGATTTCTTCAACGAGCTGTGTTTACATCTCACCCAAAAGTCCAACCTCATTGTACAGTTTGTCATTCTTGACTAGCCCGGCCTAAAACATTTTCGGCAATACTGCTCTCTTTTGTTCTTCCGCTTGATTCTTTTTTCGCAAATATCGGATCAGAAAATATGACAGCGTTTAATTTATGTCCACAATCTTGAGTATTATAACTGTGATGATATTTAATACCACGGAAGGTTAAAGTAACTTCAGCAGCAGCTCTCCTTTACTGCTTTTTTATAGAAGAGGGGCAAACAAGCATGCGGCTCACCAGGGGAATTGCAGATGGGTTGCTGGCTTTTTAGAAAGGAGTAAGCTCTTTTCTTGAAGGTCCCTAAGTCGTATCGGTCCGAAAAAATCGCCGGGGTAAACAATTCCACAGAAAAGTTCTACGAGGAATATAACTCCTAGTAAAACGTACGGTAGTAGACCACCAAGCATCCAGATGGTGAGGATGGTATCGGGAATTTTGACGCCATATGCGTTTGTGCAATTTGGTGGCTGGAACTAATCCGAACAATTCCTCAGAACACTCCCCATGTTAGATACGATAGAAAACTGCAAAAGGATGCAACAGCCCTACGTAGCGCCAGTGAATCGAGTCGATCACAAAGAACTCGGTTGTCAACGATTCAAATCGCTCTGCGCTGGATGCATTCAAATGGAAGGAGCTGGAACTGGCGTACCCCGGCCCAGAGATGAGAACAGTATTCCATGTGAGGACGAACTTGCACTTTGTAAAGTTGCAAACGATGTGCCGGCATAATATACTGTCTCGCTCTGCTGAGCACGTCGGGCATTTTAGAGGCCATTTTGGCATTCCCTTCTAAGTGACCGTGAAACTGCACAATATTCGATATGTTGACGCCGAGGATTCTGATGCTAGCTGAGGCAACAAGGAGAGTGCCTTCAAACTGAGGAGATACGACAAAGGTGTTCTTTTTAGCGGTTAACGCGCAAACTTGTGTCTTCTGGGGATTAAATAGAACTAGATTTATTCGTCCGCAATCCGAGACTTTGTTAGGCAAAGACTCAATTTCTGACACAAGTTTGTCCCGGTACTCAGCAACGATTTCTTGTGAAATATTGGCATAGTGCTGTCATCCGCAATAAAAAAGAAGTGATACTTTGATTTGTTTTGGCGTTCTCAATAAAGGTTGGATGCTTCGAAAATTTTTCATGTTGTTTCACAGATTCTAAATCATCCAACTTTACCGAAAATAAATGCTGACATATATTACGTTTTGCTGTGAACTCGTCTTTTTCCGATAACCACGTTCCTATATGTTGTTTTAACCACAGGACAGAAAGAACGACAGTACTTTTTTCTTTGCACCTACTCTCACTTCTCGAGTTATGACGATTTCTCTCAAATTACTTATTGCCTCTCGTTAGTGCAATACACATTTCACTGAATGATTTATCTAATTAGACTGAGAACAAGAGACAAACGCGTGACACACTTGACAAGCCACGGGGGGAAGTACTGCATTCAGCCTTGTCTCTTCTTGTCCGTCGACGTTGTCAATTCGGCGGTGTCCGTTTCTGTCACGCACATCACGTGCGCCTCGTGCGTGATAAAAACGGACACCGCCGAATTTACAACGTCGACGGTAGATGAACAGATTTACTCGCACTGGCTTTGTGTTACCCCAAAGCAAGTGTAAATGACGGATGCGTATAATTTTTAGAAAAACGGGTGAAATTATTGTACCCCGGGAGGTCGGGAGATTAACGTTTATTACGGGAGTCTCCCGGGCAATCCGGGAGGGTTGGAAACCCTACCCGAAACAATAATAATATTACAAGCAGCGTCTATTATAACTTTTACCGCTTGAAAACAGCATTCAAGAAAGCAAGTAATTACATTAAGGAGCAACACTGTTGAGTGCTAATTTCATGCAGCATATTTAAATTCTTAAGCATGTTCGTAGTGAGTTTCTTTATTGTTAGACTTAACAATAGAAACAGATACATTTAAACAAGGAATTCACATAGCGTCGACGTTATATTTGCGCTTTATTATTGTGACTGAACTAACAACTTTTACAATATACATGGTACATAACGTTTTGTTTACAACTTTAATATAATTTACTTAAAAGAATCACTTTTGGTCGACTTGGAACTAGCTGATAGTCGTTGTCTCTACAGTAGATGGTATCACAAGAAGTGAAGAAGATATGGGTAACAGTTTGTTGTTAGCCATTGCCACATTATGATAGCTATGTGTAATAAAATAGTGATTTCTCTGTGCCTTGGCGTAATATGATGATTTTCTTGGGAAAACTTGGCGGGAATAGTGACCAAAAGAGTTATAATTTCGTAACAGTTATTATACAAAGTATGTTTTATAGAGTACCCTAACATGGTAGAGCCATGCTGCAGTCATATTAGTAGTATGAAAATCCTCCAGACCGAATTTCGGCCACAGCGGCCTACCTCAACGGAGACTAGCCAACGGCGCAGGACAGGATTATAGTGCCCAAGTGTAAGCGCAAGCACAGGTGCACTCTCTATTCCCTCACTCTCATAATCCAATGAGACGGTAAACCGACACGACCGGAGAGAGATCAGGCGCAGGACCAACGGCTTTACGTGCTTTCCGAGGCACGGGGGTAAGACACCGCCAACTTCTTGACTCCAGGCAGCTACTGAGAATTTCTTGACAGAAAAACTCAATAATTGATTTTTTTGGCCCGTCCCGGGATTCGAACTCAGGACCTCGTGATCAGCAGTCGCGCTACTACAACCGCTAGACCAACGAGGCAGTCTCAGTATTAGTAGTATAGTTGGAGCACGAATGGGTAGGCTCGACCGAGGAAGGACCACGCTCTCACAGAATACCAGCGTAAAAGATTAGCTTAATGCTGCTGTGTTTTGTATGGTGAGTATAGAGAACCGGAAACCCTTTTTACTGGAAACGAGGCATTCCATCTTAGTCCTCACGGGTGACAACACATCTACTTTTTGAATTGTAATCGAGGATAGATGTAGATGTCTAGGGGCCACAGCAACCACTCTACCATCAGGTGGACTGTGTGCTCGTTTGTCACCCTATCCTATAAAAAAAACCGACGAGTATGTGTGCGTAGATATTTATGGACGTATTTATGGACGTTTCGAACAATATAAAATTTCAGTAAAAAGAGTCTTCAATTCTCTACACTTACTGTACGATACACAGCACCATAAAGCTTTTATTTTTCGCTGGTAATCTTTGAGAGTCTGGATTTTTCTCAGTCAAGACTACTCATTCATACTGCAACAATAATATATCTGCAGCCCCTGTAATAAAGGAGGCGTTTTATCACGAGTATTAGAAATTCCCCAAATGTTAACGGTGAGTAAAAAATTCAACGCAACCACATCCATATCACACTTTTGACAGTAATTATTGTGAGCACAACGCTCGAAGTTATTTTTCATCATCATTATAGCCTTTCACAAGTACACTACTGAACATAGACCCCCCCCCCCCAAGGAGTGCCACAAAGCACGGTCCTGAGCCACCTGTATTCTCTGACTTCCTGCATGTCTTACCGCGTCGTTACTCCATCTATTGCCTACTGATGCGAAGCTGTCACTCGAGAACCTTTTTCCCCATCGGTTGTCTTGAATGAAACGCAACTTTTGCGTTTCATTCTAGATGATCCAAACTAGCAAATAGAGGTGTAATGTTGTAAAAATTATTGCATAAAATGAACACTAAGATAGAAAATTATTTGATTTGTTAATAGCATTAACAATCGCTTAAAATCACAACCAATCGCCAGCACAAAAGTTGCACTATGTAGACATAGAGTTGAACCGGCACTGATCAGGACAGTACCAAATGCTATTACTCGTCATGGCTTCTTTAACAAACATGTATTTACTATAAGTGTTAAAGATAGTTCCATGTGTAGGGCATGTATGAAAAACGAGGAAACGGCGGCTCACGTGTTACTAACATGTCCGGAGGTAGCTATATACATATAGGGCTAAACATCTCGGCACGCCGGGATTACTCCACGAAGTTACTCGCAACATCTAAGAACTGTTGAACTTTTTCGGGGAGATTTCATGGCTCAAATAGTCACGGCGTTAATGCCCACGCGTAGCATGCTTGGACGTGAAGTTGCGGTGGGGGGCCCATTGTAATCTGATAATCACTTTAAAAGATCGTGCAGCTAATTGTCTTACCGAATTTAAGTTTACCAAAATGGCATGTCCCTTAGTAAAGAAACCATTGTTAAAAACATAGCGTCTGAAACTGGTTTTCGCTTATGATCCCTCATCCAGTAAATTCCTAAAAGAATCATATCTGATAAAGTTATTACTGGATTGGTTATCTCAGTTTTATGTTCATGCGACATTATATATACATGGGGTACATATTAAAGTTCGAAATATTTGGCGAATTACCGGGAACATGTTTAATTTTAACACGCTATAAATAGAGAGATTTAGTGGCTTTTTGTTTCTAAAGGATTGATGAGTGTAGCAGTTTACTATGAGTGTTATGTGGTCGACAAAATTGCTTGTTTGAATTGAATGAATGTAAGAGTAAGGATTTGTGTGAATCTGGTCGACGGGACAATGTCGTTCAGTCCAGGCTTATAAATGTTATATGTTGAGGGTTGGATTAGTGTGAAGCTTGTCGAAGGGAGAATTTCGTAGTGGGCCATGCAGCGCAACTGGCTGAAAGGACACATTCATCCAATCCAGGCTTTTTTAACACTAGTCGAAGGGACAGTGCCGTCCGGTTCATGCGTGGTCAAAGGGTTCCGTTCAGTCCAGTCAGGTATTTCAAACATAATTCAGATAACAGTATCAATCAGGCCAGACCGGTGCGGTTGGTCGTAGGGACATAATAGTTTGAAGCTGTATGTGATGGCTTGAGAGAAGGATGCCGTCCGGTCCATTCGTGGTCAAAGGGACGCATGCTTGAACGATGTGGTTAATTCGTTCAAGGATGCATTTTTTCGATTATTGTAATGTTGAGGATGTTATTTTATTTACAAAAGACTATGTTGTTAAAATGTATATCTTCTATCGAAGTTAATGGTGTCGTGCAAATATAGATGTGAAGGCGGTTGTCAACGATTTCAACCGAGCGGCTAGCAACGGTTCTTTTCGTTTTGACTTTTGACAACCATTTGATGGCTTGAAATGTATAAAAACATTTTTTTATGTAATAAGTTTTTTTTTCTTTGGTAATGAATAAACCACAGAGAGCCCCATAATAATATAATATTATATATAATAGTATAATGGTTTTGAGATATAAGTAGCATAGTACCCGCTTGACCGAGCTTTGCGCGGTATTTTTCGCTCGGTTTTTTTTTACAAAGAATGAAATACGAATAATATTTTTCTGATTTTAGCGACATAATAGAAAAAAACCTAACTGGTTATTTGAATAAAAAAATCATGAGTGCAATTAGTTTAATTTAAATTTTCGTGTTTTCAAAAAATACTAAAAAAGGGGTCGAAAAAATAGATTTTCTCAAAAAAAAGGAACTCGAAAAAAAAATTAAAAAAGTCGGTCGGTCTGGGCTCGAACCATGGTGTTGCGATTTTGCGACCGCCCAATATACCAATTAAGCTATTTGAAATCATTAATAAACTGTCAAAATTTACCTTCTTATTCTAACGATATTGTAGCAGTTTTTCATTGCCTAAAAACACGGACAAAAAGACATTTTCTAAAAATAACCTTTAGTTTTATTTTAATAATTTTTTTTTTCATTTAAGCGGAGCTCTTTTCACTTTAGATTTACTACCTATATCTATAAAAAATCAATCTGAGTAGGTAAAGTGTGTAAATACAATTCTTATGTCGTAAAAATAATAATTGGAGTTGATCATCTCAGGTGAGTTTTTAATTTTATTTATTTCAAAAAATATGTTTTACACAAATAATTATTATAATAATATAATTTAATCACAAAACTAACATTTTTATAGGATAGGGTGACAAACGAGCACACGGTCCACCTGATGGTGATTGCTGTGGCCCATAGACATCTACATCTATCCTTGATTACAAATCAAAATGCAGATGCGTTGTCACCCGTGAGGACCAAGGTGGAATGCCTCGTTTCAAAGAAAATAACTAAATCTTTTAAGAAACTAATGGTAGTAAGTTAGTAGTAGTAGTAGTAGTAATAGTAGTTGTTGTAGAAAATTTTAAGCTTAACGAGATGAATGGGTTTTCTTCCATGTCACTGACTCCAAGCGACACAGTCTTTTCTTCTGGTAAACTGATATGAGTTGATGCGAACCTTTGTACAGGCCATTCTTTACACGGCAAGGAAACCCACGAAGGCCCATGTAACCAAAGGTCACAATTTAAAATTTGTGAGGGTAACAGTCCACGCGAAATATGATCTGCAGGATTTTCCGAGCCGGTGATGTGGTAAAAGTTATCCGGTAATAAATAGGACTGTATTTGCGAAATACGGTTAGCAACAAAGGTGTTGAACTTATGCGGTGAAGAACACGCCCAACAGAGCGCGACTTTCGAATCTGAAAACGCATAAATGTTGTCGATCGGATGCCTCAATGACAACGAATCGTAAACGGTGCGTACTAACTTAGCGAGCAAAACCAAGGCACACAACTCAAGCCTGGCTAAAGTTATAACCTTTAATGGGGACACCCGAGTTTTAGAACATAGGAGCGTTATAATTGGAGGATTATTTCCGTTAACAACATGCGAATAGATGACACACCCGTAAGCTTTTTCACTAGCGTCGGCGAAGGCTAGTAGCGACACATGGGATTTTTCATTTACGCCGATATGACGTGGAATCTGTAAATGTGAGATTAAAGGTAACTCTGATATATATCGCTGCCATGTATTGACAATATTAGTGGGTGGAGTCTCATCCCAGTTAAGTTTAAGAACCCACAAGGCTTTAATTAATAATTTGGCGTAAAGTATTACTGGACCGACTAGTCCTAAAACATCGTACAAGCGAGCGGCTGCGGAGAGGATAGCGCGTTTGGTACAAGTGACCGGTGGCGGCGAAACAAGAAAGGAAAACTTATCGGTAGCGGGATATCAACGAAGGCCTAAAATTTTTAAAATGTCATTATCATCAAATGATACCGAGTCTTGTTGACGATGTGATGCTGGTATATGTTGTAAAAGCTCCTTGCAGTTACTTGTCCACTTAACCAAATCGAATCCACCTCGGCGAAACATTTGGATAAGTTGAGTGGCGGTGTTAACTGCGTTGTTGACGCAAGGCGCGGAGGAAACGAGGTCATCCATATAAATATCCCTTTCCACTAGAGAAGCAGCAAGGGGATAGGACTCCCTTTCGTCAGCGGCTAACTGGCGTAAAGTGCAAAGTGCGAGGAAAGGGGAAGAGCGTAATCCGAATGTGACGCGATTAAATTCATATGTTCGTATAGTTTCTTCTGTAGAAAACCGATATAAAATGCGTTGAAAAGCGCGATAGGATTTTTGGACTTCGATACACAAGTACATTTGCCTAACATCTGCAGAGAAAGCGATGCGATAAACTCTAACGTTTAATAAAATATTAAAAATGTCTGTTTGTAAATTTTGCCCGGTGTGCAAAATGTCATTCAAGAAATATCGTTATCCGACTTAGCACTAGCATCTAAAACGATGCGCAACTTCGTTGTTCTTTTATAATTCCGTACGACAGGGTAATGCGGCAAATAAAAAGAAGGCTGTTTACAATCATTATCAGAAACAGCGGATAAAATATCCTTATTAATGTATTCCCGTATAACAACATTGTATTGATCGCGAAGATCGTGATATTTGTTAAAGCGTTTTTCTAAAAGTAAGAGGCGTTTTTTTGCATTCATTAAAGAGTCACCCAATATGTCGGGCCTTTTCTTAAATAGCAGGGCGACCACATACCGTCCGTCATTTTGGCGGTAAGTAGTAGAAGTATAAATGTCTTCACATTCCTGCTCATCACGGCTCAAATATATTTTTTGCGGAAGTTCTTCAATTTTCCAAAATGTTTCCATTATATCATTAAGACAATTTTGATTTAATTTTGTATCGTAAGAACAGGAAAGAAATGAACGCGGGGAATGATGTGATATAGCGACTTCAGCATCACCCATAATAATATATCCGAGTGATGTTTCTATGGCACTAGGCCATTGCGAATGAATTAAGTTTTCACGCCACAAAAGTTTTATGTAGGTATTAACCCCCAATAAAATATCTATAGACCCATGTTGATAAAACTGATCATCTGCTAAGCGTATTTTATCTAAATAGCGAATTTTTGAAACATCTACTATCGAATCTGGCAACTGACCCGTGATGGTCGGAATAACTAATGGTTCAATATGATAAAATTTATTATCATTAAAACGAGACGTGAACTGCAGTAAAGTGAAACCTAAAATCTTTTGGGACACACCACCGATCCCGTGTACTTCGGTAAAACGATTTTTATTCGAAACGGAAAGAAATAAGCGTTTACAACAATCCTTCGTAATATAGTCGCTTTGGGATCCGGGGTCAACTAAACACCGAATAAAATGTTCATTGTCGTACTTATCTACGACCTTTATTTTTGCAGTCCCCAATAAAGTAGTATAGCGTGGGAGAGTACTATAATCGCGAGAAATATTACATGAAGAGGTAAGTGTTTTTTCATTTTCCTCCGTATTCGAATTGTGAGCGACAGAATAATTTACCTTATTATCGTTAACTGCGCGGTAATTAATCGAATGCGCGCTGCATGCATTAGCGTTACGCGTCTGCACAACCTCTGAGTGTAACGTATTGCTACTACGAAAAGCAGTCTTAGAGCCATTCTGATTCGGGTCAGAATGAATTTAAAGAATGGTGGCGCCACGCGCAGTATATACACTTACGCTTCGATTTACAAAAAGAAGTCGAGTGTTTATTACTTAAACAATTAATACAACAATTGTTTTGTTTAATAATATCGTAACGTTGTTGTGTATTTAATTTTAAAAAGCGTGGACAAACATACAAGTGTTCATGATCAATTGATTTACAAAAGATACATGAATGCGAAGGATCTGTATTAATAAATGTTTTACTAAATTTATATAGGACCGATACGACCTGGGGACCTTCAAGAAAAGAGCTTACTCCTTTCTAAAGGGCCGGCAACGCACCCGCAATTCTCCTGGTGTTGCGGTTGATCATGGGCGGCGGTAGTCACTTAACATCAGGTGAGCCGCATGCTCGTTTGCCCCCTCTTCTATAAAAAAAAAAAAAAAAAAAAAAATATGAAAGCGATTTGTTTCGATTATTATTGGATGTAGATAAAGTATGCGAATTATTAAATGTTTGGCATATAGCCCTATTCTGTTCGTATAAAAATTGTACTAAAGAGGCGTAGTTTGGTATGCTAATTGTGCGTAAAGACATTTCAAATGACTTAACAGTGTCATGATCTAATTTTCTAAGTGCAATATTTAAAAACAAAAAATCAGCTAAGTCCTCAATTTTTAATTGCTTTAGAGCATTAATTGAAGCATCAAATTTTTCCATAAATTTATGATAACCTCCTGTTGTGTTTGCGTTCTCCTAATTGTATCTATTAATCCTAACCTGTGTTAAATCCAATAGTTGGTTAATATACGTAGATGCGAGTGGGCGTTCGTCATTATATCTTCTTATAAGCGCATTCCAAATAATGGAATATTTTCTGCAGTAGGGGCTAACCCGGCACAAACTGATAACACCCTGTCACTCAATTTGTTAACCAAATAATAAACACGTTCGGCATCAGTTAATTGTAAATTGTCGTGAATTAATGTCTTAAATTGTTGATAAAACATGGACCACTGGCGTATGTCTCCGTTAAATGACATTAATTCAATTGGCGGAAGTGAAGTTTTTAATTTAGTAGGAAATCTATTTTCTAACGTAACAATGAAAGGCGATGTGGATATTTTCGTAATTTGGCACTTAATACGACTATATAAATCTTCAAATGAGTTCCAAGCCTCGTAATCAACGTCTGCATTAGGGTTTGATTTTAAATGTTTAGTATTATAGTTATCTAGAACTTCTTGAAACTCACTACGTAATTGTTCTATATTCGAAGCGATGCTAAGAAATAAATTCTGCTCGTCCAAGGAATTAAATGCGCCCTTTGAGGTCTCGTAAATTTTTTGTAATCGTTCGTAAATATAATTACGTTTAGCGATAATAATTTTTAAACTAACTTCTTCATCCGAAACCAGTTTAGATTCTTTGCTTCTCCTCGTCATTTTCAACAAACAAATGCGGACTAAAATTATTGCGATAAGTGACGGTAGAATTAGTTAACGGGGGAACGAAGCAATCTCGCGTTACTAGAAAGATGGCGGTTAATCAAGAAGAAAAATATCATTAATGGAATAATGAAGCGGTGTGGTATGCGTTACAAAGGTATTATAATACGTGTAATAAGCGATGCGGGACAAATAAATACTGTAGTTAGTATAATTAGAACTACAGTTTATTATGATTTAATAATATATACGTATATAATTTTTTGTAATATATAAAAAAAAATGAATTTACTTCTCCGGGCCTTAAGGTTAATTTAATCCGGCTCGAAGGACCAAAACATATATGGTGGATTTAACGCTTGGCCTTCAACCACCAAACTGCTGGTTCAAATGTATTAAATAATGTTATGCGGTGCGGCTATTAATTTAAATAGAATAGTGGACTGTATATGAGCGCGGTGCGAGCGGTGAATAGAATTTTAATTTATTCGTGATACTGCGAATCCCCTAAATGCGGGATATGGGAAGGACGTGAAGGAATGCATGTGCACCCACCTGGACTTCCGCTGATCTGCCTCGTGTCTCGATGGCTGCCGGCTGTCTTCACACCTATCAACTTCACAGATAATCACGAAATATAGCGTTATTGCAAATGTCTATACTTTTTACTATATGCTTGTATAATTCAATATCCAAATTACACAAGGGCAGGAGCGATGATGCGAGATATAAGCGGTGCGGTTGATTGCGTGTCTTCTCAACTTGTGTGAGCCCGTTAACACACGAATGCACATGCTGGGCATAAAGCGGTAGATAGGAAACCGGAAATGGGCTTTATTGGATAATAATTAACGAATCCCTTATAAGCGTTAAGCGATAGTGCAAAGTGGCGCGAACAGTTTAAATTTAATACGTATAATGAAAAAATCATTCGCAGATGGAATCTCGTGACCTCTCACAGAACGAGGCTTGTGAATTAACACATAGGTTGTCTACCTCTAGAGCGGTTTTACTGGTAACAAAGCATTCCAACTTTCATCATCATTCATCATAGGTATTAATGGCTTAAAGCAGCCACGTACTATTCAGGTGAACTGTGTGCGCGCTTGTGAGACTAATTTCCATAAAAATATATTTTAATATGTTACATTTTCAAGCGTGGGTAAAATAGTCAACCTACTACACTAGCCCATTACTAGTCAATAGTGGTACGTCACGAGTGATACGTTATTATAATATATAAGCGCTATGATGTTTTAGCTACTCAATACCGCGACGACGGAGTTTTGCTTGGAATTCAAAAACAATGTTGTTTTCTCAGAGATAAAACCTTTGGAGGTTAATGTATAACATTACCTACATTAAAAAAATCATCGATATTTTAAAGCGCTTTTCTATAATAACCAATTACTCAAAGTTAAAGATTATTAGCTTAAATATAAAATTACGCAAATAATTATTATAACAATATAATTTAATCATAAAACTAACATTTTTTATAGGATAGGGTGACAAACGAGTGTACAGTCCACCTGATGGTAAGTGGTTGCTGTAGCCCGTAGACAGCTACATATATCCTCGATTACGAATCAAAATGCAGATGCGTTGTCACTCGTGAGGACTAAGATGGAATGCCTCATTTCCAGTTAAAAGGGTCTCCGGTTCTCTATACTCACCATACGAAACTGCAGCATTAAGCTACTATTTTACGCTGGTATTCTGTGAGTTTAAAAAATTAAATATTTACATTGACGTCAATTTGATGTAACATAATAACATCTAATTAAAAGAAATATGCTGAATACATATATTTTTATAACTTAGCCCAAAATTAATTACCCAAATCTTGGACCATTAGAATAAAGATATACTGACAACATTCTCCGGTTACGTAATCTCGAAACATAGACACTCGTGCTTCGAATAACCTTCGAAATTATAGTTCATTTCAAATAGGATGGCAGGATTCCACTTGAGACTTAGCAATTACAGCTGTAACGTTAATCTATTGTTGTGTGATTATTTTATTGCTTTAACACTTGAAGTTAAGCATCTGTTGATAACACTGAACCAGTATAGCTGGAATGACGAATTTTGGTACTTGAACATTAAAACAAATTAAATTGTAGATAAAAAACCTTTATTACTTTTAACTTAACTATTTTAAATACTTATAACAACTTCACAGTTCTTCTTTCATCTAATTTTCCATACTTGAATCCAAGTTTTTTTAATAGTCTCCAGAGTGTAGTTTCTGAATATTCAAAACCAGCTTCACTTCTCATCAATGATTGATAAATCTCACGTAACGTTGGAATCTCATTGTTGAGGTAAAAATTGTAAATAGTCCTCCTCACATGTTCCTCTGTAAAATTATCAATTCTTTTAAAACTTATCTTGGTCCGTTTACGAGGAAGATGATTAGATCCAGCTGACACTATTCTACAAACAGTTCTTATAGGCACGTTTGTTAATTCCGATGTCTCTTTAATCACTCCCTTATCACCCACGCGTTTCAAAAGCTTATTGTAAACACTCAAAACTATGTCTTGAGCGTCTGAACTTAAATGTCTTTTTCTACGCTGAACACTATTTTCATCACTTGTAGATGCATTATTTGATATTTCCCATGGTCGAAACATGTTTATTTTTACGTCTGCGTTATAACGAAGTTACAAGACGACTAATTTTTTGACAACAATGTCATCGTGTATTTAACAAAAGCATCAAAACTTGTTTGCTGCCACAAAAATACCACGTCAGGATAAGGTCTTCCCAGGTATCGGTTGTAAATACCACTTCTTTTGTTATCGCCTAATGACTGCTTCAAGTACAATCCTGCCATGCTATTTGAAATGAACTATACATGAGTGTCTACGAGTGAAACGATATTGCATCAGACTTTTTGTTCACTTTAGTATTGTTTTAGCGCCATTTATCTACATAGGACGTTATTTTGTAGGCAAATTTACTGCATGACGTCCCGGCAAGTACTGAGCGAAAATGAGCGTAGTTTGATGCATGTGTGTGCGTGAACGCGTGTGCTTACATAAAGGAGCGGAGTTTTTTGGCTTCACCAATAACAATGGCCGAGCTGTATCTACCTTTTTTACTTCATCTAAATCTCTTGAAGGTTAAAACACAAATTCGCTAGTCTATGGAATGAACAAAGAATATATTAACTATCTTATACAGGAACGGATGAATAAACTAATCCTAAGATCAGCTATAAATTAATAATAGTTCTCAAAGACTACTGGTCAAAGATAAATGATATTTATATCGATACTTTGCCTTTTTAAACAATATCGATTTATATAGCGAATCATAATAAAAACTTATCATTACAGAGAGTTAAATAAAGAAATATAGTGATATAATCATCCTTAAATAATATGTATGTTAACAATAGTAAAATAATCGTCCTTAAAATAACATGTATGTTTACAATACAAACCAAAAATTACTATAAATGCTATATTGTAATTTTAATGTAGTTTCTTTTTTACATACTTGGAAGCATTCGATATTGAATATTTAATGAGAAAAGTTATTAATCCTATAAATATCAAAATACTAGATAGAAGTATAAAGACGAGCTCTAATTCATAGTATTCAACCCATGACATATTTGCAGCTGGAGATCGCAAATGTTTAGCTCCGCCGTGTCGAAGTACGTATTCTATCCACCATAAAGCACGATCGAGTGGCGCCTGCGGTTGATCTTGCATTAAGGAGCGAAGTCGTGCGATGTTTTCACGATAACTGAAAAAAGGGAAGTTTAAAATAAATATTTACATTATATTATAGGTTAGGACGACAAACGAGCACACAGTCCACCCGATGGTAAGTGGTTGCTGTGGTCCATAGACATCTACATCTATCCTCGATTACGAATTAAAATGCAGATGCGTTGTCATCCGTGAGGACTTAGGTGGAATGCCTCGATTCCAGTAAAAGGGTCTCCGGTTCTCTATACTCACCATACGAAACGCAGTAGCATTAAGATACTATTTGACGCTGGTATTCTGGGAGAGCGTGGTTCCTCCCCGGTCGAGCCGACCCATTCGTGCTACAACTATACTACTAATATAACTGCAGCATGGCTCTACCACGTAGAAAATGGTACTTCAATGTCCTTTTTACCAATAGTATAACTTCCACGAAGAAGTAGATCACACATTTTGTTACCTCCTTCAAACATAGCTTAGCTTTTTAGAGTCAGTAAAATTGCATATTATTAAGTATGTCATCATAGCCCTCAGAATTGATAACCTTTTTATTGGAAATTGATTGCAGACTTGCAAGTACCTACAAGTTTCAGAAACCCGTTCTTATTCCATAGGGACATCTATTCCGAATAATGTTGGGCAAACTCCGGCTATGAAAATTTTATATACAGTCCACAACGCACATTGCTAGATTGGATGATTAGCATGCTCTTCCCGGTAGACATTGAAAACGCCAAATAAAGTGGAGACAATTACGTCGAAACTCCATGTGTGTAAAGACATTTCAAAGGCGCAGGGCTTCCTTGGAATAGCTATCTTTGATTGTAAATAGTGATGGCCTACCAAAAAAGGAGTCTTTGGGATCGCAAAAGTTGGTGGTTCCACGTTAAACTTAGGAAATTACTTTGGGATTTTAGTCGATAAGAATAGCTGTCGGTAGGTGTTACAGTTGTTCATGGGCTGCAATAGTCACTTAAGACCAGGCGAGTCACGTGCACCTTTCCCCTCATAAATAGATCAGCGAGGCGGACAAATTGCTCCACAACCTTTTAGAAATGAGAAGAGGCCTGTAGCTATCCGTTAAACGCAAATAGGCTGGAATTTTATTTTACTTATTTATACGGTGTATGTATATATTTTAACAGCTGAAATGTCGTTATTCAAAATTTAAATAGTTAAAAAGAGTATATATAGTTGTTACCTTTTATCTTCAATTACTTCTATAATTGCATTTTTCAATTGATTCTCAGTAAGTTTTTCTAAGGAAAGCTTTATACCAATTTTATGATAAACATATTTTTCTACATTATACCATTGATCTGCTAACATTGGTATGCCTATAAGTGGTACACCAGCGGTAATCGACTCATCTGTCGATTGTAAACCTCCTTGAGTTATAAATAATTTTACATTTGGATGTCCTAAAAAGAAAAGAGTAATTGCATTACGATTTTGTAATTTCTTCCATGTTTATCTTTTTATTACAATAAATATCGTCAAAGGTTAATTTAAATTACTCACTCAAAAGATCTGATTGTGGTAGCCATTTGTGTATTATTATATTTTTTGATTTTACGGATTTTTCATTACTATCCCATTTCCATATCACATTATATGGGAGTTGTGAGAAAACATTTTCAAATATTTTAATTTTTTCTTGGGATAAAGTGGATGGTAGAACGTTGGTTCCCAAACTGAAGTAAATAACACCGTTTTGTGAGGCATCCAGATATTGCAGAAGATCCTGCAATAGACATCATTTTAGGTTCATAACAGCTATTTAAACGTAATTTCAAATTAAATCAAATTTTTATTTATGAAATTGTACTTTTATGTAAGAATAGCCATCCGCCCTAGCATTTCACGGGTGATTGACGACTCCGTGGCGTAGTGGCTTAGCAATGAGTGGCTGCGCTGGGAGTTGTGGGTTCGAATCCCGCACGGAACAAGTATTTTGTATAGCCTACAAATAATTGTTCCGGGTCTGGATGTTTGTCCTTATAAAATTTATGTTTGTAAACTGCCCCCGCGATACAGGAGAAAATCCTAGTGTAGGGGTAACGTTTTTTTTTTTAAAAAAAGAAGAAAGGAGATTTCTAAATTTGTACAACAGCGCTACCTACCGAGTTCAATTGCGAATTTAAACTATCCAGAGACTCAACAGAGAGATACAAAAAAACATCAAAACCGGTCAACCACAATTGTTTTTTTTATAAATAGAAATTCATATTGCCCGACTAACCTAATACTTTCAAACAGCTCCTAGCTCTATATTTTAATAAAAATATGTTGATGAAATATTACACGGTATATATTATTCAAATATTGTGCGGTGTTACACATCACGTGTCAGATATACTCGTAAGTAATACATTTTTGATAGCCGAATAATATAAGAAATAAAGATATATATTACCTGTTTGCCAGCGACCGAGATTTACTCGGCGTTAGAAAAAAATTTCAACATCATATAGTTTCAAAATTTCGATAAATATTTGCACATGCGTAAATAAAATATATAACATTATAATTTTATTAAGTTGTTGTTGGACTATTAGTTGTAGTTGGAGTATTACAACCATTCCACGTAATGTCAGTGAACTTCCTTCGCCTTCGATTACTCCCACCCATTCCTACCCAATTGAGTAAATTTTGATATTTTTACATTTCGAAATTTTATAAAGAACTTATTTTTTATTTTATATATTTTATTATTATATATGTTTTATTTCCGATGTCGTGTATTCCCTTAAATTTGTTCTAGTAATAAAACTGTGGTATAATCTTTAATACTTTCGCGATTTCGATGAAAACTAAGAGGGTTTATGGGAGCAAAAAACCGTATAGTGCTATAGTTTTCACGCATAACGCAACAAGCTTGACTCGCTTTTGTAATGCGATTGGTGATTTCGTCTCGAAGATCATCATCTCAATAGCCTAAAATCTAGTTACCGTGGGAGTAGGCGATTTGAAATCTTGCAATGTGGCCAGGGTTTTTTTTTTCTCTAGTATTCTGGCTCATACGACCCATATTGAAATTAAATTACTATATACTAATAAAATGTTTTGTTAACGGAGTTATCGTATATGTTAATGGCGCTATTCGTACTACAAGCTTTAGTCGAAAAAAAATTAGTTACAGTATTCTTACAGAAAATCATGGTTATATCGACATAGAGTCAAACCGATTTATTACTTTTTTGAAAAATTTAAGTAAAAAAAAATCGTGTGGAAATAGCTCCAACGACTGGGATGAAATTTTGTGGGTAAGCAATGTTTTACTTTGAGTTTTCTATTTATAATGTGTATGTATTATTATATATATGTATATTCTATTTATAGTCTATATATATATATATATATATATATATATATATATATATATATATATATATATATATATATATATATATATATATATATATATATATATATATATATATATATATATGTACTCTTTATTGTGCAGTGAGAAAAATATTAAATAAAATATACAAATATTGAAGAACAAAAAATTATGGTCTTATTGTTTCTTTTTAATTTCATTCAGAAGACCCAAAAAGAAAATTAATAAACAGAGGAGAAATATTAACGTGCAATGGTACCACAGAAGCTATTCCAGTATCCTAAGTTGCTCCCTGGTGTAACAAATTCAGCAAGCGTTATTTTATTTTATTGTATTTATTGTAAATTGTGGAAATGGGTAAACAGTAGTAAAGTAGTTAACCTTTTACGGCTCACTGAATTCAGTTGATATTAAATTAATCTGAATTATGTGTTTTTTTTTAACTTCACATTATGTCAGACTGACGAAAGGGAATAACATTATGAGTCCTTAAAACAAAACTCAAATTTACTCTGAGATACTTAAAAATTTCAACATAACTTATTAACCTGTCAAAATTGCTAGATTTTATTACAATAAAATATGCGTGCTAACTTTCATTCATACCAATTGGTCAACTAAAAACATCCTATAAATATACTTACCTTTGGTAATTCCTTTAGAGGTTTTTGGTGTAATCCTCCCAAATGTATGACATTTGGTGGTACTGGATGATTTCCTTCCCAAATTGGATTAACATTTAACAGCAACATATCAACATTATTTTTTAAAACGCTCAGAGGTGGAGTGTCGGAGCCAAATATGCTTTTAATCAGTTTATTGTAATTTTCCTCTCTGGAACTGAAAATGTATTGAATACGAAAATGTTTATATAGTTCAGTAAATTTTTCCCATAAATTTAAATTATATAATCTTTGGCGAAACATGTTGTGGTACACGGCAGGATGCGTTGGTGCTCCCATTATCTCATAACTTCCAATGAATGGTCCAAAAGAGCTAACTAAGACTGTCGGTGCCTTGAAAATGTGTGTAAAACCTAGTAGTGGTACAAAAAGCGCTTCTAAAAGTATCAAATCGAACGATCGTTTTTTATCGATAATAAGGTCATGTACATCCTTCACCTTCATTTGTTTTTCCAATATGTCAATAATCATTCCAGCAATAGTAACCACTTGATTTATCAAATCGTCCTCACTTCCGGTAACAGTAGGAATGAAATCCTTCATAATCTTGTATGAGATATCATGGACGTCAATTTCTCTTAAATTTTTAGGTGCAGTGTTATTTTTAAAATAAGGGTCTGGAGTTATCACTGTAACTTCATGTCCTCGCTTAATTAACTCCATTGTTATGGGCCGAAATACTATTTGGTGACTTATTGAAGGACATGGATATACTGCCAAAATTCTTGCTGCTTCAATGCTAATATTTATAGCACATAATATAAAAAATAATTCTGTTGTCAACATTTTAATATTTCGTTAGGAAGTCATTCCGACAAATGATTCATTGTACGCAATATCAGTCTTATATATCAGTCTTTAAGCGAAGTTTACATAATATTACGACATCTTATATGTGAGTCGGTGCTAAGATATATTGTAGTTGATAGAATCAGGCGTTACTTTGCGGAAATCCATTATGATAAAGATACTAATAGTTATTTTTCAAACATCCGCGAAATTAAATAAAATGATGAGTCTTTCCTAGTTTGAGCAGGTGCTGTTCAAAATAAGGAAGACACATCATTTTATTTAATTTCGCGGATGATTGAAAATTAATAAATTTGAATTATATATATTTGAATAATATAACTATTAATATCTTTAATATATTGTAGTATTATAGCAATGGCTTCTGAAGCTATTGTATGGAAATTATTTTATTATTTTTAGTTGTTTGAAACTGGCTTTTACTTTTTTGTTGGGAGTCTAATTTTATTACCCTTTTAAGTAGAATAAGGAATATATAAGCTCGAATTTCTGTTTATATAGTTATACATAAGTTGAAAACTTTAACCCATATCTTTCTACTATTAGAATTTTTTCTTCAAAATTCATACAATACAATTCTAATGTACAGTGTATATAACAAAGAAGAATATCATTAAAATAGGTTTACAATTGACGAAGATATCGAGTAATATTTTTACAAAAAACATCATACAGCCGAATAAAAAACTTCCTTCTTTTTGAAGTCGGCTAAAATCTTGCTTGGTTTTATCTAGCGATCTGCTCGGCCTTCGTATTACTTTTGCGGAAGTGCAAGCAATATACGGACAAAGTTTTACCGTAATCTGTTGAACCATATGGTAGCGCATAAAATACGAACAAATAAATATTCAAGCGACAGTAGCCTAATGGCAGGGCGCGGATCGCGAATTAAAAAGGTCGTGGGTACGAATCCGCCATTTAACTATTGTCGTGAACCACCCCTAACACAAGCGTTTCAAGCTTACCAGGAGTGGTTAAAAGGAGTATTAGTAACGTTAATGATTATAAATATTTTTATAAAAAAAGAAATATTAAATCTTATTTATTAGATTGTAATAACCACGTTGTATACTTTTTACATATTATATTGGCCACTTTACTATCTCTGCCTAAAAAAATATTTCTCGATGTTTCAATATACAAAATTAGTTTTAAAGTCCTTTTTGTTGCGATTTCGAAGAACGAGTGTTACTGTGAAATCAATGTACCTACATTATTGTGACTTTTTTTGTTGATTGAATACTCAAAGCGTTTTTTGTAGCGTTCGTTCACGCTGTTTTGCTTCAAGCTGCTGATTAAATAAATATATAAGTTAACCTCTTTCTTTACTGAACCCTCCTATCTTAATAAAATTATATATCTGGATCAAGTTTAACTTAAATTTATTATAGTTATTACTGACCAAAAATTAATAGAAATTCATTCGTTTATTACAGACAATTAAAGATCCACTGCTGAACATTTTGCCGTAGTTGCCACTCGTGGCAGCCGCTGTTTTATAATATTTCTGAGCCGTTGTCAGGGAAATCTTGCGGAGTAATATGAGTGGTGGATACTCTTATACTAACTACTACTCCTATTTTACCTTCTTAAGTGGACTCAAGAACATAGTGGCGGTATCAGAATATCCACTATCGCATATCATCACGTGGGTGTCGTAAGTCAATAGATGGAAACAAAGCAAGGAATGGGCAGTAACATAATTATTTCTTATAACGATTAAAAATCAAAAACTGCGCTTGCCAAGCGTGGCAATTATGGAAATTATTTTATTATTTTTAGTTTTATTGAGGCGATATATGGGGGAGGTCTATATCCCGTACCCCGAGTAGACTTTAATAGGCTTTAACGTTAAACGTTACGTTAAGGAATATCAAAAGTTTTCACAAAATTGAAATGTGTAAATTGTTACATTAAAAATGTCTCTTACATTTTTCTGGCATTAGAAAAGATTTTTTAAAATGTTTATGGGATCGCCTCCGGAAGACAGTACAGCACAGCGTAACAGCTGTTGAATAAAAGCGGTTGAGCCCGTTCTGAAAAATCAGTTGACATGTATAAAAAAGTATACACGGCGAATATATATATGATAGAGTATCTTATCGTTTTTATTTACAAAAACGAAAAGATTCTATATAAAAACCGGTTAATAATATTAAACTGAAAAAATATATATTTACTATAAATTTAAAACAAAACTGAAATCAATCTCGATTGAATCTCTGAAACAAGTTTCGTTTAAATTCGTATATCTACAAGTTGTATAGAAAATGTTTGTATTATAATTATTATTATTTTGGAGTACTATTAACAATTACATACTTCATCAAACCATTTTATCTTTGTTGAAGTTGATCTACGCTAGGTTACGCTGTGTTTTCGATAAAACACTACACACAAGTGAAAATAAAATATGGGTCTGCATTGTATAAATTAATGTTCTATCAACATACCTAATGCGTCATACTCTGGCCATAACTTTTTTTATATAAATACGGGTGACAAACGAGCACACATTCCGTCTTATGATAAGCCAAAGATACCAATATGATATAATCCTCAATTTTAAATCGAAATGTAGGTGCGTTGTCAGCACTCAGGATTAAGATAAAGTTAACGTGCTGTACAAGGAGTCTACTTTTGTAGGTGTTCTGTGCAAACGTGATTTCATTCATTGCTATAGTTTAAAATAAGCTCTGCTCTACTGCCTCGTTGGTCTTATGGTTGTAGTAATGCGACTGCTGATCATGAGGTCTTGGGTTCGAATCCCGGGTCGGACCAACAAATCAATTATAGAGTTTTTCTGTCAAGAAATTCTCAGTGGCTGCCCAAAGTCAGGAAGTTAGCGGTGTCTCACCCCCGTGCCTCGGAAAGCACGTAAATCCCTTGGTCCTGCGCCTGATCTCTTTCCGGTCGTGTCGGTTTACCGTCCCTTCGGATTATGAGAGTGAAGGAATAGAGAGTGCACCTGTGCTTACGCATACACTTGGGCACTATAATCCTGTCATGCGCCGATGGCTAGCCTCCGTTGAGGCAGGTCGCCGTGGCCGAAATTCGGTCTAGAGGATTATTATTATTATTATAGTTTAAAAGTATTTTACACTTTCACTTGGCTCTACTCTCTAAAAATCGCTATTAAATGATAACGATGTAAAATCTCTCAAAAATGAGGCAATTTTTGGCGAATGCCAATGAATGGTAACGGTAGGGAGTTCAATAAAGATCACACTTGAGTCTTTATTTTTTTCTTGACTTACTGCATACCAAGTTGTTTTTCTAGGTACAGACTTCCAAAAGCATAAGAAGGGCTCCTTTGCGAAGGTCTTTGTTCAGTGGTAGACTTTTAATAGGCTAAAATGGTTACTGTAGGGAGTTAAGTTAAAAATCACACTTGAGTTTTTATTTTTTCTTGACTTACTGCATACCAAGTCGTTTTCCAGGTACAGACTTCAAAAAGCATAAGAAGGGTTCTCCTACAACCGACGAAAGTTTTGGCCAATGATAATTTTTCTAGTTCTGCCGATACAATTATGTAAATATGCTGTAATAATGCTCCGCCAGACCTAATAATAGCCACGGCAATCAGTCTCGACGACGACTAGCAATCTGCGCATGGAATAATTATAGTGCACGATTGTGCGTGTTTGCTTAAGTGCATTACCTTTTCCTTATCTCTCCTATGTCTTTATTAGCCGTATTTATTATAATGATACGGCTTAAAAACTTGCGATGAGTTTTCAAATATTCTGTGGTATATTTCCTAATATCTTACAACTTCATATTCTCTACGGGAAACGATATCACAGACAGCAAATCTTCAGTAATCAGTTCAATGCCTATTTAAAGGGCAGTTTTACTGAACAGAATTTAAGTGGAAAATATTGTAAATAATTAATGTTTGTACAAAATAGTATACAATATGTAACGTAATTAACGCACACCCTCAGACACCCCAATTAGTATGTTATAATCATAATATATACACTGAATTTTTAGTTAAACATTTGTATGCACTAATAATTTATCAAATTAGTTATGCTAATTCCGGAAGAATGTTGTGGTCACAGTACAAATCCATAAACGCAACGACTTTAACGTGCTTGAAATAAAGTTAATTTTTCTTTATTTTTATTGCATGACAGAATTAGTAATAATACAAATAAAACTGCAATCTTAAAAGTCTTATTGCCTTAAGTTACGATCCATTTCAGTTTGTTTTGACTGTACAGATTTAGTGTGACTGTAATTTACGTAGTTTTAATTATTTTTGGGATAAAAAATTACCTACATTAAAAATGACAGGAATCGATTCAGTAAACGATTCTGAACTACTTTCTCAAAGTGCGTTAATTATGTTACGTGTTGTATATATAGAAAGAATACAAACGCGTTGTCAAAAATTGTTATCTTCCCTACAGAAAGAAAATGTAACGAGTCCGATTTTTAAGTCTCCTTGTTTCTTCTCGTTAGGGGGGATATTTGTGTGTGTATGTGTATTTACATATGTGGTTAATTTTTGCCACGCATATCTCGAAAACAAATAACGTAATCGTCGATGTTTTTTTTTTTAAATATTAATCACAACTTGCTTAGCAGTTTTTGTAGTGAATCAAATTAACTGGTTCAAAGGCAAACAAATAATATTGTAAAATTGATAATCTGTGTTATTTTTTTTTTTTTGCATTTTTCAGGTTTCCTGATTTTATCGTTTCCTATTGGTAAGATTTTAAGAAGAAGATATTAGGGTCGCTCAATTTTTTCATGATACTAATCATATTGTATGCACATATAAATTTGAACTAATTCTTCAGTTCATTTTTATTTTAGTTCTCTTTTTATGATGAAGGATATAATGTGATTATGCAATTTTTTTAGAATTATCCAAAACAGAAAAACTGTTGTTACCTGCATCAGCTCGATCGTAAAGTTTTGGAACTTGTGATTTACTCGTCTTCTGGCTCTCGATTGATGTCTCTATTTTGCCTTGTTAAATTACAAGGTATGGAATATTTAAAATTGTGTTTTCTTACTGATGAGAAACTTTACGTTATGGGTTCTGACATAATAGTACTTATTTTCTACAAAACTTACGTAATTTTGAAGTAAAAATTTAAAACTTATTAGATAACTGTAGTTAAAATAACAGTCTCCGTGTACTTTTAACCCGCAAACAAAGCTTACAACATAATTTAGAAAATTAGTGGCGGGTGTTAGCTCTCTAGTACCTACCTACAATGGAAACACAACAAACTTTTGTTTTATAGTTTGAATGACAAATTTTAGGATAGGTACATATAGGCATGGCAATTATGATAATGAAACATTTTTTGGTTGCTTTAAATGGGGTTTTAGAGTTTCTAATCAGATAACCTATTAAATTTTATATTTTTAAAACTGTTATTTGCTTCAGAACTTACTGACACGTACCGATATATCTAAGACCGGTGTGGGCTCACTGACATGGCCGCCACAAAGTAACCCGGTAGACGGCCTGTGCTTCCCCAAAGTTTTTGTGTAAATCGTTATACCTAGACACAGTTATATTTTTAAAATAATGAAAATAATAATAAAATATTTTTTTATTAATGTGCTCGCAGTTCATAACTATTCCATTTCCCTCCTTGAATACCTAATAATATTTAATATGATAATATTTATTTTATATTTTGTAATATATTACAAATATCATTTTTCGAAGTCACTTAACGAGAACGATTCTTAGAATCGCTAAGTAGATGACTCTAACAGTAAAAATCTAACAGTTTCTGAAATAACGTTCATTACAATCTATCAAAGTCAATTGCTGAACATCACTGAACATACTGGCTTCCACAAAGATAATTTAGTAAGGGATCCATACCTTCCATTTTTGGCAGTCGGGTTGGCAACCACAGTTTTTTTTTTTTACTTTGGATCTAATATTTTTGTTAAGAAGATGCTGTGAAGATGGTGCCATACCCGCAGAACGATTTGGATTAGCGGATATTCTTTTTACCCCAATACACATTGTATTTGAATACTTATGTAAAATAGTTAAAATAGGTTATTTCAAGCATAAAATATCGTGATTATTCCAGATTTGCAAATTTGTAGGAATTTAGTATGTATTTTTCAAATGATATTTTATTTAATAAAGAATATGTAACATGAATTATTTTTCAAATAAGTTTATATTATTGTTTATCACAAGAATGTAGAACGGCCCTCAGTCCCCGGTGGCCCCGCTATTCCTGGCTACGGTGGCGACCATGGTAACGGCGGGGCGCAGGGGGTGCTAAGAATCTCTGGTGGAGGTTCGGTTCCCACCTACGACGACTCGACCTGGCAACATATAACGCACGTACCCTGAGGACTGACGAGAAGATACTGGAGCTGAAAGAAGAGGTAGACAAGTTGCGCTGGCATATTATTGGATTATCCGAGGTCCGAAGAGAGGGGGAGGATACGGTAATCCTCGAGTCCAGCAACTTGTTCTATCACCGGGGCGACCATCTGTCCCAAGGAGGTGTCGGATTTATTGTCCACAAGTCTCTCGTCAACAATGTTGTAAAGATTGGGAGTTTGTCGACGAGGGTCGCGTACCTGATACTCAGAATCACCAAACGGTATTCGCTGAAGGACATACAGGTTTGCGCACCAACCTCGGCACATCCCGATGAGGAGGTGGAGGAAATGTATGAGGATATTTCCAGAGCCATGCATTCCTTCAAAACCCACTACACGGTGTTGATGGGAGACATCAACGCAAAACCAGGCACAAGAGGAAGCGGTGAGCTGAAGGTAGGAAAGTTTGGAGTAGGGCAACGGAACCGAAGGGGCCAGCAGCTGACCGACTTTATGGAGAAAGAGAGACTATTTATGATGAACTCTTTCTTCCAAAAACCTGGTCGAGCCCCAACGGTTCGACAACAAAAGAGATTGACTTCATTATGACGACCAGACGCCAACTGTTCAGTGATATCTCAGTGATCGCAAGGGTGAAAACTGGCAGCGATCACCGAATGGTTAGAGGCACGCTGAACCTAAACGTTATGTTGGAGAGGTCTCGTCTAATGAAGTCAACGTACCGTCCCCCTCGTGCTCTAATCCAGAATCCCAAAACCTTTCAGCTCGAGTTACGTAATCGCTTTCAGTGCCTAGAAGATTGCAATGCAGTGGACGATATGAATGACAAGCTAGTGGATACTGTCCATGCGGTCGGAGCTAAGTTCTGCAAGACCCGCCGCAGACAGCATACAGGCAACTCAACAGACAGATCTTCAAACGCATGCGGCAAGACTTACGTAACTTTAATACTGCTCGTATTATAGAAGCGATCGATAGGAACCAGGGCTCCAAAGTCTGCCAGAGATCTGTCTGCCAGAAAGAGCCAACTGTCAAAGCTAAAGACTGAATGTGGCAGAATCGTTTCCGGGACACCTGAGATTTTGAGTGAGATTTAGAGGTTCTATGGGCTGGTGTACACAGCATAGCCACACGCAGGTGTGAGTAACGATCCAAGAGCAAGTCTTATCCGACACTATTCCGATGATATCCCGGACGTCAGTCTGAGCGAGATTAGAATAGCTCTCCAGCACCTTAAAAACGGCAAGGCCCCAGGCAAGGATGGAATTACAGCGGAGCTTCTGAAAGCGGGTGGAACACCGGTGCTTGAAGTCCTTCAGAAGCTCTTCAATTCCGTCCTCTATGGTGTCATTAATCCGGAGGCGTGGAGCATAAGCGTGGTGGTCCTGTTCTTTAAGAAAGGCGACAACGCTCTCTTGAAGAACTACAGACCGATTTCCCTTCTGAGCCGCGTCTACGTGCTGTTTTCGAGAGTCATTACGAATCGTCTCGCACACGGACTCGACGACTTCCAGCCCCCCGAACAAACCGGTTTCCGAAAAGGCTTCAGTACCATAGACCACATACATACCCTGCGGCAGATTGTACAGAAGACCGAAGAGTACAATCTGCCACTCTGCTTGGCATATGTGGACTATGAGAAAGCCTTTGATTCCGTCGAAATTTGTGCGGTGCTACATTCCCTTCAGCGGTGCCCAGTTGACTGTCGGTATATCGAAGTGCTGAAGTGTTTGTACAGTAGGATTACGATGGCTATCCAAGTACAGAATCAGAGGTCGAAACCTATCCAACTGCAGAGCGGTGTAAGACAGGGTGATGTTATATCCCGGAAACTCTTCACCGCTGTGTTGGAAGACGTTTTCAAGCTACTGGACTGGAAAGAATACGGTATTAGCATCAATGGCGAGTACATCACTCACCTTCAATTTGCCGATGATATTGTCCTTATGGCAGAATCGCTGGAGGACCTTAGCACTATGCTCAATGACCTCAATGGTGTCTCCCAACGGATAGGTCTTAAGATGAACATGGACAAAACAAAGATCATGTTTAATGCCCATGTCACACCTATGCGGGTAGATGTTGGGAGCACTATGCTCGAAGTTGTTGACGAGTACGTTTACCTGGGACAAATAGTCCGACTAGATAAGTCCACCTTCGACCGAGAGGTCAATCGACGTATTGAACTCGGCTGGGCAGCGTTCGAGAAATTACGACACATCTTCTCGTCAGGTATAATATTTGGTAATTCTAATCTCATATTTGGTATTAATATTTATATAAAATTAAGTTTTTTTTATCGACATTCGGTACAAAAATGCTTAGTAGATTTTGAAAAACACAGTAGCATAGCAGTTTAAGTGTATGTTATTGTGTGTATTTATACCACAATTTTTATCATTTTTTCTTGTTACCGCTTAATGTAGTGTTAATGTATTTTTAATAATATTTTAATTTCAGAAAATATCAAAATTATGCTGTTGAATACATTTATTTTGCCACGTCCACGCACAGCAAACGAAAATCATCGGTAGTAAACTAGCGTTGAGATTGATAGCTATTGTCACCCGCGTAAATTAATTCCGGAATTATTCGTTTTTTATATTGCGAAATTAAGTATCTGCCGTGAGTGACTTGTGTGCGGTGTCTTAATCAAACAAGGAATATTTTAATATGTTGATGCATTGATTTATATATTACACTAGATTAGTAATTACTGCGCCAAAGCGTTGCTAACAACATTTTATAGTGACCATATTAATGTTAAAAATCTTTTGTGTTTTAAATATATAGATTGACTTGGCTATCGAATGACAACACAATGTATCTCACAAGTAGTACATATTATATTAAATTAGGTTGCTTAGTGCAATTGCCAAGTCAATCTATATATTTAAAACATAAAAGATTTTTAACATTGATATGGTCACTATAAAATGTCGTTAGATTAGCTAATTACGTAATCACTTAAATAACACAGGACTCTTAAGTAGGGACTGGATAAATTAACCGACTTGGTATTACATGGATCTCCCAACTTTTTACAGTACAGAAGCACTGAGTACCTAGCGAGACTTGTTTTTTTTACAAGTTATGTTTATGATGGCATCTCATTTCTTTCTGCAGATAAGATAGTCCTACTTTTTCCTTTCCGGTACCTTCTACTTCTTGAATATCAACAACGTATAGTCAGCGTCAATAGGAAGGTGGCAGTCAAGGTGATCAAATACTTAGAGACATCCAAAAATGATCAATAATATTTAACCATCCAAAGTAGGCAAATTCTTGTGATCACCAATCTTGCTCAAATATATCGTAATATATACAACGTCAAATATATGGTTTCAGTCAAACCGTCCTTAATACATTAACAAACAAAACGTCAATGGTAGCGAAGCAGTTAAAGTACTCAAAAATTCGGGACACAACAGGAAAAATAACTTTATATTAATACTTATCCGTTATCCGACACATATGGCGCTAGTGCCGGGTGCATGACGTCAACTTAGGCGCGCAACAATACGATTGGGTGTAATTTATTTTGCATTAAGTTTTATTAAAAATATACCTTATAAATTACACTTCATATCAAATTATCGACGTTCCTTTTAATAAAACTCAGTATTATTACTTCGCTTGCTCTTATTTTATGCTTGACGTCATTGACATGTTTTGTTCAGTTTATTTTTATAAAATCATTTATGATGTTAATGTGTTATGATTGTTAGATTTTCCTTAAGGCTCTAAACATTTTGTTACGATAATATGTGAAATCCGTTCTGCGATACGGACTTATTATATGGGGCAATAGCACATATGCAAAAAAGGCATTCATTGCCCAAAAAAATGTATTAGAGCAATATGTGGCACTGCACCTGATGAGCCTTGCAGGCCGCTATTTGTATCTCTGAAAATACTAGCCCTCCCATACCTGTACATTTTTGAAATTGCAAAGTTTGTAAAACAAACAAAACATGTATTATTTCAGATAAGCGAAAGAGATTTATACGCAAAATACCAGAAATGGCAATAGACTTGCTGCTGAAATTGTACTGAAGAGTGTTCGGTTTAAAAAAACTGCTACCGGATGTGTATGCTCATATTTAATAAAATACTCCAAAATATAAAAGACTTGCCCCTTAATAGATTTAAAGGCGCCCTTTACAGATGGCTAAATGATCATTTTTTTTATAATGTGAAGGACTACCTAAATGTGACATAATTGTGACACAACAGTTCTATATTTTAATTGTATTTTCAAATTTTAATTATTTTTAAATTCATATGTATTGGTATTAGTATTGGTAATTTGTAAACGATGACTATTTCATGATGAATATTTTAATTGAGTTCGATATTTTAATTTAGTATTTAATTATAAAAATGTATTTGCATGCTATTCATAGATGGCTGAAAAAGCCGAACTACACTTTACAATAACCACCTAAATGTACCCTTTTTCAAAGCAAATAAATCTTCATTTCATTTCATTTCATAAATTTTGATTCTAAAATCTTTTGCTCATCTGATATTTTTCGAAAATGTTGGATGTCTCTCTTGAAGCTTGGTCAAATTAAATTTGAAGGATATTATTTTCGCTTAAAGATGATAAATTTTGATGATCACAAACTCCTATGAAAAAAATTATAGCGTAGATTATTATTTAAATCGCAGCTTTAAATATTTAACAGTTCATAGAGAGCTCATTTTTCTAACATTTAGCTTCAAATTTTAATACCTACGATACTCTTTTTTTATAAATGACACAGCAACGCAAAGACATATCGTCCTATTTGTCCTTATATACGGTATAACTACGCTCTTACTTCGGTTTCATTAGCATCAAAGTCAAAATTTTATATAAAACAGTTTTATTGAAATAAAAATAAAGATATCATTTTTATCTGATTTAATTTTATTTATCGATGTAATATTATTTTAATTAAAGAAAATTTTCTTTATTTTCTTGCTGTTTAAATGCATGAATTTAATTTTAAAATTATTCAAAATACAACCTTGTATCATCAAGATAAAAATTTTTTTCCTAGTGTTACAAATATTTGAATAGTTTGACTGCTTGGATACCATTGGCGTTCTGTTTGTCACTATAATATTTGAACAGTTTAAATGATCGCATACAATGATGTATAAACTTATAGCTATACGTTGTCCGCACTCTAAAATGGCAAGATGAAATGAAGCCAATTGGCCACATCGCGCTTAGTCACGCACCAAACTGTCGCGCGACGCTACTTTTGTTTTTAATTTTTTATATCGCGATTCGTTTGTGTAAACCTGTGCAAAACATAAAGAAAACATGCCGTCGTTTATTTTCAGACGATGTACAAATTATACCCCAAAAGTTAAAGACAAAAATGTGTCATTTCATGCGTAAGTTCACAAAACTACCTAATTTCATTTCATTTTATTCGACGACGCCGTCTAATGGCGGCCGGCGCATGCAGCTAGTGCGTAGTCAAGCAACAGGCATCCCGCCGTACGGTGTCATATTTTCTTTCTCTTTCTTCACGCGTATAAGTAGTTCTAGTATTTTCGCCGTTTTTAAGGGCCGCGATGTTCGTTCATGACGTGTCTTTATATAATACGTCATTGATCGCATATACATATTTGACGTTGTATGTGTTCCGAAATATTTGAGCAATAAGTATTAATGTTCTTAATAATTTGACCACTATGGATGGTTGAATGTTTATGATCACTTTCGATGTTTCAAAATATTTGACCACCTTGACCGCTCCCTTATATCTAACGCTGACTGTACCTTTCTACATCTATTATACATATATGTATATATACAAGTACACTGATTCATTCACTGCAAATGTAACTTTGTAATTCTAATATTTATACGGGATTACAAAGTTATTTATGCAGTTGGTGTATCTAGAAAACTGGACCAAAATTAAAAAATATTTTAGTTTTTCCTGATTTATATACTAACTGTGTTCTAAATTTGAAGCTTCTGTGTCTGCTAGAAGTGCCTTAGAGTTTTGATGATCGGTCAGTCAGTGAGTGACAAAATTAAGAAACTTTGACTACATAGTAATAATTCTTAAACTACTTTTTCAAATTAAATGTCGTTTGAAATATACCATGTTTTACAATGCTTACTAGGTTACTGAAAATTCAGGCTTCTAGTTTTACCCACTACGAAGTTGTAGGGGGTCGAAAATGGCCTGAATTGCTTCGAGAGAAGTATGGTTCGGCCGTGCCGCTTTTTGCTCGACTTTCTGGGGCACAACAGTGCCCCCAGATTATAGTATATGTATTTCACTGTCGTAACCATTAAAATGGTTTCGAATTTTGCAACCCTTGACACACTTCCAATCTTTACAATGTTGTTAACAAGAGAATTGTGAACGATAAATCCGACACCTCCTTGGTTGCTCTGCCGGTCCCGAATCTTTTCCCCCTCTCTTCACACCTCGAATAATCCTATAATATTACAGCGTAATTTGTTTATTTCTTCTTCTAGCTACATGATCTTCTCGTCAATCCTCAGTGTGCTTACGTTGTATATTGCCAGGTCGAGTCATCTTAGGTGACAACTGAACCTCCACCGGAGATTCTTAGCACCCCCTGCCCCGCTTTTACTATGTTCGCCACTGTAGCCAGGAATAGCGGATCCGCCGGGCACTAGACGCCGTCTCTTCATAACACTCATCATCATTCTCTAAACCATTTCCCATTATCTGGGGTCGGCGCAGTAAACCTTCTTGTTCCATTCCTCTCTATCAGCCGTCATTTCCATACTTACTCCTTTCATTCTCATATCACTCTTCACACAGTCGATCCATCTTTTATTCGGCCTTCCTCTGCCCGTGTGTCCCTCCACATTCATATTCAACACTCGTTTTGTGACATGACTTCCATCCCTCCGCATCACATGCCCAAACCATGCCAATCTGCTTCCTCTCACCTTTTCTACCACTGGCGCTACTTTCAGGCTTCCTCTTATATACTCATTCCTTATCTTATCCATCCTTGTCACACCACACATCCATCGTAACATTCTCATTTCATTCGCATGCAGTCTATTTTCATCCTTCTTCTTGACGGCCCAGCATTCACTTCCATACATGACGACAGGTCGGATGATCGATTTGTAAATTTTCCCCTTCAGCCTTATTGGCATTCGGGGATCGCACGTTGTGGCTGTGACCTGTCGCCATTTCATCCACCCTGCGTTAATCCTATGCTGCACAGCTCTATCTATTCCGCCGTCGCCTTGAATGAGGGAACCGAGGTACTTGAAATCTGAGCAGGTAGGCAGTATAGCGCCATCCAACGACATGGGTACAGGACTGGAAAGACCGCCGAAATCACAGCACAGATATTCGGTTTTGGATCTGCTGATCTTCAAGCCAACACTTTCCAGCCTCTGTTGCCACCCCGTCAGTCTGCTCTGTACCTCGATGCCTTCTTCCCCGACAAGCACGATGTCATCGGCAAAGAGCATGCACCAGGGTGCCTCATCCTGCAGGTCCGACGTCAAAGCGTCCATAATCAGTAGGAAGAGGTAAGGGCTCAATGCCGACCCTTGGTGCAGCCCTACCGCCACATCGATACTGCCCGTAGTTCCCGCGGCAGATCGTACACATGTACGGGATGCTCTATACATAGCACGGACTAACCTCACATACTTCCCAGGCATACCTTTCATCTTTAACGCCCACCACAAAACCTCGCGGGGAACCCGATCGTACGCCTTTTCAAGGTCGACAAAAACCATGTGCAGATTTTTATGCACGCGCTTGTACTTTTCGCACAATTGGCGTAATGCAAAAATGGCATCTGTCGTACCTCGACCGGGCATGAATCCGAACTGGTTTTGTGTTATCTCACACTCTTCTCTCATTCTTCTCTCTATTATTCTTTCCCAGACTTCATAACACTCATCATGGGGGTATATTGTCATAGTTCCCACGCTTGGCAAGCGGGTAGGCAACCGCAGTTCTTTGTTGTACAATTGCTGATATCAGGAAGATGCTGCTGCCCATCTCCTGCCTGTCTCCCTCTGTCGCCTTTTACGTCACCCACGGGAAGATATGGTAGTGGATATTCTTAACCGCCACTACACGGCACTGATTTTAGTTTAATTTAAAGCGTGAATTTCGATAAATTCGCTCAGTCTCGACGAAGACTAGCCATCAGATAGGTATAATTATAGTACATGAGAGTTTGTGCAAGTACAGGTGCACTCTCTTTTCATTTCTATTCATTCACTCACTTTTATAGTCGGATAGGATAGTAATTTGTCACAACCAGGGAAATATCGGGCGTATGACCAACTGCATTAAGTGCTTTCTGACAGTATATATGGTGATTTATCGGGAAGAATTTAGTGGCGCTGCGATCCATAATTTGGTGTACAATATAAAGTATTATTTCATTGTATTCACATGCGAATATGAAAACGAACTCTATTCAAGTAATATAAAAGTTTCAGTATAAAGGTAAGTAGAATTAAAATATTTTGATGAAATAATAAGATGAAAACTAATTTTTAAAACATCGCCAAACTCCGAACTCCGGACTGCTATTTTAATTTCTTTTTTTAGCAAAGTTAATTAACTGAGCTTTGCTCAACCCCGGTTGAGGACCAGAGTTGTGTACTACAGTTGCGATAACGGCCGAAAGTTTTACTAATTAGATCAAAATAAATTACAAACATATTTTTATTTTTATTACAAACTAATCATATTTTTATGAAAAATTTATTTATAGCATTGATAATCGTGCCAACTACTCGTTTATCAATACCTTGTAAGAGTATCCTCTACCCCATATCATCCCGTGGGTATTTGTAAGAGTCGATAGATCGAAATAAACCAAGAGATGGGCAGAATCGTCTTTCTAATAACCACTAACAAATGAAAAACTACGGTTGTACAACCGCCTACGGCAACGGCAACTATGCCAAATATCAATGGCATCGGCAATAAAATTATAAGGCATGAAAGGGGGAGGTCTTTGCCCAACAGCGGATTTTTTATAAGTTTTAAACCGTTAAACCGGTAAATTTCAAACATTTTTTATATTCGTACATAATAAGGTGTCCTACGGTCAACGATTTCAAGAGGAAGGATAGACCCATCTAAATATTTTACTCATAACTTTTTCATACAAGAAAAAGTAGTGCATTTATCATAATACAAACGCCATATCATAACACGACGTAACCAGGGTCGGATTTCGTAGTATAGTTATCCTAATTATATCATTATTTCATAGTTTGTCTTTATAGTATCGTAATAATACTAAGCGAAAATACCATAATTTTACCTAAACGTCGACATGTATTATTATAGACATTGGGTCCTTTTCCTTTTTAATATTAACGCTACGATATCGAGAATTTCTGTACATGAATACCGCGTTTTTAATAAAATTAGAATTAGCTCCCTTTCTGGTCAATCGTTGCTCGATCGATGCATTTATGTTGCATCCTTAATACAACTATATAAGGGGCTACCACGATAAAAACTCTACGCTCCAGAAGCAATCGGTTTGAAAACAGTTAAAACATTTCAAAATATTTTATGAATCAGATTTTCAGATCAAATTAAGCAGATATGGTTTCTTTTATACTCTTTTCGTTTAAGCCTTATTGAATATAAAATATATTAGGTACCAATATTCAAAATTTAACATACACTAAGTTCTTTAGACAAAAATTAAACGGAAATGAAAATAAAACCGTTAAAAAATGAAATGTATAGACAAACTAGACGCGCGACGCTAAACTACCGGCACATAGGAAAAAAGAAATATGAAACGTCAAACGTGATACAGTTTTTTTAAGATAATATAATTTTATTCTCCATGTACAATATTTTTGAGGGTCTGAATCCAACCCTGGCCTAATCTTGGTAAAGTAGCGAAACTAACTGTAAAATAAAATTTTTAAAAAGGCGTTTATATAATAATTTGACTGTAACAAAATTAATATAAGGTTATTTCCCGATGATACGATATCTCATGTTCCTTTTTAATCTTTGTATCATAATTTTTGCATCCTTTTACCATGCAACTAGACATATTTATGACAGGCAAATCGGTCCTCCGTGCGCACCACTGTCGACCGATTCGCGTTGGCCCTAAACTGTAATTTTAGGGCCAGCGCACTGGTTCATTTTAGTTGTTCGGTCGGCCCGGTCCTTACGCTAATTATATAAGTCAATGCCTACGGTACAGGCCTCCTCTCACTTCTAAATGGGTTTAATAGTGTAGTATCCAACGCGTAGCCCAAATTCATGTTCACAACTTCATAAGATATTTGCCCCCACTGCCGTGTACGTGGTTAAATCAGAACATAAAATTGCAATTAACCATTTCGTTTTGCAAATGAGGATCGAAGTACGGAAATTCACAGTGAGCGTTTAACCACTGAAATACCACGGAACTGACACTTATGGCGTTATAACATCTGAATTTCATTCAACCCCAGACTGCATTATATTCAACTAAAGACGAAAGACAGGATTCAGCCATAGTTGCAGCGTTTGGTAGGTGGGTTAGAAACAGATTTTTTTTTTTATTATTTTGAGATGTTATCAGAAAAACGCTGCTGCCCATCTGTGTCAGCTTCTTTCTGTCGCCTCTTACGACACGATCGAGACGTTATTGTGTAGTAGATATAATCTGAGATCGTTGATGTTGGGTTCCTCTTCTGTCTGATTGCTCCAAAGTCAAAGTCAAAATCTTTATTTGCAGAATAAAATGTTTAGGTAATGCAGGTATTTAGTATAAGAGTAAGTCTCAATAATATTCTACCGGGAGTTGTACCGGTGTGCAAATATAATATTTTAAAATAATCAAATTTAATTGTACATATATGTCAAAAGATTAAATAAATTATATTATATATTAAATAATATTGCAATTAATTAAAATATTCCTTAACACTATAGTAAAACTTGTCAAGAAGCCATTTATTAATCTCAATTTTGAATTTATTCAAAGGCATTTCTTTTAAGTTATTGGGCAATTTATTATATATTTTAATAGCCATTATAGGAGCACTATTTGCATAAAATCTAGAGCTGCATTTGGGATAAAATAATCTATTTTTATGCCTTGTTTGCCTTTCGAGAGATTCAGTGTGGGTTTTGAAGTAGTTCGGGTGTCGCTTTACAAAAATACACATTTCTCGAATATACATGCATGGTAACGGCACACATTCCACATATTCCACTTGTATAAGTTTAAAAAACATAGTTTTACTTATATATAAAGAAAACCACCAAACCCGCATAGCGCATAGCCTCTGAGTTATCATAGCTCTAAATTATAATAATATAGAGGATAACCCAGTACTAGAACGTACAATAAACCGTAGGAATAAACTTTACTTTCTTTGTATGTCCGCTATTTTTTTAGGTTTACTTCTTCTGGCTTAAACGGCTTGATTAATATTAAAGTGGGAGGAATTTTAAAATTTATTTTTGTTTCCTGAGTGTTAAATCCATCGCAAACCACTGCAGTCAGGTAGCTTACACATTTTACTTTAATTATATTTTTATTTATAAGTATAATCAGCTCTTCACATAATACTAGACGAGAGGGAGACATAAATACTCTTACTGTGCAATCACGCTTGTTATTATTGCATTATAGCAGTACTGTGATGTGGTGTGTTCATATCCATATGTTATATTTCTATACAAAACTAATACATTTTTTCTTTCCCTATATTTACATTAAATACTCATTAAAAATAATTTATGATATATATTAAAAATAAACAATACCATTCATTTTGTAGATCAAGACATAAGTGTATAATATTTCATATGTCGTGAAAAACAATAATTCTTATCAATGTTATCATGTAAAGAAGTGGAAACATATATTGTGGTATTATCATTTTCCTGGCTACTTGACATTAATCACAGTTACGTTAATGATCCTGAAGGGAAACAAAACCTATGATAAGCATTGCTAGTCTTCACAGCACTTTCTCATTTTCGATAACATAATTAAAAAAAACTAAAATTAATAATATTTTTCATATAATCTCGGGCTGGTTAGGTGATAAAGAAAATAAAATGTAGCAAATGATTTCGGTAAGATATTGACTTAATGCGCTTCAACAATCAAACTAAGTATTATACTACCTTTTTTTTGAACGACTTTAAAAAAGGAAGAGGATTCTCAATTTGTCTGTGTATATATTGTTGAAAGTTCGGGCACAACTTCTTTGTTTATCGACAGATTTTACTGATTCTTCTTATTTATACGTAATTGGTATATTATCCGTAAGTGGTCTGAAAAGTTTCTGACCTAATAAAGATACAAGACGTTTTTCTTAATATTTATCTTATTTTTCTACACAGTCTCCTTGCTACTCTACACACTTCTCCCACCGATGCTCGCCTCTCTCTAACCCGTTCAATTGGTACGCGGCGTTTTTCGCTGCAAAATAATTGTGCACGAAGATGACTGCCTCCTCATTTGACATAAATCTCTATCCTCCGAACACAAGGTTTAGATGAGAGAACAAAAAGAAGTCGTTTAGGGCTAGATCAGATGAGTAAGGTGGATGGTCAAGCAGTTCAAACCGTAATTAGTCGATATTCGCCATGGTAAAGGCTGAGGTGTGAGGCCGTAGAAAAACAGTGGCAGTTTTTCCGCAATTTCTGCCTTCAGTTTGTCAATGCGTATGCTCCTCTAATGGTTTTCCTTTATGAGGATCATCCATTAAGATAACTCCAAGACTGTCCAAAAAAAAACTGTCGCCATCACTTAACACAGTATTCGCTTTTTTGAAGCTGGTACCCCTTTGCAGTCCACTGTTTTAAGTGTATTTTTGTTTGGGGCATTTAATTGTGTATCCAAGTTTTATTACATTAATTGTTCGTTACATTATTACGTTTTGAGTTTAACGTAAGCAAACACGGTACCCAACGGACTGAAAGCTTTCTCATGTCTAAATCTTGATTTAATATGTGATAAACACGTTCTTTGGACATTGTCATAGCTTCTACTATATGCCTCAATTTAAGTTCGTGATCGTCTAGCACCATTTGGTGAACTTTAATGATGTTATCATAAGTAGCGACAGTTTGTGGACATCACGAACTAACGGGACGGGAGACGATGAGTCTCCCAAGTTCTCACGGCCACGTTTAAATTTAGCTTCCCAAAATTTCACTGTGGTAAATAAAAATAAATAATGATAGCTCGATGAACAATTTTTTCCATTTACACAAAAACAATCACATAGACTAAAGTAACTGTCAAAAGATTCACCACTACATTTATATCTTTTATTGAGGAGTACTGCCATCTTCACGTTGAGGTCGGAAACTTTTCAGACTACCCTGGTAAAATGGTTATATTTCAGGGGTGCTCAAGAGTGCATGTAAATTAGGAAAAAATATACCCTTATGCCAGAATATCTTCACTTTAATCCAAAGTGCCTGTGACACCACAAGACTTTACGACATCTTAAAATTGAGTAGTGATTGAGAATTTGGTCATTAGTCTGGAAAAATAAAGTATGAAGTTTATATTGTATTAAATATTTAGACGACATTCATGTCCTTACCTTGAACTTTTCAGGGCCTTTTTTCTTCGATATACTATATCTTACCACCCATGGACTTCAGAAGCTATTATGTTTTTTTATAGGGAGTGGGTGACAAGCGAGCACACAGTCCACCCGATGGTAAGTTGTTGCTGTGGCCCATAGACATCTACATCTATCCTCATTTGCGAATCAAAATGCAAATGCATTGTCAGCCTTGATGGAATGCCTCTATCCCAGTAAAAGTAAAAAGGGTCTCCGGTTCTCTACACTCACCATACGAAACACAGCGGCATAAGCTGCTATTTGACGCTGGTATTCTGTGAGAGCGTGGTCCTTCACCGGTCGAGCCGACCCATTAGTGCTACAACTATACAATTAATATAACTGCAGCATGGCTCTACCACGTAAAAAACAATAAACAAATTATTTTAGTACTTTTAGTTTTTGAAGTCAGATATAAAGTCAAAGCTTGTTACAAAGCTTGTTTACAAATAATTGCATGAATCTGGATGTTTATCTATGGGCAACTTATTTTTGGAAATGTCTTGCTACTATATTTATATTATATACAAAACGTTACATTTTCATAATTACTTCCTTTGTTTTCGAAGTCAACAAAAAAGTCCTTATAATCTAAGTATATAGTATTCAAATAGTATTATTAGATTAACTGCATCTAGACACAGTATTGAGAAATTAACAATTAAAATATGAATTTAACAATAACCTAAAAAAAACTGAGTGATTTTCTAGAAATTTTCAATACTATAAGTTAAAATAGATCACTGTTGAAAATTATAGTACCTACATATAAAACAAAGTTTTAGGTATATTCGACCAAGATGATTAAGGGATAATATTTCCATTAATATTTATAATATTGCCAACAAACGGTAAGAAATATGTTTTAAACTGGTTGTATTAGAAAAGCAAAATATAATTTAACTCTATTTATTGTTGTAAATCATAACTTCTAAAGTAATCTATTAATAGTAGTATAGAACAGACACTTTTTATTCAATATAGATTACAAATAATACTTATTGAAAGTCACTTTTTTTAATTTACCATTACACTTGTTCGGCCAAAACCTCTGTATTGGGAGTAACCAGAAAGAGTCCATCGGGACTATTTTTTTTAAATAACAGCTTACAATCATGTATATTACAATTAACAACACAGAACGAATTAGAAATAACTTGGTAGTGATCACCTTACAACAAGAGTTATTATCATTAATAAATTCCTTAATATTATAATAATATAATATCATGCTATTCATGTAATATCGTGTTTATCTGTTATTACAAACTGTTTAAGGATTATAAAAACACCTTAGTAAAAAATACAATTATAATTTAATTGAATTTATTACTAACGATATGCTCCGGCTTCCCACTGGTGAATTATATACTCGACAACAGCGCCATCTACCAGGTCCAAATGTAAATATAAACCATTTGGGGATACATCCAAGCACACACAAAAATTTTCATCAAAATTATTGGATGGTTTCAAAGTCTATTAACGGACATAGGTAGAAACATTTTTGTGTTTTATATAGATAGATTTTCAATCATCATCATTTCAAAATAACTTGATGGTAACATGTCCATTTATGAAATTGGTACTAAGCACTAGTGTATTATCAGTGATAAGAGATACGATGTGACTGTTGTCTTCAATGGGTGCGTTTGGCAGAAAAAAGCGCTAGCAAGCGCTTGTAAGCAAAATGGCGATCATAAGCGGCAAGCGCTGTCAAATCGTAAGTAGCTATTTTCCTCTAGGACACGATGTTAGATTTAACCGGGGAACCTAACCTAATTTAAGTATATTTTTGTGAAGTATTCATATTAAAAACTTACCAATCATGAATTTTTAATGACATGTATGTCTATTCATATCTTTATATTACTTAAAACTAATATTGCAAAAAAAACAACTTATAAACTCTACTTCAAAACAAACAAATTAAATAAGCAAAATGGCGGATTGTGTCAGCGCTACTGAAGTAGCAATCGTGTCCTGGCCGAAAACTATTTTAGCGCTAGTAAGCGCTTGCTAGCGCTTTTTTCTGCCAAACGCACCCAATAACCATACATTTTTTTGTCTACGTCTACGAACAAATCTGACAGCTTTCAGCCTGGAAGGAATACATATTTATTCTAAGCGATCCACCTGAAAAGAAGTTAATAAATATTGTAATGACGTCTTAACTAAATAACGATTCTTATTTAATATAATATTTTAATTGCAATCTAAATAGCTTGTGGGACTTTGCTTATGTATATATTAATTTTTTATGATTTACATTTACAATTAAACAGTATATAGCCAAAAACACAAGTCCACTTATGATTTAGTTAGGTTTAAAAAGACATTTCTAATAATAAAATATATAAGACTGCCTTCAATGTCAATAAACTATATTTCCACATTTCTGTCAGCATTTTGTTATCTCTGGTTGTATGTTAAATAAAAAAGAAATTATAAATTATACAGCACTAATCAGCCCAGTTGAACAAATAAAGAAGCAGTAATTATTGATTAACATCAACAATATTGACAATAGTCCATAGATTACTGCGTAAATACTATAGATAATAATCGCTCTTGAAAGCAAATGAAGCTGCATTGAATAGAGAAGCTACCATAGATTACTCTACCTAAAGATAGTCTTTTGTATGTTACACAAAAGCTTCTGTTGTGTTTTTATTCTATCTATTATTAAATTTAGATTTTATGAATAACATAAACTTAATATTTTGTCACTTGTAACATACATAGGTACTAATAAGGTTCTAAGACCTGTTTGACTTTGTTTTTAGGAAATTCAACATATTACTTAATAATGAATTTCACAAATCCTAAGTGGAAAAGTACTCTTTTTTACATACATACTCTTAAATTAATTAACCTAAGCTCATCAGTTTTATTGGTGAATTTTACCACAAAAAAAAGAAAAACAAAAATACATACGTTAATTGGAATATTAATATTTGGTGAATCTGCATGATAATATCCATATTCTGTTAAACGCTTGCATCGATGAGACGATATTTATCGCCTTGTGCAAACAAATATATAAATTATAAATTTTTAATTTAGCTACAATCAAAAGTAAATAACCGATAAAAGCACGTCGATCTGAAATCGATTAATCGACAAATCGATTATTTAGAGTAAAATAATCGGTTTTATAAATCGATTTGTAACACTATATCGATGCGATGAATCAATCTAAAAACCTCTTAAATCAGTCCGAACTAGAGATAAAGTTCCTAAACTGGCTGCGATATTTTACTTTTTTAATTTTTTTGTTGTTATCGGACGCAAAACAACTGGTCGTACTTGGTAAATAATGTGTACGCAATAAATAAATATTTATGAACGTATCCAAAGATGTCGTTACTTATTTTTTTATGGAATAAGGATGACAAACGATCACGGTCCACCCGATGGTAAGTGGGTGTTGTGGCTTATAGACACTTCATCTATCCTCGATTAATAATCAACATGCAGATGCGTTGTCACCCGAGGCATTCGATTATAGTCTGAAGACTATGATCGAACGTCTCGTTTCCAGTAAAAAGACCTTAAGCTACTTTTTAATGCTGGTATTTTGTAAGATCGTGGTTTTGCCTCGGGTGAGCCGATCCATTCACGCTACAATTAATATAGCCGCAGTGTTGCTCTACGTATAATATAGGTATGATACATAATAATAAAACTTTGTCACTTGTCATCGTCATTTCTAATCTAACCTGTGGTCTCTAACCTAATCTGTCCTATGAATTTAATTTATTTATCAAAATATTCCGTGAGTGAGTGCTATTTGTTGAAGTTCAAAGTAACGAAATAAACAGTATTATGTTCCCAGTCAGCATCGTTCTGCTAATTTAAATTGCGTAACTCGAGTGCAATTCGAGTTATCTGAATTTCAACTCGAGTTAACACTCCTTTCGATTTTCTTCCGAGTTGGAACTTCTCTAATACATTTTTTTTTAAATATTACATTACCAGAACCAATGACCTGAACACGAATATCAAAACAACTATTTTCATTTCACATCTCTCGATTCCGTTTAGATTTAAAAAAATCTTTATGCTATTAATAATAATAAATGGGTACCTTTTTTGTGTGTAATACTATTGAGGGTCGTTAAGACTGTCTCCTTTCCTAGTAATTTAAACAAGTTTAAAACAGATTAATTATTATCGACGGTAAAATACAAAAGAAATTATACTATTAAAAATTATAATTAATCCTGAAGCCAAAGATTACAATACATGCTTTCCATAATTTCGGGATGCATAATATAAATCATCCCATTATCACGTTCCGGACCACCGGGCACCACTTATGATCCGGCAGATGATTCCGATAGTTGAAAACCCTTACTCAGCATTTTATTACAATTTATAATCTAATTCTATTGGTGAAATTATATTGAAGGAACTATATCGGGCGTTATTTTATTATACGAGTATATATCTAGCTAGATCGATTTATTGCCCCCGAAACCCCCTGCACTCTAAATTTAATGAACAAATAACATAATTAACGCACTTTGAGAAAGTAGTTTGTTCAGAATCGTTTACTGAATCGATTCCTATCATTTTAAATATAATATGTAATTTTTTATCCAAAAAATAATTAAAACTACGTAAATTACGGTCACTAAATCTGTACAGTCAAACAAACTGCAATGGACCGTAACTTAAGGCAATAAGACTTTTAAGACCGCAGTTTTATTTGTATTATTACTAATTCTGTCATTCAATTGAAAATAAAGAAAAATTAACTTTATTTCAAGCACGTTAAAGTCTTTGCGTTCGTGGATTTGTACTGTGACCACAACATTCTTCCGGAGTTAGTATAACTAATTTGATAAATAGTCAGTGCATATAAATGTTGAACTAAAAATTCAGTGTATGTATTATGATTATAACATAATATACTAATTGGGGTGTCTAATTGGGACATCCTCGTGCGTTAATTATGTTACACATTGTATATATATATATATATATATATATATATATATATATATATATATATATATATATATATATATACTTATATAGAAGACATGCAGGAAGTCGATGGATGCAGGTGGCTCAGGACCGTGCTTTGTGGCATTACTTGGGGGAGGCCTATGTTCAGCAATGGACTTGTGAAAGGCTGTAATGATGATGATGATGATGATGATGATATAAACATGCAAGAATTTCATGTTTACACTTATGTATATAGATATATTATTTTTTTTATATATAAGAGGGGGAAAACGAGCGTGCGGCTCACCTGATGTTAAGTGACTACCGCCGCCCATGATCAACCGCAACACCAGGAGAATTGTGGGTGCGTTGCCGGCCCTTTAGAAAGGAGTAAGCTCTTTTCTTGAAGGTCCCTAGGTCGTATCGGTCCGGAAAAATCGCCGGTGGTAAACTTCAAAAATTCAATTCAAAAATTCCACAGAGAGGTTGTACGTGGAAGAAAACTCCTTGTGAAACGTACAGTGGTGGACCTCCAAGCATCCAGATGGTGCGGATGGTATCGGGACGTTTGCCGTGTAGTGCGTTCACGAAATTTGGCGGCTGGGATTAATCCGAACAATTCCTCAGAGCACTCCCCGTGATAGATGCGATAAAATACGCAAAGAGATGCAACATCTCTTCGCAGCGCCAGTGAATCGAGCCGATCGGAAAGCACTCGGTCGTCGACGATTCGAGCCGCTCTGCGCTGGATGCGGTCAAGTGGAAGGAGCTGGTATGGGGAGCCCCAGCCCAGAGATGGGAACAGTATTCCATGTGCGGCCGAACCTGCGCCTTGTAAAGTTGCAGGCGGTGTGCCAGCATGAAATACTGTCCCGCTCTGCTGAGCACGCCAAGCTTTTTAGAGGCCAATTTGGCCTTCCCTTACAAGTGACCACGAAACTGCACGTCACTCGATATGTCGACGCCGAGGATTCCGATACCGGCTGAGGCAACAAGGGGAGTGCCTTGAAACTGAGGGGATACGACAAAGGAGTTCTTTTTAGCGGTTAACGTGCAAACTTGTGTCTTCTGAGGGTTAAAATGGACTAGATTTAGTCGTCCCCAATCCGAGACTCTGTTCAACAAAGACTCGACTTCAGACACAAGTTTGTCCCGGCACTCAGAGACGTTTTCCCGAGAAATATTGGCTAGGCCGGTGTAAAGAGCATCACCAGTGCTGTCATCTGCATAGCAATGAATGCTACGGGTATGCTACATATCATTGATATGCAGAAGAAACAGCGTTGGCGATAGCACGCAGCCCTGTGGAACACCAGCATTAATAGGCTTGCAATCGGAGCTTCCACCGTCTACAACGACCTTGATGTTCCGATCTGCAAGAAAGCTGGTGATCCAATCGCACAATTCCTCGGAAAGCCCATAGGAAGGGAGCTTCGAAAGAAGCGCTTTGTGCCAAACCCGATCGAAGGATTTCGCAATGTCCAAACTAACGGCCAATGCCTCCCCCTTGAACTCTACTGCCTCCGCCCATCTTTGAGTGAGGTAGACCAGAAGATCACCAGCTGACCGATCACGGCGAAAACCGTATTGGCGGTCACTAATCAGCTGGTGATCCTCAAGGTACCTTATTATGTTCTCTATTTAGTATATCGAAATTAATATTTTTTTGTTCGGATTTCATATACTGCCATGCCGTTCGTCATATTGCACTAAAACTTTGTAAATTTATTATTTGCACTTCCGCGAAGGTTATGGAAATAGTGCAATTAACTTACAGTAGGTGGCGCACGTTGCGATGGTTGCACAAAAGTTGCGCTGAAATATTATAGGATTATCCGGCAACTTGTTCTATCACCGGGAGGGCGACCATCTCGCTCGGATCGGATTCGGATCCATTTTGAGGAGAGGTACGGCGGGGACGGCGCCTCCTATATTCCGCCCTTCAGGGACCTGCTGCGGTTCTTGGAGGAGCAGTGCAGCGGACACCGCCGATGACCTACGGACTGCCAACCGAGCTGTGCTCAGGGGGAGGCAGAATCCCCCGGGCAAGTCGTTGCCAATCCCCCTCAGACCGAGCGGAGCTCCAGAGCCTCAGACCTCCTTATAGTGGCCTAGTGGCCAGGGAGGCACCCCCTGCTCCTATTGTCGAGCATCCGATCACCGGGTGATGTTGTGCCCGAAATTATTTAGTATGCCGGTCCCATCGAGACGAACCAACGCCAAGGAGCCCCGCTGGTGCTACTCGTGTTTGGAAAGGTATCTCCAACGAGACTGCCGCCACCAGCGGCCCTGTCCGCACTGCCAGGGCAATCACTATGCCGTTTTGTGCCTGGGTGCGAACGGCGCTTCCTCTCAGGGCTCTGCCGAGCCCTCAACCCAACGGGCGGGAGCGCTCAGCCACGCCCTCTGTCTGGCGACGCTCGGCGCTCCCCTGCCGACCACCGTGCCCCTGGTTTTGAAGGGGGTCCCTCCCCCGACCAGTCGGGGGTCGTTACTCCAGGGGAGGGGGGTTCGTCACCCCCCCCCCCCCCCCTAGCGTGTGGAGAGGAACTTCACAGCTACTCAGCAGTCAGCTAAACTCTTCTCAATCCCGTTAGCTGAGAGGCCGCGACTGAAGTACCACCCTCCCCCCTTTACCCCCTAGTCGGTACCGATACTACGGAGTTCCTGCGAACTCGAATTTGTCCCGGGCCTCAAGGCTCAGGTTCCCCGAAGCTCCCCAGGTCAGCCCGTTCGGTGAATTCCAACCACGGGTCATTGAGAGGCCGCCGAAATGCCGTTTTCGGGACCCACGGTTCGAGTGCCGGTCCGATGAAGACCGCATCAGCTAGGTAGCGGCCACCCTAGCTCCCACCACGGCCACCTCCACTGATCCACTGAGCCGTCAACAGTCCACATGTCAAACTGTTCTATTGCCGACGGCCTCAGTGAAGGCGTACAACCCGAGTGGCGATGGTTTAACGGTTCGCGCTCTATTGGATTCGGGTTCACAAGCTGTGTGGCCTCCACATGGTTGGTGGGAAGACTAGGGCTCTAAATATCTAACGTTTTATTTAAAGATAAAATATTTGAGTAACTTATTATATTCAAACGTTACAACAAAAGTTACATTCAACGTCATATGTTAAAGGATTGTTAGTAGAGCTTACTATCAGAGTTTGTGTCATTTTACATTTTTGCGATGTAGCTCTTAAAAAGTGTCCCTGTTTTCTGTTTTTGTTTTTGTGTTTTTCTCTTGTTCTTTTATTATTGTACTTTGGTTGCTGGTAACTCACCATCATGTTCTGAATGCGGCTAATTTGCAGCGGGAGTTTTGGGTTTTGGCTAGCCGACGCACCATTCGGAGCGTCTAAATAACGCCACATTACAGAGCAGGAAAGTACAGAGCGAGTCGCTAGTAATAAATAAAACAATATTTGAACTTATTTCGTGTTTTATTTTAAGGGGATACCTCGAAAATTCGGTGGTTTTTCTATTTAACATATTTTTTTAAGTTTTATATATTACAAACCAAAATTTTTGTATACGATTTTTGACTATATGACCTTGGATTGCATAAAGGAAAACACGATATCATGTAATTTTCTCGATAGAAAAAAATTGCAAAGTAGGCTCTAATTATTTACATTTCTCGATGACACCACAATATTCTTACAAATAATTTCATGGAATTATTTTTAAGGAATAGTAAATAATCATATCTAAGTTCTCATAAACCAATTTTTTTTATCCATAACGCAGTTTTGTTAAAATAAATAAAAATGTTGTTTGGCGCTTACTTAGTTTTTTTCCGAGCGCTTGCTCGGTATGGCTATCTCATAATTTGCGTAATATGAAGTCATCATCATCATCACTTTCATTATTTTGACACTTCCTCAGTCGTCCGTAAGCTTCACCGACAAAGGAATAAGCCACTCCCACAAAACTTCGATTCATTTTCAAGGTGGCAGTTCTAATTATCTACAGAGTAATTCGAAGCTACAAAAATAAGCGATTGTTAACCCCTTTCAATGTATTACTTGTAAACAACAATATAAATATTATTATTACGGGGGTATTAATATAGTTTTCTCATCTGGTTTGGTTCTATAAATATATAATTATAAATGAAAATGAAAAGATAAATATACGTAAATATCAATAACATAAAATAAATATAAAAATACGTAAATAAATAAAAGCCCAACCAGATTGAGGCCCTCGGCAGGGGAGCCCAACGGCCGAGGGTTAGGGGGAAAGGGAAGGAAACCGGCGGACGATGCGGGCGGTATCGAAGAGCACCGCCTAATGCATTTGAGCCTGGAGCGGTCCGTCACGTAGACCCAGCCGCCTCAGATGACCCGGGAGGCTGACTGGGATTAGCCCGTTTGCAGAGACGACTACAGGAACAATTTCGGTCGGCAGACCACCCCACATGTCGCTCACCTCGTGAGCCAGGTCCAGATATTTTGCTTTCACGAGATTCTCGACATACGGAATGGTAACGTCGACCAAAAATATCCTTGACTGTGCCCGGTCCATCAGCACAATATCAGGCTTATTCGCAAGAATAGTCCTGTCTGTGATGATGGCCCGGTCCCAATAGAGCCTGGCGCGATCATTTTCGAGCACGGCTTCCGGCAAGTACTTGTAATACAGCAATTTCCGATCCACGAGACCGCATTTTAGACCAAGCTCCTGGTGAAGAATTCTGGCTACTAGGCTGTGCCTGTGCAAGTACTCAGAGTAAGAAAGTGCCGAACAACCGGAGATGACATGCCTAAATGGCTCACCGGGATGGCGACAAGCTCGACAGATGTCGACGGTGCCATCCTTTAGGATATATCTCTGATAGTTGTTGGTCGACAGAGGTACGAATTTGACTAACATAACGCCCTCCGCCCGCTCGGCAATGGTACACATTAGTACCACTCATAATTTATGAGGGCGAACCCGATAAAAAAAAAGGTTTGTTATTAAAAATTATAACAAATTTATACTGAAATGTATAATACAGACATAGACAAAGACGTACTCTTTAATTTATTATTACCATAATCTGTCAATTTCGAACTAAAATAATAATAATAATATTCCACAACTATCACACAACGCCATCTAGTCCCAAGCTAAGCAGAGCTTGTGTTATGGGTACTAGACAACTGATAAACATACTTATACATTTCTAAATACATAAATATTATAGATAAATTACACCCAGACACAGAACAAATGATCGTGCTCATCACACAAACATTTGTCCTGGGTGGGAATCGAACCCACGACCTCCGGCATAGCAGTCAGGGTCACTAACCACTAGACCAACAGGCCAGTCAAAATAAAATAGACATAGTAAAAAAAATAGACATAAAAATCATTCTGACCTAATGGCCTTTTACAACTGTAGTGTGTGGTAGTGCGTGAGCTATTTCTGAGTGATTTCTTTGTTTTTCTGTGTGTTTTTGAAATAAAAAGGTGAGTTTTATACTTTTGTGTATTCCTTGTAATAAAACAAACACGTAGATATATAACTTGTGGCATAAAAAGTGAAAAGTAAGTGCCAAAAGTACTTCGAAATCGAGGAGGCCCATTTTAGCGGTTGGGTTAAAATATGTTATTTTTCCAATTCTCATTTAGTTTTAGTGTAAAATGTAACTAAAAAATAGTTTTATACCATATTTCAAATAATTCGACGTTGTATTTATTTCAAATTCACACAAAAGTATATTTGAAATATTATTCGGAAATCTCATACAGATAAAAATTAATTTCGTTTTTTTTTTATATTTTTTTATATTTTGGTTTGAGTAACTAATAGAAACACATGAATCATAAAAATATACATATTTCCATTTTCATATAGATTTCTCCAAAAACAAACATGTAGAATTCAAATTAGTAGTAATTTTAGACTAAAAGTGAAGTATCTACTACTACTATATTATAAAGGGTAATTTATGAATTTTATTACAATTTCTAACAACTAAAAATAATTTTTTTATACATTCCATAAGAATTCCTGTAAGTTTTATCCATAAATATTGTCTCAAGAGAAAATATAGCAAAATTTGCAAGTTAGTAAAAAATTTGCAATTCCCGCCATTTTACGTAGCGAGCCAACCGGCGTTTCGAATAAAGTCGCCTTTCGAACTAGCCTGATCCTGTATCGCACAGACAAAACCCTCGGTTTCCCTGAAGAGATCACCAAAGCGTAGCCAGTGGAGCGAGGCTACTGTGTCTACGAAAAGCTCATGTAGAGCCTTGTAGAACCTCCCGTGGAGCTCCTTCTCCTTCCATATGGTCTCCCGGTCGGAAATGCTCTGCACTGCCGGGTCTTGCCATTGCTCGTTGGCTAAGGATAGAGGGGTAAGTCCTTTATCACAAGAAATGACGTCTTTATAGAATGGATCATCCGATCTCGCCAGGGAGTAATTACGGAGGTTGCACACTTCGCGGTTGTGCATAGTGAGCGCGCTCAAGATGCCACGCCCACCATGCTTTCGCGGCAAGTACAGCCTCATTACCGACGATCTCGGATGATGCATCCTATGGGACGTCATGGTAGTGCGGACTTTTCTATCCAGGGCGTTAAGTTCAGTCGGAGTCCACCTGAGTATGCTAAGGGTATACATACACAATACATAAGCACTTTGGTCAAGCATGCATAAAACACGTCGCAAACTGACTGTTTCGTACCAGCCTCATCGAAAACGATGTTCTGTGAGATACCCAGGTATCGGTATGTTTCAGCCTCGGAAAGGGTCCTTAAGTTACGGGCATAGATAAGTCTATGCCCTCATAGTTAGCAACCCTTCCCCTTTCAACATGGAGGACCGCACACTTATCCATCCTCAGCTCCATTCCAATACAATTGCTAAATTCACAAGTGATGTTTAGCAATTCCATAAGATGGGAGCGACTGGAGGCGAATAACTTATTATTATTATTATTATTTTGTTTTGTTTAGTATTATCTCGTTACCTAGGTATTATTTTTTCGCGGGCTGTTAACCAAACGAAATCGGTTAAGTGTTTAATCTTTAGACAACGAACTTAAAACGAACGAACGAACGAACTTACGAACTGGTAACGAAAGGTAAGTTTATGGATATCCGGTACGCCAGTTGCTGATATTATGATAGGTATAGTTTTTAGTTTTTACTTTCCACTGGGATTTTATTTCGATAGATAAATCAGTGTATTTGGCTATTTTTTCGTTGTAGGTAGAGGTCAAATTGTGAGTATTTGGAATAGCAATATCTATAAGATAAACAGATTCGTTTATTTTGTCATGTAGCGTAATATCCGGCCGATTATAATGCACGGTCTTATCAGTTAATATAGTTCTGTCCCAGTAGAGTTTAAATTCACGAGAGTCAAGTAGGATTTCCGGTTTGTATTTATAATATGCTATTTTTTCGCCTATAAGTTTATATTTATTTGCGAGATACTGGTGAATGATGGCAGCTACTTGATCGTGTCTATGTTTATAGTTGGTCTGTGTTATTGAGCTGCAGGCACCAGTGATATGCTGAATGGTTTCCGAACTATTATGACATTGTCTGCAAAGGTCTGATTGTAGAGTGTGGTTTTTAATTATATGTTTCCTGTAGTTTAGTGTGTGTATAGTTTGGTCCTGAATTGTTAACATAAAGCCTTCCGTTTCAGGGAAGAGTTCACCGCGCCTGAGCCACATGTTAGATGCTATCTTGTCTACGTTTGTATTCATCAAGTCGCGGCGGTGTCTTCCATGTAACGTTTTCGGCAACCAATTGTTAATTTTATCCTGTGCAGAGATAATACTTTTGTTTTTCTGTTTTCTTTGATCCTTGAGATTTAAAGGAGTAAATTTAGTATCGACTTGAACAACAACATTATGAAGCGGACTAATATTTGCTTGTTGATGAAAGAACATCATAAAATATCAGAGTGAGAATCAACGCTCCATACCATGTTCATCGGGGACATTATGTGTAAATAGCAATGACCCCTTATTTTCAACAACACTCTATGACGATGCCATAACAAAGAATAAAAACTTAAAAAGTAGTTTAAATATAAAAAAACATAAAGTTATTATGTATTGTGATGACATAGATAAAAATTTGAGCATGATGTTAAATAACTTAACCATTTAAAGGGACGATTGATTAGTAATTATTGTATGCCTGGAGCATCCTTTAGTCATATAATGAATAAAGTTTTAACCAGTAAGTTTTGTCCTAATAGCACATTAATAATTCTTGTTGGGAGAAAAGGCAATGTAAACAAAAATCAATTATTAAAATATATTGATTACCTCAATACTTTAAATGTATATAAAATTATCTTGTTTACATTGCGTTACATACAGGGTTGGCCACAGGAGAATAAAATAAGATATGATTTAAATTTATTAATGAATAATTTATCATGTAACAATAATTTAAATTTGACATTTAATTGTAACAAATATACCAATAGAATTAATTTAATAGATATTAATAATTTAATTAAGAAATTTTTGACTACAGATAGGTATTACCTATCCAAATATAATTTAAGACGGATAGCAAATGTGCTATCTTATTATTTATATTTTAACTCAGCCAAGGACTTGGCTACCCAGACATCTGCTCCTATTGAGCAGCATAATGTTTTGACATGCAATTTGGAATCCGTTCCAAGTAACTTAAATTTTATTCCATTAAATTTTTTTAAATTTAGATATTTAATTTATATTACAAAAATTATAATAAAGAACTTAACTAAAATGATAATTAAAATTATAATATTTACGATTAAAACTAATTATATACAATATAAAAGAAGAAATTATAACATAGAAAACCTAAAACTTAAAATTTTAATCGTCAAAAAGACCTGCTCCCCGTGATATAGTGCCAAGAACGCTGGCTGCGTTTCCTCGCTGAATAGCTATACTTAGCCTTTGAGCGAGGAAGGAACCAGCCCTCTTATTACCAGCAGCGACGACCAGTCGTGGATACAGTTCCTTTAGAAACTTCATTACACGTGGACCCCACGGACCGATAGTCTCTACAACAAATGACACAATATGTAGTCATTTCTCAAAGACTCATATTTGCACCATTTACTAAATTCGGCTGCCTCTGATGCCGCCCGGCTCTAAAACAGGTACCCTTGAGATGAGAGGCCGCCAAAGTGTCAACGCAAGTAGCATCCCACACCAGGGTTTTACCTCTCTCCCAAGGGACCAAAGTCAACCCTCGGGTCTCTTGCCATCGTCTCTAAATATCCCTCAAGGCTCTAAAACCGAGGGGATATTTATAGAGACAAGAACCCTTCGGATGATTTCGTTCAAAGAACCGTGACGGGAAAACCTACCTGCACTTTTCTTGCATGAAAGTCCGTGGAGCCCAAACTCATCGACGCTGCTACCACAGGGGCACTGGTGAGGTTGACAAATAGCCACACCTAGCCGGATTCCTACGCCGATGCGCAAGCTTTCCCCATCAAGCAATGTGCCGAGATTACTTGATGGTAAAGCATGTAACCAGTGACAAGATTCCTTAGTCGAAACAGCTAGAAGGCGTGCCTGATCTTGTTGAATATGGAAATTTTGAAATAAATTTTTCTGGACACTCCGTACCAACGGAATATCCCACTGTTTTTGTTGGTTAACTTCCAGTGGGACATTTTCGCCGGGACAGAGCGTTAGCCATATTTGCTTTGCCTCCGCAGCAAAGCACAGGTCTACTTTATTATTTAAAATTGTGTTACATAGGTAATTGACACTATGCACGGAAGCAAGGAAAGCAGGCAATGCGACGCTAGAAATATTTTTATACCAATTCCACCAAATTTGATAGATAAAGTGGCTTGATTCCAGGCTATTGTATTTAATCTCAAATTTAGAATGTTTTCTAAAGCAATTTTAAGATTACTATCAATATCTTTTAAAATATCCGAACATTTTCAGATTGGACTTGAGCGTAACAAGTATGTAAAAGGTACAAGGAGACAATATTTTAAAATGGTAAGGGCAATATGGGGGTTTAAAATATATAATTTATCAACGTGATTTAAAAATTGATCAAATTTTGTTTTCAAAACAGGTTTAATACTATCGAAAAACAACGGAGCACCAAGCAGGTAAAGCGATTCCGAATTGACAGTTTTTATTCCTGGAGAAATCTGATTGAAATTTTGAATTAAGGTATCTCTTTTAGAATTGGATAAATTATTAGAAATAAATATTTCACATTTATTTGTATTTGGTTCAAGACGAATATTTTTAAAATTTTGAAAAATATGAGTAAGATCATTGAGGACGTCATCTGCTTTACCTCCCAGTGTACCGTCGTCCAGATACAAGACATTCAGCTTGGATTTTATATTTGATATAATAGGTTGAATTCCCAAACTGAAAAGAGCTGGACCTAATGGATGATCACCCTGCTGAACACCGACAGCAGACTCAATAATATGGTTTTGATAAAACAAGTATGAATTTTGACTGTAACATTGTCAAACGTAGTGATATATTTCGGGGGTATTGTTAGCCACTTCTTTCAGCAGGGTTATCCTATCAAAAGAGTTAAAAGCATTTCTAAGATCAACCTTCATAAGAACATCTGCATTGGAATTAGTTAAGAAAGTACGCATCGAATGTACCGCCGCCTCACAGACACCTTTGGTTTTTTTTTATAGAAGAAGGGGCAAACGATCATGCGGCTCACCTGATGTTAAGTGACTACCGCCGCCCATGATCAACCGCAACACCAGGAGAATTGCGGGTGCGTTGCCGGCCCTTTAGAAAGGAGTAAGCTCTTTTCTTGAAGGTCCCCAGGTCGTATCGGTCCGGAAAAATCGCCGGTAGTAAACTATTCCACAGAGAGGTTGTACGTGGAAGAAAACTCTTTGTGAAACGTACAGTGGTGGACCGCCAAGCATCCAGATGGTGTGGATGGTATCGGGACGTTTGCCGTGTAGTGCGTTCACAAAATTTGGCGGCTGGTATTAATTCGAACAATTCCTCAGAGCACTCCCCGTGATAGATGCGATAAAATACGCAAAGAGATGCAACATCTCTTCACAGCGCCAGTGAATCGAGCCGATCGGAAAGCACTCGGTCGTCGACGATTCGAGCCGCTCTGCGATGGATGCGGTCAAGTAGAAGGAGCTGGTACTGGGGAGCCCCAGCCCAGAGATGGGAACAGTATTCCATGTGCGGCCGAACCAGCGCCTTGTAAAGTTGCAGGCGGTGTGCCGGCATGAAATACTGTCCCGCTCTGCTGAGCACGCCAAGCTTTTTAGAGGCCAATTTGGCCTTCCCTTCCAAGTGACCTCAAAACTGCACGTCACTCGATATGTCGACGCCGAGGATTCCGATACTGGCTGAGGCAACAAGGGGAGTGCCTTGAAACTGAGGGGATACGACAAAGGGGTTCTTTTTGGCGGTTAACGTGCAAACTTGTGTCTTCTGGGGGTTAAACTGGACTAGATTTAGTCGTCCCCAATCCGAGACTCTGTTCAGCAAAGACTCGACTTCAGGCACAAGTTTGTCCCGGCACTCGGAGACGTTTGCCCGAGAAATATTGGCTCGGCCGGTGTAGAGCATCACCAGTGCTATCATCTGCATAGCAATGAATGTTACGGGTATGCAACATATCATTGATATGCAGAAGAAACAATTTCTCGGGAAGCCCATAGGAAGGGAGCTTCGAAAGAAGCGCTTTGTGCCAAACCCGATCGAAGGCCTTCGCAATGTCCGAACTAACGGCCAATGCCTCCCCCTTGAACTCTACTGCCTCCGCCCATCTGTGAGTTAGGTAGACCAGATGATCACCAGCTGACCGACCACGGCGAAAACCGTATTGGCGGTCACTAATCAGCCGGTGATCTTCAAGGTACCTCATGAGCTGGCAGTTTACAATGGACTCCATTGTTTTGGAGAACAAGGAGGTGACGGCGATTGGCCGGCAGTTGGACGGGTCAGAGCGGTTGACTTTTTTAGGGATCGGGTGGACGTAAGCCGTCTTCCATGATTTTGGGACTACGCCTAGTGAGTAGGAGTACCGGAAAAGACGCGTTAAAACCGGTGCCAACTCTGGAGCACACGTCCTCAGCACAATTGGGGGGATTCCGTCAGGCCCACTCGACTTGTGGATGTCCAGGGAGAGGAGTGCTTTGCGAACCGAGCGCTGTGTGAAGTGCACTTCCAGCATGGAGCACTCACACCGCGGGATGGTCGGCGGCGTACTCCTTCCGTCATTGAGAGTCGAGTTAGACGCAAAGAAAGAGCCTAGAAGATCGGCTTTCTCCTTTGCGGTGTGGGCCAGTGAGTCGTCCTCCCTGTGCAGAGATGGAAGAGATGGTTGACAGAAATTCCCCTGAATAGCCTTGGCGAGAGACCAGAATGCACGGGTTCCAGAAGGAAGGCGAACTAGTTTCTCGCCAATTCTGCCTATGTGCTCTGACTTTGCCTTGGCAATGACTCTTTTGAAGGACCTAGAGGCGGAATTATACTTCTTTTTTAGAGCGCTGGTGTTTACATCCCGGGACTCTAATGCATCAGCCCAGGCTTGATAGCATTCCTGCTTATACCATGATGCTATTTTACAGGAGCGACCAAACCATGGCTGAGATTTGCCTCCAATGGGCACCACAGAGGAAGGAATAAAAATTTCCATACCCTGAAGTACCACATCAGCAACAGAATCCGCAACAACGTTGGGATCATCCGGCGAGAAGCAAACCCGCCCCCAAGGGTAGGATGCAAAGAAAGACCGCATCCCATCCTAATCGGCTGACCTATAGTGCCAAACACGGCGGCAGCCTGCAGAATGCAACTGCGATTTCAGCGTGAGTGGCACAACACTCCGGACCAGACAATGGTCCGAGGAGCCTAAAGGGGCGTCGACGGAAATCTGATATCCGTCCGGGTGAGAGGTCAGCAGAAGGTCCAACAGGGAAGGTGCCAAAGCCTTGTTGAGTAGGTTGAAATTTTGTCTTAAGGTTTGAGATTATGTGCCTGCAAGCTAATTTTGAAGTTAAGCGTCGAAATGTAGAACCAACAGCAATAGGACGGATACCGCTATCCTTTTTTTTTTTTGAAGGCACACAATCTTGCCCCATATAAGTAGGGAATGAAATTGGGATTGACATTACCAGAAAGCATAAAATTACACAATGTTGTTATGTCATTAAGAAGTACCCTACCGGCGTCACCGGCAGATACGCTTACAAAGTCTTTGAGATGCTGAGGCGTAATTCCGTCAATGCCGCCGGCAGAGCCATTCGAAAATGACAATATTGCGTCTAAAGTGTCTTTTTCGGAAACTTCTAATGGTTGCATAGAAGTATGTGGAAGCAGCGGTAAATTCTGGAAAGGATTGACCGAAGGATGTTTCTGACGAAGGCCTTCAAGAGTTTCGACATTACGAGGAGCGAGGATGTCATCTGAGAATAAAATACGGGATGCATTTTTAAGTCGCCGTCCATTACTTTTGATTCAACTACTTTTTTTAAATCAAATATAGGATAAGGTCGAGGAAAATGAGTATTAATCGGGTAATTCAAATTTTGAAAAGAATTTTCTTTTAGTTGCGACGTAATTGATTTATTTATTGTTTTACTAAAATGAAAGTGGGAATACGCGAATGTAAATAATTTTTGCCAACTTTTTTCACAATTCGTTAGACAATTTTGAATGGTTAATGATAATGCTTTAGCAAGTTGCATCCTCGCGCCTCTTGGAATTCTTTTAACCACTGGTACGTTACTATACAAATTGTATAATTGTTTCGAAAAAAGTGAAGAATTTGTGTTATTAGGTATATTATCAGAAGAGTCACGAATTTCTACGGTAGACTGTGAAGCCGAAATATTTTTACTATGGCATCGTTTAAGCCTACCGTCGGTACAATTTTGACACCGTAGGAAATCCGGCTGTGAATGTATTGGAGCGATAATATTAATAGAAAATATAAAAAGTTAAAAAATTAAAAATATATCTACAGCACTCAAGTCTATAATTTAGTAAAAATCAAAATCTTGAAAATTAAAAGAAAAACCTAGTTCTCGAGCTTTGTCTATCGCCTTAAAGCAATCTAATATTAATATTGTGTACGATGAATCACCAGGCGTTGCATCTTGAAGTGACCTACAACTATAACCGTTTACAGTTGATGGTTTCAAAGCTTCTTTTGGTGACAATCTCAATAAAACGCTCAAGCATCTCAATAAAAACGCGGCATTCGTTGTTTTCTTGGGATCAGTAGAAGTGTAGTGAGCATTGATTTTGTTATTTTGAGGTTGTTCTATTTTCTCATTTAATATTTCTTTAAAGTTCTCCCTGGCATTAATGTTTCAAAATAAAATATATTCTTGGTGTATTCAGCCATCGTCATTTCGTGTCATCACTTCAGGCAAACGAACTTGTAAATATATTATCGCATATTCATTAATATTGAAATATATTATTTACATAAAACATTATTTTTTGGAATTTTAGGAATAAAATATAAATATATTTTAATTAAAATATTTGGTTAAAATATACGACAGTTGTCACCTGTCACTTTTATACATGGGCGTGCAACTTAGAACCTTATTTTGAGAACAAAATGATATTTTTTTGTGCTGCCATCTACATTCCAAAGCACTAGACTAAATTAGACGCACCACGCCAATACGCAGTTAATGGCGGTCACTGATAGTTGAGGTTAATTTGATATTAATATTAATTTCAAATTATTCTGATTTCTCGTTTGTTTATATGCTTTCTTGTATTAAAATAAATATTTGCGACCCAGTGTTTTTTTAATGTGTGCAAAAATGTGAAGAAGAAGAAAAATGGCAATGTGTTTTTAAATGTGACCAAGTAAGGACTTTTTTAACAACAGCTAACAGCTAATATCTAAGAAATTGAAGGTTCAAGGCACCTCCAGGGACTGCCTCATAGGTACTATTTGCCATAGCTGCCACGCTTAGCAGACGGGTTATTGCCCATCTCCTGTTTCAGTTTCCCTCTCTCGCCTCGGAATTAATGATTATATTTTATTATTCCAGATGTTTTACACTATGTTCCGAAACCAGAATACCTCACAAGAAAGGTTTCAGCAGTTGAAAAGTATAGCTGGAACATCTAAAATATAAAACCGATCGTGAATTTTACTATAACTATCGCATTTGCAATCGGCACTTTGAGGACCGTTTTCTATATCCTCGAACTAAAAGACCTTGGTAAGTTTATTAAAAACTTTCTCATTGTCATGTTAATTAGCAATTGTTTTAGCAGTGCAGACTAAAGAAACTCACTTTCATGATTGTAATATTAGTAAAGGTGGGCAAGCAAACTTTATATTTTTACTTATTATAGGTATGTCAGTGTATAGCTTGACTGCGACAACTACTACAACCCCACCTGATGGTCAGTGGTTATAAAGCCATAGATAGTAAAGCACTGTCTTATCAATAACTAAAGGATAGGATAGGATAGGGGTAGGAATAAATTCCGTTAAAGTAAATGTTATTGAAGAACTTGAAAATAAATATCACGGTTGGCACAAAATCTACACAGACGAATCAAAGAGTGCTAAAGTTGCAAGGGGCAGCTTTTTTCGACCCATATCAAGCAGTTTCTAAATCTTATAAAGTTACTAATGACATTTGTATTATGACCCTTGAACTCATTGCAATATCCGAAGCCCTAAAGTATGCTGCAAGCTATAACTGTAACTAAATTATTATATACTCGGACAGAAAAACTGCTATCCAATATTTGGCTCGATCTGCCTCTGGAATCGTAGGTGTTTCGAAAGCCTATTGCATACTTTCCCAAACAATATATCAGTTCAGTCTACGCGACAGATGTGCAAAAGTGCAGTGGATTCCAGCACATAGACCAAATATTGGGTAATGACAAGGCAGATAGATTAGTGAACTCTGCTTGTATAAGTGGTGTAGAATATAATGACCCTTGCTACTCAGAAGTACTACCAAAATTCAAAAATTAATGTCATAACAAATTGAAAGAATTTTTCAATGAACGCTCTAAAACGAAAGGTGTTTGGTACAAAACAATACAGAGTGAACCACCTCGAATACCTTGGTTTGTAGATACAAAATTAAAAAAAAATTCTATTAAATTAATATTTAGAATAAGAACAGGTCACATTCCATGAAAAAGATTTCTTATTTGATGAAAAGAACTGATTCCATCTAATGTGAAACTTGTGGAGTAATAAAAAACTTACATCACTTTTTGATGGAATGTGAACGGCAACTAGGGGAATTATTTGGAAGGACATATAAGATAAATGTGGACAATATAGGTATTACGCAGGGCATCCTACATGCCCCCACCTTGGATATTGCATTGAGTATGTGCAGATTAATAGCAACATATAGATTTTAATAGGATTGACATGTTAACTAACAAAAATCCCTAAATAAAATAAGAAAAAAAAGCTTATTCACTTTTAAATTAAAGACAATGGTATGTCAGTGTATAACTTGACAACAACTACTACAACTCCACCTGGTAGTAAATGGTTATAACGCCCTAGATAGTAAATTAAAAATATTTTAGATTTTTAGGGTTCCATATTTACACACAACAAGGAAACCTTATAGTTTCTCCATGTTCATCCCAACGCAGTTTTACTCAGAGACACTAAGTGTTACAAATTTGTAATTTTGCATAGTTTATAGGCATTAATCATGTCTACAAAACTGTGAAATAAAATCTTAAAAACATTTTTATTTTGGGGACACCTCCTATGCAGGTAAATGAATGATTATTTTTACCCATATATTCCATCCTGTAAGGTATTGTTGGATAGGTATTTCAAAAACATTGCGACTATGGAAGAACACCTTTACGATTCAGGGGTTTGTTACCGAAATATTAAGATTTAAAGTCGTATTTTTCATTAGAGTCATGTGTCTCCTCTGCCAACTAAACTGCTATTTTTGGAAATGTGGAAAGTATACTCAATAGTAGCATATATAATGAAGTTGAAAGGAAAACTGTCGCATCAAATTAGAATTAACAAATTAACGGATTTTTAACGAGTAATAGTCTACCATGGTATGGTAGAGCCATGCTGCTGTTATATTAGTAGTATAGTTAGAGCACGAATGGGTCGGCTCGACCGGGGAGGGACCACGTTCTCACAGAATACCAGCGTCAAATGGTAGCTTAATGCTGTTGTGTTTTGTATGGTGAGTGTAGAGATCCGAAGACCCTTTTTACTGGAAACGAGGCATTCCATCTTAGTCCTCATGGGTGACAACGCATCTGCACCTTGATTCGTAATCCAGGACAGATGTAGATGTCTAAGGGCCACAGCAACCACTTACCATCAGGTGGACTGTGTGCTCGTTTGTCACCCTATACTATAAAATAAAAAAAATAAATAAAATAAATACCAACTTATTAATTGAACTTGGATTGGTAAAAATTTCGTTACAACTCCATAGAAAATGACATAAAACTAGCTGCATAATAACTTTGTATTGTTATTGTGAACTGTAAGAAATAAACATTTTATGAATAAATCTTACTATTTTCGTTTATTTTTTAGTTGGTAGATATTGTTGTCTCAATCAAAGTATTCATACAATCAAAAAGCCTGATACAGTTTCATTTGTAATACTCTTGGTTTATGCGGGCGACCCTCAGGATAAATCAGGGCAGTTGTAGTAGATTACCTAATCGGTATAGTTTTCGATTATTACTCATGACATAACTTTAAACAATTTTTAATAGAAAAAAAAGCATATATCATAATAAAAATACATGTGGAGTGTAACCTAATCTTTTTGCAAATTTTAAGTATTTGACTGCTTTATGCACACATATCGGCATTTTTCAAGGAGCACCATTTTTTATTTTTAGGTTTTAATGATTATAATGAAAATACATTCATTTATTCCTTAATACTATAATAACACTTGACTGCCTCGTTGGTCTAGTGTCATAAATGCAATTTGATCATGAGATCCCGGGTTTGAATCCCAGTTCGGTCCAAAATCTGTTTTTGGGTATTTCTATCAAGAAATTCTCAGCAGTTTTAAATTTTTAAGTTAGAGTTAAGAAATTGGAAATGGTAATAATGACCAGTGCTTGCGCATACACTTTGTGCAATGTAAAATTTGGTCTGGAGGACATTAACATTATTATCATTATATATGTGGTATGTAGCAGTGAATAAAGCAAGCCCAATAAAGAAAGTTTTGTGTTACTCATATACTTTCACCACTATTACAGGCTTACATGCTGAAGGATTAGAAATGGAACCCACACCACATATACTGAATGTACTTCACAAGATTCTGCCAAGTTCACATGATAATCCTATAAGAGGTATTTAATTTATTTTTTAAAGGAGAGGGGACGATCATGCAGCTCACCTGATGGTAAGTAACTATCACCGCCCATGAAGAACCACAACACCCGGGGGCATTTATAAAAGAGTAGGTTCTTTTCTTGAAAGATCAAGTTGTATCTGTCCAGTAAATTCTCTGGTGGTCATACATTAATAATTAGTAATTACTGTAACTATATTCTATTAGTATACCAGTAAGTTTTCCGTGTGATAAGTTAAAGATTACTATAATAGTAACAACTACGACTAATAATGGTTCAAATGTAGAAAGCGGTTACAATTCTTGTATTTATAACTTCGAAAGGAGGATGGCCAAATTTCTATAGGAGCTGGACTTTTTTTTCATGTCCCAAAACAAACTATAGTTAGATTGGTTTGTTTTTATGTTGTAAACACAATCACGTTTAAAAATAATATCTAAATAGCCACGACTTTTTATAATAACGTCAAAAATATTTTTAAGGCTAAATCAACAAATACCTCTTAATATTTTATTTATTGACCATTTTGTTAAAATATAACATTGGTTTGTCAAAATTACAATGAATGCAAATGATATTACATTACATTAGATTATTAAAATTACAAATTAAAATTCATCTACATTTACATGTCAAGCAAGTCAAAAAATTAACATTTCGTATATTCTTCTATATTGTAGAAAGCGTGATTCAAAAAGTATGTTTTTGTCAATTGTCGAAACGCGTTTAATGGAAGTCTTTATTTCTAAAGGCAATGTATTGCACATTTCAATTAATAACGAAAAACCTTGCTTGGCCGCTTTATCCGACTGCAATGTAGCCTAAAAGTGTAAGCGATAAGTGAGGGGGGTAATTAGCGTTATTAATCAGTGTTTAGCAGTGGTTTTAAAAAAATGATGACAATTTATATTATTATATATTGTTATTTACCCATATATGGATACATTATCATGAGGGATAATAATATTAACATAATCACATCCTTAAGTGGCAATTGCACCTCATGACAACATCCTCGGTTCACGTCAGTGTTTGTGTGACACCGGCACTCCTGCTCAACATGTTGAATGTTAAATTAAATTAAAGTGGATGTTTCTCAAATTAATTGAATCCTGGTATTTTCAATAATCCTATAAATAACGTAACCTGATGATTACTTGTTAATTTTAAATGTTTGATATTAAAATTATGGTTGATTAATTATTTAACTAATTAATTAATTACTCAGTTCAGACTGCCTCGTTGGTCTAGTGGTTGTAGTAGTGCGACTGCTGATCATGAGATCCTGGGTTCGAATCCCGGGACCAGAGCAAAAAATTAATTATTGAGTTTTCCGTCGAGAAATTCGCAGTAATTGCCCGGAGCCAGGAAGTTGGCGGTGCCTCACCCCATGCCTCGGAAAGCACGTAAAGCCGTTGGTCCTGCGCCTGATCTCTCTCCGGTCGTGTCAGTTTACCATCCCATCGGATTATGAAAGTGAGGGAGTAGAAAGTGCACCTGTGCTTGCGCATACACTTGGGCACTATAATCCTGTCCTGCGCTGATGGCTAGCCTCCGTTGAGGCAGGCTTCCGTGGCCGAAATTCAGTCTGGAGGACATTATTACTCAGTTATTTATATAAGGAAAACATACAGCTTTTTAGTAAAATACATGATGTGTGTACAATTAAATGTGAGTTTTAAATTAGCGAAAACAATTTCCACAGACATTCAGTTGCACTTAAGCAGTTATGCACAGCTTAAGTACAAAAATACATGAAACTGTCTAAGTTAATTAAACTATTTAATTAGACTTAAATATCAAATACATCACTGTAATGTTCCTGTAAAACTAACTCAATTTTTCGGAAAAGGTATCGATATGAACTCATTATATCTTATATTCTATTATACCTTATTACGTGCCAAGCTTCAACTATGTTATGGTTGTAGCACGAATGAGTCAGCTCGAACGGGGAAGGATTACGCTCTCACAGACTAACAGCGCAAAATACCAGCTTAATGATGCTCTGTTTCTTACAGTGAGCGTAGAGAATCAGACCCTTTTTACTGGAAACAAGGAATTTCATGGGGTAGGGGTGACAAGCGGTGTCTGCATTTTGATTCTTTATATATTATATTATTAATTTAGGTGTCTATGAGCTTCAGCATGCACTTGCCGATTGCACTTTGCTATTGGAATGTGTGCTCCTTTGTCACCCTTATTCCATAAAAATACATATTCTTAGAATAGAAAATGTATTTGCTTAAAAACATGGTACATAAGATGGTCAATGACGTGGAACTGATTAATAATGATTGATATTAATCCAGTACATAATAAATCAGCATAGTAGTTGATTTGATGTCTACATACTAATTGAATTGAATTAAAATTAACAACTATTCATAAAAATGTGAATAATTATAGTCTTTGAATACCAAGTCCTTTCACACATGAAATGAATCGTCATTAGGTGCGTTCTGAAACTATTATTTGAAATAATTTTGAACAGTTACAACAATAGAAATAAATTAATAACTTTTTTTTGTGGCTACTTAGAGAGTTATACCTTAACAATAAGGTATTTTACATAAATATTTCATATTGGGACGCTGTAATTTCGTTGTCTGGTACGATTTGGCCATCCTCCTTTTGTTATCACTGAGCCGCAAGCCATGCAGTGGAAATGCTACATTTTTGCACTGTGTACACTGCAGCACTGCGCCAGCTCCAAAAGCATTCTAATAGCATATTGCATAATATATATTATATCATTTATTTATTATTTTATCCTAAGGCACAAGTTGCAATTCAAAATCATTCATTAAAAAAGGAGAATCCAATACAATTTGATCTATGCCGTCATTGTTTCATTTGATCTCTATATGCATACCTGATTGTCGTACTTTTTTCAGGTACATTGATTACAAGAAAGGTGTACAGATGTGAAAATAAAAAAATAATTAACAAAATCATGATTTTAAAAAGCAAAATTAAAAAACAAAAATGTCAAATAAAAGCAGCAATGAAAATGGTGAAGACAAAAATTGTTTCCATATCTTTTTTAACTTCCTTAAATCTCATTGTAATAGGTAAAACTTTGTTTCACAGCATATATGTTCTGAATAATGTTTTAGACACTTTTTATAAAATCTTTAATTAAAGGAATTAAATAAAATCAAACAAAAGTGACTAACTTCAGTCAGTCAGTAATATCTGCAGTAATATCTGCAGCAGACAAATATTTATTTTACATTAATTATTAATTTTTCAATTGTAAAGACTTACTTGCATAAAATATTAGACCATCTGATACACGTTGGTTAAAATTCGTGCTTTACTCTTAAATTTAGGTATTTTGTCAGGTTACACTGAGTTATCTGTCAGCTTACATGTCCATCATTCAGTAGTTCATATTCTCCCGCATCAATATCTAAAAGTAGTAATTAATTTTAAATGCTCCCATTTAGCAGTCTACTATGTCATGCGTATAAATCTTAATTATTTTGAAATAAAATTTCCACTTTCGATAAGTGTAGGATCAAAGAAAGAGAATTATTTCTAATTTTAAATTTCAAAAGCATTCTTGCTGTTTTTTGTCCTATTAACTTAATTATTGCTTACTTTGGTATTAATTGTAAATTAATCATAGAGGGATTTAGAAAGGGAATGGGATGTACAGATCAAGTCTTTTCCATGCGCATGATCGCGGAGAAGTTTCTGGCCAAAAACCAGAAGGTTTTTTGTGCGTTCATGGACTTGGAAAAGGCCTATGACAGAGTGGATAGGGATTTGCTATGGCAAACACTGAACTCATTTGGGTTGAGCGCTGGCTTGATACGAGTCTCTTTATAGGGACTCTAGTGCTTGTGTTAGGATCAACGGGGTCTACTCGGACTGGTTTGACATCCATAAAGGTGTCAGACAGGGCTGTGTGGCTTCCCCGTGGCTGTTCAACCTATTTATGGACAGTTGTTTGCAAAATTTGAAAGTTGAAGAATGCGGATTAAGAATGGGTGAGTTAACCGTCAAATGCCTTTTGTAAGCCGATGATCAAGTTATTCTTGCGTCGTCGGCGGCCGCGTTGCAAATGATGGTTACATTAATGAACGGATCATTAAAAGAAAGGGGTATGAAAGTGAACGCAAGTAAGACGAAGGTTATGGTTTTTGAAAGAGAAGAAAATAAAACGATTTGTGAAATAAGAATAGAAGAGTTTGTATATTCGGGCTGCGTATTTAGCAGGGATGGGAGATATGATAAGGATATAGAACGACGAGTGAATGCGGGAAATAGAGTAAATGGGGCCTTGCACTCTATTGTGAAGAGTCAAAATGTGTCGAAAAAGGCACGTATGGCAATTCACAATGCTGTGTTGGTCCCTACTTTAACGTATGGTAGTGAAAGTTGGGTGTGGCACAAGATGCACGAGAGTAGAATAAACGCAGTAGAAATGCGGTCGTTAAGGAGTATGTTAGGGCTGAATCTGAGTGACAGGGTGAGAAACTGTGTGATAAAAGAAGAGTGTGGTTTGCAAGATGATGTGGTGACCAGGATTAAGAAAGGAATGCTTCGGTGGTTTGGTCATGTGGAAAGAATGAATGAATGAGGAAAGAGTGACAAAGAAAATTTATGGTGCAGAAGTGAATGGCAAAGTCGGCAAGGGACGTCCTAGGCGAAAATTTATCGACCAAATTGGCGATTTATTGAAAACGGGCCAAATTAGGAGTACCCTTAACCGACGAGCATGTATGCGTAGGTATATGGATGTGAAGGAGGCGAGAGAGGTGTGTCAGGATCGTGCCAAATGGAAGTCTGTAGTCTCTGCCTACCCCTCTGGGTGACAGGCGTGAGTGTTTATGTATGTTATGTAATCATAGACAACATTTAATCATGTTTGTTATAAATCTTTTATTATATATATTTTTTTAATTACTGCCATCGTAGCATTTTTGCAAAAATCTATAACAAATTGATAGCTTAATATGAGCTTTATCTCCTTTATCATCAAACCAAAACATGTTTATGGTTATATTTTCACTCTTAACATCCTCAGTCTTCGGAACCTATGACAGTTGTATTGTAATGTAGTTTAGAACACTAGCATCTCATCAAACATTAAGAAACACAAGCAATCTGCCATGTTCAAGCTTTGTTCTTTCATTTGCCTAAATATAATTAAGTTTATACCTGGTTTAATTAGTATTTATTTAAGGACATTTTTAATGTCCGTATTGAGGACAAAGTGAACAATTTCCCTAAAAATATATATCTTGTAAGGCTTTTTTCTTTTTATTGAAATTCCTAAACAATTTGTCTTCAAAGTTTTATCATCTTCAACGACATTCATGTTTTACTTGTACTAACTGCATATTCAGGAATTCGTGGGTGTAGAATAAAACTTTGGCTATTTTTGACTATCAAAATTCCCCAATTTATTAGATTGATTATAATTTCGCAAATAGTTTATAAAGTTGTATAATGTATGAGTATGTTATAATATATAAAATGCTCGTTTTGTAATAAAAAAATATAATGATTACACATGTAAAACAATGGTAAAGTGGGCATAAGAAAGTCACTTTTGTAAATTATTTGTATTTTTTAAAATTGTGGTTATTACACACATTTAAAAAGATTTTTTATGTTACTAAAGTATGATAACATTATCAAGTTCACATTTTAAAGATTAATAATGCTGCTCCAAAATGTATCTTTTTTATTAAATTAATTAATTTTAAATACTAATTCATAAAATTATGGAAGAGGAGCAAACCTTTGGAGAGGATTCAATTACCAATGTGCTCTTAAATGGGAAGGAGTTGAGTCTTGTGGATGATACCACTGTTTCCCTGTATTAATATTGGGTATTGTATTGTGTCCCTGTATTGATATTGAAGCCATATTTTGATTATAAAAGAGAGCCGCACGGTCAATCTTTATCTTAAATTTTAAGGAGCCTTTTAAAAAATTTAAAGAAATAAACACATTAACTTTGGCATAGCAATATATTTGTGATAATGTAATATAATATGTACGTACATAAAAACATAAATAGCTTTCATAAGAATAAAGAAAACACCAGGAACAAACATAAACTTGTAATACCAATTACTAGAATCCATTGAGTCAGTAGTGCTGTTATGGGACAATGTATTATACGCTTTTACAACAAAATTTCAGAAAAAGTACAAAATTTGTCAATTAACAAGTTGAAATGTTTTATTAAAGGAAAAATGTACAAAAGTGTTATAAATAGCTTTCATAAGAATAAAGATGTTCAAACTTTAAACACTAGGAACAAAAATAGGCTTGTAATACCAGTTACTAGAATCCACTGAGTCAATAGTGCTTTTATGGGGGTAATGTATTATAGGCTTTTACAACAAAATTGCAGAAAATGTACAAAAATTGTCAATTAACAACTTGAAATGTTTTATTAAAGGAAAAATGTACAAAAAGTGTTATAAATAGCGTTTATAAGAATAAAGATGTTCAAACTTTAAACACTAGGAACAAACATAAGCTTGTAATACCAGTTACTAGAATCCACTGAGTCAGTAGTGCTTTATGGGGCAATGTATTATACGCTTTCACAACAAAATTTCAGATTAACAATTTGAAATGTTTTATTAAAGGAAAAGTGTACAAAAAGTGTTATTATAATATCAAAGAATACATAAAATAACTCCTGGGTATGAGGTGATCGCAATCATGCTTGTATGTACTATTAAAATTTATTTAAAAAATGATATTGTAAAGTGAAATATGTTTAAAAAAAAGTCACGCTGGGTTTCTTGTTGGTTCTTCCCAGGACAGTGGTATCAGTGGTAAATAAAACACGATTTCCAATAAGTATTATGTAATAATCTATATTTAATTAAAAAATGTTCTATTCTCTGTAATATAAGATATTTACTAACTAGTAGGGACATTGTATAAAGAAATCAATTGATATTGTGCAAATACTGTTAAATTTAACACATCTAATGTTATTCAATAACTAAGCAAAGAATTTTTAAACAATAAACGTTTTAAAAATAACCTGTTTTTTATTTTTTTACAACATAAACAACTATTAATTACATTGCAGCACTTGCGCAATATAATTAGTGGTTGTATATAAAATAAAAATATTAAAGTGCAAAAAAAGGGCGAGCCCAAAGCACCAATATTTTAACGCCATCTATTAGGCAAAACAAGAACTTTAACTAAAATTAAACTTGAGTCGCACATCTATCTCTAGTATATATACAGTAATCTATGCTTTTATATTTAAATCAATTGAGGTAATCTCTAACAGTTATTATAATTAAAATAATTTAGAATGTAGCTTACAAATCCTTAATATTTGCAATTGTATAACTCCACATAATGATAATAAAAATTGTTTACACCTGGTGCATCAAAATATACAAGGCATGATAGGCAAAGAGCTAGAAATTGAATTGTTCTTAAATAGCAACAATATTGATATTTTATGTATTACTGAACATTGGTTAAAAGCTCATAATTTAATGTTTAACTTCAGTAATCACCAGGTGGTCAGTTCTTTCAATAGAGAAACAATTTTAAGAGGTGGCTCCTTAATTTTAGCTAGTAAATTATTATTATATAAAGAATGAAAAGATATTGTGTGCCTCTCTGTTGTGCGAACTGTAGAAGTGGCATGTGTTGAGTCTGAGCACCTCATTGTTGTGAGCGTTTACAGATGTATGTTCTTTATATGATACTTTTGAAAATATTATGGAGGAAGTTTTCGCTAAGCTTAATAAACAGAATAAATCTGTTGTAATATGTGGAGACTTTAATATCAATCTCCTAGAAGCTTCCTCCACTAATATTAAATTTAGATCATTGTTTAAATCTTATGGTATTTTATGGTATTTAATTTATTTTTGGAGTCAACGCGTATTGCTGAATCTAGTGCAACATGTATAGATAACATTTTTACAAATGTTAAGCCGTTCAATAAATGTATAATTCAAAAATTGAGCTCTGATCACTGTGGACAATTTGTTTCATTACCTTATGTTCACAAAAAGCAAGTAGATAAAAAAGTAGTATTTGTTCCAGTAAATGCCCATCGCTTGTAGAAGATTAGAAGTAACATAGTGAAAAAACTTCCATTACTTTCATACCGGATTAATCCAAATGTTTTGTATGTAACATTATTTAAGCTCATTTGCATTGAATTTAATAATAATTTTACTTCTAAAACATTCTCCTTGAACAATCGTAAGTCATTTAATGAATGGGCGTCAGTGGAAGTTCATAAGAGTAGACAAAAGTTATATGAACTTTACAATGAATGGTCATATAACCCTAGCGTCGAATTTAGGGAATATGTAAAAACATACTTCAAAATATTTAAAAGAGTGTGCTCCTTAGCCACGTCATTGTATTTGAGCAACAAAATAAAGACTGCTTCTAATAAAATTAAAATGACATGGAGTATAATTAATAGTGAAACTGGTAGTTCAACTCTCGCAATTTAAACTACCAGTTAAGTTTTAACAATAAATTAACTAAATCAGATCAGGACGTTGCAATAGTTTTTGAGAAATGTTTTACTGATATTCCGATCTTAACCACTAAGTAACTAAATTCTTCTCCTGCCGTCGCCGAATCATTACTTAAACAAAATGTAAATGTGTGTACAAAGAATTGTACATTTCATAAAGTGTCATCAAAAGATATTGTAAAATATTTTAAGACTATTGATATTTAGAGAACCGCCGATCTGTAGGGGATTTTCGTTAAAGTTATTGCGTCTATAATAGATACAATCGCACCTCAACTATTTATTATTTTTAATAGTAGTATTAAATCGGGTGTGTTTCCTGATTTAACGAAGCATAGTAAAGTAATACCTTTATTTAAATCTGGTAGTACATTGGACCCCGCTAATTTTAGACCTATTTCTGTACTACCAACACTTAGTAAAATTTTTGAAAAAAATATTCTTGATCAATTGTTAATTTTTTTTAATGTAAATAAATTACTTCATAAAAATCAATTTGGTTTCACAAGGGGTTGCTCGACAACTGATGCTGGTGTTGAGCTGATTAAATATATATTTAATGCATGGGAGAATTCACAGGATGCTTTGGGTGTTTTCTGTGACCTATCCGAAGCCTTCGATTGTGTTCACCATGAAACATTAATCAGGAAGCTTCAACACTACGGTGTAAGAAGCGATTCTCTTAAATTAATTATTTCATATTTAAGTTACAGAACACAAAAAGTTGTTATTAATAGTATGAGTTCTTCCGGGTCGATAGTACAAATGGGCGTACCTCAGGGCTCAATTCTCGGCCCCTTTCTGTTTACTTGTATATATTAATGACTTACCTTACATAGTAGGGGATAACCATGATATAGGATAATTTGCTGATGGTACTTCATTAATTTTCAAATTAAAACGACAGTTATTAAATTACGACGAAGTAAATAATGCTATAGCTAAGTTAGTCAATTGGTTCAATGTTAATAATTTGCATTTGAATGTAACTAAAACTAAATGTATGAAATATGTAACTCCCAATGTTAAACATGTCAATACTAATGTAATTTTAAATTAAGAAGAACTAAGTCTTGTTGATACCACCACTTTTCATGATTAAAACTACTTTTACGGATTTTATCGCGTTTATTTTTACTTTTTATTTTTAATTCCCGACGTTTCGGGCGCTTTCCAGCACCCATGGTCACGGGGGACTGAGATGACTGACGTCCCGATGTCATTGTTAAACCCGGAGTACCTTCAGCTTTTTTAATTATTATTTATGGTCCGATCTATGCAAAATGAACTGACTATGTCTTGAGGTCTTGCAGTGGTATGCTTGGGTTTAGTTTTAATTTTATTGATTATAGGATCCCAAGCAGGTGGTAGTACCCAGCCTCCTTCTCTATTGAAATTAGGATGTTTTTTAATTTCAATAGCCTCACGTATCATCCTTGGTAGGAATCGGTGTTCTTTCGCGAGGATTTGTGGTCTATCAAATCTGATGTAATGGTTGGGGCCGTCTAGGATATGATCACAAACTGCAGACTTCCCGGAACGTTGATGCTTCACATCAGCTATATGTTCTTTTACGCGGGTCCTAATTGATCTTTTGGTTTGTCCTATATAAGAGAGACCACATTCAACACAAGAGAAAGCAACACAAGAGAAAGCGCCCGAAACGTCGGGAATTAAAAATAAAAAGTAAAAATAAACGCGATAAAATCCGTAAAAGTAGTTTTAATCATGTGTAGTGTTCGCGTAAATATAAGAAATCATTATGACCACCACTTTTCTTGGAATCACACTGGACGCAAAGCTTCAATGGCTCCCCAATATATCAAAACTAGCTAGCAGACTTAGTTCTGCAGCATATGCTGTGAAAAAGATTAGAACTCTTACCAGTGTTGAAACAGCTAGAATAGTGTTACGCACCGAAGTCGAAACGACGAGTTAGCGCCATCTAGTGTCGAACCGAAGAACTAAGCTTCTGGAAGCTGACTCTCAAACTTTCGGCGCTTTGTCGATTTGTGTGCGTATTTACTTGAATGTTCTGGATGATTCGGTACTAATGTGTATTTATAGGCGCTGCAAGGTGCGATCGGGGAAGTATTGAATTCGGCGAGACAAGCGAAGCTTCGGAGCAAAATAAAGTGAATTAGTGTGATTAATTATTAGTGTTTTTTTAAGTTTCAATTTGTGTAAGGAGAAACAAAGTGTTAATTTAGGTAATTCTATCGGCAATTTTTACTGTCACGAACCTCAAGCTCGTAACAATTGGTGTCAGAAGTGGGATAAAATCATGCCGATTTTACCTAAGGAGGAAACGGAGGGTGTCCGTACCCGAAGTCAACGCCAGCAGGAGACGGACCAACGAAGATTTGGTGGTGCAACGTCGCAGACGTCGGAGGGCCAGCCACCGGCTGCAGGCCCGTCGGTAGCTCCTACATCTGCAGCACCTGACTTAGGTGCTCTGATGGTGATGCTGCAGGAGCAGGCTCGCCGACAGGAGGAGCAGGCTCGCCGAAAGGAGGAACAGGTCCGTCGGTTGGAAGAGCAGCTGCGGGGTGGACAGGATGAACAGGTCCGCCGACAGGAGGAACAGGTCCGTCAGTTGAAAGAGCAGCTGCGGCGCGGACAGAAGAAACAGTCCCACCGACAGGAAGACCAGGTTCGTCGTTTGGAGGAGCAGCTGCGGGGCGGACAAGAGGAACAGGCCCGTCGGTTGGAAGAGCAGATGCTCCTCATGAAGGACCTTCACGCTACCTTCGGGAAGGAGATAAAAGAGGTAAAGGATGGGGTTGCTCAGCATGACAACCGCCTGTCGGAAGCTGAAACCCAAATTGCGAAAGCTGAAAACCGAATCGAGAAAGCTGAAACCCGAATCGACCAAGTAAACAATCAGGTTGACAACGTAATGGCTGACATGAAGTAATCACTGGACGAACTCAAACTTGGAGATGGAGCTACAGCTCCCGTAGTAGCTACAAAACCTTCGCTACGTGGGTTCAAGGTGCCACCGTTCGACGGTACCTCTTCCTGGTCAGCCTACAAAATCCAGTTCGAGGCTGTTATGAAGGCGAACGGCTGGAATAAAAGTCAGGCCATGACTGCTCTCACACTAGGCCTGCGCGACCAGGCCTTAACAGTTCTGGAAGCTCTCGGTGAGGAAGTGACTTATGAGCAACTCCTTGAGGCATTGGAGGCGAGATATGGTGACGCTCACCTTGAACACGTCTTTCGTGCGCAGCGTAAAGATCGCGTGCAGCGCATCAACGAAAACCTGCAGCAGTGGACTCTAGAGGTGGAGAAGCTAGTGCGAAAAGCATACCGGTCTGTACCTGCGCTTATTGAAGGGAACCTGGTGCAGACATTCATCGACGGCATCCGCGATCTGGAAGTCAGAGCTGCTGTGAGGCTCGGGCACCACGAGACGCTTAAGGACGCCTTGGCCCATGCACTGGAGGTGGAGGCCGTGCGGCAGGATCATCGTTCCTATCGCGTCAGGGAGGTTGCAGCAGCTACAGTTCGCGACTGCAACAAAGGATACAGCCCTAGGTGCTATGGCTGTGGGGAAAGGGGCCATCTTCACTCCAGCTGCCCTAAGCGAACTGTAGAAAGGAGAGTTGATCGATCTTGAGAGGGTGGTGCAGCCAACAGCACCACCTGGCGGTGGCAGGATCGTCGTTCCCCTCGCGCTAGGGAGGTTGCAGCAGATACGGTTCGCGACCACAACAAAGGATACAGCCTTAGGTGCTATGACTGTGGGGAAAGGGGCCATCTTCGATCCAGCTGCCCTAAGCGAACCCTAGAAAGGGAAGGTGAACGATCTCAGAAGGAAAGTGCGGCTAACATCACCGCCCAGCAGCAGCCGGGATACGACTTTACTATCAGACATTGCAGCGGGAAATCTCACGGCAACGCAGATGCATTGTCAAGAAGACCTTGTCCTGAAGATTGCAACCATTGTAGTAGGCAAGAGAGTAAGGAAGTGGTATCCGTGAGGATGCTCAGGACAGACCACCTCAGCAACGGGTGGAAGGACAGCCTACGACATGCACAGCAGGAAGATCCGGACATCAAGCCGATTCTGGGATGGATGAAGGCCCGTGCTACCAAGCCTAAGTGGAGGGACGTCTCAGCGAGGAGTTCAACCACGAAAAGCTATTGGGCCCAATGGGACAGCTTGCTGCTTCAGGATGGAGTCCTGTGCCGTAAATGGGACAATGGTCGAGGAGACAGCTGTCGTTTGCAAATGGTTGTCCCTAAAGCTAAAGTGCCGAATGTTCTACAGCTGTGCCATAATGGTCGTTCAAGAGTCCATCTGGGAGTTAAACGAACTCTACTGAAGGTCCGAGAACAGTTTTACTGGGTCCATTATCGTGACGATGTCGAGAATTGGTGTCGTACATGTACAAGTTGTGCGGCTGTGAGGGGACCTCAGACACGGAGTAGAGGAGCGTCGAAATTGTACAATGTTGGTGCACCACGGGATAGAACATCCCTTGACATTGCGGAGCCGTTACAGAAAGGCGCAAAGGGGACCCCTAAGATCGTCCATGTGGATCGCTTGGCGCGTTATTATGGGTCCGATAATGCTCGGGGCGAGCATGTCTTAGGAGGGGGCAGTGTTATGCACCAAAGTCGACGGCACTAGCGCCATCTAGTATCGAACCGAAGAACTAAGCTTCTGGAAACTGACTTTCGAACTTTCGGTGCTTTGTTGATTGGTGCGCGAATTATGTGAATGTTCTGGATGATTCGGTACTAATGTGTATTTATAGGCGCTGCAAGGTGCGATCGGGGAAGTATTGAATTCGGCGAGACAAGCGAAGCTTCGGAGCAAAATAAAGTGAATTAGTGTGATTAATTATTAGTGTTTTTTTAAGTTTTAATTTGTGTAAGGAGAAATAAAGTGTTAATTTAGGTAATTCTATCGGCAATTTTTATTGTCATGAACCTCAAGCTCGTAACAATTGGTGTCAGAAGTAGGATAAAAACATGCCGATTTTACCTAAGGAGGAAACGGAGGGTGTCCGTACCCGAAGTCAACGCCAGCAGGAGACGGACCAACGAAGATTTGGTGGTGCAACTTCGCAGACGTCGGAGGGCCAGCCAACGACAAAGTATGCGCGCAGTATAAAAATATTCATATCTTCACTCCATTTCCTGCGTGCACGTTTACTAGCTTTGGCGGGTGCAGAATTGTCAGCGCTTGCCTTCTGCACAACATCCGTAGCTGTTGACGAAGAAATCGATTCAGAAGCATCGGAGTCCGAGAGACTAGCATTGGTCGTTTGATAGTTGCGAGATATCCCCGCCCGGAGAGTCATCTAGCCCCGTAAGCCGGGCACTAGGGGCATGTTTTTCTTATTTTTATTCATATTTGTTTTTGTTTTGGACAAAAATAACCCACCACGTTATAATTATAAATTAAAATGAAAATATAAATATACATAAATATAATTAAAATAAAATAAATACAAAAACATTATCATTATTATTATTATTGGACAAACGTTTGGACAAAACATTCCAATTACTGGTGCAATAATTAACAAAAACCAAACATGTTTGCCAACTAACTGCTCCATAACTCTGTCAGTAATGAGAGAAGTATGAAGTCTGTGCCCAACGAGTCTAACATATATTGGCTGTTGCACTCGAAATCTGGTAATTTATGTTGTGAATAAATCCTTCCGAAAACATAATAATTTTCTAACAATCAACGCGAAGAAATATTTTTTGTTATTTTCCGGCTTTAACGTCAAGTCCCCCTTTCGAATTTCGCGTACAACCACAGATGACATAAATAAGCATCGTTATTAAAATACTTCGTTCTTAAATCCCATGTAGGCAAAATTTCTTGTTACTGTCATGTTGTCTGAAATATGCTTATCTCCCCATTATATTATACTATAATTATATTGCTACCATCTTAATCACACGTAATATGTCGTCGAAAAGTGATGGTGTAAGAAGATTTACCACCCCATATCATCTCGTTAGTGTCGTAAAAAATGACTCGAATATCAACCCAAAATAATAAAGTTAGTGGTTTCCTACTCGTTTGCCAAGTGGAGGATATTTGTCATAGCTATTAAGGCTGATCCGTACGTCATCACTGGCAACACGCACTGGTTGTACACTTTAGTTTTCAGAGATTGAGGTATACCTGACGAGAAGATGTGTCGTAATTTCCCGAGCGCTACCAAGCCGAGTTGAATCCGTCGATTGACCTCTCAGTCGAAGTTGGACTTACCTAGTTGGACTGTCTTAAGGCTGTCTTTGGCGGGGGTCTATGTTCAGCAAAGGAATGTTGAAACAGGCTGTAATTAATGAATGAAACGTATTATTAATGTAATCATAATTTAAGTTATTAGGTTATTAAATTGTTAGGTGTTACTTAAGTATGATTTTACGTTTAAGTCACGATGATATGAGTAGTTTAAAACAAATACGTTCCTTCATTATCACTGACTCGCCTGCTTTGCGAGGTGGGAAAACGCCTTTGCCTGGTCTGGACTCCTCGTCTGAACGCCAATGTTTAGTAATGGGCTTTTATTAAGGCAATAACGTAAAATACATAAAAATATTGTATTACGCTGAAATACAGATGATCATTCGTTTTAATTTAGAATTATTAAAACAACGTAAAATTTTTGAAATAATCTTAAAAGGATTGATTTGCGTTTCGTATACAATGAAAAACCACGTATCTCGTAGGCTAGTAGATAGTGTACCTCGATGCGAGAGGATTCTCTTATTGTGTTACATGATGTTGTGTATTTCTTATACCAAGTTTATGCCTACCGAGAACTTGCTAGCAAGCAGGAAGTCACCTACAATATAGCAACGTAGGCTAATCAAATAACAGCGCGTGACTTAAGAATAATTAACACAGTACCATCAGGAAGTCACCTACCGCCTGCTAAGCAAAACCCAGCACGTTTCAACATAGTATTAAAACCTATGTTTAATTGTTAAGACAGCCCAGTAGTAGTTAATTTAGTTTGTAAGTTATGTAGTCTAGTATTGCTGTGTACTCACATCGTCGAAGTAGTTAAGTTAATTTGCAAATTAGAAAATAAAAGTAATGACGGAAAACGTCTTCCACTTCAACCCTCCCTAAGCTGCCGCAAACATAACTAGCATTATTGAAGCGAATATCCATATTATACCAGGCTGTTGCACTTTAAGATGTTGTATTTATTTTATACTTGTTTTATTACGTAATATTTTATAATATTTTGTATATTTTTTAATATTTTATACTTGTTGTGTATTGTGTTAAGCGACACACAATCGAATAGCCGTATTATGCCAGGCCTTAAATATTTCAAAGAAACAAGTATATTTATTAAGGAATATTTTATAATTTAATATATTTTAAGCTTCAACTTATAGTATGTAAAGAAAAGAAAACCTTACATGAGATAGCAATAATATAAGGTAAAAAACACTAGAGAGCGTGACGTTCTGTACTCCTTGCTAGACAAAAAATAGCCTGTATTAAGGAGATTCTCCCTTACCCCCTTACAAAAGTGAACAAAAGCAAAATTTGATTTTAACTTTTTAGTACTCCAGATTGTGTGTGTGTGTGTGTGTGTGTGTGTGTGTGTGTGTGTGTGTGTGTGTGTGTGTGTGTGTGTGTGTGTGTGTGTGTGTGTGTGTGAGTGTGTGTGTGTGTGTGTGTGTGTGTGTGTTTGTGTGTGTGTGTGTGTATGTGTGTTTGACCTAATAATATAATTAGTCACACACACATACACACAGTCCTTCTGGGTACCTACTGCAGTGGTTAAGGTTGTAAATCCTTGCACGTGCTCTGCTTGATAACGATAAGCAATCCTGCTTCATCACGGAAATCCTGAAAAATAAAATAAAACTATCAAGTTCTAAAATTAATATACATGTTACCGGAATTAATAATTTTCCAATTTTCTTAACTGAAAGTTGTAAGTTAATCATTAAATCATTATAAAATTCCCATAGTGCAAACATAATAAACATAAAACAAAAAAACATGCCTAATCATGCCAATAATAACCGGTAACTTACCTAACAGCTTAATTCATGTATCAGAACTTAACTTACCTGAAAACATTAAACTTGCGGATCAAAAAATTTTTCAACCTTCAGAAACTGATATTCTTCTTGGTGCTGAATATTCTTTGAAATTATTTCTGCCAATCGGATAAAACTAGGAAATAGCAATATAATTATTCAAGATACAAAACTTGGTTGGGTTGTGGTCCGTATGTAGTAGGTCGATAATGGTAAACCAAAACAAAATAATGAAATTAAACAATGCTGCCATTTTACAAAAAAAAAACCGTAACCATTAACTTGTTATTTTCTAGAACCCGGGTCGCGCCCAAATAGTCAGTCACGATCCCGCGGGTAGATTTGTGTGTCTGTTGGGTGCACACATTACATTCAAAGTGAATAAATCTATTCGCTGTAAAGTAAATAAAATGTATTACCTATTGGTCTGACTCAACCATTACATTAGGTTCGATTAATGCCGGCTATACACGCTACGGTACACCGGAGAGGTCTACCTGTGCAGGTATACCTGCGCAGGTAGACCGGAGTGTGTATGGGAATAGACCTGTGCAGTTGTTTTTTACCTGCGCAGGCGACCGGAGCAAAATCGAAAATCAATTCTTTCTAGTGACACTGTACGGTTTACCTGTGCGTGTGCGGTACACCGGAACGTCCACATACACGCTACCAATGTTCGATTGACCTGCGCTGACATACCTGCACAAGTCACCTCTCCAGTAGACCGTAGCGTGTATGGCTTACATAAGACACAACCTTAAAATCTTAAGGCATTTGTATGCAATCGTGTAAGTGAAATACACAAGCTACATTTCGGGACAAAAAGTTCATTGCAAGAAGAGGTAAACCTTACAGCATAAGTTGTGATAATGCAAAGCACTATGCTGGAGCAAGCAATGAATTAGGCCTAGCATTGCAATCTAATCTCTTTAAAATATTTTCTTGCTAATGAGGGCATTTAATTTAAATTCATACCTCCATATTTTCCTACTTTCGGTGGACTCTGGGAAGCCGGTATAAAGAGCGCAAAACACCATTTAAAACGTATTGTAGGAAATGTTAGCCTTACTTTCGAGGCGTTGAGCACAGTTTTCACACAAATCGAAGCTATCCTGAACTATCGACCCCTTATTCCCTTATCATCAGACTCAACAGACCTTTCTCCTTTGACCCCAGGGCATTTACTTGTCGGGCGGCCGCTGGCGTCACTGCTTTTACCACCAAACATGAGCTCAAGGACGATACTCACTTCTTCTCTCACCGTAAAGCGCTTATTACATTAAGCGCTTATTACATTATACAATTTTTTAAAATTTTGTGAAATTGGAGGTCCCCATCGCTCTACTCCCTAAATTGTTTACAATTTAGGACAGTGTAATCGCAACGTTACGATTTAGAACAACCAGTCGGCGCCCGCGCTTTGATACAAGCGGATGTCTTGAAGTTTTGATAGAAGTCTGATATCAGAGAGCAGTACTTTAAATCTTAATATTAATTTCCGGTGGCTATAAAACGTAATGTCATCATCAAACATTCCTTGGTACTCACACTTTATCGAAATATCGTGACTTCTTTTTCAATATGTTTGGATACCAAACTTAACAATATTTAAACTGTTTTATAGGTGGTAGAGCCATGCTGCAGTTATATTAGTAGTATAGTTGTAGCACGAATGGGTCGGCTCGACCGGGGAAGGACCACGCTCTCACAGAATACCAGCGTAAAATAGTAGCTTAATGCTGTTGTGTTTCGTATGGCGAGTGTAGAGAACCTGAGACCCTTTTTACTGGAAACGAGGCATTCCATCTTAGTCGTCACAGGTGACAACACATCTGCATTTTGATTTGTAATCGGAGATAGATGTAGATGTCCATGGGCCACAGCAACCACTTACCGTCAGGTGGACTGTGTGCTTGTTTGTTACCCTATCCTATAAAAAAACTGCTTAGAATCTAAAAATATATAATTATATTCATATTGGACAGTTTTTTCTCAATGACAAGTACTCTTTTTTCTTTTTTTAATATCCATTGTTCCCACCATGGCTAAGGCAAGTCCTATTTTCTGCTGTTTTGATAAATACGGCGCCATCGATCAAACATGCAACCCCGTCGATACTTCTTTACGAATGCGGTTCGTCACGATTTAGAATTCAATTTAGTGTAGTGTGATCACTAGCTTCCAATTTAGGTTCCTAATTAGATTTCCTAAAAATTGTATAATGTAATAAGCGCTTTAGCGTTACATTTTATAAAATACGGTAGGTATCCGAATATTGAAGGACGCATGCAGATGACATCATACAGTGCTGCGCGTTCGGTGCGTGCTGACACTCAGTGTTATCTAAAGTTGCCAACTTAGTGGATTTTCCACTAAATCTGGTGGTTTCGGCTTTCGTTTAAAATATTTTTTTACATAATTTCACAAAACACAAAACAATTTAAATACAATAAAATATTGATAACTAATTTTAATTGAAAACCCCAATTGAACTTGAAGTCTTATCCCAGGTTCATCTGGCCTTCTAGATCTTGAGTTTTCCATAGAGAGATATGCTTTTAGTGTATGCTGCAATTTTTGAAATTTCTTGTATTTTAAATGCAAATATCTGAAAAATCGTTCATTATATAATAAGTCTTTGAAAAATTATAATATTTTCCAAACAACTGCCTTTTTAAATTAATATTATGAATTTCTTCAAATTTTATGTTCTTCTTCCTCTGCCAATAAGTAGGCTGTTGCAACAAGTTTTTCCATAACGACCTGAGCGATCAATGTCATTGTATCATTTCATACCAGTGGTTGGAAAAAACTGTAAAAGGTGTTGGGAATACAAAAGAATTGCATACGGTGCGTACATACAAATGTACGAGGCCATCTGAAAATGCGGCGCGTACGTTGCGTACCGTGCAAACAAATGTGCGTTCAGCGTTGATCGCACCGTACGCTCAGCATTTTCGAATTCGTTGTATGAAATCATATGAAACTTCGCGCATTACAGTCGCATCGTGCGCGCATCAATTTTATGAAATGCGTTAGATATCCGAATATTGACGAGCGCATGCTGATGACGTCATCAGCTTAGTAGAAAACCAGTAGTTTCAACTTTCGTTTCTAAATATATTTTTACTTCATTTCAGGAGTATTTACTGTTACGAGCTTGAGGTTCGTGACAATAAAAATTGCCGATAAAATTACCTAAATTAACACCTTAATTTACTTTACACAAATTGAAACTTAAAACACTAATAATTAAACACACTTATTCACTTAATTCCGCTCCGAAGCTTCGCTGGTGTCGCCGAGTTCAACTCTGCTCCGATCGCATCTTGCAGCGCCTATTTATTTAAATTAGCAAAGAAATATCCAGAATGTTCAAGTAAACACGCGCAAGGTACCGAGCGTTCGAGTTTCGACTAGGCGCTGTCGGTTGAGAGATTTGTGATGTCATTCTCTGCAAAGCTCCCCTCGCTCTCGTTCCTGACACTAGATGGCGCTAGTTGTGTCGTCGACTTGAGCGCGTAACATTACTTTTACTGTGTAGGCAGCAATTAGTCATCACACAAAACTGAATAATTTATAATTAATTTGTAATTAATTATACATAATTTGAAAAAAATATTGCATATTTTCTTATAGCATTAGGTGACAAACTAGCACACCGTCCACCTGATGGTAATTAGATGCTGTTTCCCAGAGACATCCACATTTAATCAACATTCTTAATTTTAATTAAGAATTAAAATGCGAATGCATTGTCACCCATGAGGACTAAGGTGGAATGCCTCGATTCCAGTAAAAAGGGTCTCCAGTTCTCTACACTCACCATTGGAAACACAGCAGCATTACTCTGCTATTTTATGCTGCTATTCTGAGAGAGCGTGATTCTGACCCGATCGAGCCGACCCATTTATGCTACAACTATAATATAGCTGCAGCGTGGTTCTGATGACTTCATTATCAAAAAGTACCTAAATCATACAAAAGTCTTGCCTCTGGTTCAATTGGCCTTCTAGTTTTCCATAGAGAGATAAAGTTTTAGTATTTGTAGCAATTTTCGACATTTCTTGTATGTTAAATGTAAATATCTAAAAAGTCGTTCATCATATTCTAAGAATAACGATTTCTTATATTTACGCGAACACTACACATTGTTTAAAACTACTTTTACGGATTTTATCGCGTTTATTTTACTTTTAATTACTTTTACTTTTAATTCCCGACGTTTCGGGCGCTTTCCAGCACCCATGGTCACGGGGGACTGAGATGACTGACGTCCCGATGTCACTGTCAAACCCGGAGTACGTTCAGCTTTTTTCATTATTGTTTATGGTCCGATCTACGCAAAATGAACTGGCTATGTCCTGACTCCGGGTTTAACAATGACATCGGGACGTCAGTCATCTCAGTCCCCCGTAACCATGGGTGCTGGAAAGCGCCTGAAACGTCGGGAATTAAAAATAAAAGTAATTAAAAGTAAAATAAACGCGATAAAATCCATAAAAGTTGTTTTAATCAACATTTTCTAAGAAGTCAATAAATAAAGTATAACATTCTCTATACAAATGCATTTTTGAATTGATATTATGAATCCAGAATCTTTTTTCTTCGAATTTTATTTTCTACTTCCTCTGCCAATAAGCAGGCGCGAGGAGCAGGAGCGATCAATATCATTATACCGTTTCACACCAGTGGTTGAAAAAAACTGTAAAAGTTGTTGGCAATACATTATAATTGCGTACCGAGCGCACAATTGTTCGTTTACCTTTTATCACCAAGGTCGGAAGTGGTCAAAAACGGTTTACTAGCCGCGTGATCGCTGGAGCTTATCCGAAAATTGGCAGCGCCGGTTTGGCGCTTGTGTGGATAAGATTGTTTTATCAAAACCAGCTGTTCCTATAGTTCGTGCCAAATCAATTGAGATAAGCGGACACTCACCTTTCGGTCGTTTAACCAGGGGCTACAAACCTTCAATATGTAGGCACTTTTCATACGTAGTAGGTACTTTCTTTATTTATGATGATATTTTTTATTTTTTTTTATAATGATTGATATGATATATATTTATTAACTATTATTAAAAAGTTATGTAAAAGATCGCTGTCGAAGAAAAATCCTCTATTATTATAAAGTACTTTATTCATTTACCAACAAAACGCATTAATTTATAACACATCTAAAGATTCGAGTGATAACGACACCGAAAAAGTACGTACTTATTCAAAAGATAAAACTATATTATCAATATAATATAAGAACTTTATTTTTATTCAGTGTTTGTGGGCCGACCCAAAAAAAGTGACGCATCTCTGGCTGCCATTGTCACGTTTCTTTTAGAACGAACTGAGGTAACGCACGTTTTGTTTATTTTAAAGGGATGAATTTGCAAAAGTTCAATTTGGTGATTATATTAACATATTTTGTGCTGATCTAGAAGAGTGAATAACATATATATATAATCAATATTTAAATATTGTTATTACATCTAAATTGAGATTTTGTAAGTTACGCCTCTTGTCATACGGCTCATATCTGAGGTCACGAACTATAGCGAAGACAAGCTTTAATAAAGATAAAATGGTTTGATAAAATACGTCATTGTTAATAGTACTCCAAACTAATAATTATACTAAAATCATTTTTACACAACATATAGAAATATCAATTTAAACAAAACTGGTTTCGCAGATCGAGGTCGAGAATGAGTTAATTTTTTTAGTAATTTTTTTCATTTTATAATTTGTATACATGACAACCGCTGTTACACTGTGCTGTACTGTGCGTCCTATAAAAATTTAAAAAATATATTTTTTAATGTTGGAAAATTACAAGATACATTTTAAGTAATTAATTATTATACTATAATTATAATATAAAAATATATATATAAAAAATATATAAATAAATATATATAAATTATAATATAATTTTAACTAATTATAAGACCTTAAACTTTTCTATTCCTTGCCGTTACCCTATTAAAGTGTACCGTTAGCCTATTAAAGTGTGAGGATGATTGCAATAGTTACGGTGCTTGACAAGCGGGTTGGCAACCATAGTTTTTATTTTTTATTTTTAGTCGTTATTAGAAATAATCTGCTTCCCATTTCCCGATTTGTTTCCCTCTGTCGCCTCTTACGACACTCACGGGATAATATGGGGTAGTGCATATTCTTACACCGCTACTATATTCCTTTGTCCACTTAAGAAGGTAAAATAATTAGTAGTAGTTAGTATAATTGAATCCACTATCCCCATATCACCCAACGGGATCTTCCCAAGAACTGCTCAAAACTATTATAAAACTGCGGCTGCCAAGCGTGGCAACTATGGCAAATGGCCGTCCGTCTATTAAGGAGGGATATGTCCAGCAGTGAACTTTAGATAGATTTTAGATTTTATTAGTAAGATTTTAGAAGTTTATTCATTCATCCATAGATCAGCTCTAATGGATGAATGAATAAACTATTAATTTGTCGTAAGAATAAAAATAATAAATTTTAGTGACTCAGATATATTATTTCCTGTTTTCTCTTATCTCAAAAGCTAATTTATAAAGAGTATACATTAATTATTTTATGGTAATATTACAATGCAAAATAGTATGAACAAATGCTACAAAAACCCTCAATTACAAAAATATACATTAACTACACAGTAACACTCGTCCTACGAAATAAAAATTAAAAAAACTTTAAAACAAATTTACATATTGAAACATTGATAAAATATTTTGTTAGGCAGAAACTGTTAAGTGCCTAATGAAATATCTTAATTGCATAAAATGTGGTTATTACTACAATTGATAAAAACGAAGCTAGTTTTAGCCTACTTCAATAAAGAGGTTCTTAATTCCACTGTTTGCTGTTTTTTGTAAATATAGTACTCGATATCTTCGTCAATTGTCAACCGATTTTAATGATATTCTTTAAATATAGTGTAAAGTAGGTGGCATCGTATGAATTTAAAGAAAACGTTCTATTTGTACAAAAATATGAAATAAAATAGACAAATTATACAATTTAAACAGATATTCGAGCTAGTAATGTCCCCTATTCAACTCAAAAGAGTAATTAAATAAGACTTCTAACAAAAAGTAATAGTTGACTTTATAATAAAGTAATTTCCATATAATACTACACAATACCGCTTAGCAACGACTATATCACTTGTCTGATAACGAAATTATATTTAAGGACTGATATATAAGACTGATTTTGTGTACAATTAATCATTTGTCGTAACGACTTTATAACTAAATAGTAAAATGTTTATAACGAAACTATTTTCAATCTTATGTGCTCTAAATATTAGCATTGAAGCGGCAAGAATTTTAGCAGTATATCCATGTCCTTCAATAAGTCATCAAGTAGTGTTTCGGACCCTTACAATGGAGTTAATTAAGCGAGGACACGAAGTTACAGTGATAACTACCGATCCTGAATTTAAAAATGACACTGCTCCGAAAAATCTAAGAGAAATTGACATCCATGATATGTCATACAAGATTTGGAAGGATTTGTCTTTTACTGTTACCGGAAAAGAGGATGATTTGACAAATCAAATATCTGCCTTCGCTAAAATAGCTCACGACATATTTGAACAAATAATGAGTATGAAAGATGTTCAAGACCTTATATACCATAAAAAACGACAATTCGATTTGATACTTTTGGAATCATATTTCTTACCTATGCTGGGATTCACACAACATTTTAAGGCACCTACAGTTTTAGTAAGTTCTTTCGGAGCAATGTTGGACGATTATGAAATAATGGGAGCGCCAACGCATCCCTTGTTATACCACGACCATTATCGTCAAAGATTACATAATTTAAATTTATGGGAAAAAGTGACTGAATTTTACAAATATTTTCGGTTTCGATATATTTTTAGTTCCTACGAAGAAAATTGCAACAAACTGATTAAAAGTGTATTTGGCCCTGACACTCCACCTCTAAGCGTATTAAAAAATGACGTTGATCTGTTATTGTTAAATATTAATCCAATTTTTGAAGGAAATTATCCAGTACCACCAAATGTCATACATATGGGAGGATTACACCAAACACCACCAAAGAAACTACCAAAGGCAAGTTCATTTCTAATATGTTTTTTGTTTCACCTGTTTGTATGTATATATGAAAGTGTAAATATAGTAAATATATATAAAACGTGAATATATTTGATTGTTATGGAATCTGGCAATTTTTGATGGGTTAACGAGTTTTGTTTAAACTTTTAAGTGCCACAGAATAAATTTTAGTTTTGTTGTGTATATTAGCTTGTATTGTGTAGCGTATAGTTTCTCTATGTACGTATTTACGAAACCATATTTTGTGTTCATAAATAAAACTATGTCTCGGATTACCGCACTATGTTCAGGTAGCTTTTAATCCGTCTACATCGGGATAAGTATCCCGATAAATATAGAGAGACGGATACATATCATATCCTTTCTGCTCTCTACTGCGTGTTATTTAAAAGTCCCCTCTCATATTTTCTAACTATTCTACATTTTATGTTAAACGTTTTTCAGTTTTAAGAGTAAAAGTTTTGGAACCCTTAACTTTGTCGCATAAACCTGAAAAGGATTGACTCCTTTCTACATTTGTTAAAGAAACAGGTTAAGAAGCATTACTTGTATTTCTAAGCCGAGACGGCTTTCTTCCTTCTTTAATTAAGCGATCATTATTTATAGTCTAAAGCCTTTAATGTTTTCAGTGCATAATTGCTATTATTAATTTAGTAATATAGTACGCTCTTACCGTTCTTTCTTGTCTATTTTTATTTAATTATATTTGAGTTGTCTGGAAGAAATTGCTATGTAAAGCAATAGAATCGCAGTTTGTTTTTCTTCAACTTTTATATATTTTGCTATATATACATAAATATATGTATATATTTATTTTAAATACTCAAATAATATGTAAAAACGTTTAATTCTGTATCGAAAAAACCAAAATTTCCTTTAATAATATTGTAATTATTAATCATTTTAGTTTTTTTTTAACTAATATTTTGGAAAGAATATTGGTATTAAATTTAGAAATAATTCCGCCACCGATACATTTTCTTAGCCTTTAGTTATTTATTTTCGCCTAGCTTTAGATCATGTGGGCCAGAACATTAAAGAGCAATAAATAAATGTCCACATTTCGAAGTAGCACACTCCCATGGTAAAGAAATTACGATCAGTATTACGCGGGTAAATCAAGCGTGTTACGTTGAGCACGAACACAAGAAAGGAATCGAATTTTCCTAGAAATGAGCCCCAGCTCGATACGATTTTTCACTCCCATATACACATACTAATTTTATTGGACGTTTTTATGAACTGCGCTTCCTAACAAATTTTCTATATACAACATATGTAAGTATTATATATTAATTATAATATATTTATACATATAGTTGTAAACGTTACAACTATTTTTATTACAGGGTACATACACGGAATTTTAAATAGAACATAATATATTATAAAATAGAAATAAACATAAGTTCTTCAATAAATTTTAAAAATATAAAAATTACTCAATTATTGACAATAGTCAAATGGTTGTATTACCACAGTCTCTACTACTACTTAGTACTAGTATTCATTCTGTGCTAATACTTACAGTCGGTCACTGAAGCCCTTTAGGTAGGGCAATCAGGCAGTACGCTGCGGGATGGCACCCGGCGGGAGTGCTCCCGAGCGGCCATCCCGTTAGTCGCTCGGGAACTGTCCGCTAGGATTATACGCAAATGTATTAAAGTGTTTCACACTAGATATGCGGTGAAAACTGTGGGTCGTCCTCGTTTAAAGACAATGAATTAAAGTTTCAATCAATTTCCACATACAGAAGAATAAGTTCCAACCTGAAATAAAATAAAATCAGGATTTTATTTTTTATTAATTTCCCGTTATGAAAAACCTGGAAATTTATTACTCTAGTCCAAATGCAACTTAGAAAAAACAGTACACTTCTGTTTTAAGCATTTATGGCCTGGCCTCTTCATCGAAATTTTGAAATCAAAAAATGTTATTTCCGAGAGAATCTAGATATTACATATATGTTTCTAAGATTCTTTCACACACCGATTAAAACTCGTTGGTTGAGTACTACATATTTTTATTTCTTCAATATTCGGCGATAAAAATGTTTATTATCTGATGTGGAACAACGCACGTTCTTTTACGTTTAAGTTGATTATATTCAAAATATGTATACATTTTATCAATCTAGCTTCTATTAATGGATAAGGTTAGTGGGGCAATATAAGTCTAAGTTAAAAGTACAGTTTCATGAATTAAAATTTTATTTAAACTTTTAAATATTACTGAAATGATGTGTATTACAGGATCTTCAGCAATATCTCGATACTTCACAAAACGGTGTCATTTACTTCAGTTTTGGAACCAACGTTCTACCATCTTTATTACCTCAAGAAAAAATTAAAATATTTGAAAGTGTTTTCTCACAACTTCCTTATAATGTGATATGGAAATGGGATAGTAATGAAAAAGACATAAAATCAAAAAACATAAAAATATACAAATGGCTACCACAATCAGATCTTTTGAGTGAGTAATTTAAATTAATCTTTGACGATATTTATTTTAATTATTACTTGACAGTATTTTAAGCCGCTGTCACACAGTCACGGCTGGATGCGTGGTAGCGGCCTGGAATACTGTCGCTTCTTTTCATCCAGTTGATTTCGTACGAGCCGACGGACAGAAATGTCTTATAAAAAGGAGAACTTAAGGCTTCCGATGGATGGCGACATAACCATCCCAGTTAAGTCCGACCAAAAAAGCCCAGACCTGAGATGGGCAGCAGCGTCACGGGTGTGATGTGTGTGGCACTGCGATACCACCAACCCGCTTGCTCAGCGTGGCGACTGAGGGAAAATCCTCCAATGAATAGCACCACAACAACACGGCCCCCAGTTTACGGTCGCCTCATAACTCCTGGCCATAATAGCGGTCATGACAACGGTGGGGCAAGGGTGCGAAGATTTCCTGGTAGAGGACAGGTTACCACCAAAAACTGAACTTGGTGACGTCTAATGGAAGGACTCTGCGGCAAGGCGGGCATATTTTCGAGCTGGAAGCTTAGCTGGAAAATAGAAGATGGCATATTGTAGGGTTAAGTGCAGTCCAAAGAGAGGGGGAGGACACAATTACCCTGCAACCAGGCCATCTGCTCTACTTTTGGGAGGGAGAGGGCTTTCCCGAGATGGAGTAGGTTTCCTTGTTCACTGAATCCTCATTAACATCATTGTGGAAATCTCCAGTGTGCTAACATGGGTAGCATACCTTGTACTTAAGTTATCAGAGAGATACTGAAATATAAAGATCGTACAAATTTATGCCCCGGAATCGGCACATTCGGCGGATGTTGAAGTTGAAACTATTTATGAAGACATTTCTAGGGCCTTACGTAACACCAATAAGGGCCACTACAATGTTGTTATGGAGAATTTTAAAACCAAAGTGGGTAAACACACTGGCGTCGTATCGATTTTGGGATTCCACGGTTTTGGAAGCAGAAATCACAGGGTACAAATGTCGGTCAATTTCCTCGAGAAAGAGGGTTATTCCTGATGAATTAGTGTTTCGAGAAGAACCCACAAAGGAAGTGGACTTGGAACAGTCCCAGTAACACTACAAAAATGAGATTGACTTCATCATGATAGACAAAACGCACATATTCAGAGATATCTCAGTGATCAACAAATTTAATACCGGAAGCAATCACCGACTTTTTCGATGCACTCTTAATATCAATTTTACGCTTGAAAAGTCTCGATTGATGAAGTCTACGATTCGATCAAATCTGCTTCGAACCCCAACTGGCTCCTAACGCTTCCAACCAGAACTTAAAACTCGATTCGATGCCCTGAGATCCACTTTAGGTATTGACGAGGACCTTATCAGTGAAACCTGAGGTTCTTTTCGAGATCAAACACAATTATGGAAAATTATATGACTCACATAGAACACAATCTGACCATAAATGCGATTATTCCAGAGCCATGTTGACCCGCCACTATACCGGCCAGCTGCCAGACATCTACCTTCGGGAGATTGAGCTGGCCATTGGTAAAAATGGAAAAGCCCCTGTAGAAGATGGAGTTACAACAAAGCTCTTAAAGGCTGGGAGTTAACCCTTGCTAAAAGAACTCTGTCAAGTTACTAACTGCATCTTACGAGATGAGAGAACTTCAAAGACGTGGACCAGAAGCATTACAGTCCTGTTTCACAAGAAAGGTCACAAGACTATGCTGAAAAATTATCGACTCATCTTGCTTCTGAGACACGTCTACAAGTTTTTTTCGCGAGTCATCACAAATCGACTCGACGACTGTCAGCCTGTGGAACAGGCTGGATTTTGAGGAGGTTTTGGCACTATAGACCACATTCACACAGTGCGGCAAATAATACTGAAGACAACAGACTATAATCAGCCCTTGTGTCTTGCATTTGTGGACCATAAGAAAGCCTTTGACTCCATTGAAACTTAGGCTGTTATGGATTCTTTGAAGCGGTGCCAAATTGGCTGGCAGCATATCGAAGTCCTGAGATGCCTTTATAACACCAGTAAGATGTCCTTCCAAGTACAGGACAGTCAAACAAAACCAATCCAGTTTCATCGCGAATTAAGACAGGGGATGTTATATCCCCTAAACGGTTTACAAATGCACTGTAAGATGTTTTTAAGAAGCTAGAATGGAAAGGACGTGGCATTAACGAAAATGGTGAGTACATTTCACACTTACGTTTTGCTGATGATATCTTCGTCGTGGCAGAATTGCTGTAAGAACTTCAGGACATGCTGAACAGACTAAATAAATCCTCCAAACGTGTTGGTCTGTGCATGATTCTGAACAAGACAAAAGTTATGTTCAACGATCACGTCATGCCAGTTCCAATTACTGTTGATGGTAAAATTCTCGGAGTTGTCCAGGAATATACCTACCTCGGGTAGATATAGCAACTAGGTAAGAATAACTTCGAGAAGTAAGCCGATCGGAGGATTCAGTTAGGCTGGGCAGTATTAAGAAAGTTCCGTCGGATTTTCTCGTCACCCTTACCGCAAAGTTTGAAGACAAAAGTCTTCAACCAGTGAGCAATGGAAAGAGATATCTTGTGGACAAAATTCGAAAACAAGAAATCCGCCGGAGAACCAAGGTTACTAAAATAGCCGTTCCGTGTTTGTAAGTTGAAGTGGCGATGCTGGTCATGTCTGTCGCAGAAGTGACAACCGGCGGAGTAGAACTGTTATGGAGTGGAGACTGCATATAGGTAAACGTAGTGTGGGATGCTCCCTGACCGGACGGAGCGACGATTTGCGCAAGGTGGCTGGTAGAAACTTGATGCGTGTAGGTGTAGTTGAAGATTGGGCCAAGTAGCGCGCTTTGGGAGTGGTCTATGTCCAGCAGTTTACTGCCGCAGGCTGATGATAATAATGATGATAATTATATTTATTTTAATAAAAAGATAAACGTGGAAGAAATTTGAAAATCGTAATACAATTAACCACAGAATACAATTGCTCTTTTCTTTTCAGGACATCCAAATGTGAAATTATTTATAACTCAAGGAGGCTTACAATCGACAGACGAGTCGATCACTGCTGGTGTACCACTTATAGGCATACCAATGTTAGGAGACCAGTGGTATAATGTAGAAAAATATGTTCATCATAAAATTGGTATCAAGCTTTTATTTGAAAACCTTACCGAAAATCAATTGAAAAATGCAATCATGGAAATAATTGAAGATAAAAGGTAAGAAATATCGTTATGTTAATATTTAAATTTTTATTAACTGCGTGCCTTATATAAACAAAAGTAATTTTGCAGTAAAAATATTAGAATACCGTTTAAAAAAGTTAAATTAAGTTCCGGTCTATATACGTCCCACTTATAACCACAGGCCTCCACTCATTCCTAAAAGGGTTATGGAGCAATTTGTCCTCCTCGTTCTGTTCTAGTTATATACTCTCGTATGGTGAACTTTAAATGTCTTCAAACTTCTCTTTAAATAGTAAGGGAAAAGGTACATGTGGCTCGCCTGAAGATAAGTGACTACCGCCGATGAACAACCGCAACACCTACCGATTGCTATTCCTATAGAGTAAATTCCCATAGTGGTATCCAGAGTTTTAACGTGTAAGCACCAATTCTCGCGACTCCATGGGCTCCTTTACGAGGCTACTTGGCCGATACGTGGCAGCCTTGTGCCCTTGAACTATCTTTACACACATGGATCCGACTTAACAGTCCTCACATTATTTAGGGATTTCAATGTCTACCGAGAAGAGCATGCTAATCATCCAATCTAGTAATGAGCGATTTTGATTGCGTATGAAATTTTCATAGCCGACATTTGCCCAACGTTATTCGATATGGACGTCCCTACGAAATGAGAAAGGGTTACTAGAAAATGTAGAAACTTGCAAGTCTGCAATCAATTCCCAATAAAAATGGATAGGATACCAATACGTTAGCAATAATTCTGAGGGATATAATAAAATACTTCATAACATGTAACAGTACTTACTTTAATGAGCCCAGCCAGATCTAAATTATGTAACAAAATGGGTGCTCTATTTTTGGTTGTAGTTATACTATTGGTAAGTAGAGAGTTATTATCCAAATACACTCCAAAGAAAAAGAAGATATTGCACTATCAATGTAAACATTTCTTTCAAAACTCTCTTTTTTAGTTATCGTGAAAACATCATACGACTTCGCTCCTATATGCAAGATCAACCGCAGGCGCCCCTGGATCGTGCTGTATGGTGGATAGAATACGTACTTCGACACGGCGGAGCTAAACACTTGCGATCACCAGCTGCAAATATGTCATGGATTAAATACTATGAATTAGAGCTTGTCCTCATACTTCTATCTAGTATTTTGATATTTATAGGATTGATAACTTTTTTCATTAAATATTCAATATCGTATGCTTCTAAATATGTTAAAGAAAAACAATTGTAGTAATTTTTGATTTGTATAATGATCTTTTAGTTTTATAACAAAATTATTGTTATATATGTGATGTGATGTAATATATTGTTAGTTCATATAACAAAATTCCCGAATTCTCACAGCTCGATGGGTCGGTGAACCACCACGCTCAACAGGTTTGAATCACGGATCGGTCCTAAATAAGTTTATGGAGGTTTTTTGTTAAAAAATTATCAGTACCATTTCTGAATACAGAAAATGACGGTGATTCTCCTCATAGTCTCAGAAATCACGTGGAGCCGGTGGTCTTGCACCTGATCTCAATCTAGTCGAGTCAAGTTGCCATCCCATAAGGCTATGAGAGAGAGAGAAAGAGAAATAGAGATAGATAGAGAGAGAAAGAGAAAGTATAATAAAGAGTGCACAATATGCCTTTACATATACTTGTGCACTATAATTCTGTCCCGCGCTGGTAGCTAGTCTGCGTTAAAATTAAGCATTAGATTTTTTATAGTAACACCTAATAGATCATTGGAGACTAAATTAAAAATCCTTTAATCTACTCTGAAACTTCATCAGGACATTGCAAAACTGTGAAACATTTGTATTGAAACAAAACTGAGTTCACCAACGATGTTTTAAAGTAAATCTCTCACGACTATTGGTTTCCGACAAAGTGCTGTAAACGTTCGAATTAAATTTTGCCGGGTTATATATAAAATCGGTATTATTTTATATATAAATCTAAATAGGTTTTACCTAATAAAACAATTTTTTTCGAATGCCGAGCAAAGATACCGAGTAGCTAAAATATCACAGTGCTTTTTAATTGGAAATACTATAAATAAATGCGGAAATATCGTTTTATTAGTAATGATTACACATTCATTGAAATTGAATGATATATTAAAATATTCAAATAAATTTGTTGGTACGAAACGCATGCTACCTACTGTATGTTAATTTAAAACTTTCGCACAAATGTGAGCAGTTAGTTAATAAAGTTTTACCGCAATTTCATGAACCGTATGGATGCGCATAAAATATGGACAAACAAACATTATTTTTTTATATATTAGATTAAAATATATTTTATAGAAATAAGTCAAGCACACACAACCCACCTGATAGTAAGTGGATGCTTCAGCCCATTGACATCTATGCCTATATAAAATGGAATGCTTCGTTACCAGTAAAAAGGCTCTAGACGTAGAAAATCTGTGTGTTAATTCTCAAACCTCGTTCGGTGAGACGTCACAAGATTCTACGCGCGAATATTTTTTTCAATCGCACGTATTCAATTAAAATAAATTACAAAAATCATTATTCTAAGAAAAGAAAAACATCGTGGGAGTTTATTTATTAGGATTTTCCAGAAAGCGGTCCCATAGAGAACTGGTGCGTTGTACAAATAAATTGAGTTAGGCTATCTAGCTAAACTACTTCATTGCGTTTTTAAAAGATTTAGTATCTTCAGAATTCGGATACTAAAATTAAAAAGATGCTTAAATATTTCAAATTACCCTCAGTTAGAACTGGCGGCAGAAATTGGTGGGAGTTGTAAATAATTCGTCTAAGGACTCCTATGCGGAAAAAAGTCTTACCACCTAATAAATATTCGTTTAATGTATAAAATTCAACATCAATCATCAGTAGTAAAAATGCCTATAAAATCCTAACAAAGTCATCAGTAGTGAAAATGCGTATAAACGGAAGGCGGATCCCAAACTAGAGTATTTATAGATGTGTCACCTAATTAATATCTCACCTAATAATAAATTCTAATAATTAAAAAATAATATTTTCTTATTTTTATTTTTACTTTAAATTTTGTCCTCATATACGTGTTTTATACCATTTTATTTAAAAGCATAAGAAACTATTTCAAATAAACGTACATACATGTAACAACTAATCTATACATATAAATAAAATGTAAATTGCAGATGTCTGTTTATTTAATATCTTTGTATTAAATAAACAGACCATCAGTGATGGGGGAGGGGACTAAAAATAAGTAAAAGTAAGTTTGTTAACGTATCACGTATGAAGTACTTACTAATTTATATCGAAATAATTGGTAAGGAAATTATAAAGCGTATCTTTGTGTTAAATTTGGTCTTTGTTTTATTAAAATCGGTTCATTCTATCAAAATTTATATATATATATATATATATATATATATATGATAATTATAATACTCGATGCTCAAACACTGTTGACAAACTAATTTATTTATAAAAATTTGAATAAGAAAGTCTGCTCAAAATGTTTTTCTTTACTGCTAAGTAACCTAAATGAAATTTTAAAAGATATACTAACAATTACGTTGGTTTCAGCTAGGATCGTACTTTCTTATTTGCCTATGCTAATGTAGGGGTGGTTTGTTCCTGCATGCACTGTTTTAAAAGTTCTGGTGTGTTTTATATAATGTATCAATGCCGTCGAAAATTTTCTCTTTTTTTTTTTAATTGATGTTAACAGATCCGTCTCTCTTTTAAATTTATACCTGTAATAAAGATGGTGATTACCTGTGCCTATTACACATTGTAAATTATATTTGTGACAAAAATCATTAAGGAAACTGAAAAGTAGTAAATAAGAACATTTTTATAATTTTCACAATTGTATGTCTGTTTCTTTATGAACTCATTACGTACCTATCAAATAAAAAAATTTTGTTCAATTATATCTTTAAGAAAATCATAAAGCGTGTATTCGTGTTACATTTTACCTTTGTTTTATAAAAGATAAGTTTGAATTGATTCAACGGCGTCATGAAATCTCGGAAATAGTTATTAAACTATTTGTGTGTAAAATTACGTTATATAATATTATATTTAAACTTAAAAGTTTTTAAGTTTTTTAGTTTGTTTAGTATACAAAAAAATATATTTTCCTTCAACTAAAAAAATATGTTTCCTGACAAAAATGCAATAGATGGCGTTGCACAATTGAATCCTTTTCTGATTTGCGATGCTAATATTCTCCGTCAGAGGATCGTATTGAGACAATAGCAGCGATAGATCGTGAAGCATTAATCGTGGACCATACTTTTCTGATCTGGATACGATTCGGTCGGGCTGTTCCAACACGCTCAACTTGATTCACCCTAATTCAGTCAGCTGAACTCTCGCTACAGAGTTATACGTGCAGCAACGATGGCAGATTGCCATGGCAGCAACAACCTATAATCTATAATTACTAACTATAACCTTCTATCTACTAACTATAATGTAATAAATCTAAACTATAATCTTTTAACCCATTAATCCCCATAAAATTTCTATGCTGTCGCATGCGCCTGGCAAATCCCGAGTGCGACCGCACCCACCCGCAGCACTTAAAACCATTAAAACTTATATTTAGAGACTACTTTTCTATAATTCTTTATTTTAGTTTGGCATTGTAAAATCTATACATAATTATCTGTCTTGTGGTCTAAACAACATGCGGGTTTTACTTCATTACAGAAAGACTATCGTATTTTAATAACAAAAGAAAATAAACCAAGTGGATGTCGACAGCGTGAAAATCACAACTATTTCTATATATTACTCGAAATTATTTACGTAATAAGATAAAATATATTCACACAAAAACTTTCATAACAATTTTATAATAAAACACTATAGTGAAACACTAATAAAACACTAGAAATCCAAAAATCAACACAACAACATCCGAATAAAAATGGCGTACGTAATGAACGTAGAATATAAATTAATATCCATAGACTAACTGTTTTTTTATTCCACTAGAGGATAGAAAATTTTATTTTGATTCTATAACGCTAAACTTCTTCATAGAAAAGTAGTCTCTAAATATAAGTTTTATGGGTTAAAGTGTTGTGGGTAGGTGCGGTCATACTTTACCGCTTGAATTTTGACAGAATATCGAAGCGGTGAAATTTGGCCGCTTGCTGTTTGAGAGGTTAATATATACGACAAAAATCACGAAAACTATTAGTCTCCCGACAAAGATCTAATCTTTTCTTTAATGTCTCAACTGGGTAATCCACTTCACGACTACTTTATCGCCAGGCATCGTTTCTCACACCTTTATTTGTGAAATTGGTGTTATTAGGGTCCCAAGTTATAGGGGCATTATACTATTTATAAAGGGATTTTTATGTCACGTGATCCACTCACAAATATCACCACCCCGCAAGATACGTGGCGGAGAGCATGTTCGAAGTTTGCAGCTTGAATTTCCACACCAACCGCGCCTGTGGAGCGCGTTCCTGCTGGGCCTGTGGACACGGCTAGTGGTTAAGTTAAAAACATCAAATTCGAAAGTAGCTTTCCAAGTTCGAGAACATTTTAGGTTTAATTTGGCTTCACACAAGTTAATCATAAAAGTAACGTTACCATCAATTCAAAAATTATCAATCCTTCTTCTATCCTTCACTTTAGCCCATCAAAGTCTACTGCAAGACATGGACCTCTCCTCTAATTTTCACGGTTTGTAGACAAATTGACGATCGCAATACAATACATCTCGCATCTTTGACGTTGCTGGCCAGTATAAGTACAACTAGCCAGTCTGAGTACGAATAACCAGTCTGGGTATCTTTTGATAGTCTGGCTGTGACGTAAGAGATTTGTATATAGTCCCATATATCGAAAGCCGTTACATTTTTCTGGCGTTTCCCATAGTCGCCTCTTGCTACACCTCCAGGAGGAGTGATAGATTCATATACGCCGCTACTACACAGCAAACTGTCGTTCCCTACTTATTTTTTTATAAATTAAAGTAATTGTTAGACCATTTTTAGTTTCTTTTTTATATTATGTTAGTGCATATCTACATTACTAAGTTTCATTTAAATATAATATTGAAAGAACACGATATCCTCCGTGTTGAAATCCTCCATGCATTTAATCGGTTTAATAACGACATTACTCCGTATACTAAAATTATCAATACTATTATAGTTTGAGTTAAAACAGTGATGTAGTTTTAAAACATAATTAATAATCCCAAGAACAAAACTTCGCGGGAACAGCTAGTGAATAATAAGAAGTATTAATAAAAATAAATACTAGGTAAGAATATAAAAATTGTAATTATCGTATCACGCGGAATGTGTGTGATTATTTTATTTGTTAAAATTGTTCTTTATCGTTGAGGAAATGTAGTCATAATAATTCTGTGTTATTATTTTAATTTGACGCGAATTTATTATTTCCTCATGACCTCAGAAATTCTGCCAACGTATTTCTTCTTATTATGTAACATTTCAAGTTTATTTTCGTTTTTATCAATGAAAGGCGAATGTTGGACCGAAAATCTCTTAAAATTTAAAGTGGTGACCGTGTCACCTATACCGTGTAAAGTACCTATTTACTTTATAAAATATTAACCTAGTGTGAAAATGTCCGCGTGTCATGTCTCTATGTCGCCTGTTAAGACACTCATGCGATGATTTTTATAGTATATGATTGAAAAACTACCACAGAGTCCACCTGATGGCACGTGATATTGTAACCCATATACGTCGACTTCTATTTTCGATTAAGAATAAAAATATAGATGCGTTGTCACCCCCAATTGCAAAGATGTAATGCCTAGTTTCCGGCAAAAAGCCTTTTTTATAGGATAAGAGTGACAAACGAGCACACAGTCCATCTGATGATATGGGGATTCTGCGGCCCATAGACATTTACATCAATCCTCGATCACGAAACAAAATGCAGATGCGTTGTAACCCATGAGGACTAAGATTGAATGCCTCTTTTCCAGTAAAAAGGGTCTCTACACTCACCAACCGAAACTCAGCAGCGTTAAGCTGCTATTTTACGCCGGTATTCTGTGAGAGCGTGGCCCTTCCCCGGTCGAGTTGAACCATTCGTGCAACAACTATACTACTAATATGGCTGGAGCATGGCTCTACCATCTACACGTGACATATGAAACAAAGCAATTTTGAGAGTCTTTCCACTGATTAAAATACTCGTGTTTTTGCAGCATGGCTCTAACACGTAAAAAAATAGGAAAGTGTACGCACTCACACTATTACTACATGGCAAATGTAGCAAAATTATTTATGTATCATGTAAATGTAAGATTTATAAATAATTTCTCTAGGTTAGGCTGTTTGACTTGGTGCAAATTATGTATTGTAAGAAATTATTCTGGAGGTCAATTTTTAAAAATTATAAGAGTGAGGGAACAGATTTTCAACCTGCTCTCTTGCTTACGTAATTAATCATTATCAGAGTAAGCGTGAAACGCTACTGGAGTCAGTATATTTTCAGTGTAGAGCAAATACAGTTTGACCAACCATAATATGTGTCCGTCACAATTACACACTGGTGTAACGTGTAGGACGTTATAACAGGATAACACCAAAGTATGCAAACCAACAGCAGCACTACCCATCTCAATGTAACGGGGCAGGCTTTCAGCAGTACGATCTTCCTTTGTTACACAAGAAGAACTACTACAACAGAACCACGACAGTTGTCTTACTTATGTAGAATTTTAACGTAGAGGTAATATTTTGCCGCAAAAGGCAAAATAACAACAGTAAGACTTTTAAAGTTACCAACTGATCCCTCTTACTTACTTGCGCGATACTTTATACCGCTAGAACGGGTAGGTTATTTCAGGTCTACCGTAATTTTTTCAGTATTTTAAATTATTTTTTCTACCCTCGACGCTAACTAATTCATTCAAAGTGAACAACTGCAAGATTTAAATACACTTTTGAAATGAGTGATAAAATATTCAACGAACATTCTCAAACAAAATCACCGTTAGAGTATCTCAAACTATTTTTTTCAGAGGATATATTTGAATTGATAGTTCGAGAAAGTAATTTATATCATATGCAAATAAAGGGCACGCCCATGAATTTGACTTTATATGAAGTAAATGATTGCATTGCTATTAATATCCTCATGGGTGTCGTACGTTGTACGCCAGCTTAGGCGGATTATTGGTCTAAAGCTCTCGAATATGGAAAAATATCAGATATCATGGCAGTGAAAAATTTCTACTGATCCGACGATATTTGCATTTTGTGGATGGTTTAATTTACGATAGGGATCATAATTACAAAATAAGAACTTTGTTAGAAAAAATTCGCCAAAATTGCTTAAATATTGAAGTGAAAAACCGGTTCAGTGTGAAAGAAATTTTGGTTCCATATAAAGGTACGAAAGCTGGTACCCGCAAACAGTACATCAAAAATAAGCCTCGAAAATAGGGATAAAAAATTTTCGTTAGAGCAGGAATATCTGCATGGTGTGTGATTTTTCGCTTTATGGGGAGAAGACACTTTCCGATTTAATCAATTCAATGAAGAAGAAAACAGTATGGGATTGGAAGCTAAAGTTGTCATAGCTTTGAGAATGACAATCAAAGGGTCTTCATGCAAAGTGATTTATTTTGATAAGTTATAGATAGATATATAGATAGCCCTATAGAATAAGTTTATCACCTGAGAAATTAGTACGGGATATTTTACTTAGGAACAGTGAGACCAAATTGTTAGCGTGGAGGAGATAAAATGCTTTCTTCTGATAATTTTTTTAAAAAACGGGGCCGCGGAGCGTTTTCGCAAATTACTTCTAATGAAAGAAAAGTAGCCGCTTTTAGACTAAGTAAATAGTTGAAGTCACTTGCATTTTTTATTGTCATATGTCTTTTTATGTTTAAATTTATTTATTGCCTTTAAATGAAATATTATGTTTAAATATATCAATGCGGTCTTATAATTTATGTGATCTTACATAAATTATAAGACCGCATTACGCAATAATGTTGTAATATTATTACGCTTTATTATTTTTGTTTTGTAATAATCTATAGGTATGTGATAACTGTGTGGCGACTGTGGTGGTCAAAAAGACAATTATAATAAAGAAGTTGAAGTTGTGTTCCTACTCTAAGTTGAAGACTGTGATTTTAAACATTTTAATACAGATATTATATGTTTAAAACAGTCAATACATAAATTATTCTATGCAAAAATATATTTTTATTTAATACCTACCCAGTAATGTATTCTATAATGCACTTGGATTTTAAAAGATGAATGTCTGGCTACTTGGCAGTATTGCATTCTTCATTCACACACACATTCACAACTAAATATCATTGCAGATTTTTTTATTTATTTTTTGTTGTCCATTTAGCACCTATCAACCCAAATATATGACTGAAATATAAAAATAATAATATCATAAAGTTTTTCAAGTAGAGGGATAAGTAGCGCATTGTCTCCCTGATGGTAAGTTGACGCAGCAGCCTATTTAAATGCTGATGTGCTGTCACCCGTGAGTACTAAGGTGGAATGCCCCAGTTTTAGTAAAAAGGGTCTGCGGTTCTTTACACTCACCATACCAAACACAGCAGCATTAAGCTGCTATTTTACGTTGGTATTCTGTGAGAGCGTAGTCCCGCCCCGGTCAATCCAACTTAATCGTTCTACAATTATAATAAAGCTGCAAAGTGGCTGTACCACGTAAACCTACAAACTAACCTATCTAAATATTGACTTTAACTTTTTTTATAAAAAAAAAACTATTATTGTTAAATTATTGCAAAAATCTTACTCATGTAAGAAAATATTACTTTACATGAGCCGTGTAGTGGCAGGTAAAAATATCCACTACCCCATGTCTTCCCGTGGTTGACGTAAAAGGCGACAGAGGAAGACAGGCAGGAGATGAGCAGCAGCATCTTCCTGATAGTAGCAATAGTACAACAAAAAAAACTGCGGTTGCCAACACACTCGCCAGGCGTAACAACTATGATAATATACCCCCCATGATGAGAGCTACAAGGAGACGGCTTTCAGCCCCCTGCGAATCCTCCATTCCTTGCTATGATGGCAGCCATGGTAAAGGCGGAGTAGAGGTGCTAAGAATATCCGGTCGAGGTTCGGTTGCCACCTAAGATGACGTGACGTGGCAACACACAACGCTCGCTCCCTGAGGACTGACGAGAAGATCCTGGAGCTGCTAGAAGAAGTAGACAAGTTGCTCTGGAATATCAAAGGATGATCCAAGGTCCGAAGAGAGGAGGACATGGTGATCCTTGTATCCGGTAGCTTGTTCTATTACCAGGAGGGCTACCATCTGTCCCAAGTAGTTGTCGGATTTGTCTTCAACAAGTCTCTCGTTAACAAATTTGTAAAGATTGGAAAAGTGTCGACGTAGGTTGCGTTCTTTATACTCAGAATCACTAAACGGTATTCGTTGAAGATCTCATACAGGTTTACGCAACAAACACGGCGCATCCGGATGAGGAGGTGGAGGAAAGGTGTGAGGATATCTCTATAGCCATGTATTCCTCCAAAACCTACTATACAGTGTTAACCTCTCAAACGGCAAGCGTCCAAATTTGACCGCTTCGATATTCCGTCAAAATTCAAGAGGTCAAATGTGACCGCACCCACCCACAGCACTTTAACCCATGTATACTTATGTTTAGAGACTACTTTCTATGAAGAAATTTGGCTTCATAGAATCAATAATAATTTGGCATTATAAATTCTATCCTCTAGTGAAATAAAAAGTCAGATTCAGATATATTATTTCCTGTTTTCTCTTATCTCAAAACCTAATTTATAAAGAGTATACATTAATTATTTCAGTAACATTATAATGCAAAATAGTATGAACAAATGCCACAGAAACCCCCAATTACAAAAATGTACATTAATTACACAGTAACGATCGTGCTACAAAATCACAATTAAAAAACTTTAAAACAAATTTACTTATTGAAATATTGATAAATATTTTGTTAGGCAGAAACAGTTAAGTGCCTAATGAAATATCTTACTTGTATAAAATATGGTTATTACTATAATCCATAAAAACGAAGCTAGTTTCAACCGACTTCAATAAAGGAGGTTCTTTATTCCACTGTTTGTTGTTTTTTGTAAATATAGTACTCGATACCTTCGTCAATTGTCAACCGATTTTAATGATTTTCTTTAAATATACTATACTGTAGGATGACATCGTATGAATTTGAAGAAAACATTCTATTTGTACAAAAATATGGAATAAAGTGAACAAATCCTATACCTTTAAACGAGCAATTCTTGTATATATATGTATATATATAATCGGAATCTCGGAAACGGCTCCAACGATTTTCATAAAATTTTGTGTGCAGGGAGTTTCTGGGGCAATAAATCGATCTAGCTAGGATTTATTTTTAGAAAATGTCTTTTTGTCCGTGTTTTTAGTTAATGAAAAACTGCTACAATATCGTTAGAATAAGAAGGTAAATTTTGACATTTTATTAATGAATACAAATAGCTTAATTGGTATATTGGGCTGTCACAAAATCGTCCATGGTTCGAGCCCAGACCGACCGTTCGACTTTTTAATTTTTGTTTCAAGTTCCTTTCTTTTTTGAGAAAATCTATTTTATGTAGCCCTTTTTTAGTATTTTTTAAAAACACGAAAATTTCAATTAAACTAATTGAATTTTTATTCAAATAACCGGTTCAGTTTTTGCTATTATGTCACTAAGATCAAAAAATATTATTCGTATTTCATCAATATGTAATTTGTATCTAAATATAATTTCCAAAACACACGAATTAACAAAAAACCGAGCGAAAAATACCGAGCAAAGCTCGGTCAACCGGGTACTTATACAATTTAAACAGATATTAGAGCTAGTAATATCCTCTATTCAACTCAAAAGAGTAATTAAATAAGACTTCTAACAAAATGTAAAAGTTGACTTGTATGAACTGGATATAATAAAATGATTTCCATATACTACACAATATCTCTTAGAAACGACTATATCACTTGTGTGATGACGAAATTATATGTAAACTTCGCTTAACCCTCGATCACTCGCGCGGTTTTTTAGCCCCGCGAGAACTCGCGGGGTGTTGTGGCCACTCCATAAACTTGAACTAGATTTATAGACATACGGTTGCTGTAAGTGCAATTATGAAAACATTTTATTAATTTGTATGGTTTGTGGTATAAAATAAAAAATAGAAATTTTGATAATCATTTTTTAATTATTTTTTACAAAACATTATAATAATCAGACTTTTTGTTCAAAATATTGAGACTATTCCTCAAAAAGATTAAATAAAATTAACTTCTTACATTCTAACAAATATTTTTTTATCAAAAACCAATTAGAAGGAGTGCTTGACAAATTTGCAAAATTGTTTATCATTTCTCACTACACGAATCGCAAATAAACTTCATATGTTTTTGGCACATAAATTTTTTACAAAAATTACGGTGGATCATTGTTTTTATGTCTTTGGAACGAGGACAAACTATGCATCGCCGCTTTTTTGTCGGTGATACTCCTTCAGAACTTGGCCCAGGAGCTTTCAACCGTCTCTTGAGTGCTCTTGGTAACGAAACTTGAGTAGAGCTCTTTTGAATTTGTCCTTGAACCAAACTCAAACCAACATATTCCAAAAACTCAGTTCGTTCCATTTTTGGTTGTGTTTGCGCGACGTTATGGATAACATATTATGGATAATATAAGCATTGATACCAGAAGTATCCAGAATGTGAAAAAAAAACCCAGTGGCCATCGTGAACATATCCTTGAAACACTATAGTTACCACACATTTGGTCAGCCGTATCAACGCCACCTTTTGATCATTGTAGAATAAGACTATTTCTGATTTTTGCTCATTAGTGGCTGTTGTGATAATGTTGTCATTATTGTCATGCATTGTAGATATCAGTAATACATTTTTTTCTGTTTAGGACAATATGATACAAGAGTCAATGGTAACTTGTAGTGAAACCCGAATATATAAGTTCCAACTTTTCGTTGGTTGACAAAAGCTGCGGGTAACTCTTTTTTATTTTTTCGCAATGTACCTACCACCGTTATTTTATTTTTCAACAATTCTTCTGCTAACTGGAGGTTAGTATACCAATTATCACAAGTCAGATTCCTTCCAGAACCTAAAATCGGTGTACATAATCGCATTACTATATCGGCTGGCTTGTAGCTCACTTTGTAAGGTCCATTTGGTTGTTGACCTAGATATGGCTCACTTTGATAAGTTTAAAATGTCTTTGCATCGCATAATGCAAAATTTTTCAAACCATATCGCCCGGGCTTACTTGGAATATATTGCCGAAAAATACAGCGCCCTCGAAATTTCAGTAATTGTTCATCTATCGTGAAGTTTTCGTTGAGACTATAATTTTCAATACAATGATTGTTGAATTGCGTAAAAATGTTTCTGATTGGGGCAAATCTGTCTGTAGCTTTTCTTGACTCACGAGTGTTTACATCATCAAAGCGCAAACATTTTAGAAGGAAAGAAAACCTGTTGTAGCTCATAGTTTTGTGAAAAATTGCAATTCCTAATCTAGACTCATCCCAAAAATCTTGCAGCTTTTTATGACTAGACTTACACAACCCAGACAGGATTAGTAAACCAATCAAAGCTTCTATTTCCGCTTGATCGGCCTTTTTGCAATCTCTTTCACGTGCGTATTTACTGCTAATTTTCTAAATATACGTATTTGTGCAAGTGGTTATCTCTGCTATCATATCATCGGTAACATAAAGTTGAAAACACGCAAGTGGAGATATAGAAGCCTTAAGCATATCTTTTGGACCTGGAACTTCAAACATTATATTTTGAGAACGGGTTCTTACTGCAGTATGTCCCTTTACTTTGAACCACTTAGTTATTTTATCCTTAGCTAAGAAGAAGCGCTCCTGAGTTTCAGTCTCTTCTGCCTCAGATTCTTCTGATGACGAAGCATTCTGCTCTGACATTGAATCATGATCAGATTCTTGAACGTAATCGTCATCGATGCTGGTATCACTTTCGACGGCAACGTTGTCTTCATTGTCCGACATCACAGCTTCTTAGGTTGTCTAAGTACTTACACACAAAAATATCTAATATTCATGTCTATTATTATTGTTCACACATAAATCAGATAACTTACATACATTTACACTAAATTCTAATGAAAAAAGGTTAAAAACAACTTACCTTACTGTTTTAGTAAATATGAAAAAGTATAGCACGAGTACTCGCGGGGTGTTGTGAGCACCCCACGCAAACTTTGCGTTTGATTGTTATTTGAAGCTAATCAGACGCATACGCTCATAAACAAACAAATAGGTTTGAAAATCTCTGGGGTGCTGTCAGCACCCCGCGCGAGTGCTCGCGGGTTAAAGACTAATATATAAGACAGATTTTGTGTACAGTTAATCATTTGCCGAAACGACTTATAACTAAATAGTAAAATGTTCATAACAAAATTATTTTTAATCTTATGTGCTCTAAATATTAGCATTGAAGCGGCAAGAATTTTAGCAGTATATCCATGTCCTTCAATAAGTCATCAAATAGTATTTCGGACCCTTACAATGGAGTTAATTAAGCGAGGACATGAAGTTACTGTGATAACTCCATATCCTTATTTTAAAAATGACACTGCTCCGAAAAATTTAAGAGAAATTGACATCCATGATATGTCATACAAGATTTGGAAGAATTTCTCTCTTACTGTTACCGGATCAGAGGATGATTTGATGAAACAAGTTCCTGCTTTCGCTAAAATAGTTTACGACATATTTGAACAAATAATGAGCGTGAAAGATGTTCAAGACCTTATATACCATAAAAAACGGCAGTTCGATTTGATACTTTTAGAAGCATATTTCGTGCCTATGCTGGGATTTACACAACATTTTAAGGCACCTACAGTTTTAGTAAGCACTTTTGGAGCAATGTTGGGCCATTATGAAATAATGGGAGCGCCAACGCATCCTACATTATACCACCACAATTTTCGTCAAAGATTATATAATTTAAATTTATGGGAAAAAGTGACTGAACTATACAAATATTTTCGGTTTCGATATATTTTTAGTTCCTACGAAGAAAATTGCAACAAACTGATTAAAAGTATATTTGGTCCTGACACTCCACCTCTAAGCGTATTAAAAAATGATGTTGATCTGTTTTTGTTAAATATTAATCCAATTTGGGAAGGAAATTATCCAGTACCACAAAACGTCATACATATGGGAGGATTACACCAAACATCGCCAAAGAAACTACCAAAGGCAAGTTCATTTCTTACATGTTTTTTTTATTTGACCTTATATTTACACTTTAATTTACAATTTACAATTTAATTTACAAATGTGTATATTAAAGTGTAAATATACATAAAAACGTGCATATTATATTTTATTGTTATAGTTATTTTTTTAAATTGTTGATGGGTTAACGAGTTTTGTTTAAACTTTTAAGTGCCACAGAATAAATTTTAGTTTTGTTGTGTAAATCATCTTGTATTGTGTAGCGAAATATAATGTTATTATTAATACTCCCTATCCTCAATTCTGTTGACATTAGTTACCTTGATATCACCGAGGAGCAACTTGAGCGACTCCAAAATTTATTTATGTATGTATTTACGAATCCATATTTTGTGTTCACAAATAGAATTGTCTCAGATTACCGCACTAAGTTCAAGCAGCTTCTAATCCGTCTTTATCGGGATGCACATATTATTCTTTCTGCTCTCTACTGCGTGTTATTTAAAAGTCCTCTCCCATTTTTTCTAACAATTCTATATTATATGTTAAATATTTTTCAGTTTTTGGAGTAAACGTTTTGACCACTTTTTACATTTGTTTAAGAAACATGTTAAGAAGCATTTCGTGTATCTCAAAGCCCTCTCTCTCCTTTCTTTAATTTGCGATCACTAAACTATATTCTAAAATCTGTTGGGTTTTCAGGGCATACTCGTTAGCATTAATTTGATAATATAGTGCACCCTTACCATTAATATTTCTTATTATTTTTATTTAACTATATTTTAGTTGTCTGGAAGAAATAGCTATGTACAGAAATAAGATCACAGTGTGTTTTTCTTCAACATTTATATATTTTGCTATTTATAAATATATGTATATATTTATTTTATTTACTTAAAAGATATATTAAAAAAATTGATTCTATATCGATAAAAAAAATTTCCTCTAAGAATATTGTAATTATTAATAATTTTCGACTAAGGTTTTGCAATGAATATCGCTATTCAAATGAGAAATAATTCCGCCACCGATACATTTTATTTCTCAGTCATTTATTTTTGGCTTTAGTAATTTATTTTTGCCCAACTTTAAATCTTATGTGCCAGAACACTAAATAGCAATAAATAAATGTCCACTTTTCGAACTAGCACCTCACAACCACACACTCCCATGGCAAAGAAATTACGATCAGTATTGCGCAGGTAAATCAAGCATGTTGCGTTGTGCATGAAGACAAAAAAGGAACCGAATTGTCCTAGAAATCAATTTTATTAGACGTTTTATAAGCTGCCCTTACCAACAAATTTTAAATATACACATACATTATATAATATTTATATAGTTGTGAAGGTTACAAATATTTTTATTACAAGGTACGTACACAGCATTTTAAATAGAACATAATATATAATAAAATAAAAATAAGTTCTTCAATAAATTTCAAAAATATAAAAATTACTCAATATTGACAATAGGTCAAATGTTTGTATTACCGCAGTCTCTACTACTACGTACATAGTACCATTATTTATTCTGTGCTACTACTAACAGTCGGTGACCGAAGGCGTTTAGGCGGCAATCAGGCGTTGGGATGCGGGATGAGATCCGGCCGGAGTGCTCCTGAGCGTCCATCCCGTTAGTGGCTCGGGAACTGTGCTGAAGGGTGATCCTGACACGCAAATATATTAAAATGTTTCACTCTAGACATGCAGTAAAAACTTTGGGTCGTCCTCATTTAAATACATGGAATTAAAGTTTAAATCAACTTACACATACGCAAGAATTAGTTTCAACGTGAAATAAAATAAAATCGGGGTTTTATTTTTTTTTATTACTTGCCGTTCTGAAAAACTTAGCAATTTATTACTCTAGTCCAAATACAACTTAGTAAAAATAATTCACTTCTATGTTTTATGCATGTAAGGCCTGGTCTATTCATCGAAAATTTGTAATCAGTAAATGTCATTTCCAAGATTATCTAGATATTACATATGTTGCTAATTTTTTTTCACACCGAGTAAAACTCGTTGGTTTAGTACTACATATTTTTATTTCTTTAAATATTCGGCGATTCAAAATGTATGTTATCTAAGGTGGAACACGCACACTCTCTTACGTTAAAGTTGATTATATTCATAATATGTAAACATTTTATCAATCTAGCCCCTTCTAATGGATAAGGTTAGTGGGGCAATATAAGTCTAAGTTAAAAGTACTTAATAGTTCCATGAATCAAAATTTTATTTAAATTGACATTACGTTAAAGTTGCTATCGTGAACCTGAATGTTGTGTATTGCAGGATCTCCAGCAATATTTGGATACTTCACAAAACGGTGTCATTTACTTCAGTTTTGGAACCAACGTTCTACCATCTTTATTACCTCAAGAAAAAATTAAAATATTTGAAAGTGTTTTCTCACAACTTCCTTATAATGTGATATGGAAATGGGATAGTAATGAAAAATCCTTTAAATCAGAAAACATAAAAATATTTAAATGGCTTCCACAATCAGATCTTTTGAGTGAGTAATTTGAATTAACCTTCGACGATATTTATTTTGGTTATTATTTGACGGTATTCTAGGCCGCTGTCACACATCCACGGCTGGCTAAGTGGCAGCAAGTAGTCTAGAATACTGTCACTCCCTTTGATCCCATGGATGTCGTACGAGCCGACAGAGGGAAATGCCTTATAAAAAAAGGAGAAGGCTTCCGATGGATGGCGACATAACCATCCCAGTTTCGTCCGACCAAAAATGCCCAGACCTGAGATGGGCAGCAGCATCACAGGTGCGATATGTCTGGCACTGCATTCGCCAAACTGCTTGCCCAGCGTGGCGACTAAGGCCAAATCCTCCAATGAGTAGCATCACAAAAACCAGTTCCGAGTCCCCAGTTGCTAGTCGCCCCATTATTCCTGGCCGTGGTTTTAGTCCTGACAACGGTGAGGCAGGGGGTGCGAAGAATTCCCGGGATAGGACAGGTAACCACCAAAAACTGAACTTGGCGACGTATAATGGACGGACTCTGTGGCAAGACGGAAATATTTTCGAACTGGAAGCTGAGCTGGGAAATAAAAGGTAGCATATTGTAGGGTTAAGTCCAAAGAGCGGGAGGACACAATTACCCTGCAAATTACAAGAGGCTGGCCACAAGAAGGTGTTTTGTCACCCCTTCTCTCTTCTTGCGGTTGTCCAACTATTGTACAAAATGGCATACCTACGCATTGACACATTGGGTTATGCTGATGACCTTGTGATCATTGCGAGGGGCTTTGCCAAAGTACTTTATCGTCAATAGTACAAAGAGCCCTAAACACCATAAATAACTGATGTAGGGAAAACAGTTTATCAGTTAATGCTGATAAAACTGTTATAATACCCTTTATTAAAATGAGACGGTTGGACAAATTAGTCAAACCAAAACTTAAAGAGGCAAAGAAGTACGATTTTCCACGGAAGTTAGGTACTCGGGCGTAACAATCAACCAAAAACTATCGTGGAACTCTCACCTTAGCAACTTATGCAATAAGGCAAAAATTGCTTTAGGTACGTGCAGTCATTTGGTCAGGAACAACTGTGGCTTGCGTCCCAGTATGGTCCTATGGCTGTACAGCAGCATAGTGAGGCCGATTCTCACCTATGCCTCTATTGTCTGGTGTAATAAGGCCAACCAAAAGACGACTGCGTCGACTTAATAGTCTACAAAGGACTGCCTGCTCAATGGCAACTGGAGCTATGCGATCATCGCCTGGAGCAGCTCTTAATGCATTTCTATGCCTAACGCCCCTTGATCTCTATCTAGACAAGGAGGCGAGGGCTAGTTTGTATAGGATTAACGCCCAGAGCGGTCTGAGCTTGCTCTCCTACAGATTGAGATCCATGCTCGACTCAATTAAGGAATCACGGGTCTTATGCATGATCTCAGATATCATGGGTCCACTACACACTTTTGATAAAAAGTATATAGTGGAATTACCCTCCAGAGAAGACTATCTGAATGGTTAGGTTATCTGTGAGGTCGGTAGCCTCATATGGTATACTGATGGGTCTAAAATGGGCCTCGGCGTAGGCTTTGGAATTTACGGGGAACGCCCACCTCTATCTTCGGACGGACAAAGAGCACATATTCAGAGATTTCTCAGTGATCATAAAATTTAATACCAGAATTGATCACCAACTTGTTCGATGCACTCTGAATGTTGATTTTACGCTTGAAAGGTCCCGATTGATGAAGTCTATGATTCGACCAAATCTGCTTCGGACGTAACTGGCTTCCAACGTTTCCAGCTAGAACTTTTAAACTGGTTCGATGCCCTGAGACCCGCTTTGGATATTGACGAGTACTTTATCTGCGTGATCGGGATCTTAAGGGATGAGGGCAACAGGTTTTGTGGCAAGCAACATATGAGCCGAAAGTCGAAGTTCTCAGATAAGACACTTCAGCTTATGAAAAGAAGGCGTGAGTTAACAACAGCATCACCATCGGAACACGTGACACTAACCAACCTTGTGAGGACAGCTGTGAGGCGGGACCTGCGTTGCTCTAATGCACTTCCTATACAAGCGGCAATAGAGCAAAACAAGGGATTTCTAATTTTTGCTTGGGAGCTTGGAAGAAGTCACAAAAACTCCAGACGCATGATCGCAAAATCCTCACGTCAAAGCCTGAGGTTCTCTCTGACACCAAACACTATTATGGCAAACTATATGCCTCATATAAGCCATAACCTGTCACTAAACGCGATGAACCCAGAGCCACGCTGACCCGCCACTATACAGACGAGCTGCCAGACCTTGGGAAGATTGAGCTGGCCGTCAGCCAATTAACAACAGAGCTCTTAAAGCCTGGAAGACAATCCTTACTAAAGGAACTCTATCAAGTTTTTAACTGCATCTTACGAGATGGGAGAATTCGAAAGGCGTGGAGCAGAAGAATTACAGTCTTGTTTCATAACACTGGAGCCGAAACCTGGACACTGACGATATAGCTGCTACAAAATCTCAATTTCGCACACCGATGACAATGGAGAGAGCTATGCTCGGAGTTTCTCTGGTAGACAAAACTCGAAATGAAGAAATCCCCCGGAGAACCTAGGTTACTGACATAGCCTTCCGTGTTTGTAAGCTGAAGTGGCAATGGGATGGTCATGTCCACCGCAAGTGACAACCGGTGGAGTAGAGGTGATATGGAATGGAAACCGCGTCTAGGCAAACGTAGTGTAGAATGGCCCCTGACCAGATGGAGCGACGATCTGCGCCAGGTGGCTGGTAGAAATGGATGCGTGTAGCCAAAGATCGAGCTAAGTAGCGTGCCTTGGGAGAGGCCTATGTCAAACAGTGGACTGCCGCAGGCTTTTTATGATGATGATAATGATATTTATTTTAATAAAAAGTTAAATTTGGAAGAAATTTTATATTCGTAATACAATGAACAACAGAATACAATGCTCTCTGCTTTTCAGGACATCCAAATGTAAAATTATTTATAACTCAAGGAGGTTTACAATCGACAGACGAGTCGATCACTGCTGGTGTACCACTTATAGGCATACCAATGTTGGGAGACCAGTGGTATAATACAGAAAAATATGTTCATCATAAAATAGGTATCAAACTTTTCTTAGAAAACCTTACTGAAAATCAATTGAAAAATGCAATCATAGAAGTAATTGAAGATAAAAGGTAAGAACTGTCTTTTTATTAATATTTAAATTTTTATAAACTACATACCTTATACAAACAAAAATAATTTTGTAGTTAAAATATAGAACACCGTTTAAAAAGTTAAATTAAGTTCCGGTCTTTACGTTCCACTTATAACCACAGGCCTCCTCTCACTCATTCCTAAAAGGGTTATGGAGCAATTTGTCCACCTCGCTCTGTTCTAGTTATATACTCTCGTATGGTGAACTTTAAATGTCTTCAAACTTCTCTTTAAATAGGAAGGGAAAAGGAACATTTGGCTCGCCTGATGATAAGTGACTACCGCCGATGAACAACCGCAACACCTACCGACTGCTATTCCTATTGAGTACATCCCCATAGTGGTATCCAAAGTTTTAACGTGGAAGCACCAATTCTCGCGACCCCATAGGCTCCTTTAAGACGCTACTTGGCCAATACGAGGCAGCCTTGAGCCCTTGAACTATCATTACACACATGGATCCGACATAACAGTTGTCACATTATTTGGGGATTTCAATATCTACCGGGAAGAGCATGCTAATCATCCAATCTAGTAATGAGCGATTTTGATTGTGTATGAAATTTTCATAGCCGACATTTGCCCAACGTTATTCGATATGGACGTCCCTACGAAATGAGAAAGGGTTACTAGAAAATGTAGAAACTTGCAAGTCTGCAATAAACTCCCAATAAAAATGGATAGGATACCAATGCGTTACCAAATCTGAGGGATATAATAAAATACTTCATAACATATAACAGTACTTACTCTAATAAGCCAAACCAGATATAAATTATATAACAAAATGGGTGTTATTATACAAATACACTTCAAAAAAAAAAGACATTGCATTACTATGTAAACATTTCTTTCCAACCTCACTTTTTTAGTTATCGCGAAAACATCATACGACTTCGCTCCTATATGCAAGATCAACCGCAGGCGCCCCTGGATCGTGCTGTATGGTGGATAGAATACGTACTTCGACACGGCGGAGCTAAACACTTGCGATCACCAACTGCAAATATGTCATGGATCGAATACTATGAATTAGAACTTGTCCTTATACTTCTATCTAGTATTTTAATAATTATAGGATTGATAACTTTTCTCATTAAATATTCAATATCGTATGCTTCTAAATATGTAAAGGAAAAACAATTGTAGTAATTTTTGATTTGTATAATGATCTTTTAGTTTTTTCTATATAAACTAGGACTAGTATTTAATATGTTAGTTGATATAACAAAATTCTCGAATTCTCACAGCTCGACCTCCAGGAGGAGTGATGGATTCATTTACGCCGCTACTACACAGCGAACAAACTGTCGTTCCTTCCTTATTTTTTATAAATTAAAGTTATTGTTAAACCATTTTTAGTTTCTTTTTATATTATGTTCCAGTCCCATATATCGAAAGCCGTTACATTTTTCTGGCGTTTCCCATAGTCGCCTCTTGCTACACCTCCGGGAGGAGTGATAGATTCATATACGCCGCTACTACACAGCAAACTGTCGTTCCCTCCTTATTTTTTTATAAATTAAAGTAATTGTTAAACTATTTTTAGTTTCTTTTTTATATTATGTTAGTGCATATCTACGTTACTAAGTTTCATTTAAATATAATATTGAACGAACACGATATCCTCCGTGTTGAAACCTTCCATGTACTTAATCGGTTTAATAACGATATTACTCCGTATACTAAAATTATCAATACTATTATTGTATGAGTTGAAACAGTGATGTAGTTTTAAAACATAATCAGTAATCTCAAGAAACAAAACTTCAAAATAAATGCTACGCGAACCAAGTCGCGGGAACAGCTAGTGAATAATAAGATGTATTAACCAAATACTTGGTATGAATATAAAAATTGTAATTATCGTATCACGCGGAATGTGTGTGATTATTTTAGTTGTTAAAATTGTGCTTTGTCATTCAGGAAATGATGTAGTCCAAATAATTCTACATGATGCGAGTTTAATATTTCCTCATGAACACATACAAAATGCTGCTGCGGTTTTTAAATACTTTAGTTCCGTTCCGTTGTGCCGTAAAGCATCACCAGTGCTGTCATCCGCATAGCAATGAATGTCACCGGCTCGCAACATGTCATTGATATACAGAAGAAACAGCGTAGGGGATAGCACGCAGCCTTGTGGAACACCAGCGTTAAGGGGCTTGTAATCTCCGATTACAAGCCCATTAACGCTGACATACACCGTCCACTACGATCATGATGCTCCGATCTTCAAGAAAACTGGTGATCCAATTGCACAATTTCTCGGGAAGCTGATAGGAAGGAAGCTTCGTAGGAAGGGCGTCATAAGGAGGCCTTCGCTATGTCCAAACTAACAGGCAACCTCCCCCTTGGACTTATTTGTTAAGATTTTCCATCAAGCGGTCCCGTAGAGAACTGGTGCATTGTACAAATTAATTGAGTTATCTTGCTAAACTACTGCGTTGGATTGTTAAAAGATTTAGTATCTTATATCATATTCTTAGAATTTGGGTACTAAGATTAAAAAGATACTTAATTATATCAAATTACCCTCAGTTAGAAATGACGGCAGAAATTGGTAGAAGTTCGTCTGAGGTAAGTTGTGGTTAGTAGTTCGTCTGAGGGCTCCTATGCGGAAAAAAATCTTACCACCTAGTGAAAATTCGTTTACTGTATAAAATTCTACCGGAGTCATTTATAGCGAAAATAGTTATAAAATTTCAGCGCAGTCATCAGTAGTGTAAATGGCTATAAAACTCCAATTAAACCATCAGTAGTTAAAATGGGTATAAAAGGACGGAAGATAGCAAACTAGATTGTTTATAGATGTGTTACTAAATTTCTAATAATTAAAAGAATATTTTATAATTTGGTGATTATAAGTTTCGTCCTCATTTATGTTTATTAACTATTTTATTTAAAATAATAAAAAACTATTTCAAATAAAGATACATGTAACAACTAATGAATAATAAGTTTTAATGACCAAACACTTGCTAAGATTATAAAAATTGTATTTATCTCATCACGTGATATGTGTGTGATGATTTTAGTTATTAAAATTCTGCTTTATCATTCAGGAAATGTTTTATTTATAATAATGCTTCGTCATTACTTTAATATTTCCTGTTGACCTTCGAAATTCTGCCAACGTATTTCTTTTATTCTGTTATATTTCAAGTGTATTTCAATATTTAAAATAATATTATATTGCCTACTGTTTTCGTTTTTGTCATTGAATGGCGAATGTTGGATTAAAAATCTCTTAAAATTTCAAGTGGTGACCGTGTAGTTAGAAAGTACCTATGTATTTACTTTATAAAATATTAACCTAGTGTGAAAATGTCCGCCGTATCATGTCTCTCTGTCGCCTGTTAAGACACTCACGCGATGATTTTTTAATAGAATATGATTGAAAAACCAGCACAGAGTCCACTTGATGGTACTTGATGTTGTAAACCACAGAGATTTATATTTGTAGGCACATCTATAAAATGCCAGTTCGATCTCGTGACTAGTTTGAATTGAGGGTATATCGAGAAACCCTCCCACTCGTTTGTGCAGTATAAAGTTCAGTGTAGGTGCAGAGCGCGAGAGATTCCGCTTGAGTCATTTTATGAGTGAAGTCATTCTACTAGCTAGTTGAACATCAGCTCTCACACAACGGTAAAGTTTTTAATAATTAACGCTAACCTGTTATTTCCTACAGAATTGGCTCATCCTGTTGTACTTTTCGACATCAGAAGTGGGATTAAAGCTTTCCATATTAACATTATATTTTAATTATGTTTCTACATATTTATTTTCGATTAATAATCAAATTAAAGATACGTTGTTATCATAGAATACTATAATACACAATAGAATGGCTGTCAACCTTATTTTGTACTAAGGTTTGTCGTTGCCGGGAGCATACATGCAAGCAATTACGTCGTATTATCAGTTAATCACTACTACAAACCCGATTCGCTGTGTTGACAGACGGATTGTAATACAGTCATATTTATTTGTAAATAGCGTGCAATTTGGCATTTTCTAAATAATTTACATGCGGAATTTGAAAACGATTGTAACGTCAAAACACATCTCATGTTGACATTTATAGGTATGAATTGACGTCTTGTGGCATTTTAGTGGCTACACGGGCTCCGCCCACACCCCCGTTCTATTATGTATGTATTATAGTATTCTATGGTTGTCATCACAGATTACCTCCTAATAGATTCCGCATACAGGGCCACAAACGCGCGCAACACATACTTGCTGTAGCTAGCATACCTCAGATCATATAAACAACAGGAGATATGGCAAGGAGGCGTGGCACTTGCGAACGCATCTGGCCGCAAAGCAGCCTGATGCCAGTTTCGGTAATTAGTCGAATGTCAACTTGTGACGTCTTCACTGCTCATGATTTTTGACAAAATGCCGCGTTGTTCAGTGATTGTTTGCAAAAATAACAGCTGTATTGTTAATTACATGAAAGATGGCATCTCATTTCACACGTAAGTACTAAAATATTAATGTTTTTCTTATTCAATTTATTAAAACATTACTTCGTGGTACTAGAAACACGATGAAAAACCAAATCAAATGTTTTCATTAGGAACAAAAACCATTGCTTGCTAAGTACAAATCGACTTGTGAATCAGCTGGTCTAATAGCGCCATGGATAAGTGTTTTACTGATACTCTCACTCACACGATAGTTTCGTGAAGCAGCCGCTGCCGGCTTTTGTGAGTGAATGATAGCGACAGATGTTTTTGTGTGAATAAGTTTTGTACGGTGCATTGTAAATTCACGCTGTGTATGATGAGATAAGGTTTATAATTGGTTATGTAGTATGTTCTGATTTATAAAATGCGAGTGTGTGCGCGATTGTGTATCTATTGCTTTTATTATGTAGTAGTTGGCGCGTGGTAGGGGCCAACTGGAGACACCGGGTTCCGATACATTTTCAACTACTGAGCATATCTCCTGTTGTTTATATGATCTGAGTAGCATACGAAGTGACGCTAAGAATCACGATATCATTGTCGACCAAGTTTGTGACCCGTAGGCACGTCCGAGTTTTTGAAAATTTAAAAATAATTTTTGTATCCAAAATACATTACAAATGGTTTCCTATGCAGTGAAATGGTGTGGCAAGTCAGCTAAGACATCCAGTTATCAAAAAGATGGCATAATATTTCATCGGTAAGTAAATTTTATTCTTATCAAATAGGTTAACTATTTCAAATGCACCGGAGTTCAACTTACACTGGATACTAAATGTTGCAAAGTGATATCATTTGAGCACCCGTTGATGTATTTTTTAATATGTCCCTTTCACTCATTACGTAAATTAAAATAGTTGTCTTTGTCTAACGACAGTACGTGTATCGATAGTGTTGTGATTTATAAGTCGATATTTGTTTAGTCATCGTTTACTTTTCTTTTGTAGTCATTATTTTATACAAATAGTAGATAATAGTAGAGTATAATTGTGGTACCTATATGTTATAGGTTTCCTAAATGCCCCGAAAGGAAAAGATGTGGATCGACGCTACATGTCGAGGGGACCAATGGTTGCCCACCAAAAATAGTGTGCTATGCTCAAGACACTTCACAGAAGACAATCTTCATATTATGAAAAACCGTAGAAGGCTGGTGGATTCCGCTATACTATCTCTATACTTACCAGAGTAGAATGGAATTTTACATTTTTTAAAAAGTATAATACCAATGGTGAAAATTACACAATAAGTAGTAGCATTAAGTGGTTAGTGGTATTCTAATATTTAATGAATTTATTGTTACTGTGAATTGAATGTTGAATGACACGTCGAAATTAAACTATTTTTAACGGATTTATAAACCATAAAACAAGTGAAAGTTATAATGTGATTAATGTTATTCTAGTGTTGCATGAACTTCAGTAATATCCTATTATTATTATTATTATTATTATTATTATTATTATTATTATTATTAATTACATCTAAATTTGAAACATGTACCGTATGGTTTTTTAATTAATAATACTACTTTTAGGTGCAACACTAAGCAAAAATACTGTCACCACCGAAGGGACATATCAGAACACAGACAAAGGATTCACACCATTTTGTTAGTGAGGTGAAGGACATACATCTCGCTGACAATGAAACTATGGTCAGTTTTGGTGGTCAGTCACTATTCACATGCCTACTTATTGAAGACTGCTTCTCAACTGTAACTAGGAAGCTACAAGATAACAATATGCCTGCAGAATATACAGTATTACTTAAACACTGCTTCACATCTGACTATCTATTGTAGATGGAAGAGTTCTACAAGCAAGTTGATGGTGTAGCGACGGGCTCACCTGTATTTCCTATAGTCGCCGACATATATCATGGCGGATTTTGAGGAGAAACCCTTCTTACTGCTCATATAAATCCAAGATTCTACAAGCGGTACGTAGACGACTCTTTCAATATTTTACCGTCTGACAAAGCAACTGCAGTTTTAGACCACCTTAACTCCATATGCTACAAAATACAAATCACGATGGAGTTAGAAGCAAATAATACTTTAGCTTTCCTAGATGTTTTAGTCATCCGAAATCCTGATAACGCTATTGGTCATACTATGTATAGGAAAAAGGCCTATACCAACCGATATTTAAATGATGAATCTCACCATCATTCTTCATAGTTTGCTACTGTGGGTAAATATTTGTTTCAGAGGGCACAAGGGATCTGTGACAGAATAAATCTGGCTGCCGAGCTTCAGCATGTCAATCAAGTATTGCAAGACAACAAGCTTTGGGTCCCAAGCCTACGTCACAGCGACCGAGTGAAGCCGGCCACAGTCGGTGGATGGGTGCTCCCATCTGCTTGGCATCCTATAATTAACAAAATCTATCCAAAACCAAGTATACCACTGCAAGACTTTAAGATACTGTAAGCTCGTTTTATGCAGATCGGGACCAAAAATTAATATTCAAAAAGTGAAGATAGCCGGACTAACTATGATATTGAGATGTCAAAGACTATATAACCACTTGACTGCGCATACAATGCCCCGACGCTCGAAAACTATTAGTATTTTGTCGCCTATGCATCGCCTATGGTACTATTAACCATTTTAGTATTGTCCAAGTGTTAGACCTGTATGTACGCTAAATTAATGCAAATTTTTATAACTTTTATGCAATTATAATGCATCAAAATGCCTTCATGCGCGGTGAAGTGGTGTGGGAAACATTCCAGGACAGATTTCGAAAAAGAATGGAGTAACTTTTCATTGCTAAGCTTACTTATACATTTTTCAAAATATGAAAACTATTGTTGATTGATTCAGATTATGAGCCACCGCAGGGATCTATCTAAAACGGTGGCCGGGTAAATAACGACATGGTTGAGTCGCGCGTTGATGTCTTTTGGAAAAGTCTCGTTCTATTATTAGACAATTCTAATGCTTCTATCTCTTTCTTTCCCTTTGTACGTTTATCGTAAACATTAGTACTTACTGTTACCTTTAATAGCTGAAAGTCGATATCGAAAATAATAAAATTAAAATTAATAAAAAGATTATTCAATTCACTCACTGTGAAAAAATACTTATCTACTTTTAACCGTCTTCAGAAAAAAGAGGAGGTTATCAGTTTGTCGGTATTTTTTACTAGTTAAAGTTTATAGTTACCTAGTTAAATTACTGTCAATATATTACTGTACACTCCTCGACATTTTATGATAAATCTTTTGCTGTTCTAGGAGTAAGACTCTGGAACTCCTTACCCCGGTCCATTAAAAGTGCTCAATCTTTAAATGTGTTCAAGAAACAAATTAAGGAACACTATTTGTCTCTTTAACTCCTCTCTCTTCCTCTTCTTAGTTATGGTCACTAATATACCTTAAGTATGTTGTCACTTTATAGTATATAAGTTGTATTTTTTTGTCTAATTTAGTGCACCCTACCCGTTAATCTTATTTTTATTTTTATTAATTTTCTCTTCTGGGTTGTCTGGAAGAGATTGCTATGTAGCAACAAGACTAAACATACTCTGTACACAAACAATAAAGATTGCTGGTGAATCTCAGACAATTCAGATCATGAAAAGATGCCCGCAGGGTGGGGTTCTTTCACCTCTCCTGTGGAACATGGTCATTAATGAACTCATCAGCAAACGCCTTTTGTTTTTCCCTCATTGTTTGTTCATTATTTGTTATATTTATGTTTTGTTGGTGTACAATAAAGAGTATTGTATTGTTAAATTAGTTAGATTGGTGTACCAAATCAGAACGGCTTACAATTGCAAAAGGACACTAAAGACAAGTTATTGTACGGATCTACTACAATAATAGATATTTGTCGTCGTTGTAAAATTTTTAATAAGAGGGCGATCAATGAGAGTGGTTCAAAAGTGCTGTCTCCAAAATATAATACTAATTATTTTATGAGAACGGTTTTAAAATCTCTGATTAGGTATTATTGATTCCCGTATATTCATTTTCATCAATTTGAAATAGAATCAACAAATCATTTAATTGAATTAGCAAGATGCATAATTTACAAATATGTAGACGCTTGTTTATATGTTTTTACAAAGAACAATCAGGACCCTTAAACTTTAATTCGAAATAAATATAACAAATTAATTCATTTCAAAAATCAATAATAATAAAATAAATACATATTTTCGTTGTAACTGATTGATTTTGATTAAATATTATTTCTATGATTTTAATTGAGTATTTTTCATAATGATAAAATCCATTTTATCGATAACGAATATTTTCCTTTATTAAGAAGAGCAACCCTAAACATAGCCATAACAACGCAACTTGACCATTCGCAGCCACGCGTTCTTCCTCGCCCCCCGGCCCGCAGTAGTGAGTCGTGTGTTTAGAAGAAATCTGCCTATACGCTCTCTAGTGGTTATATTCTGTATGTGAGATGTCAAACATTTAAGTCCCCCCCCCCCCCCCGTGATCATAAAGTAATTAAAAGCAATAAAATCCATATAATTATATAGTTGTATTCAATGTGTAGCGTTCGCGTAAATTTAAGAAATCATTAGATTACATGTACAAATATATATATTCTTTTATTTATATACACTGTTTTATTTTTCAATAAATTTCAAATAAAAATGGATCAATTCATTTATTTATCAATAATCAATAAATCCCAGATTTATCGATCAACGTCCCAACCCTGTCCCATCACAATGGTTCCGAGCATTCTAAGTTCAACCTTAAATTATCCAATCACAGCGCATTTGACACGTCCCCCGCAACCCGAAATTTGGTGAAATCGAAACAGAACAAATATTCCATGATGCGGTATCTATTAGGAGGTAATCTGTGGTTGTCATACATCAAAGACAAAGATGTAATCCCTAGTTTTCCGTAAAAATTACAATCGCCATACGAAACAAAACAACATTGAGATGCTATATTTATTTTATTTATTTACTTATTTAACATATTATACACGATAAGTAGGATACAATTACATATACAGTTTCGGCGGTAGGTGAAGAAAAAGTTAACACAAACGTAAAATTTTAATTTGTATTTTAAATAACCTTATACAATATTCTCAATAATAATAATTTATTGTTTTTCACATAACTTTTACAAACAAATCATATTGAAGCTCTGTAGCCCGTGGTAGTTGAAAACTGTGTTACAGGCTACAGCATCTTCCCCGTTTCAGTGACAGTTGTAATGTATTTATAGCAAACGGTATAAAAAAAAATTATTAGAATGACATCAAAAATAATCTATAGGCTAACAAAGTAAAAAGAGAGAAAAAAATAATAAGGTAAATAAAAAGTGTGTGTGTGTGTGTGTGTGTGTGAGCGTGTGTGTGTGTGTGTGTGTGTGTGTGTGTGTGTGTGTGTGTGTGAGCGTGTGTGTGTGTGTGTGTGTGTGTGTGTGTGTGTGTTCGCGTGTGTGTGTGTGTGTGTGTGTGTGTGTGTGTGTGTGTGTGTGTGTGTGTGTGTGTGTGTGTGTGTGTGTGTGTGCGTGCGTGTGTGTGTGTGTGTGTGTGTGTGTGTGTGTGTGCGTGTGTGTGTGTGTGTGTGTGTGTGTGTGTGTGTGTGTGTGTGTGTGTGCGTGCGCGCGTGTAAACGTCGTAATATTGTATGAGAATTATTTAGTGGAAACGATAAGATTCTCAGTAGCGTCGTAGTCAAAATTACTTAACCACTTTAGTAAAATTGACTTAATATTATTATTACTTACATGGGCGGTTTTAAAAATTGTATTTAATTTGTTGTACAGTAATGTAGCAGAGTAGTTAAAGTGAAGTAGAATGGAAAATATATAACTTTCGTATGGTAAGTACTCCACATTTTTTGTATAAGTCCTCAGTCGGGTGTCTATAAGGTAGGCCTTTAATAACTTTCAATAAAGCACATTGCGCACGTTCGAGTTCTATAAGGTGTGTTTTAGCTGCCCCACCCCAAGAACTAATGCAGTAAGTCATAACACATTCTGCAAGGGCTTTATATACTTTCATTATAGCCTCATTATCTAAAACATCTCTTAAGTTTTTAAACACATAATATATGAGCTTCCTTAATTTATTACTAACAGCAGTGATATGTGCTAACCAATTTAACTTGTCATCAATAATTACGCCCAAGTATTTTACATTGTCACTACGCAATAAGCGCGGACAGTTACATTCAGGTGTGGTGGTTGGAAACCTGTTACAAGGAAATTTATGTATTACTAATTTTGAATTTACACTCGGCTTGCAAGCGTTTGTAATGCTAAAGCTTAAGAACTTTGTTTTAGATGTATTTAATGATAGGAGGTTGTCTTCCAGCCACGCAGTAACGGTTTTTAAACCTTCTTCAGCTAACTTGTATACTTAGTTCCAGGTTCGTTCCCGAAATAGAAGTACAGTATCGTCTGCAAACATCTGAATTGTTGCACCATTTACTACTGTATTACACAGGTCATTAATGTAGATCACAAACATCGTGGGGCCCAGTGTACTTCCTTGTGGAATACCATATGTACATGATGCGCTGTCACTTAGTAAGTTATAAAGTCATACGCTTTGTTTTCTTTCACTCAGATAGTCTTTAAACCACATTAGCGGGGTACCTCTTATACCAATGCCTTCCATACGTGCCAGTAAGATGGGAATAGACACTGTATCGAATGCTTTTTGAAGATCCAAAAATACGCCAAGGCATTTATCACCCGCATTCAGATGATTGACTATTTGTGATGTAAGATTTTGAACGGCATCATCCGTAGATCGTCCGCATCGAAATCCAAATTGGTTATTTGATATAAATTTATGTTGTTCCAGATATCTTAAGAGTCTTTTGTTTACAATTTTTTCCATAACCTTAGATAAGGAAATCAACAATGAAATGGGCCTATAGTTGGTGGGAAGTCTTTTGTCACCTGATTTGTATAACGGTGTAAATATTGTTCTTTTGAATATATTAGGGAAGGTACCTGTATTAAAGCTCAGGTTACACAAATGCATCATAGGTTCTGCCATAACATGACAACTGTCTTTCAGTACCCTACAAGGTATGTCGTCCCAAGCAGTTGCACTAGATTGCCTGAGGTCCTTTATGGCACTTACTACTTCCAACGAATCAAATTGATAAAGCACGAATGAGTTTAGTGGAGCACTTTTTGTAAAGATTTTGGAAGCTAATTCAACGTCTGTAGTATTTATGGTCTTGAGTGTATTATTAGCTATACTGTTGCCAATACTTACTTACTTACTTACTTATCGTCACGCACAATCCCTAACGGGGTAGCCAGAGAGAACAGATCGCCAAGTGTCACGATCCTTACATACCTCTTTCGCTTCTTTCAGGTTCATTAACTTCTTCATACATGCACGTCTAGGTATCCGAGTACTCTTGACCCTCCCCTCTTCGAGCAATTTGCTCACATGGTCTTCGAAAGTTAGTCTCGGTCTACCTCGACACCTTTTAATATTTACTTTCGCTCTATATATTTTCTTCACCATTCGGTCTTCACTCATTCGTTCAACGTGTCCAAACCATTGGAGTACGCCCCTATCAATTTTTGTGATAAGGTCATCTTTCAATCCTGCCATATTGCGAATCTCTTCGTTTCGCTTTCGGTCGGCTATGGTAACGCCACACATTTTACGAAGAGATCGCATCTCCACTGCATTCAACTTGCTTTTATGCTTCTTCTGGCATACCCAGGTTTCGCTGCCATATAACAAAGTCGGTACCAACACTGCGTTATGTATTGCAAGGCGTGCACTCTTCACCACGCCTTGCCTTTTTATTAATGCATTCAGGGCACCATTGACTTTGTTTCCGGCACGCGACACGCCTATCCACATCTAAATCACATCTTCCATCCCGGCTGAAAGCACTCCCCAAGTATACAATTTCATTTACCTGTTCTAGACATTCCTGATTCACCCATATTTCACATTTCGTTCTCTCTTCGTCCTTTTCAAATACCAGAACCTTAGTTTTATTAGCATTCAAACGGAGACCTTTAATTTCACATTCCTCTTTCATACACGTGACTAATGCCTGCAGTTCTGCTTCTGATGGTGCAATAAGCACTGCATAATCAGCATACAGCAGACAATTAACTTTTATGTCACCCAATTTCACACCCAAACAGCTATCTTTCAGCTTCTGTAAACAGCTGTCGAGATACAGTATGAACAGCCAGGAAGACATGACACAACCCTGTTTTACGCCCGCTTGGACGCTAAACATGGGCGACAGGTCATGCCCTACCCGCACACAGGCTTTACAGTCATAGTAGAGTGACTGCACAGCCCTTAACAATCGACCATCCACACCATATCCCGGCAACAGTTCCCACATTTTCTTCCTTATAACCTTATCAAATGCTTTCTCCAGATCCACAAAAGCACAGAAAATCCTCTGGTTAACACTCAGAAGCTTCTCCGTGATCATGCGGAGAGAAAACATTTGATCCGTGCATCCTCTTCCAGGTCTAAATCCGCATTGTGCCTCCCATAAGAATCTTTCCGATTTCTCTTGCATCCTGCGTGTCAAAACCTTCGAATAAACTTTACTTGCTAAACTGGTCAAGCTGATCGCCCGATAGCTCCCGCAGTCAAAATGTGAACCTTTACCTTTATATAAAGGCACAATGACCGCGGATCGCCAATCATCCGGGACATCTCCCGTCCGCCAGCACAAATTGCACAGCAGATGAAAGCTGTCCCAGACGCGAGGCCCACCGTACTTGACCATTTCAGCAGTAACTCTGTCTAGTCCCGCAGCCTTACCACATTTCAAACTTCGAATCGCACGTTCAATCTCTTTCATGCTGATGACCTCAGTGTCATCGAGGTCCGTGTCTGGCGTGCCAGTCACGGCGTCACCCCCGGATCCTTCACTAAGATCATGACACGCATACAATTCTCTATAAAATTCACTCCATCGCTGCATGACGTCCGATTTTTCTGAGAGGACGTCATTGGTTCTCGAAAGCACTTTGTTCATTCTTAAAGCTGTCGCACCACTCCGGGACCTTCCAACCTCTTTCCAGAAGAGTTTGGAGTTTTCCCTAAAGTTGTGCGACAACCTCTCGTCCGCTTCTATTCTACACCTTTCACGTACTTCCTCAATTAATGTTTTCGCATGAACTTTCTGCAGCTTATATCTTTCTTTCATCTTCTCTCTCATATGCTCATCGTTACTAGAGGCTAAGTAGTCTAACCATGCTTTTTTCTTCTTTTTTACAGCTTCTTTCACTTCGTCATTCCACCATGCATCTCTTCTTTTACTACTACCTCTTTTTGTCGTACCACATACTTCTTCCGCTGCACTTACCATTCCATCCCTAAGGTTCTGCCATATTCTCTCCACACATTCTTTCCTGCCATCGATGGTGTCAAGCTTTTCGGCTACCCTCGTGTGATATTTGTCCCTAGTATCCGCTTCCTGAAGCTTCCAGCTTCGGATGCGACATGACATGTTGCCAATACTGGTAAAATAATTATTGATTTCGTTAAGTGATTCCTTTACTGTTGGTTTAATTTTCAAGAGACATTCAGCTGTTTCGGTTCGGATAAAAGAGATGTTTGCTTTTTGGCGTTAGATTTTCGGAAGTGAATACTGGTGTGCGTGGACCTTTGATTGACAATTGGTCTGTGTTTAACTTATCTTCTTTGTGTTCTTTGTTGAAGTATTTCGAAGCCCTTATAAATTTTTCCTTTACTAATAGGTACTGTCGTGAACTCCACAATTATCGGCTTGTTTGTTCATTTTGAATAGGGTCTGAAAACATCTTTAATATCCGAGTTCTGTATTGGAATTTTAATTATATTTGCTATAGTTATAACAGTATTAGCCAAATCCTTCTTAGTCTCACTCTGATTTTTTGGTATGTTTCTAATTTCAATACTAGCAGAACGAATCTGCTTTTCTAACTGTTCAATTTTGTCTTCGAATATTCGCGTCTGGCTTCTATCTTCTTTTTTTGTATTCTCAAGTTGAACTAATCTCTCCAATACATCATCATATTTTGCCACAGTAAACTCGACAGACTCCTGTAATTTAGCATTCTGTTCTTTAATTTGTTCTATTAGCGACTGCAAAGACAGAAAGTATTGTTGCTGTTTCTTTTCAAACTCCCCAAACATACATAAAATTTCTGATTTGAATGCTAACATTTCTGATTCTCCAATTTCTTCTTTTCTTCTTTTGCTGCGTTTTGACACATTAGAAGTAAGTTTTGAGTCAGACAACGTTGGCACTTTCGTATTATCAGCTTGCGCTGCTAGCAAGGTAGATTTTGAGCCAGCTTGCGTCGGTGGCGGCATGCGGTCGACAGACATATTTAAAACAAAGTACGAAATAACAGGCTTTATAATATGTGCAACCGTAAATCAACTAACTACTATTTTAGATCTTATTGCAATAGATATACAGTGCTCACTACACAATAGCTTTAGGGATCTCACTTACTGGGTGACAATCGAGGTTTTCATACAACTTCACAAGTCGACCAGTCCAAGTTGACCTCCTTAACAACTTCCATGCGATACTGTATTTCTTTCTTCGTCGTACACAAAATAACACAACGCTTATGAAGTAGAACGCAACGAAGATACAATTGTTTCACTTTACCCTATGACATTAATTAGATAGTTCTGTCTTCCTCCACCTTTGGAGTGATCCGTGTGTTAATGGAGGGGTACGGGCAATTGTTTGTGAACACTAGTAAATACAATAAGCAAGCCCTTCGTTCTTTAACACCTCCTTGCCTTTTCTGCACTCCTAATATTATGACTTTATTTAAACTTATTAAATAATTTATATTTTTTTTTAATGAAATATATGCATTTACTTAAACACGTCTGAACACCTCAGAGATCCGGGGGGGGGGGGAATTCTACATAATTTGTTACATATTTGAGTGCTAATTAACACCATTTTCTTGGTAATCGCATTTGTACAACTGTGTATATGTGAATTCATTCCATCTAAATACACCACCTGCCAGCATATTACACACACTTGGATTTCATATACATCTTGGCACAACACAATGTCTCAACTTGATGAGATTAGAACTGCACAGAACAGTTTGGAGGAATGCTTTTCAAAAAGGATGGCCGAACTGGAAGCACAGTTACGATAGATTAGATCCGCCAAGGACACGGTTGCAAAGGTGGCTGAGGAGTTTCGAACCTTCCGTGAACTCATGTTCTCTATGCTCGGTATGCTCCGTAAACAAATTAATGAGTGCTCCCATATGGTTGACGCTATTGAGACCAGGCATCGACGAAAGGCTCTCGTTTTCTTGGGTGTTGCTGAAGAGGAGAAGGAGGACTCCAAGGCTACAGTGCTAAGTCATCACCATCATCATCATTACAGCCCTTCACAAGTCCACTGCTGAACATAGGCCTCCCCCAAGTAATGCCACAAAGCACGGTCCTGAGCCACCTGCATCCATCGACTTCCTGCATATCTTACCAGGTCATCACTCCATCTAGTGGGGGGTCACCCTACACTACGTCTGCCGGTACGAGGCTGCCACTCGAGAACCTTTCTTCCCCATCGGTTATCGGTTCTTCGAGCTATATGGCCGGCCCATTGCCACTTCAGCTTACTTATCCGTTGGGCTATGTCGGTCACTCTGGTTTTACTGCGGATATCTTCATTTCTGAGTCTATCACGCAGAGAAACTCCGAGCATAGCCCTCTTTATAGTTCGCTGAGCGACCTTGAGCGTCCTCATACGGCCAGCAGTGAAGGACCACGTAAGTCCGATCCGTAAGTCATCACTGGCAACACACACTGGTTGTACAATCTAGTTTTTAGAGATTGAGGTATACCTGACGAGAAGATACCCGAAAGCTACCCAGCCGAGTTGAATCCGTCGATTGACCTCTCGGTCAAAGTTGGACTTATCTAGTCGGACTATTTGTCCCAGGTAAACGTAATCGTCAACAACTTCGAGCATAGTGCTCCCAACAACTACCGGCATAGGTGTGACATGGACATTAAACATGATCTTTGTTTTGTCCATGTTCATCTTAAGACCTATCCGTTGGGAGGCACTATTGAAATCATTGAGCATAGTGCTTAAATCCTCCAGCGATTCTGCCATAAGGACTATATCGTCGGCAAATCGAAGGTGAGTGATGTACTCGCCATTGATGTTAATACCGTATCCTTTCCAGTCCAGTTACTTTGAAAACGTCTTCCAAAGCAGCGGTGAAGAGTTTCGGGGATATAACGTCACCCTGTCCCACACCTCTCTGCAGTTAGATAGGTTTCGAGCTCTGGTTCTGTACTCGGATAGCCATCGTAGCCCTACTGTACAAACACTTCAGCACTTCGATATACCGACAGTCAACTTGGCACCGCTGAAGGAACTGTAGCACCGCCCAAATTTCGACGGAATCAAAGGCTTTCTCATAGTCCACATACGCCAGGCAAGGTGGCAGATGGCTCTTCGGTCTTCTGTACAATCTGCCGCAGGGTATGTATGTGGTCTATGGTACTGAAGCCTAGTTCGTCGTCGGAAACCGGCTTGTTCGGGAGGCTGGAAGTCGTTGAGTCTGCGTGCGAGACGATTCGTAATGACTCTCGAAAACAGCACGTAGACGCGGCTCAGAAGGGAAATCGGTCTGTAGTATCAAGAGAGCGTTGTCGCCTTTCTTACAGAACAAGACCACCGCACTTCTGCTCCACGCCTCTGGAGTAGTGCCACCATGGAGGACGGAATTGAAGAGCTTCTGAAGGACTTCAAGTACCGGTGTTCCACCCGCTTTCAGAAGCTCCGCTGTAATTCCATCCTCGCCTGGGGCCTTGCCGTTTTTAAGGTGCTGGAGAGCCATCCTAATCTCGCTCAGACTGACGTCCGGGATACCATCAGAATAGTGTCGGTTGAGACTTGCTCTTGCATTGTTACTCACGCTTGCGTGTGGCTCCAACGATGATGTTTACAGCTGCCCATAAAACCTCTCAGTCTCACTCAAAATCTCAGGTGTCTCGGAAACGATGCTGCCACACTCAGTCTTTAGCTTTGACAGTTGGCTCTTTCTGGCAGACAGATCTCTGGCAAAGACTTTGGAGCCCTGGTTCCGCTCGATCGCTTCTTTAATACGAGCAGTATTAAAGTTGCGTAAGCCTCGCCGCATGCATTTGGAGATCTGTCTGTTCAGTTGCATGTATGCTGTCAAATCTGTTGACGATTGTAGCCTCATCTCCCGTCTAAGAGCCATGAGATTAAGAGTGTGATCGGAGAGTTTTTGTGTTCTTCTGCGGCGGGTCTTGCAGAACTTAGCTCCGACCGCATGGACAGTTTCCACGAGCTTGTCATTCATATCGTCCACTACATTGCAATCTTGTAGGCACTGAAAGCGGTTGTGTAACTCGAGCTGAAAGTTTTCGGGATTATGGATTAGAGCACGAGGGGGACGGAACGTTGACTTCGTTAGACGAGACCTCTCCAACTAAACGTTTAGGTTCAGTGTGCCTCTAACCATTTGGTGATCGCTGCCAGTTTTCACCCTTGCGATCACTGAGACATCATTGAACAGTTGGCGTCTGGTCGTCATAATGAAGTCAATCTCATTTTTTGTCGAACCGTCGGGGCTCGACGGCTTGGCTGGAAAAGTGGTCCGAATACTTTGATGAAAGGTCACTGTCAAAAGGCATTTGGTACAAGACGGTACAACCGCATCTTTCCCGCTTGCTTTGGTTTGAAGGATGCAATATGGGAAGGCAAGAAATCATTTTAGCAATGAGGCTTCGTTCCGGACATGTACCATTAAACAAATTTGCGTTTGTAATGAGAAAAGTAAATTCACCAAATTGTGACAAATGTGGAGTTGTGGAAGATGTTATTCACATTATGATGGAATGTGAACGGAACGAAGCATATAGAAAGCAATTGGGTTTTGATAAAAATAGTGTTGGACTATATAATAGTATCCTAGCTTTTCCATTGTCGGATAAAGCTAGGAAACTTTATAAACTTGTATTACTAGGTATTAAGAATAGGTGATCTTTTGTTTACGTTTAATTTATCATTGTCTGATTATGTGTTTGGTTGTGTACCTATGAGTGTGACTTGATCTAGTAGATCTAACCCTCTATAATAAATAAAGATTTAAAAAAAAATCTCTAGCCCTTTTTAGTTACAGTCATTATTTACTACTTTAAAATAATTGTGTGTAACAATAAATGTAATAAGCCAATTGCTGTCCTACATGCATTGTTCAGTCTTTTACTGTATTTTGTGATTTTCTGTTTTGACTTGGTTTTAGCACAAAAGAAAGAAACATAACCTTTTGAAAATAGTTTTGACCATAAATATAGTATTTGCATATAACTCAACTACAACGACACATAACGGATTTCTGAATAGCATACTATATATTTGCAATATCACCTCGACCAATCAAATATATTAAGTATCTATTGTTTAAATATGATTGCAAGATATAATATTGTGAAAATCGGTCACTTTGGCCATAAATATTTATGTATAACATATTGTATGTATTTATAAATAACTCGACTACAGTGCCACATAACGGATTTCTGAATAGCATACAATAACTTTGCAATATCACCTCGACCAATCAAATATATTAAGTATCTATTGTTTAAATATGACTGCAATATATAATATTGTGAAAATCGGTCACTTTGGCCATAAATATTTATGTATAACATATTGTAGGTATGTATTTATGAATAACTCGACTACAGCGCCACAAATAGGATATTAGTAAAGCATACAATGTCTTTGCAACATTGCCTCGACACAAAAGGTAAATATAAGTACCTATTGTATAAATATTCCTTCAGTCGGTCATGTCGATCGATATATACAAGAATACTACACATTGAAATAAGACTAATTTTATGGATTTTATTGCGTGAACTTTAAAAGTTTTTACTTAGTTTACTTCTCGACGCCAGGTACTTTACAGAACCCATGGTTTTAGAGTCCGATAGACAATGAGTACGAAGGAGTTTAAAAGTTAAGTTCATGGAATGAAAGGGGTGAAATTAAAAAGGAAATTATTTTTCCTTTTCAACATTTTCTCCACCTACCCACTTTTCAAACCGTTGAAATAACTTATTTGTACCTTCGAATAGAAAAACCTTATTAGGTATTCTATGTATTATTATACATACTATAACCGATTCTGTTAATGTAAAATTATTGAGAAAACATATAAAAAAAGTTTATTTATGACCCACAGACATTCCCGAATGCGATTGAAGCCATATAATGCAAACAAATAAAAATTCTAGCTCCGAAATTGCATGAAGGTACGTACATATTATGTGATTGCGACACCATTATGGCCATTCATAAGATGTAAAATCTGTAAATTTATCGTCAGTAGTTATTGTTTACCCATTAACTTGTTATAAAACATGGACATAGAATCTTCCCCTTATTACTGTAATAAAAGTGTTAATTTCAAATTTAAATTACATTCATTAGTCTTAAGGGCTTAAATTATAATTTGAACGCAAGTACCTAGTTCTACTTTGGAATTTATTAATACTAAGCTCGGCCGGATTAGGACCACGCTCTCACAGAATACCAGCGTGAAATCTTAATGCTTTTGTATTTCGTATAGTGAGTGAAGAGAACCGGAGACCCTTTTTACAGATACACGAAACATTCAATCTTACTCAGGGGTGACAACAACATCTGTATTTTGAGTCAACCTGTGTGCTCGTTTGTAACCCATATTCTACAAAAAAAAAGAATTATAATTTTTTTAACTTATGTATCGAACAGCTCTATCTTCTTGGATCATAAAACATTCAAAACGGTTTCAGTAACACGAGTTTTGTCCAAAGCGTTTTTGAGAAGGAACGTACCGTTTGGTCCCGTAGTGCGGAAATCCCCGCATCAGAACATTTATCTGTAAATTAAAAAGTTGTACGAGGTGTATTTTGATCTGAAACTTTGTTTTGATTGTTACACCCATACTTAGACAATATCTTGTGTCATAGAGGCAGTTTACAAACACTAATTGCACAAGCACAAATATGCAGACCCGATACAATAATTTTCAGACCGTACAAACACTTGATTCGCGGGATTTGAACCCGCGGCCCCCAGCGCAGCAACTCATTGTTAAGCTACGGCGCAACGAAGCCGCCTTTAGAATGTTGTTATTTGAATATAATTATAAAAATCTATTGGAGAAAATAAAATTGAATCCTACACTAATATAATAAAGCGGAAGAGGTTTTTTGTTTGTTCAGACACGCTAATCTCTGGAACTACCAGTCCGATTTAGTTAACTCTTTTAGTATATTATAGCCAAATTCATGGGAAATAGTAGATCTAGCAATTAGCTACACCTGTCAACAAAAAGCGCTTTATCCGCATTCGCTAGCGAAATTGTTAGTGATATGTAAATAAAAAAATATTCTTTTGATTTAAAACACTAAAATGTAGACTCTACAGAATTAAACTTTTGTCTTATATTTTATGCCACAATTGTAGCTGAAAATTATCAAATTAAATAAATCATTTGCTTTGAAATGGTTTTGTTTTATATTGTTTACACGCGGTAGAAGTGAAAGCTTCAAAGCGTGTGAACTACACACTTGTTTTTATTATTAGCTAATGCTAATAATAAACACTAATACGTTTAAAATAACTTGTCTAAGTCGAATAAAAAAATTAAAACACAAATTGTTGATATGATAGATACGGGTATATAATAAAAAAATGTGATGATTGATGCAATAAAAATATTTCGTGTATCAGGCAGATACAGACGTATGCTTAACGGGTATTGACATGTCATAAATACAAATATAATCAAATTGTCTATCAAAGTATCAGAGTAGATATTTGCTTATCATTTAGGAATGATAACCATTTTATTAAAAATCGTGTGTTTGTCCGCTCAGGCTAATTTGTGAAATTGCCGATACACTTTCAATGAAACTTAACGAACAGATAAAAGCCCTGCAAGGATTGAACAAGGCTATATTTTATACGAAATACTTGTGGGTATTTTTGAGACATTGTTTAGATTAAAAAAACCACAAAAAAAAACATTTTGAAAATTTGAAAAATTCTTTTCAAAATGTTTTTTCTGTGTTATTTTTAATCTAAACAATGGCACGTTAACAAAACTTACACAAAGATATAATAAAATAAAAATCCGAGGCTCTCGAAAAAGGCTTTAACGTTTAAAAATTTGGATAAAATTGTGATATTAGAAATGGTTTCTATTTACATCTTTTTAGTTTATCTAGATATATGTAATATTGAACATTTTTGATAATGCACTTATGTTAAATGCACTTAGGTAACGCGTACGCTCGTGCACTGTAATTCTGCCCTACAGATGGCAAGTGCCCGTCAAAACTAATTAGCATGGCCAAAAGAGATCCACGTCGGTAGGACTAGAAAATTGCCATGAACCAAAAATTCAGCCGGCTGAAGGGGCCACAGGTACAGACATAAATATTGTAGATGTGTTAAAATGAAGACCCCTTCTAATTCTTTATCAACGTTTGTGAAAAAAGAGCTTAGTAAAATGTGTAAAAAGTGAAGAAAGACAAGTATGATTTTTTATTGAAGCATCTACAGTATGATTTTTACTGAAGTATCTACAGTATTATTTTTATTGAAGTATCTACAGTATGATTTTTATTGAAGTATCTACAGTGTGATTTGTTATTGAAGTATCTACAGTAAGATTTTTTATTGAAGTATCTACCTTTACTAAACTAAACTTCCTCATGGAGAGGATATTTGCCATTGTAGCATGTAATAGGGATTTTTACCAAGTAGAGTCAAGCTGCAAAGTAATATACTATTAAACTATATCATTGAATGAAAAGTCCACGCTTGCACAGTATATTCTTACATAATATAATTTCTTTAATGAAAATGCAAATATTCAGTTCCATGACGCGTAGTTTGGATTTCACCCTAGTTTATAAATCAAAATAGCTATATTGAATCTCAAGCATTTCGTCCAGTACTACACTGACAGAAGCACGTCTGTCTATGCCTGCTTCTTAGATCTAACTATAGTATTTGACTTAGTTGCATATTATAGGTTGTGCCAGTTTACGAGTGATATGGACCTTTCCTCTGAGTATATAAGTCTCCTGAAGTGCTGGCATGACAATCAGAGCAATTTTGTGCAGTGGTCGGGGTCACTATCGGACGAGCACAGATTGGAGTTGGCAAGGCAGGCTAATATCGCCGACACTCTTCAACCTGTACATTGACCGACTGATCCGTGAGCTTGGCTCACGGATCAGTCGGTCAATGTACAGGTTGGTGTTGGGTGCTGCGCCGCTGGTGTTGGGTGTTCGATTGAGGGCGGTCTTGACAACAACAATAGTTATTCAGACGACATGGTGCTGCTGAGTCCATCGATCAGTGCCCTTCTAAAACTTCACAAACATATTTAGATCTGCAAGCATTTTGTGGGAGCCCATGGGCTCAAATACAACACCATCAAAAGCGAGCTCATGGTGTTTAATGCTGGATCAAAAACTTGCACTGTCCCACCGGTCACGCTAAATTGCATTGTTCTTAAAAGTTCCATAGTTCAAATATTTGGGCCACTGGGTCAGAGACGTTTTCAGACGATATGGGAGCGTAGGGGCGTTTTCTGTTCGGGCCAATATATTGGCACGTAGGTTCACGCGCTGTACTTCAGAGGTAAAGGCTACGTAAGTTAACCTAAATTCAGAATGGGTTAGAGCTGTTTTGTGTTTTTTAAGTAATTGTAATAATTTATTTTAAATAAAATAAATATTTTTATGTGATTGATATAAAATTGACATTATAACCTAGATTTAATTTTTTTGATTTCGATGTGTATTTATGGACTAGTTCCGAAATAAATTATGTTTAATTTTAATTTAATCAACTCAGTAGCACCTATTCACCATCATAAATGGACTGTGTGGTTGTTTGTCATCCCTATTTCTATTAAAAAAAATTATGATCAGAGTATATCGCATTTAAAATGTTGATAGAACATTAATCATAGAGAGCCAGATATTACTGTCACAAAATCGTTTTATCAATACTTACCTTCAACAAAGATAAAGTACTTTGGTTTGACAAAGTATCTTATTGTTAATAGTAATGCAAAGTAATAATAAAAATATTAAAATTTTCTATACAAGGTAAAGTTATATCAATTTAGACGGAACGTAATTCACATATTTAATCGAGGTTAATTTCAGTTTATTTTTTTATATAGAGTTAACAATATTTTATCAGTTTAGTCTTACTGACCGGTTTCCAAAAACAAGAAGATACGAAATTTTTACGTGATAGAGACACGCTGCAGCTTTATAGTTGGTTGGCTGCACTGGGGCAAAACCATCTCACAGAATACCAGCGTAAAATACTGTGTAATGCTGCTATGTTTCGTATAGTGAGTGTCGAGAACCGGATACTTTACAATTCGCACTCCGCATAGAGACGTATCTTTCACAATTATTAACGGAAATATCTTTATGTAACACTAAATACTAATAACTAAATACTAATACTCTAATGTTATCGTGTAGTGGCGGGTAAGAATACCCACTAGCCCATATCCTCCCGTGGGTGTCGTAAGAGGTTATAGAGGGAAACTAAGACAGAAGATGGGCAGCAGTATCTTTCTGATAACAGCAAAAATCAATAAAAAAACTGCTATTTCAAACCCGCTCGCTAAGCGTGGCAAATATGGTAATATACCCCCCATTAGGAACGACATAAATAAACGGCATCCAGTCCCCTGCGGCTCCGCTATTCCTGGCTACGGTGACGACCATGGTAACGGCGGGGCAGGGGGAGCTAAGAATCTCCGGTGGAGGTTCGGCTGCCACCTAAGACGATGGACCTGGCAACGTATAGCGCACGCACCCTGCGAACTGATGAGAAGATCCTGGAGCTGGAAGAAAAGATAGAAAATTCAACGTGATGGGCTATAAAATCGCCGAGGATCACGATCTCTGCGGAGGGGATCTGCTGTATTAAAGAATCTGTGGCCATTTGGACGGGGTCGAAGAGTCCGTCTGTTTCAGCTTTACCGCTACGGGACCTATAGAGGCACCTGTAGACGCGCGGATGGTCGTCGTTGTCTACGCGTAGCCAAAATATGGACAGGTCCGAATCTTCAAGACTGTCGAGGCGTCGACAACAGATGTCCTCTCTGACGTATACGCAAACTCCAGCCCGAGGCACAAGGAAATGTTCCAGTTTGTCCCCCGGGTAGGAGAGATACGAAACATCAGCCGGAGAGGACACCTGCGTCTCGGTAGTCTCAGAAAGACCAAAGCCGGCTTCGCCGTCTTGAGATGGTAGTGGACGGCGTTTAGATTAGAATTAAGTCCCCTGATATTGCAGAAATTCACGGATAGCGTGGCAGGGGTCGCCTTGGTTTTGTTGCTCAGTTTGCCCCAAGCAGTTGTTGCTTTGAGCGGAATTTTGCCCGCCCCAGAATACGCGGGGCAGCCTGAGCACCTACGCTCAGGAGTGGAGTAATTTGGTCGTGGCTGCTCAGCGAGGGATTCTCCAGGGGTGCTGGTACCCTCCTGGGGTAGATCTTTACTTGATTCCGCTACTTCGGCCACCTACACTTACCAGACGAAACGCGGAAGCTGAGCTTCCACTTCACGCCGATATTCTGTGAGTTCGTGGTACCACCCCGGTTTGAGCCGGCTTATACGTGCAACAGCAAAGCTGCCACGTGGCTCTACCACTGTCGAAGTAATAAAGTTATGAATATAGACAAATATATCCTGTAGAAGAGCAAATGTTTCAAGTTCAAAGTTTACTTTTGAGGTAAAACCATAAAAATTACAACTTAATATTACCAAAAATATAATTTATTATCCTCGAAAAACTAAAAATTAAATTAGCCTGAAAAAACTATTTTAGTTATAAACTTAGAAAACACGAAGTATTTAAAAAGAAGTGCCAACTCAAAGCAAAGTAATTAAAAAGTTTTTTACTTTATCTTTATTATATTATTATATTTACTCAAACTTCTTTGATAAAATGAAAAATCAATATACATTCATTAACAAAACGTAAAATATACATAATTACGAGTAAATAAGATTAAAATAAAAAAAGAATTTACATTATTTGCCTTTTCACGTTGTTCAGGTTTATTTATAAAGGCATATTACAAAGTGTATTATTTCATATTTCATTGAACGTGAACGGAATTACTTGAAAATTCTCTTATAAATAACATAAAATTGTTCGTAAATGTTGAATGAATTGTCTATTTCAAATTCCAATAAAGCAAAAATTAAATTGCGTTTACATCTTTCATCAGTATTCAGAATGAAAATTAGGTTTCGAGAATAATGTATAAAGAAGGATTAGAGAATATTTTTTTTTTGTTTTATCGACAAATATAAAAGTTAATTTATTTCATCTTTTGCTAATTTTCGAGTATGTTATATCGTCGACAGATGTCTTGATAGCTAAGAAAAAAAACAACAAAAAGATTTACATCATTATTTTTTCCATATGATCTTTTTATATGTTGTAAAGCAAAGTATTTCAATAAGGGAGCGATTTATATTGCATCGGTTAGAGGAAGGCATACAGAGCACTCAAGAATACTTTATTAAAAATTTTATTGAGGAAACTGCTGAAAAAACTTCTTAGCTTACATCCACGGTCACGTACAGATGACGTTGTACTTCAAATTTGAATAGAACGCACATATAAAACGGGCAAAGGACAGAATTGTGAAAAAAGGATATCGATAAAATATTTTCATAAAAAAGAAGAAAACATCGAATTATTATTTTGCTATGGCCGAGTTCGACCAGAAACCTAAGAATTTTATCTCGAGACTTTCTTAATTCTTGGTTGTCAGCTGGAAATAATTTATAATCTACTAGCTGGTGCCCGTGCCTTTATCTGCGCAGGATTAGTATTTCGAGTAGCTTATATTAGCGTGGCGTAGAAGAGAACTAACATAATTAATTAAAAAATAAAAATTATCACAAATAATTTTTGGCCCCAGTAGACCCCACCTCATCCGCCGTGCGTCGGAACGCCCAACCCGCCCCCGTACCGTTCGTCCGCCACCGCCGGCGGCGCCAAACCATATGTGTAACTAGCGGTTTTGGCAGCGCGCTCCAGATTAGCTCGAGGTTGGTAGATTTTTTCCTACTTACTTGACACTTATCGTCATATACATGGACAATTCACATAATATCTTTATAAATTGTATCCTATGTATTATTCTGATGTATAATCTATATTATTGTAGTTTCATTAAAATCCATACAGTAGTTTTTACGTGAAAGAGTAACAAACATCCATCTATCCACCCATCCGTACTTACAAACTTTCGCGTTTATGATATCCTATTAATATTATATTGTATTAACTTATACTGTATTAAACTGTACTATACTTAGGTACTTTAGTATATTTACGTTGTATTTGTAAGTATTACTTATCCTATAATCAAATAAACAAAAATAAAACAATTGTAATATAACTGAAATTAAAATAAAAAGTAATCTATAATTCTATATTATTCTATTCTAATGTAACATGTTGGCGGACTTCTCAAACAACATAGCATTTCTTTTGTCTAATTCCCGGACATACAAATTCTTACTATATTTTCCTTCACCGCCGAGCATGTGATAAACTACCACTTATAACTGAGACGACTGCGACGGTTCAAATGAATATAATTATTTCCACTTTAGTAAATCAACTTAACATGTCCATCATTTCTATTCCATATTATTTTTCTTCCGCGTACGACCTCTCTGTGGAATAGTTTACCACCGGCGATTTTTCCGGACCGATAAGACCCGGGGACCTTCAAGAAAAGAGCTTACTTCTTTCTAAAGGGCCGGCAACGCACCCGCAATTCCCCAGTTGTTGCGGTTGATCATAGGCGGCGGTAGTCACTTAACATCAGGTGAGCCGCATGCTCGTTTGCCCCCTCTTCTAAAAAAAAAAATTAAATAATTATTATTATTTGAATAATTAAAATCAAAATTTCCTAACCAATTTACTAAGTCCCTGTGGTACCACGGCTCATGCGCTTACTTGTAATGATAAAATCGTCTTTACCTATAAATTTTACGATGTTTTAAGATTCATCGCTCCTTTACAACAGCCTATCAAAGCACACTTATTTACATAGGACCAAATACTCAAATGCTTCTTAATTTTAAGACGTCAAGTCTTGTGGTGTCACAGTGACTTTGACTTAAATTAATGGAGACGGACATCTTAAAATTGAACAGCGTTTGAGTGTTTGTATATATATATATATATATATATATATATATATATATATATATATATATATATATATATATATATATATATATATATATATATATATATATATATCATTCATCATTACAGCCCTTACCAAGTCCACTGCTGAACATAGGCCTCCCCCAAAGTATGCTACAAAGCACGGCCCTGAGCCACCTGCATCCATCGACTTCCTGCGTGTCTTACCAGATCGTCACTCCATCGGGATATCGGAAACGTCTCCAACGATTTTCATAAAATTTAGTGTCCAGGGAGTTTCGGGGGCAATAAATCGATCTAGCTAGGATTTATTTTTAGAAAATATCCTTTTGTCCGTGTTTTCAGGCAATAAAAAACTGCTACAATATAAGAAGGTAAATTTTAACAGGTTACCAACGATCGAAATAGCTCAGATGGGATGTTGTTCGGGCGTGATATCGGAGTTCCGTGGTTCGCGTCCAGTCTTGGGTCCGGCTTTTTTCCTTTTTTTTTCAAGTTCCCTTTTTTTGTTAGAAATTCTATTATTTCGAGCCCTTTTTTTAGTATTTTTTAAAAATACGAAAATTTTAATTAAACTAATTGCACTCATGATTATTTATTCAAATAACCAGTTCAGTTTTTTCTGTTATGTCAATAAGATCAAAAACTATTATTCATGTAATTTGTATATAAATGTAACTTAAAAAAACCGTCCACGGCCAAACCAAAACCAAACACGTCATTCGGGTACTTTATTTAAGAATAACTAGTTTTTTATTACGTTACGCGTATATTAACTTAGTTATTACTGTTCCCGACATTTAGAGCACTATACAGCACCCGTGGTCACGCGTAGGACTGATATTTTCGACATCACAATGTCGTAGTTATATATAGTATTAAAATTATTAATTTTTGTTCCGATCTATGCAGTACGATAAATGTTATCAAGAGACAATCATTTTTGGGCCCACTAGAAATATTAACGTCACTTAATGGTATTTACACCAAAAAAAGACACCAAATTATAATAGTAAATGGTCTATAGATTTTTCGAAAATGTAAACGGAAACAAGAAATCTGAAAAAAAATTAGTTGTTTTGACATTCGTGTTCTGATCATTGGCTAAGGTAATGTAACATTTAAAAAATTATTGTCTTAGAGATGTGCCGTGATAACTCGGAAAAAATCGACTCGAGTTGAAATTCAGGTAACTCGATTTAAACGATTCAAATTAGATGAACGAAGCTGTGTCAATATTTCACAAATTATTTTTATAATTGTTCTTCCATACAACACAATTATTATTACTACGCTTAGTAGGTAGTTATATATTATTTTTGGTATGCGTATCGACATCTTCATAAAATAATATCACTCTAACGTTATGACGTAAGTCTTAATGTTATTAATAATTTGACTATCCAAAGTATATATAATCAATTTATATCATATATAACATAAATTGATACAACAATATATACATATTACCTAATATCAATTTATTTATTACATAATATATCAATAAATTGCTCGAATTAGTAAGTCGATTTCATCACTAAATTGTAGACAAACACTGCATTGGCCGTAAGATAAAGATGCGATTCGAGTAGAGTTTTGCGACTCGAGCCACTCGGGTTAATTTACGAGTATGTATGTATATCATTCTAGTTGTACACTAGTTTTTGAGTAAATCAACTATTTACAGAAAAGTTTATCACTAGAGTTGAGATCAGCGATTACTTTAGTTAAACCATTTTTAAATATGTACCTTTATAAATAAGTAATATGTGGCAACATGAAATTAAAACTATAAATCAATATCATAAATAAAACTAAGTTCAGGTTTGTTTACAACATGCCAGATGCAAGTTTGAATTTGGATGCAACTTGTGATGTCACCCGCAGCGACTTATTATATATACAAGTAAATTAATATCTATATAGCACCCTCTGAATCTATACGATGCGCCGAGTTAACTCGGTAACTCGGTAAAATTTATTTTCTATCGATTATCGAGTTGGACAAATTCACTCGATTCACTCGAGTGAAATAAAACATAGTTGGAGTCGCATCATTATGGTAAGACTAAGAACAAAATGGAGTTTTTTATTTACAAGCATTATACTAATGTTTAAGAAAATATGGATATTATCAATTATCAGAAAGGTTAGCCAAATATTAATTGACACAAGTACGTATGTTTTTCTCTTTTTAGTTTTTGTGGTAAAATTCGCTAATAGAATATAAGAGTTTATTAATTTACACCTATTCTAGGTTGTGAAAATCTATTATTGTTTGTATATTTTACCTCAAACAAATACAAATAATAAACAGGTCTTAGAACCTTATTAGTTTCTTAAAAGTGACAAAGTATTAAGTTTATTTTATTAGTAAAATCTAAATTAAATAATAAATAGAATGCACAAAAGAAGTTATTATAATGTTAAAAGAAAATTAGAATCTTTGGGTCGAGGGACTTAAAAGAGTGTTTTGAAGAGCAATTCATATAACTGCATTTGTGTACAAATAGGTAACCTTATGTATTCAGCAAGTTGCTTAATACTAAATGGCTTTTTTGTTAAGCCAGACACAGATCCTGGATTTATACCAGCCATAGTAGATAGGCAATATAAATGTTACATATATTTATGTGTAAAAAATGTAGTAATTATTTGTACTAAAAGCAAATATAAAGTTTAATAATAATAGTTTCCATAAAAAAGTGTAATGGTTGTTTCTATTATGTTTCGACAGCTGTGTTGTTCACTGTGCAGAAAGGAATATTATTTTGTCATCTAGAATCAGATATACTTAATATAACAATAATATCTTTGTCTACTATGTAAGTACATGAAACCGGTAAAAATAAAATGTGAGACAACTTTTACATGGTTGAATATTACTGATGTTAATCAATAATTACTGCTTCTGTATTTGATCAGCTGGAGCTGATTAATGCTGTATAATTTATAATAATTTCTTTATTATTTAACATATGAAAAGGCAGATATAAGAAAATGCTCACAGAAATATGTAAATACAGTTTATTGACATTGAAGGCATAGTCTATCTCATATCTCTTATTATTAAAAATGTCCTTTTAATTCCTATATAATATAGAAAAAAATAATATATTGATAAGTATTATTATTTAGTTAAGATACCTTTACAATTGTCATTAACTTCTTTTCAGGTGGATCGCTTAGAACAAATCTGTATGCCGTGCAGGCTGAAAACTTGCAGAGACAAAAAGTGTATGGATATTGAAGACAACAGTCTTATATTATAATTGAAAATTCCTTCTGATTGCTTACAATATCATAAATGTACATGTTACCATCAAGTTATTTTCAAAAAACCTTCAGAAATATATCTAACACTAAAATGTTTCTACCTATGTCCGTTATAGACAAAACATCAGAAACCTTCCAACCAATTTAAATGAAAATGTTTGTGTGTGTTTGGATGGATTCCTAGATGGTTTATATTTACATTTGGACTCGGTAGATGGCACTGTTGTCGAGATCCATAAATCACCAGGGCACAGCTGAGGCGCATCGCTAGTAATAAATACATTTAAATTAAGCCTGTGTTTTTTTAATCCTTACACATGCAGTTTAAAACATCTTACTTCCTCACTATTTATCATTGTGTAATAACATAGATAAGGCATGTTAATTCCTAGTCATTTTATTATGATATATAACTACTTACTAATCAACCAAAACATTTTAAAATAATGTCTTGACCCCGCTCCTGTCTATATATGTCAGTCAATCATCAAAGTTCAAAAAATGTATTAAATTAAGTTTGTATAAAAGGGGTTATTATAGTATAAAGGAATTTATGGCTGACAATAACCTGTGGGTAAGGTGATCGCTACCAAGCTATTTCTAATTTGTTCTGTGTTGTTAATTATGACATACATGATTGTAAGCTGGCTTTTTTTAAAAGACCTACTGGGTATTTTGCTGGTTCTCTTCAAGTCAGAGGTTTTTTTCCGAACCAGTGGTAAATTAAAAAAGTGAGTTTCAATAAGTATTATTTATAATCTAAATTGAATAAAAGGTTTCTGTTTCTGCACCTACTACTGTTAATAGAATACTTAAATAAATTATGATTTACAATGATAAATAGAATTACCTACATTATATTTTGCTTTTTGTAATACAATCAGTTTAAAATGTATCTTACTGTGTGTTGGTAATATCATAAATATAAATAGACATTATCCCTTAGCCATCTTGGTATTTAGAATTACACTCACAACCAATCAATACATGTCAAAGTTAGAATCCATACGACATTTGTGCATAGACAGGCACAATGTTTTGCCCGAACTAGTGAAAGGTTTTACATCGATTTTAAAATATTTGTAAATGCTGAATATACCTACAGCTTAGTTTTATATGTACTATTATTGAAGACATTATCCCTTAGCCATCTTGGTATTTAGAATTACACTCACAACCAATCAATACATGTCAAAGTTAGAATCCATACGACATTTGTGCATAAACAGGCACTATGTTTTGCCCGAACTAGTGAAAGGTTTTACATCGATTTTAAAATATTTATAAATGCTGAATATACCTACAGCTTAGTTTTATATGTACTATTATTCAATTGTCCACTATTTTAACTTATAATACCGATGAATACTACTAGAAAATCGCTTTCAGTTTGTTTTTAGGTTATTGTTAGATTCATATTTTATTTGTTAATTTCTCAGGACTCCGTTTAGCTGCAGTAAAACTAATAATTTTATTGTAATCTATGGATTATAAGGAATAAATCGACATGCATTTCATTGATAATCTTTAAAATTTGTAGTGGGCCCATTCTCCATAGAAAAATTGATTGTCTCCTTTAATCTGTAAGCAGCCGTGGTTAATGCGGAATCCATAAAAACTTGTTTTATTTAAATGTGTAGTGTTCGCGTAAATGTAGTTGTTATATTAATATTTGCTTAGTGTACAATAAAGAGTATAGATATAAATCAGTTCGTACTACTCTTAGCCACTTTGGCTAGTATAATATCGATAAGTGGAGCAGGACAGTGAAAATTAATGAAGTGTGGAAAGTGTCGAGTCGCATAATAGTATAATAGCGTGCAGTGAAATTCACGAGCATAATACGAGTATAAACTTTATACATTATTATTGTACCCCTTACTTGCTAATACAAACTAAAAAGTTGTGTTTAGTGATAAGTATGGATTTAAAAATTCAAACTGGTAAAATCGACTTGAAATAACTAAAGTAAATAAAGTAAAGTTACAGCCTATATACGTCCCACTGCTGGGCACAGGCCTCCCCTCATTTCTGAGAGGGTTTTAGGGTAAGGAAGGGTCCACCGCGCTGCCCCAGTGTGTTGGCGAACTTCACATGTCTTCGAAATATTTTTTTTTATTCCTCAGACACGCAGGTTTCCTCACGATGATTTCCTTCACCGCCGAGCACATGATAAATCAGCACTTAAAATTGCAATTAACAATTTCATAGGTGCCGGCGGGGATCGAACCCGGGTTAATCGCGTTCTGTTATATTTACAGCGAACGTTAACCATCTGAGCTACCACGGCTCTTATAACTAAAGAGAAGAAAATTATTTTCCATAAAGAAGTCGGTCATAATATATATTATGTAGTGTATTTTTTTTTTTGGATATTTAAAGTCGGGTTTTACAGTAGAAGAAAACAGTAAAGTAAAGTAATTTTATATACGTCCCACTGTTGGACACAGATCTCTTCTCATTTCTGAAATAAAAAAACAGGTAAAGAGAACTATAAGTTAAGCAAGCAGTAATAAACGATAATAAGTAAGGCTGAGTATGTTTAAACTATGTGCTTGTAGTCTTCATACACGTTAGTCCGTAGAAACCTCCTTTCTTGGGCACGATCCTCTCCTATAGTGATTTAACATCTGTCTACTCAACGCATGGACGACGACGGCGCCACACCGGGTGGATTTGCGAATGCAGTGATCGATGCCCTGTACCTTTCTCATTTACCCCGTCGTTGATTAAGGTATTTTACATCTCTAACGTATGCCATGAAATATTTTAGATATTTCCTATAATTACCTCTTACGAAACACACGGGACCATATTACGGACTAATAGATTTCAACTCTCACACCGCCATCACACGCCATAAATATACCTGTTCTAAACTATCTCAAATTATTCGTTAATTTATGCAAACCTATTTAATTCTATAGAATTATTTAATTTAGCGGACAATTGGATATTACACCAGTTTTCAAACAGTGTTTTAAATTAATCCTAGAGTGATAATGAACCACCAATATTTTTTTTAAACCGAATAGTTAAAATTACTTTTAATTTATCGTTTTAAATTTTCAGGCAACAACGCTAGCCGTCATACTGTTAAGCTTGTGACGTCACTGTCCTAGGATTCATTATTGGGTTTTTCCATCAGAAATTTCTAAGTAGCAGCTTGGAGTCTGAATTTAAAAAAAATCTAAAAAGAACTAAATAAAAAATCTTTGAAGCAGTTGAAAATAAGGTATTTCTAACATGATGTTAAACTAGTTTTTACGGACGAATTTCAATAGTAGCCGACATTTAAGCGCGAGGTCGCAGGTTCGAACCCCGGGTCTGGCAGTGTTATTGGGTTTTTTTGTTAGAAATTTCTCAGTAGCAGCTTGGTGTCTGAACTAAAACAAAATCCAATAAGTACCAAATTTAATAATCTTTTAAGCAGTTGAAAATACAGTATTTCTAACATTATGTTAAACTAGTTTTTACGGACAAATTTCAATAGCAGTCGATAGCTGAGCGTTAGGTTGCGGGTTCGATCCCCGAGTCGGGCAGTGTTATTGGGTTTTTCATGAGAAATTTCTCAGTAGCAGCTTGGAGTCTGTATTTGTGTCCGGATAATGGCAATAGGCTCACCCCCTGTTATGTTACATGAGAATTGTAACATAATTGGCGAAATGTGGGTGTACAGTACAACTCTGCCTAACCTGTCGTGGAATACAGGCGTGATGAATTTCGTACCTATGGAGTATGATCTAATTGCTATGTAATGTCTTTACTACGATAATGGTCAAACCATGCCTGTGTATTGTCCACAAACATGCGTAACACTTGATTACGCTGGTAGTCAACCTCTATTCTACGAGTCTCCAGAACATACAGCTGCCTGTCTCATTTCTCCTCCTGCCGAAGACGTAGATGTTCGATGGCAACAAACTCGCTCGTCGCTCTATCAAATGGCGCGAGTGTACGCCTCCAGCACGCCCTTAGTGTCCCTAATGCAGGGGAAGCCTTTACCCCAGATCTCGGGGTTGATGGTAATCGTCACCTGCTGGTTGGCGGAGGGGTAGAAGGTGCAGGTTGCACCCTTGAAGTTCTTCTCGCAGATTGATCGCATAATGCTGATGTCTGTGTGAGGGTGTTTATGTACGGTGGCTGCCAGCTAGTACATGGAGTAAAAGTGGAAGCGCGGGTGGCGATATTGCGGCAGATTCTGTAAAAAAAGAACTTGAATTCAAATATCTAGTTAATAAAGTATCTATAAAATATTTAGATGTAGATAGATAGACATACGATTGGCTGTTGCGATTGCAAAATCAATTGCATCTTGTTGGTGTGTGGCCAGTGTTAGACTCAGAGCCTGTGTTGGCGATGGGATGAGTTGTAATAGTCCCTGCAAAAAAAAACTCTTTAAATCTTCATTTAAGTTGTAGGGTCGTTGCGCCGGCTTTCGGCCTTTTAGTGGAGTTGTCAACTTTAAGGTACAATAAAAAAATTGCTATTATGGTGACCTAGTGCTGTTAATTTTAATTTGTAGCTTATATAATGTAGTTTTCATTTTTATAACTCATTGATGCTACAAAAGAAATCTTTTTTTTTTTTTTATAATAATTTTTGACGTGAAAAAACGCTAGTTTTCGGCCCCCTAATTTTAGATTTCGGCCTACAAGAATTTTAATTTTCGGCCACTGTATTAGAAGATGTAGTACAAACTTAAAAGTGTTTTTGTAAAATCAGAAAATAGCAAAACGGTTTGTGACATCGGTGCATTTAGATTTTTCAATCGGTGATTGCGATTTTTTAACCGTAACATTATTATTTTTGAGGGGTGGTTCTGATATAAAATAATAACCATGCTTATACAATAAAATTAAATATGGCAATCAAATCTTCTCATTTACGAGTATTTTGTACTTCTTCATATTTTAGTTCAATAAAATCTGTTACCATCACATATCATTAGTACATAATAACATAAACACTCACGCCTGTCACCCAGAGGGGTAGGCAGACACTACAGACTTCCATTTAGCACGATCCTGACATACCTTTCTCGCCTCTTCCACATCCATATACCTACGCATACATGCTCGTCGATTAAGGGTACTCTTAATTTGGCCCATTTTTAGTATATCGCCAATTTGGTCGACAAACTTCCGCCTAGGACGTCCCTTTCCGACTCTTCCATTCACCGTTCATTCATCGGATTCGGATCATTCATCGTTCGGCGCTCGATAGAGTAACACGTACAAAGTGATCAATTTTTTTTTCTACGTACCCACTAATACGATCAATATGGCTCAGTGTGATCAATGTAATAAGAATATTACCAAAACAAGGCCCGGCGTGGAGTGCAATCGCTGTGAAAAATTGGTACATTTGAGCACAGCATGTGCTGGTCTTACCAACAAGCAGGTATCTGCACTACGGGCAACGGACAGCTTAGAATGGACGTGCCAGGATTGCCACAATCAATCGCCAAAAAGACGTTCAATTGTAGTCCCAGAAGGTGACGATGACGAACCTCGAGTAGCTTCGTCTGCTGGTAATTACCAAATTGATGTTAAAAATCTGCTGGAGGACATTTCGAAAGAAATGCAAAAAACTATAAGAAGGGAAATGAAAGACATTCATCAGACACTTCACTTCCATACTGAAAAAGTAGATGAAGCCATGGAGAACCTAGAAGCTTGCCAAAAAACAATTATTGAACTGAAAAAGAAAAACATCGAACTAACGAATAAAAATAATAATTTGGAAACGAGGTTAGCAGCCATCGAGCAACGCATGCAAGATATGGAGCAACAGAAGCTTGTTAAGTGTGTTGAAATTGTTAATGTAACCTTAAAAGACAACGAAGATCCTTTGGTGATTGCCCAAGAGATAGCGGGTAAGCTAAAACAACGTACTAGCGATATTGTCCATGCTGAACGTTTACCTAGTAAAAAAGAACAACCAGGACCAATAAGGGTTCAACTAAAATCACAAATCACTCAAGATAAATGGTATAAACTCAAACCTACAAACAAATTTTCAAACAAATCCATATCTCCGCTGACAAAGGAATAAAAACAGAGCAAGCTAAAAGCGATGTCGAAACTACTTCGCAAGGCTCTGAACCATTAATAATCAGAGAAACCTTGACAGCCTATAACAAGCACTTATTATGGTACGCGAAGCAAGAACTTAAGAGTACCTATAAATATATATATGGATGAAGAAGGGAGTTCTTCGTGTACGCAAAGAAGGGCAGTATGAAAAACCTGTCATTATTCACTCTTTAAATGATATAAACTAGCTGCGAGTATAAATAGGTATTTATACATAAGCTAATAATACATAAAAACTGTGTATGATTACTTTCTCCTTAATTAATAGCTTACATTCCGGTATAACAGAGATCAAAAACTGTATCGATGTCCAAAACTTTATAAATAGTTTACCTAGCAATATTAATCTATCTTGTTTACATATTAACATACGTTCACTAATAAAAAACTTTTCTGCGCTTGAGGAAAGAATTATTTCATGTACGAAATTGATAGATGTAATTATTGTTACTGAAGCAAATATATCATCATCACTCAGCTCTTTGTACCAGATGGAGAGGTATACTATGTACACAGAGTTGCGAAATAATCGTAAAGGAGGAGACATTATTATGTATATTCATAAAAAACATAAATTTAGAGTTTACAATAAAAGAACACGTTACTTTGAATGCATTTTAGGCCAAATAACCACTCCAAATAAATATTCGGCAACTCTGTTAGCGATATACCGCCCACCTTCTTTTAGTAAACACTTGTTTATAAGTGAATTACACAGCACACTTAAAACTGTAAATAAGAACCACGACTTATTTCTATTAGGTGATGTAAACATAGATATTAAGATAAGTAGTCCTATAAAACATAAATATAATACTGCATTGTACAACTATGGTCTAATGTGCGGGATCTCACAATATACAAGAATTGAAATCGCTAATAGCAAATTAACTAAGACTTGTATCGATCATATCTATGCGAGATCCCACACACAAGACGTGTATACAGCGGCTCTCGGTACTCAACTGGCTGACCACCGTGCAATTGTTTTAGCATGCATTGGAACTGGCAAAGTACGTACAAAGGATGTTCAAACATTTAAGGTAAAATATGATAATAAAGTACATTTTTCGCAATTACAAGATATAGACTGGCTAAATACTAAACATATCTTCTGTCCTTTGAAACTGTATTCTTTGATATTAAAAAACATTAGGGCATGTTATGATAAATCGCAAATACAAATAAAAATTAAAAATGATTACAAGCGGCATAACAATAACTGGATGAATAAAAAAATTCCCGCGGCATGCAACTATAGAGACAAATTATTTACAAAATGGCTTAAAGATACAAATAATAAAATATTAAAATAAGAATACAATAAAGCTAGAAATTACGCTAATAAAATAATCCAAAAATATAAAAATATAAATATAAAATCTGAAATTATTAACAACAAAAAAGATATAAGAAATCTATGGGCCATTCTAAACAAAATTACAGGCAAAGTCATTGCTTCAGTAGACAACGTTATTATAAATGCTATGGTAACGAACACCCTAAAAACTGCCGACATCGCCAATAATTTTGCGAAAACATTTAGTGATAACGTAAAGAATATTATACCCAAATGTAATATTAGTATTCTGGATTCAGTAAGCTACCGCCGTCCAGCTAAAGTCTCTATTAGATTTCAAAAAGCCACGGCAGGATCTGTTAACAAAATTATCCGTTCATTAAGCACTAAAAAAGCTCCTGGTTTTGATGAAGTAAGAATTATTGATCTTAAAAATATAAGCGATAAAATTGCTCCCATTATAGCTAATCTTATAAATACATCTGTGGAAAATGGTACATATCCAGCAGGGTTAAAAACAGGTATAGTACGTCCAATCTATAAAAAAGGTAATCATAAAGATTATGATAACTACCGTCCCATCACTATACTGCCTATAATTGATAAAATTATTGAAAAATTTCTCACTCGACAAGTACTAAACTTCTATGCAGACAACAGCATTATAACAGAAAAACAATTTGGTTTCCAACCTAAAAAAAAGCACTATACAACTATTAAGTAATTTTTCAGATTCCATTTACACACACCTTAATAATAAAAAACATGTCCTAGTTGTATTCATAGATTATAGTAAAGCTTTTGATACCCTGCGGCACAGTACGCTAATTGAAAAACTTAATGACTGTGGAGTAAGAGGTCCTCTCAACAAATGGTGTGAGAATTATATGCAAGAAAGAACCCTATATGTAAAGGTTGGAGAGGAACTCAGCTCTATGGTGAGAGTATCAGAGGGCACAGCACAGGGCTCTGTTTTGGGACCGGTGCACTACATCACTTATGTTAACGATCTGATTAACCTGATTAACAACTGTGAAATATATCAATTCGCAGACGATACATGTTTAGTATCCGCAGACGTTAACATGGATGTAGCACTGCATCGGCTCCAAACGGACTTCACCCTTCTAACAAAGTGGTCTCATGATAATGGGCTTGTTCTTAACGCCAATAAAACAAAGCTTATGTATATCAGCTCCAGCCAAAATAGGATTAATATAAGTCCTCAATTAATCGTCCACGATCACGCTTGCATTCACTCAGACCATACCAACTGCGTATGTGAACCCGTAGATGTAGTAAAAACGCAAAAATATCTTGGACTAGTAATTGATGACCGCTTTAAATGGACCGACCACATGAACTTTGTTTGCGATAAATTGAGAGCAATTTTGGCAAAGTTTTCACTAATTAAATGGAAAATACCGTTTTCAACGAAAATCCTGCTGTACAAAGCATTAGGAGAATCTGTCATATCATACGGGCTGAGTAGTTATGGACGGACATACAAATCACACCTAGACCTAATTTATCAACTCCAGCTAAGAATTCTTAAAACCATCGTATCACCTCACATAAAAGACAAGTACAGAAATAACTGTGACGGTCTATTTACTTACTGTGAAATTATTCCTGTCCATGAGAAAGTAAAATTAACTTTACTTAACGAACAGTTTTTTAATAAAGACATACAACACTCAATAGATCATACAAAGCACACTCGCAGTGTGTCAAAAGCTTTACTGAAAATACCACGATCTCAAAATCATTACGGAAGACAACGACTTGCCTATATTATACCCAAACTAATAAATGAATTACCCTTTACACTTAAAAATGAGATTACTGCGGAAAATATAAAAAGAAAACTAAAACTACATTACTTAGAGGAAATAAAAAAGCATCTTACTAAATAATTATATCTCATATATATTATTATGAACGTAATAAATGTACATATTATACATAAATAAATAAATTAAAAAAAAAACGTATAGTATGCCTGTATGAATGCGTATATATTATTGTTATATATATGTGCGCATAAATGTGTATGTGTGTATATATATTTATACACAAATATCGATTATTTTCTATGTGTTTAATACTTACTTAACAGAGATTTCTTACCAACCGTAGTACAGTTAAATTTTACCGCTTGTGAACATCCTGTGTACGTTCACTGGCTAACCGGTTTTGTGCGTCTGAGTAATGACATATTTTTACTACCCGTGAATGTAGCTACGTATGCATTGCGAGCGTGTAGACCTTCGCTACGATTTTAAAGCATATTATATCTATCGTAAAATATAATAGATAATGTCTGTACGTAGATTGAGCATCGAGTGCCGTCGATGAAGCATGGTGTACAGATAAACCTTCTTAGGTTTTTGCGACACCGTGATAAAATAATTAAAGCTTTGTATTTGATTGATTTATTTTAAATAAAATAAAAAAACTTCTGCTACATATATTTGCTTTGTCAGTCTTTCCGCATTCATTCTTTCTACATGACCAAACCACCGAAGCATTCCTTTCTTAATCCTGGTCACCGCATCATCTTGCAAACCACACTCTTCTTTTATCACACAGTTTCTCACCCTGTCACTCAGATTCAGCCCTAACATACTCCTTAGCGACCGCATTTCTACTGCATTTATTCTACTCTCTTGCTTCTTCTTCTGCCACACCCAACTTTCACTACCATACGTTAAAGTAGGGACTAATACAGCATTGTGAATTGCCATAAGTGCCTTTTTTGACACATTCTGACTTTTCACAATAGAGTGTAGAGCCCCATTTACTTTATTTACTGCATTCACTCGTCGTTCAATATCCTTGTCATATCTCCCATCCCTGCTGAATACACATCCCAAATACACAAACTCATCCACTTGCTCAATTAACTCTCTTTCTATTCTTATTTCACATACCGTTTTGCTTTCTTCTCTTTCAAAAACCATCACTTTCGTCTTACTTGCGTTCACTTTCATTCCGCTTTCTTTTAATGACCTGTTCATTAATGTAACCATCATTTGCAACTCGGCCGCCGACGACGCAAGTATGACTTGATCATCGGCGTACAAAAGGCATTTGATTGTTAACTCACCCATTCTTAACCCGCAAACTTCAACTTTCAAATTTTTCAAACAGCTGTCCATAATTAGGTTGAACAGCCACGGGGAAGCTACACAGCCCTGTCTGACACCTTTATGGATGCCAAACCAGTCCGAGTAGGCCCCGTTGATCCTAACACAAGCACTCGAGTCCCTATACAGAGACTTTAAAGCCTGTATTAAACCAGCGCTCAACCTAAATGCGTTCAGCGTTTGCCGTAACACATCCCTGTCCACTCTGTCATAAGCCTTTTCCAAGTCCATGAACGCACAAAAAACTTTTTGGTTTTTCGCCAAAAACTTCTCCGCGATCATGCGCATGGAAAAGACTTGATCTGTACACACCATTCCCTTTCTAAATCCCGCTTGCACATCTCAAATTTTTTCATCAGTTTCTTTCATAACTCTTTCAATTAGTACCTTAGGATACCACGGTAGTTTTTACAGCCCTGCTGTGATCCTTTTCCCTTATATATTGGGACTATCACGGCTTTGCACCAGTCTCCCGGTACCCGCTTTAGTTCCCAACATAAATTAAACAAGGTGTACAGCAGGCCTGCCACCAAGTCCTCTCCAGCCCTTAGCATTTCGAGTGAAACTCTATCGTATCCGGCTGCCTTACCTACTTTCATGCTTTTCATTGCTTTCATATTTCATCTATACTTATCTCCGTATCTCTTTAATCTTCTTTCGGAATTTCTATTTCATTTAGTTCACACGTCTCCTCACTCATAAATACGCTTTCAAAATATTCCTTCCATCTCTTTAGACTCAACACTTCATCATTCAGGATACAGCCATTATCGTCTCGTATCGCATTCAATCTAGGCTGTTTTGAAAGTCCCCTAGTGTTTCCTACGAGTTTCCAGAACATTTTAATATTTGCCTGGAAGTTATCCGATATTCTTCTATCATTCTTATCCGTTCTTTCTTGCTTTTTCCTTTCAACTAATTCTTTTACTCTCTTATTTAGACGTTTAAACTCTGCCTTTTTTCTTTCATTCTCATCATTCTTACCGTCAGAATTACCAGCTTTGGTCGCTAGTAAATCTAGCCATGCTCTCTTCTTTGCTTCAACCTCCATACGTACCTCATCATCCAACCATAACGTATTGTCTTTCCTTTCATTCGTTCTCTTACTAACACCACATACTTCGATAGCTGCTTCCACTAAACCTTTCTTAACATTATGCCACACATTCTCCAAGTTTAACTCATTCACACACAACTCGTACACAATATATATATATATATATATATATATATATATATATATATATATATGTATATATATATATATATATGTATATGTATAATATTATTATTTCCACACAGTTGTAGCGATACGTTAGAAGATTTGTTTTTTTTATAAAGTAAGAACCTGTAATTGGCAGTAGAAAATGTAAACACTTACTAATTATATAATGTTACAAAATGCTGTTGGTTCTATTACAATAAATTAAAAAAAAACTCATCCAAATTACTTATATTTTCTCTCAGTCTGCATTTGTACTCGTCTTTCACATCTTCATCTTGTAACCTCTCAATTCTTATACGCTGTAACGCAGTGGTAGCCACAGATGTCCTATGCCGCCAACGTCTGTTTAAACCCCTAATTCGGCATAAGACCAGGTAGTGGCCCTACGTTGGACCCCCGGTAAACCCTTGTATCCACCACTGCGCTCCTCATTCTTTCATCCACAGTTATGAAATCTACCATGCTTCTATCATCACCTCTTTCCCAAGTACACATGTGAATCTTCTTATGACGAAAGAAAGTATTTGTCACAAAAAGATTCCTTTCCACACATACAGTGAGGAGGCTTTCACAATTCTCATTAATACTTTCATCACCAAACGTTCCTAGTATCCTTTCAAAGCCAAGCCTCCTTACCCCAACCCTTCCATTAAAATCTCCTAACATAATAATATTTTCATTTTCCTTACATTTCATTAACACCATCCTTACCATCTCCCAAAACTGCTCTCGGATACAAGTCGGCTTAGACATGTCTGGGGCGTAGACCCCTAGAACAAACAACTTCTTTAGGCCCACTTTTATTCGTATCCATAGCAGTCTCGGGCTTACACATTCATACTCTTTTACACATTGACCCATTCTATCTGAAAGGATGATACTGACTCCCTGGCATGCTCGCTCGGTCTCTTCTACACGGGACCAGTAAGCGGTATATATGCCATGTGTAGTGACATAACGACATCATCTTAACAGTTACGTTTTAATTAAATGTTTTTTATAGCATCTCTGTATTCTTTATTTAATAGTACTGAAACCAATGTTTCACTAGTTTCTAGAGGTGTACTAGTTTGTTTTGTTGGTATATCAACACACATTTTCTAAAGTTTCAGAGATCTTGATTGTTATCATCGGTGTTTGTAGTGGTATCATCGTGGTTTTTTTTTTTTTATAGAAGAGGGGGCAAACGAGCATGCGGCTCACCTGATGTTAAGTGACTACCGCCGCCCATGATCAACCGCAACACCAGGAGAATTGCGGGTGCGTTGCCGGCCCTTTAGAAAGGAGTAAGCTCTTTTCTTGAAGGTCCCCAGGTCGTATCGGTCCGGAAAAATCACCGGTGGTAAACTATTCCACAGAGAGGTTGTACGTGGAAGAAAACTCCTTGTGAAACGTACAGTGGTGGACCGCCAAGCATCCAGATGGTGTGGATGGTATCGGGACGTTTGCCGTGTAGTGCGTTCACGAAATTTGGCGGCTGGGATTAATCCGAACAATTCCTCAGAGCACTCCCCGTGATAGATGCGATAAAATACGCAAAGAGATGCAACATCTCTTCGCAGCGATAGTGAGTCGAGCCGATCGGAAAGCACTCGGTCGTCGACGATTCGAGCCGCTCTGCGCTGGATGCGGTCAAGTGGAAGGAGCTGGTACTGGGGAGCCCCAGCCCAGAGATGGGAACAGTATTCCATGTGCGGCCGAACCTGCGCCTTGTAAAGTTGCAGGCGGTGTGCCGGCATGAAATACTGTCCCGCTCTGCTGAGCACGCCAAGCTTTTTAGAGGCCAATTTGGCCTTCCCTTCCAAGTGACCACGAAACTGCACGTCACTCGATATGTCGACGCCGAGGATTCCGATACTGGCTGAGGCAACAAGGGGAGTGCCTTGAAACTGAGGGGATACGACAAAGGGGTTCTTTTTAGCGGTTAACGCGCAAACTTGTGTCTTCTGGGGGTTAAACTGGACTAGATTTAGTCGTCCCCAATCCGAGACTCTGTTCAGCAAAGACTCGACTTCTGACACAAGTTTGTCCCGGCACTCGGAGACGTTTTCCCGAGAAATATTGGCTCGGCCGGTGTAAAGAGCATCACCAGTGCTGTCATCTGCATAGCAATGAATGTTACGGGTATGCAACATATCATTGATATGCAGAAGAAACAGCGTTGGCGATAGCACGCAGCCCTGTGGAACACCAGCATTAATAGGCTTGCAATCGGAGCTTGCACCGTCTACAACGACCTTGATGCTCCGATCTGCAAGAAAGCTGGTGATCCAATCGCACAATTTCTCGGGAAGCCCATAGGAAGGGAGCTTCGAAAGAAGCGCTTTGTGCCAAACCCGATCGAAGGCCTTCGCAATGTCCAAACTAACGGCCAATGCCTCCCCCTTGAACTCTACTGCCTCCGCCCATCTGTGAGTGAGGTAGACCAGAAGATCACCAGCTGACCGACCACGGCGAAAACCGTATTGGCGGTCACTAATCAGCTGGTGATCCTCAAGGTACCTCATGAGCTGGCAGTTTACAATGGACTCCATTGTTTTGGAGAACAAGGAGGTGATGGCGATTGGCCGGTAGTTGGACGGGTCTGAGCGGTCGCCTTTTTTAGGGATCGGGTGGACGAAAGCCGTCTTCCATGATTTTGGGACTACGCCTAGGGAGTAGGAGTACCGGAAAAGACGCGTTAAAACCGGTGCCAACTCTGGAGCACACGTCCTCAGCACAATTGGGGGGATTCCGTCAGGCCCACTCGACTTGTGGATGTCCAGGGAGAGGAGTGCTTTGCGAACCGAGCGCTGTGTGAACTGCACTTCCGGCATGGAGCACTCACACCGCGGGATGGTCGGCGGCGTACTCCCCCCGTCATCGAGAGTCGAGTTAGACGCAAAGAAAGAGCCTAGAAGATCGGCTTTCTCCTTTGCAGTATGGGCCAGTGAGTCGTCCTCCCTGTGCAGAGATGGAAGAGATGGCTGACAGAAAATCCCCTGGACAGCCTTGGCGAGAGACCAGAATGCACGGGTTCCAGAAGGAAGGCGAACTAGTTTCTCGCCAATTCTGCCTATGTGCTCTGACTTTGCCTTGGCAATGACTCTTTTGAAGGACCTAGAGGCGGAATTATACTTCTTTTTTAGAGCGCTGGTGTTTACATCCCCGGACGCTGATGCATCAACCCAGGCTTGGTAGCACTCCTGCTTATAGCATGATGCTATTTTACAGGAGCGACCAAACCATGGCTGAGACTTGCCTCCAATGGGCACCACAGAGGATGGAATAAAAAGTTCCATACCCTGAAGTACCACATCAGTAACAGAATCCGCAACAACGTTGGGATCATCCGGCGAGAAGCAAACCCGCCCCCAAGGGTAGGATGCAAAGAAAGACCGCATCCCATCCCAATCGGCTGACATATAGTGCCAAACACGGCGGCAGCCTGCAGAATGCAACCGCGATTTCAGCGTGAGTGGCACAACACTCCGGACCAGACAATGGTCCGAGGAGCCTAAAGGGGCGTCGACGGAAATCTGATATCCGTCCGGGTGAGAGGTCAGCAGAAGGTCCAACAGGGAAGGTGCATGATCCTCCACATCTGGAATCCGCGTAGGCGAAGTAACCAGTTGTGTCAGACCATATGCCAAGGCAAAATCATGAACAGATCTCCCCGCATGATCGGTTAAACGTGATCCAAGCCATTCGGCGTGATGGGCGTTAAAGTCGCCGAGGATCACGATCTCTGCGGAGGGGATCTGCTGTAGCAACGAATCTGCAGCCATTTGGACGTGGTCGAAGAGTCGGTCTGTTTCGGCATTACCGCTATGGGACCTATAGAGGCACCCGTAGACGCGCGGATGGTCGTCGCTGTCTACGCGTAGCCAAAGGATGGACAGGTTCGAACCTTCAAGTCTGCCGAGGCGTCGAGAACAGATGTCCTCTCTGACGTAAACGCAAACTCCAGCTCCAGGCACAAAGGAGTGTTCCAGTTTGTACCCCGGGTAGGAGAGATACGAGACATCAGCCGGAGAGGACACCTGCGTCTCGGTAAGAAAGAGCAGAGCCGGCCTCGCCGTCTCTAGATGGTAGTGGACGGCGTTTAGGTTAGAGTGAAGTCCCCTGATATTGCAGAAATTCACGGACAGCGTGGCAGGGGTCGCCATGGTCTTGTTGCTCCGTTTGCCCCGAGCAGTTGTAGTCTTGAGCGGAATTTCGCCCCCCCCCCCCCAGAATACGCGGGGCAGCCTGAGCACCCACGCTCAGAAGTGGAGAAACATGGTCGTGGATGCTCAGCGAGGGATTCTCCAGGGGTGCTGGTACCCTCCTGGGGTAGTCTATCATTATTTAATTCCGCTACCATGTTGATGGGGGGGGGGGGGGGGGGATTTGGGCCTCCGGCCACCTGCACTCACCAGACGAAACGCGGAAGCAGAGCTTCCACTTCACGCCGGTATTCTGGTGTGTGGTCATTTGAGTCGTTATTGTTTCATTACTGAAATCTATTATCATTTCAGTACTATTGTCGTTGGTAGGCTTATGTGAGTTTGGATTACATGAACATCATATAACGATACTAAGTAATCAATATCCAAATATAAAACTTCATGATAAATGCAATGTTTAAATTTTGTAATCGATTAATGATTCTGATGTATTGGTAGATGAATAAATAGTTACCAGAACATCATGAGTTGGATTACTTTAATCTTGGTCTATATTGCACAGACTTTTTGGAGACTTAAATGGAGTTAGCGGTCTTATATTACTCAATTGGAGAATTAAGTCTTCGTTGGCCTGTCTGTGTGGAACAATATAGATCTGGGAAGATTTTATTTTCAATTTCCTTATCTCATTCACTATAATAGCAACTTTTATGTTTTTTTCTGCCAAAGTTGATTTAAAATGTTTCAAAACTTTTCTTATGGAAACTAGAACTGCTTTAATTATTTCTTTAGAAATATTTATTCTTTCTTTCAATTATTACCGATTAGTCTCTCCTGGGTATTCTGGAATCATTTTGAGTAATTCACAGCATTGAGATCTATTTATTAAAGTCCTCATTTTCTGAAACCATTTACTTATTATATTTCTATATAATATATTTTAATATTATAATATATTCTATTTCATAATTATTTTAGAGTCAATCCAGTTTTCGGCCACGACCGATATGGGTATTTTTGTTTCATCACTAACTGTTCAAATCGCAGTACTTGGTGGCCAATAACTGAAAGTAAATGTCTACGCATGCTACGATTCAATATAAGTAAGAAGATGATTTATAGTATGTAACCAAATAAATGAAAGAGACAAAGTATTTAGGCTAAACTCAGGCTGTTTTTCGGCCGCATGGCCGAAAACTTTTCAGCCACTTGATTTATTAAATTTATCAATAAGGTATTATAATAATCAATGTAAAATAACTGTATTAGGTTATTTATACAGTGAAATATAAGCATAATATTAAACAGTCATAGTAAATAAACCACGAAACTTACTTTCGAATGGAACATGCGCCACTATTTATTATAAATTGCATATTGCAGTTACCTGATTAATTAATGTTACCAGATATAGTGCAACTATTTACAAATGCATTAAACTTCATTTCATAGGATAATATTTATTAAAACCGTTATTAAATCAAATTTACTGCATCGCCTCGAGCCAAAGGCGGAAATCTAGACCTGGCTGGCTTACTGGCGCATAGACCCTACACCCTACCTAACAATAACATATCATATAAAAAACCTGATGTGGTATTACTCATTTAAATATATAAGTGGGTACACATTTTTAAATATTCAAGTGATGAGTTAACCCTGAATTTTAAATGAAGTAGTGCAATACTTACGAAGCCTTATTTCTGAATACTGGACTGACCCTCCACAGTCAAATTTCTCATGAGAACCAACACCCTCTTCTCAAAAGTCGTGAGGTTTTGGCGACTATTTGGCCCACTACCAGTACCACTTGCATGACGCCTTATTAGAGATGCTTTTTTTTTTGTTTTGCCTTCCAGTCTGCCCAAACCTTCGAAAAGAATTAAGCAATATGTCGGAAAATTAGGTAATGAGTAATAGTGTATAATAAATAGTAGAAGGTTAATATAGACAAAGTAATGCATAAAGTGATTATGACCATATATAGCTGTTCAATTATTACCTTTTTCCATTTGTTTACCGATTTATTTACTCCACCACTAATTGAGTTCAACATTGTTGCCACATTGCACCACAGCCACTCGGATTTCAAGCGCCCTTAAGGCCCACTTGGGAATTTGATAGATTGCCGTGACTGCAATTTTAATAATAATAATAATAATAATAATTTATTTTATTTTGATAAACTGTACAAATTATTCCAACGAGTCTCAACTTAAAAATAGTCTACAATAACAGGCACCTGAACTAGGATAAACCTGTATCTCAGGTGTATGTGCTAAAAGATACATTAACAAATATTTTCTGTTTCTTATATAAAATGAATAACATATTAACTAATAAGGGTTATTTGGGTAAAATATATTATCATTAATTTACTTTTGATATTAATTAACTTAAAACAATCAGCAACTTCTCCGTATCATCATATGACAAATTTTGTAACCATGTTCGAATTACCTTTTTACAGTCTGCCATTTTAATGGATATATGTACAAAATTGCATTGACTGGATTATACAAAAAAGGACTGAGGAATGTAAAAAATCTATGCATGAAATAATGCCTTATTCTAATGTTAGTTTCAATTACTTTATCTTTGCGTCTTTTATCAGTGACCTCTCTTCTGTAGGGCAATTTTAAGTGCTGTTTTAGTAACATACTCATAACGAATAACTGGCGCATTGAGAGGATATTATAGGATTTGTATAAGAGATGGGATGGAAATAAAAAAAGGGTGGAATGTTGCAACTTTTAATACAGCTCTTTGAGCGTGTTCCAGTGGCAGCAGTGTAGTTCTAGCTGCTCCACCCCATGAGGTTATATAATAGGTGAGTATAGACAGACATAATGCGTAATATACTTGTTATACTACCTTAATATCAGCAAAAGAACGAATTTTTTTAAACAAACATTAGTTTACGAACTCTATTGCATAGGTGGTTTATGTGGTTATTAACATATTATACATAACGTTATTAATTGAACAAAGAAAAGGGCAATAATCAAATGAATATTAGGATCACGTCATTGTTTACATGGAGCATTCTCAAGTCATTTGAATTTATTCAAGTTCGTGGTTTAGGGGAATAATCCCTTATCTTTCCGTGAACTCCAAAAGGTTCGAAAATTGTTCACCACTAGCACGCACTGTTTCCATTATAATTATCCTTAAAAATGGAAAATAAACCAGTCAGTTCCCGCTAGTTTATCTTTGGCAATGTTTATCTTTGATAATGTTTAATTTTGGCACTCACACTCACCTTTGAATTATTTAGTTAATTAATTAATTTTAACACCAATAACTTCACTTTCACCAAGCAAACTTTACTTTAATACGTTATCAAAAGGTTATCAAGTACATTTTGTTTATTATTAACGTGCGCGCCCGGTCGACAGTCGACACAATTGACGTTTGACGTCTTGTTGTTTTTATTATTCGCTCGAGAGAGCAGTCAAAAGAACTAAGCCATACAGCCTTCTCTTTTTTAATTTGAATATATAGACTTTTGAAGTGTAAAGGCCGGAACCAAGTCTTATTTTTCTTCTTTCAATCAAGTCAAGTCTTATTTTCCTTAATTCTTCATATTTTTAAAAACCATAAAGGCTAAAGCCAAGTCTTCTTTATATTATAATCTTTATAGTTTCAATCCATATAGATTTATCAGTCCAATATTTACGAAAACAGGAATTCCATATTTCATATTTCTTTTACAGTATTATGAATAAAATTGCAAAGTACTATAATATGTCTTAGTCGTAGACAGAGAAACCTATAGACTAATGATTAGCGTGGCCTAGACTGAGAAAGGACGATAATGTAGTTTTAGGTTATACTAATCTCTAACAAGATCGGCCAATCTTAAGCTCAGAAAACACTTTTTTTTCACTTAAATCAACTTGTAAACTCCTTAGATCGCTACGAACTGTCAAAGTTGCTTAGCAAAGTGAAGTTTGCTTAACAAAAAAACCGGCACGGAGAAAGAGACAAACAATCACACCGCTCTGTCTCATTTCTATGCAAGACGTATGCATAAATCAAAAAATGTGCGAATGCGAAAGATGGCGTCAATTTGTCTATAGGTTTCTCCGTCTACGGTCTTAGTATTCCTAAAAGAACATCTTGACGTTTTGAATTTGACGTTTCATTTCGAGACCACGGCCAAGAAGTTGATTTTTATCGAATGAACGCTCCGACTTAGCATTATGTCACCTTGTCTGCCACTTTAAGTTCGATATCGTTAAGACGAAATCGATTTTCGAAGTGGATTAGACACGGAGCGAAAGCAACTTGACTAGGCCCTCTGGTATCGTATTTTGTATAAACAAAATTTGGTAAGAGGTAAGTAACATTGATGTTTTAACATTCCTCAACAAGGCAGAACAAAAGTTGGGATCGCATGCAAAAAAATTTGTCACCATCAATGTATTTATTCTTGGTAGATTAGTAATTTCTGCTTTTACTAATCCGTCTTCCATGATGTATTTTCAAAAAAATCTATTAAATGTAATATAAATGTAAATTGCAGATTTCTGTACATTTTATATCTTTGTAATAAAAGTGATTGGGGGAGACTAAAAATAGTTAAATAAATATTTTTCTACCATTGTTAGAATTGTCTGTCTGGTTGTGAGTGTGTTAACGTGTAAAGTACTAATTGATATTAAAATAATCAGTAAGGAAATTATAAAGTATATCGTTGTATTAAATTTAGTCTTTGTTTTATTAAAATCGTTTCATTCTAAGTTATGATTAATATTCTGAAGTATGGGTACGAATTATATGTACGAATTGTTCAATGGCGGCCTTGAGTCATCAAGTGCATTTAAAATCTTATATGATAAATCATAATTAAATTACATAAAATAATTTTCCGTAAAGATATAATTATATCTGAAATGTAGTAAACAAAAAGAAGAGAGAATAACGTAATAAATATAAACAAAAAATTAACATTAGTATCTAAAATAAAATGCTTAACTATACTTCATAAAAGAGAGCTTGATCTCTGCGACAGCTGTCAGTAAAAATCACGCCTATGAAGTCCTGAATTTCTTAGTAGTACAGACAGTACCTGTCAATGTCATACTTTATGGGCATGCCGACCTAATTAGTGCATTTCCATAAAGTATGACATTGACAGGTACTCAGTGGCCTAGCTATGTAACCAAGGGCCCCGGGGCAAAAATAGATTAGGGCCCTTTTTGAACTAAATTAAATAGTAAATACATAAGGTGAAACTCTACTTCATCATTAGCTCTTTATCGCACACTGCATGGCAAAATAAAGCAAAGCTACTTACTACTAAGTAGTATATACAACGCAGCAGATAATATTTATTAGTATTTCCTAATCTATATAATATATAAATGTGATGCCCTGAGTGACTGACACATTTACCAACGCACAGCCCAAACGAGATACGTAAAAATCTGAAAATCGGACAGTAGCTGCTTTTTATAACGTAGGCATCCACTAAGAAAGGATTTAGGAAAATTCAATCTCTAAGGGTTAAAATAGGGGTTGCAGTTTCTATGAAACTTTTTATTTCAGGGGGCATCTGGCTTACTAAAACTTACTACAAGTACTCCGTATATAAAATAAATGAACTCGGATTTAGCGCTTTTTTTAAAAACGACCCATTACCGCCCGAGACAAGAGAAAAATTTGAAAATTATATTATTTTAAAATTACATTTGAATTAAAAATAATGAAATTGACATTTTTTGTTTCTTCAAAAACCTACTCCTAGGGTCTTAAAAAGGGGGTGCAAAGTTTTTATGTAAAATGTTATATTAAAGAGTTTCTTCGTATTTTTTTTTTTGTATAAAATTGATTAAAAATCTCTTTGGTTGTACTGTTTGGTCTTATTATCAATACTAATAGGACATTAAGAAAAATAAAAGTAAAAAAAAACATTTTGGATGGTAGGAATGGAAGGACAACGTTTATTATGAGCTTTTGCTGCAGGGCAAACCATCGGGTCGTATCTCCACAGCCAATAACTAATGACCAAGCAAGAAAATGAGAAAACACCGGCCGGAATTGATCAACAGAGAAAGTGTGGTCTTTCATCATGATAACGCCAGACCACACACAACTTTAGCCATCCAGCAAAAGTTTTGGGAGCTATAATAATTAAATTATAGAAAAAGTGTTAATGCATCCATCATTACAGTTCTGACTGATTTCCTCAAAAATTTCCCACTTTGCAGTCAAGATACATATAACTAAAGTAAAGAACACACACCATATTTGCTTTAAAAAAAAGTATAATTTATTTCAAAATTTTCCTTCCACGTTGCTATGCTATTTTGATTATTATTTATGATTATTATGCTGTTATTAATTGATTCGGCCATTCAGAGAATTAAGCAAATAAATCGATAAATGATAAAAAATGTACATATTTCGTGGTAGATTGTGCGACAACTACAAGCAATATTGCTTTTATATGTATGAGAAGTTGATAGCAAATTTATTAAGGATTATGTTGTACCTACCTTGACACTTTTCATGTATCATGTACTGTTTTCCTCAAAACTGGAAAATACCGCTATCGGGCGCGTGTGGGATGACGCTCACCCGGGACGGAGTGAATGAGTGGATAAAATGTATACATATGCCGATATATAATTGCCGAGATATATTGGCCTACTTCGAGTATCGCCAATATATCGGTATCGGTATCGGATGCATCCCCAGCTTTTTTTACGATTTTTTTAGTAGTACCTGGTTGACCGAGCTTTGCTCGGTATTTTTCGCTCGATTTTTTTTAATTCGTGTGTTTTGGAAATTATATTTAGATACAAATTACACACTGATAAAATATAAATAATATTTTTTGATCTTATCGACATAACAGAAAAAACGGAACTGGTTATTTGAATAAAAGATCATGAGTGCAATTGTTTTAATTTAAATTTTCGTGTTTTTAAAAAATACTAAAAAAGGGCTCGAAAAAATAGATTTTCTCAAAAAAGAAAGGAACTTAAAAAAAATTTAAAAAAGTTGGTCGGTCCGGAACCGGGGTTTTACGATTCTGTCACCGCCCATTATACCAATTAAGCTACTTAGCTAGATCGATTTATTATCCCCGAAACTCCCAGGAAACTTAATTTTATGAAAATCGTTGGAGCCGTTTCCGAGATCCCGATTATATATATATATATATATATATATATATATATATATATATATATATATATATATATATATATATATATATATATATATATATATATATATATATATACAAGAATTGCTTGTTTAATAGTATAGGATTAAATTATTTTTTATAATAAACATGTTTTACAGTACATATGTCGTATATTTTATCGATGCTCACTGGACTATTAAGAAGACTTATCTATAAAGAAGACTTTTAAATGATCTACAGACGCCTCCTACGTTCTCCATCTTTTTTGGATTGTCAAATTGTCACGCCAATTACTCCATTAATTTTACCAATTCTTTAGCTAAAATAACTGATTTAACCTCGCTCATAGAAGCATTGGTTTCTCTCGGTTCTCATCGGGCGGCTAGAGTTTATACGTCGTTTGCGTTTGGTTTATGCGTTATCGCGGATAAACCTATAAGCTAAAAAATATTTAAGGCTAGCTGAGAGGTGTGGCCTAATGCTAGATAGTCTACACTATCTGCCTCATGAATCTGGTTATAATATACAAAAAGAATTTTTCTAATCGGCATAGTAATTCCAAAGATTAACGTGTTTAAACAAACAAAAAAAAAAAACACTTTTTCGCTTTATTATATTAGTGTAGACTGTAGATGATGTTTATGTTCTTTTTTTTTTTTTTTTTTTATGGAAAAGGGGGCAAACGAGCATGCGGCTCACCTGATGTTAAGTGACTACCGCCGCCCATGATCAACCGCAACACCAGGAGAATTGCGGGTGCGTTGCCGGCCCTTTAGAAAGGAGTAAGCTCTTTTCTTGAAGGTCCCCAGGTCGTATCGGTCCGGAAAAATCGCCGGTGTTAAACTATTCCACAGAGAGGTTGTACGTGGAAGAAAACTCCTTGTGAAACGTACAGTGGTGGACCGCCAAGCATCCAGATGGTGTGGATGGTATCGGGACGTTTGCCGTGTAGTGCGTTCACGAAATTTGGCGGCTGGGATTAATCCGAACAGTTCCTCAGAGCACTCCCCGTGATAGATGCGATAAAATACGCAAAGAGATGCAACATCTCTTCGCAGCGCCAGTGAATCGAGCCGATCGGAAAGCACTCGGTCGTCGACGATTCGAGCCGCTCTGCGCTGGATGCGATCAAGTGGAAGGAGCTGGTACTGGGGAGCCCCAGCCCAGAGATGGGAACAGTATTCCATGTGTGGCCGAACCTGCGCCTTGTAAAGTTGCAGGCGGTGTGCCGGCATGAAATACCGTCCCGCTCTGCTGAGCACGCCAAGCTTTTTAGAGGCCAATTTGGCCTTCCCTTCCAAGTGACCACGAAACTGCACGTCACTCGATATGTCGACGCCGAGGATTCCGATACTGGCTGAGGCAACAAGGGGAGTGCCTTGAAACTGAGGGGATACGACAAAGGGGTTCTTTTTAGCGGTTAACGCGCAAACTTGTGTCTTCTGGGGGTTAAACTGGACTAGATTTAGTCGTCCCCAATCCGAGACTCTGTTCAGCAAAGACTCGACTTCAGACACAAGTTTGTCCCGGCACTCGGAGACGTTTTCCCGAGAAATATTGGCTCGGCCGGTGTAAAGAGCATCACCAGTGCTGTCATCTGCATAGCAATGAATGTTACGGGTATGCAACATATCATTGATATGCAGAAGAAACAGCGTTGGCGATAGCACGCAGCCCTGTGGAACACCAGCATTAATAGGCTTGCAATCGGAGCTTGCACCGTCTAAAACGACCTTTATGCTCCGATCTGCAAGAAAGCTGGTGATCCAATCGCACAATTTCTCGGGAAGCCCATAGGAAGGGAGCTTCGAAAGAAGCGCTTTGTGCCAAACCCGATCGAAGGCCTTCGCAATGTCCAAACTAACGGCCAATGCCTCCCCCTTGAACTCTACTGCCTCCGCCCATCTGTGAGTGAGGTAGACCAGAAGATCACCAGCTGACCGACCACGGCGAAAACCGTATTGGCGGTCACTAATCAGCTGGTGATCCTCAAGGTACCTCATGAGCTGGCAGTTTACAATGGACTCCATTGTTTTGGAGAACAAGGAGGTGATGGCGATTGGCCGGTAGTTGGACGGGTCTGAGCGGTCGCCTTTTTTAGGGATCGGGTGGACGAAAGCCGTCTTCCATGATTTTGGGACTACGCCTAGGGAGTAGGAGTACCGGAAAAGACGCGTTAAAACCGGTGCCAACTCTGGAGCACACGTCCTCAGCACAATTGGGGGGATTCCGTCAGGCCCACTCGACTTGTGGATGTCCAGGGAGAGGAGTGCTTTGCGAACCGAGCGCTGTGTGAACTGCACTTCCGGCATGGAGCACTCACACCGCGGGATGGTCGGCGGCGTGCTCCCCCCGTCATCGAGATCGAGAGTCGAGTTAGACGCAAAGAAAGAGCCTAGAAGATCGGCTTTCTCCTTTGCAGTATGGGCCAGTGAGTCGTCCTCCCTGTGCAGAGATGGAAGAGATGGCTGACAGAAATTCCCCTGGACAGCCTTGGCGAGAGACCAGAATGCACGGGTTCCAGAAGGAAGGCGAACTAGTTTCTCGCCAATTCTGCCTATGTGCTCTGACTTTGCCATGGCAATGACTCTTTTGAAGGACCTAGAGGCGGAATTATACTTCTTTTTTAGAGCGCTGGTGTTTACATCCCGGGACGCTGATGCATCAACCCAGGCTTGGTAGCACTCCTGCTTATAGCATGATGCTATTTTACAGGAGCGACCAAACCATGGCTGAGATTTGCCTCCAATGGGCACCACAGAGGAAGGAATAAAAAGTTCCATACCCTGAAGTACCACATCAGTAACAGAATCCGCAACAACGTTGGGATCATCCGGCGAGAAGCAAACCCGCCCCCAAGGGTAGGATGCAAAGAAAGACCGCATCCCATCCCAATCGGCTGACCTATAGTGCCAAACACGGCGGCAGCCAAAAGTTGTTCGGGAGGTGGAAGAAATTTTTGTGATTTCAGTTCGAGCCGTTCGAGGTTTGTTGTTCAGGGGCCAAAAAGTTAAAAGTAAAAATTTATTTATTCAACTAGAATATTAAATAAATTTTGAACGTCGTTCATGGAGGCTGAGAGGCCCCTTGAGCTTGAGGGCCCCGGGGCACTGCCCCGCGTAGCCCCAAGGTAACTACGCCACTGCAGGTACTGTCTGTACTACTAAGAAATTCCGGACTTCATAGGCGTGATTTTTACTGACAGCTATCGCAGAGATCAAGCTATCTTTTATGAACTATAATGTCATCAATAGATGGTGGTGTCGTGCAAATGTCATAAAGGTAGGTTGTGTTTTTCTTTCCTGTAGATGTGTCTTCATATTTGCTGCTGATTTTTATATTACTCGCTGTCCTACTGCTTGTTGACAAACTAATTTATTTATAAAATTTTGAGTGAGAATGTTTGCTTAAAATGTTTTTCTCTTCCGCTTAATATCGTAAATGAAATTTTAAAAGATATATTAACAATTAAGTAATTGGTTTCGTCTAAGATCGAACTTTTTTCTTTGCCTATGCTACTGTAGGAGTGATTTCTTCTGCAGGCACTGATTGAAAAGTTTTGGTATATAAAACATACCACAACACACATAATGTATCAACATACATAATGTATCAATTGGGTTGAAATTTTTCTCTTTTATTTTTAGAATTGGTGTCAACAGTGCCATATCTCTTTAAATTTATACCTTAATAAAGATGGTGATTACCTGTGTCTACCTGTGACATTGTTAATTATATTTGTGACAAAAATCATTAGGGGGACAGAAAAAAGTAAACAAGAGCATTTTAATCATTTTTAGAATTATCTGTCTGTTTGTCTGTTTCTTTATAAAATCATTACGTATCAAGTAAACATATTTTAACTTTGTTTTCATAAAGTCAGTTGATTGTATCAAAATATATGATATTTTTAAAAAATAGTTTCGAATTAATTCAACAGCTCAAATGAATCCTTTTCTGAATTGCGGTGCTAATATTCAAACGTACTTATATTACTATAATATATTTATAGTATTTATTAAATATATAATATTTAAAAACGTTTCTTAAATATTCAATATTTAAAAAATATTAATTATCTCACAATATCCTGATTAACCACGAGTTTAGTAGGAAATTGAAATTCAATATTTTCGTTCTACTTATGTATATAACAGAAGTAGATTTAAAATACCGTTGATTCTGGTGATGACGATGTTGGACGATGTTGGACGATGATAAATAGTCAAGTTCACTGGAGTAAATATTATATCGCGTGTTATATAAAGTTTAATTTACCTTCTATTTCTATAATAGTATTTTAAAAGGCAGAAGTATAGTGCGCAGCCTTAATGCCAGCTATATTTTGGTGAGAAAGTAGCTAGAAAAATTATGATTGTCAATTTCCCTAACAAGGAAAATTCAAATTTAGTAGAACAATATGAATCATACTCAATTTCTTTTACGACTGTAATAAAATTTGCGACAAAGGTTACTCGTAAACAACTTCTGTAGTAAACAAGGGAAATGAAGCTAAATGTTATGTGTATATAGGTATTGAGGTGCTAGAGGGAAAGCCAACTTTGGTAGGTCTATTAAATATTAATTTTAATTAATTTTGTTCTTCCTCTACTAACCACTAATGATAATGTACCCTGACACCTTTGAATTACCTATAATTTTATTCTGAAAATAAACTGTTTTCTAATCCTGTTGCTACTATTTAATCCGGTTTTCGATTTAGTTCACTTTCTTTTTTAAATAGACGGTATTAACCTGTTAGAAATTTTTGGTCTGAATTGTATTAAATGTGACATAATTTTCTTAAATTAAAAATATCACATTTAATTTGTACTGTACAAAAACTTTACATATTAAATAAAGGAATTATATTGTATAAAAGTAAGGAATTTTATAAACTACTAATAGGATATATTATGGCATAGCTAAGCGAGATATTCCTGGTCAACTTCAATCCGAAATAATTTGTTTTACAAATCTGGAGTCATACGAATAACCTTTTATAACCGTTAACGTAACATGCGATAATTAAACTACTCGAAGTTTGTTACCCAAGTTCTAAAATTTTACAATCCTTAAATTTAAATCAATACAAATATACTTCACTTGTAGGAAGTAGGATAATTCCTTTTCTATTAAATGTTTGTGCTCTAATTTACTCTAATTTAGAAGCTTATCGGTCACGTTAAGGGGATATAGTAAGTCAGCTCAAATTCTAATTTCGCTCCCACTTCCCCGAGCGTCGTATGCTATGTACTGCCATGTTTGTAATCACTAATACTGTAAGTAGATAAGTCGTTAGATACTTATTTCATTAGGTTTATCATACTTATGCCTGTTTCTTAACGCCAACCCAGTCGCTTCTTATTTTTATCACGGTTATTTCCCATTTTAATTTTACATCGTCTTGTTGCGTAATGTGTATCCTGATCGTAAGCGAAACAATTTCTCCATTCAAAAGCCTAAGCGATACTAACGGAGCGACAGGAATCAAGCTTCAAGACGCCAATAGTTTAGGTAATTTGTTTTTACAGTGAAAATAACGGCATTTAAAAAAAAAGTAAATAACATAAGCACTGGTTTATAGTTAGTTCCGTTAGTATGCAAAGTTTCATGATCTTATTTAAAGTATTTTAGGAATGACAGCGGTTTATTGTTCAGTTTGGAGGTAACTTTGGATTTTTTTTTCTGTCGAGAAAATTTTATGGAATCGTGTTTTCGTCTAACATAGTCCTGAACATTGATCCTCAACTTTACCATATAATTATTTCAAAATTAATGCTGCAATAATTTAGGGATAACGGAGGATCTTGCTAAGCCATTTGAGGTTATGTTTCCCCTTAAGTACTCCTAAAGATTGGATCGTTCAGATTTTATACACTCGTGAAGTGCGTTGGAATGAATAGAATTACACAAGAACAGAAGTATATCGATAGAACCACAACTAGATTTTCGGTAACGTTTATGCCGTTAGGTAGGCGGATATTCATAGCTACACGAGACATAGAGCTATATATTATAATTAGTCCGAGGGCAGTGGTTCCCACACCAGCTCTGTCTGATCACGTCTCCCTCACATTTGCCTAATGTGTACGTATTTTATGCGTGGTAGAACCACGCTGCAACTGATCATAAATATCATCATAACATAGCAGCATATGCTGCTATTTTGCAATGTTTTATACAGTGAGTGTGCATACCAAAGGCCCTCTTTATTGATATTGAGTCCATTAAGCTTAAACCTTAGTGGTGACAACGAATTTGAACTTTGATTCTTATTCGATAGTAGTTGTGTGTGTGCCTATGGACCGCAGTACTCACCTAAAAGCAAGTGGAAATAAAATTAAATGGAAAGTGGAAAAGAAATAATTTATAAGAATAATAACCCATTTCATGGTTTAATATCCTTATATTTTGGAAAACAAGCTTTAAAAAATTGAACTATTATGTACTACGTACTGGAGGCGACATCGCGTTCAGCTACTCTGTTCCACTCAACTGCGGTGCATACACCGCACTTTAATCAGTCACTCGCTGGGCGCTTATGGAGTTGACACGTGTTGTTTTGATTTTAAAAAAAATCTCTTGACAAAAATATGCCGTCGTGTGTACTTAGATATTGCACAAATAATTCAAGAAATTTCAGTAAAAACCAAGGAATTACTTTTCATCGGTTAATAAGATACTTATTCAGTAAAAACGTATTATGTATTAATAATAAAACATATTATTCATAAGACGCCATCTCTTGTCATAGAATATAGACTATGAAATTAATATGTATGTTCAGATGCGACATGTCTGTGGGTACTGAAGTATAGGACGAATATATTATGAGATATACACATTTTTTGTAGAAACATAATATATAAGTTATTATAATTTGGCAAAATTTTTCATGTTTAAATCTGCTTATTATTCTTTTATTTTATTTTTAGGTTTACACATCAATGTCAAAGTGGTATAAATTCGTCCATTTTTAACTCAACGTGCCCAACATTTTTTTTTTCAAATTTAAATAAATATATTTGTAATCTAAATGTTATGATAATAAGTTTTGTTAAACATGCATTTAGTATGTTTTTTTATATTAGACTTTGATACCTTTTAAAATATTCAGATAAAAATATCATTAAAATGTAATTGTGATAAATATTATGTAATGTTATATTAAATAAGCAAATATAATATACAAAATAAATGACATAATTTAAGTATTGTTCTCGATGTAATTTTAGGTAAATTACACAATTTTTACAATACAATCTACTATTACCTACGGATCATTCTACCTGTGTTCATTCTATGATAAAAAAACCAACCGCGCGAACACAGAGTAGCGCACTTTTTTTGTTTGAGATAGCTGTTCTAGTACGTAAGTACATATTACTTCAATGCTTTAAAAAATTAAATACTCATTGTTGATAGTAAATAACTCGCAATATCCGCGATCGTGAAATAAATTGCCGTAGTACGTGTCGTTTCTCAGGAATCACTAAACTAACTACTTACCAGTAGGTAAAAGAGTAATCTAGATTTCAGAATGGTCATTATAAAAACAAATGCGAAAGTGAAGTAAACAATTAAATAACCAGACTCAGATTCCACATAGTAGCTTCATACGTCGATTCTAAGACATACTGAATCAAAGGATTTAAATTCCGACCCCGGAAACTATTATGTGAAAATTATTTTATTCTCTTTAGTTATTAAAGTAGGTTTTTGATATTTATAAAAAAAGGTTTCGCTTTAATAAAAAAGTTTAATATTAATACTCTTTTGCTTGGTATATGGAATATAAATATTCAAGACGACTAGAATATTCTACCAATAGATATTTCCACCATTAGGGATAGAATTTTTCCTTCCAAATATGGAACCTAATACTCAAGTAATTATAATTTATTTCATAAAAATACATACGAGTACATAAAAGACATACGTTATGGAACCTCATCGTTTTTTTAACTCTTAACAAAATTCATCAAAAGTTTCTTTATACATATACAGATTTTGACGCTTGAATTAAACATTTTAAAATGACTACATTTATTACAATAAAAATATAAATTACTTCGCAACCTTCCGCCAACTAAATACAATGATGCGTCTTACCTGGATGCACTCCGTCACCACTAGACCCAACACCACTACTCCCGGCACCACTACTTCCAACACCACTATTCCAGGTAAGACACACCATCGACGATAGTACGACACGTGTTTCGCCTCTACACGAGGCATCCTCAGGTAATGTAGACTCTACGGCGGCTGACCGCTACATTTATTATGCTAGTAATATATAAGTCAATGACATTTATTTATTTATGTTTAAAAGCTTTGCCGGCATCTGATTGAGATTAAATTTGGAATACTTGTGTAATTTCGATGACAATGCATGAATATAATATTACCGTGGAGATGGTCTGACGATGAACCCGAACGTTGGTCAAAAACGCCAACAAGAGCTTGTTTTAAATTGATTTTATTTATTTATGTATTTATTTTAACTTGCCAACTAAGAACACATGAATGATTTATAATCATTCAAACTTAAGTAGTTGTATTACACGATCCTACAACTTAGGCGATAATATTGTTTATGCATTTAACTTAGAATGCGGTTTTCATAACGTCACAGTAATGGCTTCATGCACAACAATAACAATATGATTACAGTACAATTCACAGTTTAATCTTGTTGCTGGCGCCTTGTAGAACTATTCTACGTTCCAGTATATTTAGCATTCTGATATATGGAGAGGAAATAACACATCATGTGTGCATCAGACTATTCTATGTACATAAAAATATATATTAATACATATCTTCATCGTTAGTTTAGGGATGTTGCTAATTCTTTAAGCATTTTTGAGGCACAAAAGAAAAAAAGTCAGCCAATCACATTGTTATCTGTTCCATCTGGTCATCTGCCAATACCTTTAGTAATTTTCTTAGAAACAGGTAGAGTTATTAATATATCTGTCATACTAACTTCTATGGTCCTTCAAAGGTGTAAAACATTCACGCTTTTAATTCAACGCAATCAAGAGTCACGCATAGAATACTATATATAATACACACATATTAGAACGGGGGAGTGGGCGGAGCCCGCGTAGCTACTAAAATGTCACTAACACGTCAATTTACACTTATAAATGTCTATAAAAATGCCATATTGCACCCTATTTACAAATAAAATACGTAAATTGCACATTCAAAATTATTTTGAGTTCTAAATCCAGTCGTAGAACAAGTAGGACTTGCGATATATGTATATACTTCGCCCACGCCTGGAATAGAGAATATCGACGATTTTTACAGTTTTAGATACCAATACACAAAATGCCGTCAGTTCGCACCTTCAGATTCAGACTGACATACTTTTTAATTTTTTAAGTTGTGATTAGAAAGATGCTACTGCACAACTTTAGTTTTCTCCCCGCCTCTTACGATACCAACTGAACGTTTATAGGTAGTGGATAATCTTACACTGCAATTACACGACAAGAGAAAATTTACTACCGAAACCTAAAGACACTATACGACGATAGTAGGAGTTTGCTTTCTTGACCTAGTAATTCGCCTCATTTACTTCATTCTTATAAGAGCAACTCATTCCCAAGAATTTCCTTACAGCTGACCTCTGATTTGCAAAGTTTCTCATTTAAGAGTATTACTGCAGGAAATTTCCAGACAGTCTCGTGTAATTGTCTCCGCAAAGATTTGTCCGCACCGTGCACTGTTTGAAAAGACTTTGGCTAAGATAACTAAGGACTGCGGGAAGTTGGTCTGTAATGAAACTTGCTCCAGTTGTTTAATACATTATTGGCAACGTCTACTTCGTTCTGTTTCTTAGTTTTTACAACTATTCAATTAGTCGAGTGTCGAATGAAATAAATTTGTGGATTGTATTGTGTTTAGTAGTAACTACTATTTTACTCCATGGGTTGACTGGTAGAGAATGCCTCCAGGCATTAAGGCCGCCCTTTGTTTTCTTTTGTTTTAAGGATGCAATAAAGAATAAATAAATAAATGGATATATAAATAAGTTTTCTACAATGGTTCTCTTTACCGCGAAGTAAGTGGTAAATCAGCAATAAAAAGTTAACAATCATCGCTGCCGGTCGGGATCGAAAACGGGTTGCTCTGGCACGGTACTGAGAAATTATAAAGTTTTAATTACATGCATTCCATTTTAGTTCTACTGATGAAACATAAATAATATTTTTTGATCTTATTGACATTACAGAAAAAACTGAACTGGTTATTTGAAATAAAAATCATGATTGCAATTAGTTTAATTAAATTTTTGGTATCTTTAAAAAAATACTAAAAAAAGGCTCGAGATAATAGATTTTCTCACAAAAGAAGGGAACTTGAAAAAAAGGAAAAAAGTCGGACCGAAGACAGGACGCGAACTAAGGCATTACTATTTCGCGACCGCTCGGTATCCACTTAAGCTATTACGATCATTAGCAAAGTGTCAAAATTTACCCCTTATATTGTAGCAGCTTTTCATTGCCTGAAAAGACGGACAAAATGAAATTTTTTGAAAATGAATTCTATCTAGATCGATCAATAGTTGCCTGGGTGTCAGGAAGTTTGTGGTGTCTCACCCCCGTGCCTCGGAAAGCACGTAAAGCCGTTGGTCCTGCGCCTGATCTCTCTCCGGTCGTGTCGGTTTACCGTCCCATCGGATTATGAGAGAGAAGTGCTTGCGCATCAGCGTGACCACTTTTAGTAGATTTCTACTTTTTTTGTAGATTTGAAGCAAATGAGATGATAGTCTAGTAGGACAAAATATCTTAGTAGAATTTAGTAGAAATGAGAAACACATCTGTAGGTTTTGGTATTAATTCGCTATCAAAGAATATTAGGCTTAAAACCAAGCATCCATGTCCAAAAAGTTTTAATTTTACAGTTGGCAACACACGAAATTGATTTAGAATTCCTTTATGTATGAATGTTACTGTGAGCATAGCGAATTGAATTTAAGTATCCATTAGATAAAGACCATTTTTATAAAACATGTCTTTCAACTTTAGATCATTTTTAAGTTGCTATTATAATGATAGACAACATAGTTTTATTGCTCGTTTTCGTTCATTTGTATTGTTTGCTTTCGCAGAAAAGAAGTGAAAATTTGATGACAATCAAAATTAATACAAAAATGTTAATCATAAATGATTGATTAAATGTAGGGTTTATTAATAAATGTGATTTATTTCAATTCGTATCTACCCAAAACGGCTCAAATATTACTTTTAAAAATTAGTAGATTTTAAAATGCGATCTAGTAGATTTCAGTAGATTTTAGCAGTGTCTTTGGTAGATTCCCTCATTAAAAAGTGGTCACGCTGTTGCGCATACACTTGGGCACTATAATCCTGTCCAGCGCCGTATATATATATATATATATATATATATATATATATATATATATATATATATATATATATATATATATATATATATCAGATAAGTACGTCGCTCTCACCGAATACCAGCGTAAAATAGCAGCTTGATGTTGCTGTGTTTCGTATGGTGAGTGCAGAGAACCTATTTTACTGGAATCGTGGCATTCCATCTAAGTTCTCAGTGGTGACAACGCATCTGTATTTTGATTCTTAATCGAGGTTATATTTAGATGTCTATGAGCCACAGCATCCACTTACTATCAGGTGGGCTGTGTGCTCGTTTGTCACTTGAATCCTATAAAAGACTTACCACAATAGAATTAATTATTAAAGTACTTACTATTATTATTGTAGGTAAAATAGTATAATCAATAAAGTACCGATAATATTCGTGCCAATATTGTTTGAAGACAATTAAAAACAATTTTCCATAATTGTATTAATTTCAATAGCTTAAACTAATGGCCTTTTCAACGAATTAAGTTAAAATCGATATCGCTAGTATAAGACGCAAACAATAGAAATCACGTTGATTACTCTCATTTTGACTCACGTTGATGACTCTCAATCTGTGAAAACAATTTAATCTCCTCATTAAGTTACGAAAATACGGTGGTTTTGTATCGTCCTATGTCGTAGTATACTTGCGTTAACGCAAGTATACTACGACATAGGACGTTAACACCTAAGTGCTCTAACTGTCGGGAATATAAAATAAGTTAATAATTACGATAGAATTCGTAAAAACTAGTTTTATTTAAATGTAGTGTTAGTAGTTAATAGTGCTCGCTTGTGCCCGTTTATTCTATATGAAACTTCGCTATTTCATTATAATTCACAACAAGGGCACGGATTTGTCTTAAAGTAATTTAAAGTGCATAAAAAGCTAAGCATTAGCCGTATATTGATTTTGTATCTATTGAGTAGCCCAATAGTTGTTTCTCTATTACAGATCATAGAAGATTGAGGCCTATTAGGAACAAACGGGTTGTAAATATTGTCAAAGCCAGAATTCGGTGACACCCTTTTGGAACACTCGTATCCAGATTGAACCCCGTCGTTAATTGTTAAAACTGTGTAAGCACAGTTGTCACCGTCGATATACAGGACATACCTAAAATCGATCTTTAAATAAAATTGTTTCTTAATAATTGCTTAGGCTTCGACAATATGAATAATTTGATCTAAGTTTTATCATTCTTACGCTGTTATTTTAAAAGATGATACGCATTTTAATGATAAAGAGAACTTGTAGCTACACCGTGTACCTGAAGTATGACTGACTGGGTAATAGAAAAATGAAATTGTAAGTAATAAGTAATAAAGTGCTATTAATAAAATATATTTAAATATATAAAGCAGCTGTATTTGTTGATAAGCAAGACAATTTTATTTTATCTTCTAGTTATAATTGAATTTATAAAGATATAAGAGAGCGCAGTGGCTAAACTGGAGTTGTAAATCTTATATAATTTATAGTACGATTGAAGGCGAAAATTGAAGCATTACAATAACTGTTTATACGGTTTTATAGTAACGCTTTTATAATTATTATGTAAGCACAAAAATTCTTCTGTGTCTTCGCTCGCTAAAAATTGTGCCAGATCGGAATTTAAGTTTAATTTATTATATCCTGTCACTTAGAATGTAATTAATTTGCTCACTTATTTTGTTGTGCCGAAATCCCAACAATACATTTTTTTTTAATACGTATCACCAAAAATAAAATAAATAACGACAGCACCTTCTGATCTTTCATTGGTATAATAGTAATATTTACTTATACGTTATTATTAAAAAAATCATTAATAATTTAAAAAAATGTATCTGTTTTACTTATAGATGAAAAGTCATTTTGTGATAAAGCTAGATTTAAATTTTATTGTTAATGAAACTCTCTCTGTTTAAAAAAACTTTTAAAAACACTTTGCTATGAAGTCGTGAGAAAAAAAAACGTTTTTGTTGAATATTTTATATTTTAATAAAGATTATCTCGTAATATCCCGATTAACCACGAATTAATTAGGAAATCGTAATCAAATATTTTCGTTCTTCGTATACAACTGCAGTAGAATTAAAATATCGAACATGATGGTGATGACGATGCTAGGTGATGATAAAAAGTCAAGGTCACTTGTGTAAATATTATAATATGGTGTGTTATATACAGTTTCATTTACCTTCTACTTGTACAATCGTAATTTTAAAGGCAGGCGCATAGATCGTAGCCGTAATGCCCAGCTATATTTTTTTGTTGAGAAAGCAGCTAGAAAAATTATGATTGTCAACTTCCGTAACAAGGAGAATCCGAATTTAGTAGAACAATATGAATCATACTCAATTTCCTTTACGACTGTAATAAAACTATCGACAAAGTTTACTCGTAAACAACTTCTATAGTAAATATGAAAAATGAAGGTTAATTTTATAATAATATCTAAGTATTGTAGTATAATGTAATGTCTCTTCAGGGATACACAACTTAAGGTAGATCTATTAATATTAATTTGAATTATTTTATTCTTTAAATAAACTTAATCTGTTCTTACTATTTAATTTGGTTTTATATTTAATTCTCTTTTAATCAAAATTGACGGTATGAAATTGTTGTAATTTTCTTATATTTAAATTATCAATATCAAACTTGACACTAATCAAGTTCAATATGAAATATTGCATATTAGAAATCTGCAGTAATAACTTTATCACGTAATGTGCAATAATGAAGCAACTCGTAGAAATAACAAAATTTTACAATATCCACAAAATTAAAACAATACAAATATTACACTTGTTGAAAGCAAGTTTTTACTTTTCAAGTTTGTGCCTCAATTAAGATGCCTTACGGTCAAGTCAAATGCTCCTGAGGATTGGATGCTTCAAATCTTATGTAGTCATAAAGTGCGTCGGTCTGGGTGGAACTGCACGAGAACGGAAGTATATCGACCGAACCACCTCTCGATTTTCGGAGATGATTGTGCTGCTAGCTAGGAGGATAATCATGAGTACACGAGACTCAGAGCCATAATATGTTAAACACGTCCAAGGGCAGTGGTACCGACACCCTCTCTGACCGAACTCGCCTCCCTTACATTTTCCTAACATGTGGGCATTTTGGATATCCATATATACCATCATCAGATAGTGAGTGAGTGTGAACACCGAAGGCCCCTTACGTTGATTTTTAAGTAATTAAGCTTAGTCCTAAGTTGTGACAACGCACCTGCATTTTGATTCTTATTTGATGATAGTTGTGTGTGCCTAATGGATAGCAGTGTTCCACAATGATTATGATAAAAATTAACACGAGGTTTAAAAAAAATTACTTATAAACTCAAAAAATCCACAATCAAGCCTCATACTTCAAAGGAGTAAAGCTCCGACTCCGGAAGCTATTATGTGAAAATTACTTTATTCTCTTTAGTTTTTTAAGTAGGTTTTTGCTTTTTAAAAGAAGCAATTTTTTAACCCTTTTGCGTGGTCTAAAGAATATAAAATGTTTAAGACAACTAGAATATCGTCTAAATAGCAACATTAAAATTTTCATACCCTAAACTTCCACCACTAAGGGTGGAATTTTTCCTTCGAATTTATATGGAACCTAACACTCAAGTAACTATAAATTATTTAATAAAAAAATTTGGAAAACCGGTGAACCTTCTCGTTTTTTGAACTCGTTTAATAAAATTCGTCAAAAGTTTCTTTATCTATAGTTTTTGACGCTTGAAATACATTTTCTAAAATATTTGCATTTGTTCATTTATTTTTAAAAGCTTTGCTGACATCTGATTGAGTTTAAATTTGGCATATTTATGTAACTTTGATGACAATGCATTAATATGATACCGTGAAGATTAGATTTTTAGAATATTGACCAAAAATCCCTACAAAAATTCAATAATTTTTAAAAAAGAGCCATTTTTTCATAAGATAGGGTAACAAAAGAGCACACAGTCCACCTGATAGTAAGTGATTGTTGTGGTCCGTAGACATTTACATCTATCGACGAATCAAAATGCAGATGCGTTGTCACCTGTGAGGACTTAGATGGATTGCCTCGTTTCCAGTAAAAAGGGTCTCCGGTTCTCTACACTCACCATACGAAACACAGCAGCATTGAGCTACTATTTGACGTTGGTATTCTGTGAGAGCGTGGTCCTTCCCTGGTAGAGCCATGCCATTCGTGCTACAACTAAACTACTAATATAACTGCAGTAAGGCTCTACCAGGTAAAAAGTTTTTGCCTTGTTTTAAATTGAGTTTATTTATTTTTGTATTTATTTTGACTTGCCAACTAAGAACATAATATGAAAGATTTGTAATTATTCCAACTTTATTAGTTGTATTACATGATCCAAATACTGAAGTCATTGTATTCTATAAGCATTTAACTTAGAATGCGGTTTTCATAATGTCACAGTAATGGCTTCATGCACAACAATAACAGTAACCGCAAATGTCTGTACGCCACTGCTCGTACTGATATGATTACAGTACAATTCACAGTTTAATCTCGTTGCAAACGCTTTGTAGAACTATTCTAAATTCTGGTATATTTAGCGTTTTGATATATGGAGAGGAAATAACACATCATGTGAGCATCAGACTATTCTATGTACATAACTATAAAATATACATTAATACATACCTTATGTATGTTGCTAATTCTTGAGGCATTTTTGAGGCACAAAAGAAAAAAAGTCAGCCAATCACATTGTTATCTGTTCCATCTGGTCATCTGCCAATACCCTTAGTAATTTTCTTAGAAACAGATAGAGTTATTGATATATCTGTGATACTAACCTCTATGATCCTTTAAAGGTGTAAAACATTCACGCTTTTAATTCACATCATGTGAGCATCAGACCATTCTATGTATGATAATATATACTTATATATATATATCTTCGTCGTTATTTCAGGAATGTTGCTTATTTATTTTTTTTGAGGTTTTTGAGGTGCAAAAGAAAAAACGTAACACACATAAGACCACTTTGATGTCTCTTCTATCTAGTTGTCTGCCAATACCCTTAATATTTTTTAGAAACAGGTAGAGCTATCAACATATCTGTTATAATAACTTTTATGGTATCTTAAATGTGGAAAACGATCAAGCTTTTTAGTCAACACAACCAATATATGTTACATAATATGATACTCGTAAACTCACCCATCAAACCCTTAAGCGTACTTCCGTTGACCTAGAATCAATAAAATTTGCGAGAAGCAAAATCTTAACGTACAAGTAAAAAAAACAGAAATCCGTTAATTTGTAGTTAGCTATATCACACAGAAAACATTATTTTTTGCAATTACAAATTTATGTTTTCAGTTGGCAAAGTAAGTTTGTCCTTATTCAATCTGACCATTCGTTAGAACAATTTCCGTTGGTAACCTCACCTATAATTTTTAAATCTTATTAGGTTAGTTATTTAATTAAAAGTAATTATTTACTTATCTTACATTTTAATTTGTTATTTTAATTTTTTAAAATACATTACCCTTAAAATACCCTACGTAAATTACACATTGAAAATTAGTTTGATGCTTAATTTGAATTCCAAATTCAGTCATGGAGTGAGTAGTACTCGCGTTGTATATATAGATTATTCGTCCACCCCGGAAATAGAGAAGCTTGTCAATTTTTGACAGTTTTCCATACCAATACACAAAATGCCGTAAGTTCTTTACAAATATTATATTCAGACTGACAAAAATATTCAGGAATAAGGGAACTTTTGAGTTAACTACACATATACTCTTTGTGCATATTCATTTATGTAAGTCCCTATAGTCAAGCGGTGGCCGTCGAAAAAGGCTAGTCATACGGAATAAGTATAAAAATGCATTCTTTTCTTCCTGGGTTATAGCTACCTAAATAATATAACAGCGGTCTGGTGGTTTGTTACTTGTCCAACATTTTTATTTGAATTAATTTTTTTTTATTTTTATTTGCAAAATTGATATATAAAACGTAAGTGTACTTTTTTGATTTCATAGAGTTTGAGCAGTAAAAAATGAAAATTCGAGTCTGGCACACTTATTTTTGACGCAACTGTTTGCCAGACCACTCTAGTCCTAGATCGATTAAACCTCAATTTTTTTTGTTTTTTTTTTTATCCTCGCGCATATAACTAACTTTACGGATTTTATCGCATTCGATTTTAACTTTTTTTAATTCCCCACGCAACGGTTATCGTAATATAATAAATAGTGCACAAGACTAAAACTTTTTTATTAGTTAATTAATTACTCACTTTTTTGTTCGCTTTTAAAACAAAAATTTGCCTAAAGATGGTGTAGAAAAGTACCGAAAAGTATTCGTAACTAATATCATATCCTCTCATCTTTGGGAGAATAATTAAACGTGTTACCATTCAACGGTTTGCCACACGTGTTACACGCCACTGATTGACGGACGAGACTCTGGGAACTCATTAATAGCGATTAGCGAAAAATAACTTAAAATATGTTGAATTAAAATTTCACTAATTAATTATGGAGATGAACCTCGTAACTGAGGGTATCGGATCTGCACTCACTGATTCATCTGCGTTGTGATAGCGCATACTTGGAAACGCCTACGTACATCATTGGACTAAAAAAAGCCGTTGATTTAATTTAAAATACCTTAAATGCAGTATTTTAATTTGAAATCTGATTCAAAGAAAAACATTCGCAATCAATATAAATATTGTTACGAGCTTGAGGTTCGTGACAATAAAAATTAACACTTTAATTCACTTTACACTAATGGTCAGTTTACACGGAATTCCGTTGACTTCGCCCTTAATGATTAGACTGTTCTCATCGTGGGTTTGTGAGATCGAGATCCTTGGGGCACTTTTAACATCAGCCAGCACACGCCCCGCAGTTCTGGCTTTTACTCGTTTCCCTGCTGCTGCTGGGCGGTGCTGTTGGCCACACTACCCTCCTGAGATCGTTCACCTTCGCTAGGGTTCGCTTAGGGCAGCTGGATCGAAGATGGCTCTTTTCCCCACAGCCATAGCACCTAGGGCTGTATCCTTTGTTGCGGTCGCGAACTGTAGCTGCTGCAACCTCCCTGATACGATGGGAACGATGATCCTGCCGCACGTCTTCCACCTCCAGTGCATGGGCCAAGGCGTCCTTAAGCGTCTCGTGGTGCCCGAGCCTCACAGCAGCTCTGACTTCCAGGTCACGGATGCCGTCGATGAATGTCTGCACCAGGTGCCCTTCAATGAGCGCAGGTACAGACCGGATGCTTTTCGCACCAGCTTCTCCACCTCTAGAGCCCACTGCTGCAGGTTTTCGTTGATGCGCTGCACGCGATCTTTAAGCTGCGCACGAAAGACGTGTTCCAGGTGAGCGTCGCCATATCTCGCCTCCAATGCCTCAAGGAGTTGCTCATAAGTCACTTCCTCACCGAGAGCTTCCAGAACTGTTAAGGCCTGGTCGCGCAGGCCTAGTGTGAGAGCAGTCATGGCCTGACTTTTATTCCAGCTGTTCGCCTTCATAACAGCCTCGAACTGGATTTTGTAGGCTGACCAGAAAGAGGTACCGTCGAACGGTGGCACCTTGAACCCACGTAGCGAAGGTGTTGTAGCTACTACGGGAGCTGTAGCTCCATCTCCAAGTTTGAGTTCGTCCAGTGATTTCTTCATGTCAGCCATTACGTTGTTAACCCGATTGTTTACTTGGCCGATTCGGGTTTCAACTTTCTCGATTAGGGTTTCAGCTTCTGACAGGCGGTTGTCATGCTGAGCAACCCTATCCTTCACCTCCTTGATCTCCTTCCCGAAGGTAGCGTGAAGATCCTTCATGAGGAGCATCTGCTCTTCCAACCGACGGGCCTGTTCCTCCTGTCCGTCCCGCAGCTGCTCTTCCAATCGACGGACCTGTTCCTCTTGTCGGCGAACTTGTTCCTCCTGTCAGCGAACCTGTTCCCCCTGCTGCTCTTTCAACAGACGGGCCTGTTCCTCCTGTCGGCGAGCCTGTTCCTCCTGTCCGCCCCTCAGCTGCTGCAGCATCACCATCAGAGCACCTAAGTCAGGTGCTGCAGATGTAGGAGCTACCGACGGGCCTGCAGCCGGTGGCTGGCCCTCCGACGTCTGCGGCGATGCTCCACCAAATCTTCGTTGGTCCGTCTCCTGCTGGCGTTGACTTCGGGTACGGACACCCTCCGTTTCCTCCTTAGGTAAAATCGGCATGATTTTATCCCACTTCTGACGCCAATTGTTACGAGCTTGAGGTTCGTGACAATAAAAATTGCCGATAGAATTACCTAAATTAACACTTTAATTCACTTTACACTAATTAAAGTTAAAAACACTAATAATTAATCACACTGATTCACTTTATTCCGCTCCGAAGCTTCGCTTGTGTCGCCAACTCCAATACTTCCCCGATCGCATCTTGCAGCGCCTATTTATATAAATTAGCAGTGAAATATCCAGAATATTCAAGTAAACACGCGCAAGGTACCGAGAGTTCGTGTTTCGACTTCACGAAGTTTAGTTCTTCGGTTCGAGACTAGATGGCGCTAGCGCCGTCGACTTGAGCGCGTAACAATATGATATAAGCTTACCTAATATGATTTACTATAAAAGTACCTATATTACTGCTATTCATGTATACAATCAGTTACCACCAGCTATTAAACAATTAAATGGAAATATGTTCAAAACAAAATTAAAGAAATTGTTAATTGATAATGTTTTTTACAATCTCAATGAGTTTTTTAATAAAAATAATATCAGTAAGTAGTAAATTTTTAAATTTTCTTCATTGTTGCATATCCGAAATGGGTAAACTGTTGAGCCTAAAACTTTATGTTTTTGTACTAAGATCATATTGTACACAGTTATGCAATAAATGTATCTTTATCTTTAAAATACTCTGCGTAAATTTATACATTTAAATTATCTTGGTGCATTGTTTTGTATTCTAAATCCAATCATACGACCAAGAGCGAGTAGCGAGTAGTAAAGCTAGCATAAAATTCTATCATTAACGTAGATGCATTAGGCGAGATGTACTAACGACCAAATGACATAATGTACAAATAGATAATAAACAGATGCAGAATGGAAAAAATTCAAAATTACATTTTGGTTTTTATCCTTTCGAAAACCCTTGCTTAAATTATTTATTTTTCTGACCATAAAATGTAGAAATAGTAACACCTACGTAATATCTTCAACTGCTTGACACAAGTTTGTTCTCATTTCTGAGAGGATTTTCTCGCTATTTCTGTTTAATACACTGACTTGCAATGTTATTTTTTTACCACTGCGTTGTGATCTCTCAACATATAAGAAGATTAGACCTTACTATTTATTTCCATTTATTTCAAACATTGACTAAATTTCGAGTAGCCGGATGAATTTTGTTATTCCTTCAGCGAAAGAGTTAAATAAACATAAGTGTACGAAGTCATTTTTAACATAATTTAATCGCTTGGACAATATAAACCTTGATTAAAATGATTATACAATATGTGAAAAAAATTAAATCTGTCATTATCTGTAAAAATATAGACAAAGGAAGATAAATATAAGTAACGTTTAAACAACTAGGTATTTACTTTATTTCAATAACATGGAAAAATGACGAGTAATGAGATTGTATGTACCCAAAGGCTAAATAAATCGGCTAAATAGGCTAATAAATCCAAACAAAACACGTATGTAACTCCACGTAGTAATCCATTGCAATTTCAGAGAAAATAACCTAAGTTTGGAAAAGTTTTTCTTATTTCAACGCCGATATTGAAAGAGATTATTTGAAAATTGCCGTCGACATCGATATTAGATAACCTTGGATATTTATTGACGGATCTGACTTCGTATCAGACAAGAATAAATCATTCTTCGCATTGAGGCGTATCGTATGTTTAGAATACAGTGTAATAATTCAAATATATTAAACATGAAATGAAAGCTATACTTTGAAATGTCTACAATATTACCCGCAACCTATGTTTGAATTAAGTAATTTCATATTTTTTAATACAAAATAATAATTTCAGGCTGTAAGGTACTCCATTTTAGTGCTCACAGGTTGATTGGTGAGGTCCATGGGTCTAGTAGCCACGCCCGTTTTTCACATCAGTAAATCTAGTAAGTATATTTTTTAGTTAAGTAAAGGTGTCAGACAGGGCTGTGTAGCTTCCCCGTGGATGTTCAACCTATTTATGGACAGTTGTTTGGAAAATTTGAAAGTTGAAGAATGCGGGTTAAGAATGGGTGAGTTAACCATCAAATGCCTTTTGTACGCCGATGATCAAGTCATACTTGCGTCGTCGGCGGCCGAGTTGCAAATGATGGTTACATTAATGAACAGGTCATTAAAAGAAAGGGGAATGAAAGTGAACGCAAGTAAGACGAAAGTGATAGTTTTGAAAGAGAAGAAAGCAAAACGGTATGTGAAATAAGAATAGAAGGAGAGTTAATTGAGCAAGTGGATGAGTTCTTATATTTGGGATGTGTATTCAGCAGGGTTGGGAGATATGATAAGGATATTGAACGACGAGTGAATGCAGGAAATAAAGTAAATGGGGCTCTACACTCTATTGTGAAAAGTCAGAATGTGTCACAATGCTGTATTAGTCCCTACTTTAACGTATGATAATGAAAGTTGGGTGTGGCAGAAGAAGCAGGAGAGTAGAATAAATGCAGTAGAAATGCGGTCGCTAAGGAGTGTGTTAGGGCTGAATCTGAGTGACAGGGTGAGAAACTGTGTGATAAAAGAAGAGTGTAGTTTGCAAGATGATGCGGTGACCAGGATTAAGAAAGGAATGCTTCGGTGGTTTGGTCATGTTGAAAGATTGAATGAGGAAAGACCGACAAAGCAAATATATGTTGCAGAAGTGAATGGAATAGTCGGAAAGCGACGTATATCGACTTTATTTTGTGATATCGTAAACTGAATACCGAAGAAAAATATAAGTATTTATTAATGAATTACCTTTGTGGCTAAATAACGATCATCGGGAGCTTCATTCAAAAACCTTTCCACTACATTCGATGTTAATATTTTCGACTTTTTAGTTGTAAAACCGTCTGACTGTCGTTTTAAGAAAGCATTTAGTTTTGGGTATTCATTTATATCCACGTTGGTCCTTATTTTCAGCATACTTGAATAAAACTATTATTTACGGATTATATCGCGTTTAATTACTTTTAATTTATTTTTATTATTATCCCGACGTTTCGGGTGCTTTACAGCGCCCATGGTCATAGGATAATAATAAAAATAAATTAAAAGTAATTAAACGCGATATAATCCGTAAATAATAGTTTTATTCAATGTGTAGTGTTCGCGTAAATTTAAGAAATCATTTCAGCATACTTTTTATCATCGAAAACCTCGACCATAACGTAGAAGGTTTTAATTTTGCTGAGAGTCCGGAGAAGTATGCCAACATAACATTTTCTGAAAAACTATGTGCTTTTTTCTTCTCTCCAAGCAATAAATTCGTCGTTTGTAGATATGTAGCGACTTTTTGACTTTTCCAGTAAAATGTTCTCCAAAGCACTTTGTGCAATTAATCTGAGTTCCGGTGGTGTTAATTAAAATAAAATATCGTCGAAATTACTCATTTTGTGCAACAAATAACTAAACTCGCAAAGAACATTTTTGGAAATTGGCGCCAACCGTAATAGAATATAAGCAGAGACTTTTGTAGGCAAAGGGAACTATGCCCATACAGCCAAGTCTTCAGTAGAATTTTTTATTGATATTAAATGAAAATGAAATTTAATGAGATGAAATGAAAGGTAACCTAACCTAACTAATTGAATCAAATCATTAAATCTGATATTGAAACAAATTAGTAGCTTCTTTTTAGAAATATTTTCATAAAGACTTCTATGATTTTTTTAGTAAAAACTTCGTGGTTGGTTTCTTCTTTTTACGGACATTATTTTGACAGTTGGGAAAGAGAACGCACGAGTTTGTAAAAGGTAAAGAAAAGGCTTGCCGTGTAGTGGCGGTTGAGAATATCCACTAGAGAATACCCCATATCTTCCGGTGGGTGTCGTAAGAGGCGACAGGGGAACACAGAAAGGAGATGGGCAGCAGCATCTTCCTAAAAACAACAATAACATAATAAAAAACTGCGGTTGCCAAACCGCTCGCCAAGCGTGGCAACTATGGCAAATATCCCCCCATGAGCAATGACGCAAATAAACGGCCCCCAGCCCCGGTGGCCCCACTATTCCTGGCTACGGGGGTGACCATGGTAACGGCGGGGCAGGGGGTGCTAAGTATCTCCGGTGGAGGTTCGGTTGCCACCTACGACGACTCGACCTGGCAACGTATAACGCACGCACCCTGAGGACTGACGAGAAGATACTGGAGCTGGAAGAAGAGGTAGACAAGTTGCGCTGGCATATTATTGGATTATCTGAGGTCCGAAGAGAGGGGGAGGACACGGTAATCCAAGAGTCTGACAACTTTTACCATCACCGGGAGGGCGACCATCTGTCCCAAGGAGGTGTCGGATTTATCGTCCACAAGTCTCTCACCAACAACGTTGTAAAGATTGGGAGTGTGTCGACGAGGGTCGCGTACCTGATACTCCGAATCACCAAACGGTATTCGTTGAAGGTCATACAGGTCTACGCACCAACCTAGGCACATCCCGATGAGGAGGTGGAGGAAATGTATGAGGATATTTCTAGAGCCATGCATTCCTCCAAAACCCACTACACGGTGTTGAAGGGAGACTTCAACGCAAAACTAGGCACAAGAGAAGGCGGTGAGCTGAAGTTAGGCAAATTTGGAGTAGGGCAATGGAACCGTAGGGGCCAGCAGCTGGCCGACTTTATGGAGAAAGGGGGACTCTTTATGATGAACTCTTTCTTCCAGAAGCGGCCCCACAGGAAGTGGACCTAGTCGAGTCCCAACGGTTCGACAAAAAATGAGATTGACTTCATTATGACGACCAGACGCCAACTGTTCAGTGATGTCTCAGTGATCGCAAGGGTGAAAACCGGCAGCGATCACCGAATGGTTAGAGGCACACTGAACCTAAACGTTAAGTTGGAGAGGTCTCGTCTAATGAAGTCAACGCTCCGTCCCCCTCGTGCTCTAATCCAGAACCCCGAGACTTTTCAGCTCGAGTTACGTAACCGCTTTCAGTGCCTAGAAGATTGTAATGCAGTGGACGATATGAATGACAAGCTCGTGGAAACTGTCCATGCGGAAGGAGCTAAGTTCTACAAGACACGCTGCAGAAAAACACAAAAACTCTCCAATCACACTCTTAATCTCATGGCTGTTAGACGGGAGATGAGGCTGCAATCGTCAACAGATTTGACAGCATACAGGCAACTGAACAGACAGATCTCCAAATGCATGCGGCGAGACTTACGCAACTTTAATACTGCTCGTATTAAAGAAGCGATCGAGCGGAACCAGGGCTCCAAAGTCTTTGCCAGAGATCTGTCTGCCAGAAAGAGCCAACTGTCAAAGCTAAAGACTGAGTGTGGCAGCATCGTTTCCGAGACACCTGAGATTTTGAGTGAGACTGAGAGGTTTTATGGGCAGCTGTAAACATCATCGTTGGAGCCACACGCAAGCGTGAGTAACAATGCAAGAGCAAGTCTCAACCGACACTATTCTGATGGTATCCCGGACGTCAGTCTGAGCGAGATTAGGATGGCTCTCCAGCACCTTAAAAACGGCAGGGCCCCAGGCGAGGATGGAATTACAGCGGAGCTTCTGAAAGCGGGTGGAACACCGGTACTTGAAGTCCTTCAGAAGCTCTTCAATTCCGTCCTCCATGGTGGCACTACTCCGGAGGCGTGGAGCAGAAGTGCGGTGGTCTTGTTCTTTAAGAAAGGCGACAACGCTGTCTTGAAGAACTACAGACCGATTTTCCTTCTGAGCCGCGTCTACGTGCTGTTTTCGAGAGTCATTACGAATCGTCTCGCACGCAGACTCGACGACTTCCAGCCTCCCGAACAAGCCGGTTTCCGACGACGAACAAGGCTTCAGTACCATAGACCACATACATACCCTGCGGCAGATTGTACAGAAGACCGAAGCGCCATCTGCTACCTTGCCTGGCGTATGTGGACTATGAGAAAGCCTTTGATTCCGTCGAAATGACTGTCGGTATATCGAAGTGCTGAAGTGTTTGTACAGTAGGGCTACGATGGCTTTACGAGTACAGAACCAGAAATCGAAACCTATCCAACTGCAGAGAGGTGTATGACATGGGTGACGTTATATCCCCGAAACTCTTCACCGCTGCGTTGGAAGACGTTTTCAAGCTACTGGACTGGAAAGGATACGATATTAACATCAATGGCGAGTACATCACTCACCTTCGATTTGCCGACGATATAGTCCTTATGGTAGAATCGCTGGAGGACCTTAGCACTATGCTCAAAGACCTCAATGGTGTCTCCCAACGGATAGATCTTAAGATGAACATGGACAAAACAAAGATCATGTTTAATGTCCATGTCACACCTATGCCGGTAGTTGTTGGGAGCACTATGCTTGACGTTGTGGACGAGTACGTTTACCTGGGACAAATAGTCCAACTAGGTAAGTCCAACTTCGACCGAGAGGTCAATCAACGGATTCAACTCGGCTGGGCAATGTTCGGGAAATTACGACACATCTTCTCGTCAGGTATACCTCAATCTCTGAAAACTAAAGTGTACAACCAGTGCGTGTTGCCAGTGATGACTTACGGATCAGAGACGTGGTCCTTCACTGCTGGCCGTATGAGGACGCTCAAGGTCGCTCAGCGAGCTATGGAGAGGGCTATGCTCGGAGTTTCTCTGCGTGATAGACTCAGAAATGAGGATATCCGCAGTAAAACCAGAGTGACCGACATAGCCCAATAGATTAGTAAGCTGAAGTGGCAATGGGCCGGCCATATAGCTCGAAGAACCGATAACCGATGTGGAAGAAAGGTTCTCGAGTGGCAGCCTCGTACCGGTAGACGTGGTGTAGGGCGACCCCCCACTAGATGGAGTGACGACCTGGTAAGATATGCAGGAAGTCGATGGATGCAGGTGGCTCAGGACTGTGCTTTGTGGCATTGCTTGGGGGAAGCCTATGTTCAGCAGTGGACTTGTGAAGGGCTATAATAATGATGATGATGATGAAAGAAAAGACTCGAGTATGTAATAAGCCCACATCCCGAATGCTCTACGTCCCTGCAAGACGCCACTTTTTGAGCAACTGTATTAAAAAATATTTAGGGTCACTTATCTGTATTATCCTATCTCTTAAGTTGGAGCAAGCAATTCATGTTTACAAAATTACATTAAAATTGGTTGAGCGATTTCGGATTCCGATACTGTTTGTGGGAGCTTCTTCCACATCCAGACAGTGGAGGACGCGGTCCGCCGCAGTAACTCACCCCCACCGTCTCTGACCCTATCACTGCCTCCAACGATGAGATTTCTTTAATCATCAAAGGACTGAAGCCCAAATAGGCACCGGGTTCGGATGGCACTCCATCCAAGCCCTTAAACTGGAGCAGGTGATTGCCTTATTGGCCATAATCTTCAACGCCTGCTTCGACTTCAGCTACGTCCCCACCACTTGGAAAGCGGCAACTTTCATTGGCATTGCCAAGCCAGGCAAGCCTCACTACTTCTTCTCCAGTTACCGTCCTATCAGCCTCCTCAAGGCCATGAGCAAACTTTACGAACGAGTTATCCTTATTCGCATGAGACGCCATCTGTTTCCCACAGACAGCGACCCTCTTGTCATCCCTCACCAATTTGGGTTCCGAGCCAAACACTCATGCCCCAACAAGTTCACCGTATAGTGGAATATATCCTAAGCGCTTTTTATCCTCGTCGTCAAAAGACCATCGCGGTCTTTTACGACATTGCCAAGGCATTTGATAGAGTCTGGCATGATGGCGTTAACTACTGTTTTATCCATCTCGTGGCCTTCTACTTGAAGAATCGTACCTTTCGTTTCAGACACGAAGGCACGCTATTCTCTCCTCGTCACATCAAAGCCGGTGTCCCTCAAGGCTCCGTGGTTGCCCCCTCCTATAAATATTATTCATTAACGACATACCTATCACGTCGAATGGTGTCAAACTCGCCCTCTTTGAAGATGACACAGCCCTTAACTCAAAAGGCACGACACTGTAAATGATCTGGAACAAGATTCCAAAGTCAGTTAGTGACCTAGGAGCTTGGTTCCAAAAATGGCCGATCTACGTTAACCGGGAGAAAAGCTCCGCCGTTTGCTTTGATCATAAAGGACGCCGCCCCACTGCCATTCCGCCAATCCGGATGCAAACGACAACCAAATACTTAGGCGTCACCCTTGACACGAGGCTCACTTTTGAGACCCATGACAAGAAAGTAACTGGCACCGCGCGATTTACCTGGGTAGGCTCAACAGCATGTTGGGCAGACACAGTAAAATGTCCCTCCGCAAACCCCCCAAACAAACCCTGAATAAGGTCTGTATATGACCTGTTATGACTTACGCGGCCCCCATTTTTGCTCATGCCAAATCAAGAATTTTAATTAAACTTTAAATATTTCAAAACCTCTTCAGTCATTGGGCTATGAACGCACCCTATTACGTCCGTAATGCCGACCTCCACCGAGACTTAGAGCTTCCGAAAATTCAACAAGTCTTAAAATCACTCTCCGAGAAATTCTTCAAAGCTTCAGTAAAAAAAATAAGTTACAGCCTATATACGCCCCACCGCTATCTACTACTCGAACTACGCACGAATTAAACTGGTAGGTTACCTATTAATAAATATTAAAGGTGTAACAAAATAGATCTACTGTATTTTAGAAAGCAGTGTTCATTTTGAAATATAAACATATTAATTATCCATTCACGAACATATTGCGCTTCCAAGCTGTTAAAGCAAATATTCCACGATATCCTTTAAGGAAACAAAAATATATTGTGAAATAATGATTCTCGTTGGGACCCTGACCTTAGTTTTTAAATGAGACCTGAGAAGACAATACAAAATAAACCAAAATACTGCACTTAGTCACAATGCACAAACAATTCAAACCTGGTTTGTAAACAATGTTCCGAATTACCTAATATTCTATATCCTCATTAATTCTAAGTTTATCACGCAGAGAAAGCTCGAGCATAGCACTCCCCATATTTCGCGTAGCGTCCTTGTGCTTCCTCATAGGGACAGCAGTGAAATACCAAGTCCCAAGGCAACACGCACTGGTTGTACAATCTTGTTTTCAAGTTTTGTATTGAGTCGATGGATGCAGGTGGCCCACGACCGTACTTTGTGGCATTCCGTGGAGGAGGCCTATGTTCATCGGAATTGTAAAGGGCTGTAATGACGATGATGATGGTGAATCACTTAGCCCTCCATAAATAATACCACAAGTTTTATTATATTAACAGTGTTTCCTTTAATGTATACGTATTTTAATCCGTAACAGATCTCATGGTCATACTAGGTAAATACCATCTAGCACTTCGTACGTATGCTACTTAAAATATTTTTTTTCCAAATTGATACCATAATCATAAATACCGACGTTATTCAACTCCGTATTTTCCTCAGCTATAAATCGACGTTGGAATATTGTGAGACTAACAAATGGGGCCCCTTCTTTTCTCAGGAAAACTTAATATATTTTTATGTGGAACTTTAGAGAAAAATTATAAGAAAATATTAAGCTTCGGGTATAATCGCTTTAATTTTTATAATAATAATTTACAAAGTTAATCAAAAGTAATGTAAAAAAAAATATCTCAGGTTTATAATGCCTCCGACGAACGCACTATGATATTTATTTAAAAAATCCACCACTTCTTGTTATAACGTTCGGTGTCGTAAAAAATAGTTAGTGGAATATTTGAAATATATTGTTGCCCTAAGGTCGCCCAGACCAGCAAAGAATTAGTGTCAAAATGTGGTAATCTAATGTATGGCTTATGAATAGTAGGAAGAGTGGTGTGTGTTCTTGCGGAATAATAAATATATGTGTATATATACCTACACTCATTTGCAATGGCTTTTATACTTTTCCTGTTAAAAATACAATACGAAAAAGGTTTAAATCATTTGAACATGCAAAAAACCGTATCGACTCTCTTTAAGTCCGTTTTTATTGAATTATCTCATTTTCGTGACATTTTTAAGCATTGCTCTTGCTGTTTAGCTTTCTCGAAAATGATAGATGAGTTGATAAAAACTAGCAAAAGTGAGTCGTTCGACAGTCCAAGGGACCTGGTAACGATATCAAGAGACCGAACCGTTAAGAGGAGGCCTGGTTCTGGAAGAAAGCTATGTACCGAACCACGCGATGATTGTTTTCTGGTGAGTCAAGCGTTGAGAAATTGTAAATCTTTGTATGTGAAGCTCAAGAACTACCTGGAAGAAGTAAGAAATGGGCAAATTAGTTTATAGATGGTAAGGAAGAAGCTTCTCGCTACCTATATTATTACTCCGTGAGCACTGAGTTGTCAGGCTTAACTTTGTCCGAAATTGTGTGTCACGGACTAAAGAAGATCGGGATGAAGTATTGTTCTGAAACAGGTATATCTGTATGGTAAAGACTGACGTCGGTGAGTGCTTAGAAGTCGAGGAGAACGCTTTGCAGATGCATGTTTTAAAGAAATCACATTTTATGATAGGGGCTCTGTTATATTTTGAGCAGGAATAAATTTCTTTGATTTGTACGGATTTTGTCTTCATCGAAAACGGCACCTGACAGAACACCAATACATAACAGATGTATTAATTTCTCATGCGCAACCCGTATAGGCCGTTCTTGGCGAATACTTAACTTTTAAGGACGACAACTCTCGTGCCCATTTGTCTGGTGATGTGGAGGCGTGTATGCTAAAGGTCGGAATTCGTCGTTTGGAGTCGCCAGCTCGAAGTCCCAACTTAAATCCCAAAGAGCAGGTCTGGAACGTTCTGATGCGACGAGTGAGGTCAGTGTAGCCGGCTTCGCAGATCATCAGAAAGCTGTAGAATGTAAGTGAAAACGTATTACGCAAGAAACCGTAAGAGATAAACTCGCTAGCATGCCCAGACTCATGCAAGCTGTGATTTCAACAAAAGGAGCTTTTTTAAAGAAAAAAACAAAGAAAACTGTGTTTTATTTTTATTTAGCGGGCAGATATACTACTAGCTCTTTAAACTTTAACATTATTTCTGATTAATTTAATTAAAATGTTATGATAAATCTGAAGATAACTAATCTTAGCTAATTAATTTTTTAACTTCTGTGAACAAGATTACTTAACATTATGAAACAACAAAATAAGAATAAAATTTGTTTATTTGCTAAGGTGCTCTTTTTTTCAAAACAGTTTATATATATGGGAAAAAAGTTAGAAAGTTGACGGTGTTTCAACCCTTGGAAAGTGTGTTTAGCCATTGTTTCTGCGTAACCGCAATTTAATGAGGAGGATATTATTATTATCAGCGTTCTCGTGTTCATGTGTCGCTGATATGTGTACGTGTGTTTTTGTGGTGAAAATAGCATTTTGATTTGAATATAGGGTCTAGAGAAATTAAAGTTAAGTTAAGAGAAGTTAAATTTAAAGTTCATATCCTTTCATTATAGAGGCTTAAATTTTATCATAGTTATGTCATCAAAAATAATGTAAAATTAAAGTTTAAATCCGCTATTTACTCTACATTGTTTTCGGAAACAGAGTGAAAATCTACTAACACGCTAAAACTGCAAACAATTATCAACAATACATTATAATTTAATTTAATTAATAATTTGTGACACTGTTATATTTGTATTTAGACCTTGTGCCAAAACATCACAACGTAACTGAACTGACACGTATCGATCCGTTTATTATACTACCCAAATTCAGTAATCGTCTAAACTTTGTGCTACGTGTAACAGAATTTAAACCTTGTCTAACGATGTTTTGATTACTGGAATTTGAGGCAAAATTATACTTTAGAATAAAATTTGTTATATTTTTATAATATGTAAATTTTGACAAAGCAATTTATGCTGCAGAAGTGAGTAGCAGAGTCGGCAAGTGACGATCTAGACCAAAGTTTATCAACGAAGTTGGTGTTGAAAGTGACCCAAATTAAGAGTATCCTGACACTGTCAAAACATTGTGTATCGCTCACGATACACAGCCTACCTTGGTTTTTGCCTTTTGTATCCCTAATGCACACGCTTTCTATACATTTTCTACAGCTAAAAAAATCCTCTGGCCCAGGAGAGTTTTTAAGTTGTTTTAGGTCGGGGATAGGACATATGGTTCTTGAGATATTGAAGATTTAATTTGAAAAAAAAAATTTTTTTGCACTGGTTTTATTTATAAAAAAATCAAAATTATAAACACGTTTCTTACAACTAATAATCATCTTTAAAAAGGAAAACCTCCGGTAATCCTCTTATAACCATGTTTGAAGAAAAAACTAATAAATACATAAACCCTCACGCCTGTCACCCAGAGGGGTAGGCGGAGACTACAGACTTCCATTTGGCACGATCCTGACACACCTCTCTCGCCTCCTTCACATCCATACACCTACGCATACATGCTCGTCGGTTAAGGGTACTCCTAATTTGGCCAGTTTTCAGTAAATCGCCAATTTCGTCGATAAATTTTCGCCTAGGAGGCCCCTTTCCGACTCTGCCATTCACTTCTGCAACATAAATTTTCTTTGTCACTCTTTCCTCATTCATTCTTTCCACATGACCAAACCAAATCTTAGGAATATAAATTCTATGAGTATTCTGTTCTAGTGAGTATTATTGAAGCATTTTCGGCGTAGAAATAAATCACAGGTAGAGCACTTCGTTCCAACCTGTGCTGCTCTAACCTTCTTGCCATTTATAATTTTTCCCACCCTTCCATACATATTATAACACTTTACAGCGTCCACAAATCAACTTCTTACCGACCTTATTGTCTATGAGGTACTGTTTCACATTCAGCGCCCTCTGAGAACACTTGTCAATCATATCTACAATAACCTGTTCTTGGAACTCTGTGACTGTCATTTTCTTTGCTGATGTATTTAGATTCTAGAGGAAATGAGCATTCACCAGAGAAGTTCCCCATAAAATTTCGATTAACAGCTTACGATACCATTTCGTACATCGCCTAAGAGCTGAGCCATATGTTGCCATCTGATCACTTATATCGATCGAAGATTTCCCATTATTGTAGTCTACAATGCACTCCAGTTTGAGAAAGGCTGGCTTATTCCTGTTCTGAACTGTGACTGTCTTGTGCGCAAATGTTTTAGTAGACAGCAACCTCCTTGTTCTCCAAAACAATGGAGTCCATTGTAAACTGCCAGCTCATGAGGTACCTTGAGGATCACCAGCTGATTAGTGACCGCCAATACGGTTTTCGCCGTGGTCGGTCAGCTGGTGATCTTCTGGTCTACCTCACTCACTGATGGGCGGAGGCAGTAGAGTTCAAGGGGGAGGCATTGGCCGTTAGTTTGGACATTGCGAAGGCCTTCGATCGGGTTTGGCACAAAGCGCTTCTTTCGAAGCTCCCTTCCTATGGGCTTCCCGAGAAATTGTGCAATTGGATCACCAGCTTTCTTGCAGATCGGAGCATCAAGGTCGTTGTAGACGGTGCAAGCTCCGATTGCAAGCCTATTAATGCTGGTGTTCCACAGGGCTGCGTGCTATCGCCAACGCTGTTTCTTCTGCATATCAATGATATGTTGCATACCCGTAATATTCATTGCTATGCAGATGACAGCACTGGTGATGCTCTTTACACCGGCTGAGCCAATATTTCTCGGGAAAACGTCTCCGAGTGCCGGGACAAACTTGTGTCTGAAGTCGAGTCTTTGCTGAACAGAGTCTCGGATTGGGGACGACTAAATCTAGTCCAGTTTAACCCCCAGAAGACACAAGTTTGCGCGTTAACCGCTAAAAAGAACCCCTTTGTCGTATCCCCTCAGTTTCAAGGCACTCCCCTTGTTGCCTCAGCCAGTATCGGAATCCTCGGCGTCGACATATCGAGTGACGTGCAGTTTCGTGGTCACTTGGAAGGGAAGGCCAAATTGGCCTCTAAAAAGCTTGGCGTGCTCAGCAGAGCGGGACAGTATTTCATGCCGGCACACCGCCTGCAACTTTACAAGGCGCAGGTTCGGCCGCACATGGAATACTGTTCCCATCTCTGGGCTGGGGCTCCCCAGTACCAGCTCCTTCCACTTGACCGCATCCAGCGCAGAGCGGCTCGAATCGTCGACGACCGAGTGCTTTCCGATCGGCTCGATTCACTGGCGTTGCGAAGAGATGTTGCATCTCTTTGCGTATTTTATCGCATCTATCACGGGGAGTGCTCTGAGGAATTGTTCGGATTAATCCCAGCCGCCAAATTTCGTGAACGCACGACACGGCAAACGTCCCGATACCATCCACACCATCTGGATGCTTGGCGGTCCACCACTGTACGTTTCACAAGGAGTTTTCTTCCACGTACAACCTCTCTGTGGAATAGTTTATCACCGGCGATTTTTCCGGACCGATACGACCTGGGGACCTTCAAGAAAAGAGCTTACTCCTTTCTAAAGGGCCGGCAACGCACCCGCAATTCTCCTGGTGTTGCGGTTGATCATGGGCGGCGGTAGTCACTTAACATCAGGTGAGCCGCATGCTCGTTTGCCCCCTCTTCTATAAAAAAAAAAAAAAAAAAAAAAAAAAAAAAAAAAAAAAAACAGCATCCTCACATCACGCTTGTCTCGCCATTTCATCAGTGCTACTATCCCATCATTCACGTACACATAGAATCTGATTCGCTGTTTCATCACAGGGCCGTCATCGCAGGGATTACAGTTAGGATCATATGTAGAGTCGTCGCTCTCAAAGTCCGTTTTTTATTTTCTTCTAAATGCACTTTACACGTATATTTCACAATTATTCTGAAACAAATGAAAAAAAGTTAGGAAAACTATTATAACACAAATCATTGAAGTTTTCCTAATTTTTTTTTCAATTTGTTGATATTTTTCTTCATTTTTCTTCCATATTTCTGAAAAGATTACTAAAAAGATGGTTACGATACCGTACCTTAAAATATTTCTTATCATATAAGTTCTTAATTACCCAAGTCCTTTTAAAGGGAATGATACTCAAACTTAATTAGGCTTACCAATGTCGGTTTTAATTTTATGATACAAAATATAAAATTTTAATTATCATACACCTGAATAGTAAGTATTAAATGGGACGGTTAATTACGTTAAATTATTCATCGTAGCCCGCACTCCGTATTGTATTCATCCTATTTATATACAGCCGCAAATAACAGAAGTATTTATAAATATAGGCCTTTAATATAGTAAGTTTTAATATGACCTTAATATATATTACTTTCGTAAAAATAAAAGTTACCTACTGGTCACCCGTTCACTGCTATATATTGGTCTTGTTATTAGTTGGTATGATCTGCCGTAATGAAAATGTTTTGGCGATCGTACGAGTAGTACCAGATATTTAGCAGCTTAAACGCTGCCTCTCGTCACCGGCCTGGAGATTTTATATTTGATTTAAACACTTGAAGGACCGGGGGATATAAAATACGATGTAAATAGAACTATTTGAACTGAGTGTAGAGAATACAAATATATTTATTGAAATTCATTTACTCTCTTACCGCTGGTTCCTTGAAAAACCCAACAAGAAATATAGCTTTATAAATATTAATATAATTGAAGCGTATAAATAAAACTGAATTATCTGTCTAAAAATTGAATAACATTCATTTATAATTTAATGCGTTGTACAATAGTTGTTGTGCACAAATTATTGAATATAATATATTTAGGAACACCCTCTTCTTTCCACGAACGGACGTATATTGTTGTCGATATTCCATGCGTAGAACCAAATGGTTTGCTTTATCTTTTGTAATTCTTACAGCAAAGAAGTGACATAATTCGCCAGCGTCACTTTACATCCAAATACAATCTGGGCATCTTCAAGGCAAGAGTGAATAGGTTTTTTGCGCTAAGTAAGTGCGATTTACCACCTTGGGCTTCATTACCACTTACTGTTAGGGGGGATCGTGGTCAAACACTGGCTTATAACAAGTAAAAAAAACACCACGGTAGCGACCACCTTATTTCCGGAGTTAATTATCAATCATATTATTTAATAGTATAAATAATCCTTTTGATAACTTTGACTTTAGGAAAAATATTTTGATCTGGTAGGATAAATATTAAATGGGCATATTTTCAGGGACTTTGTTGTAAAGCGTATAAATTTGTGATGAACCCCCCCCCCCCATGAAAGAAATACTGACTCTTTGGAGCCCAATAACCGGAACTGAACTGTGTTGGCGTATTCGTATGGCTGCCACTCAGGGCACTGAAATACAGAAGTGTGCGTTTGTCATGCCAGTCGAACTGCCCGCCTCGCTGCCAGCTCGAAAAGATCGAAAAATAGACCTTTAATTTATACGTGGTAGAGCCATGCTGCAGCTATATTATAGTTGCAGCAAAGAACGGTAATGGTAGCCGTGGTAGCTCAGATAGTTAACGCTCGCTGTAAATATAACAGAACGCGAGAAACCCGGGTTTGATCCCCGCCGGCACCAATGAAATTGTTTAATTGCTATTTTAAGTGCTGATTTATCACGTGCTCGGGGGTGAAGGAAAACATCGTGAGGAAACCTGCATGTCTAAGGCATTCCTTACCCTAAAACCCTCTCAGAAATTAGGGGAGGCCTGTGCCCTGCAGTGGGACACGTATATAGCCTGTAATTTTAGTTTAGTTTTTGCTCTTCATTTTAAGGTCCCTGCATTTGCTGTTAATCGCGGACTGGCATACTGTACTTAATAACTTATATTATGTACTTAATAAGTAATAGCTAATTTACTTTTACAATAATACTGTAATTAAACATCTCTTTGTTGCCGGCGGAGATCGAATACGAGTTGCTCGCGTATTTTGTAATATCGTAGCTCTTAGCTCCTGAACTACCACGAGTATGTTATGGTTTTTAGAAACGGATATATATATATATATATATATATATATATATATATATATATATATATATATATATATATATATATATATATATATATAATAGAATGCCCTAAAGTTTTTCTTAGGTTTTCGGTCATTTTAAGTAGAAGTATTTAGTAGAAGATTTTAAGCATGTGTAAGAGCGTTGTTCTACCTCGGCTATCATCTGGATTGTCACCCCCGAGAAATAAGATTGATAGAAGGTCCCGTTATTAGTATAAGCGGCATTTGGTCGTCATTTATTTTAAATTTTATTTTGAGAGAACAGAATCCCACGCTGGTCTACATTAGTTCAAATTTAGATATCAAAATATCGTTAAGTGAGGCTCAAAATTTTCTACCAGATAAAGCACGACGTTTAGGCTATTGTTGAATTTGGGTAGTAGCAAACGTATCCGCACACGTTATTTCAATTACGGAACGAGGTCTAAATACAGATGGAATAACGGAACAAAGCAGTGTCTGTAGTTGATTACTATTTGAAGTTGTCACGTATTTATTACCTTGGACCAATGACGTATTATATATAGACACGTCATGAACGAACATCGCGGCGCTTAAAAACGGCGAAAATACTAGAACTGCTTATATGCATGAAGAAAGAGAAAGAAAATATGACACCGTACGGCGTGATGCGACAGTTTGGTGCGTGACTAGGCGTGATGTGGCCAATTGGCTTCATTTCATCATGCCATTTTAGAGTGCGGACAACGTATCTATAAGTTTATACATCATTGCCTTGGACTGTGTTTTGGCAAACAACGTGTGGTAAATTGCGGATCTAGCATTTAATTTCTAGATTATTTCTGGATTCATTCATTGCAGGAATAACATTTTTTTCTCCTATAATAAAAACAAAACATTAAACATCGTAATCTACATCTTTATTTTTTAAACTGTTGTTCAACTTCACTTGTTCGTGGTATATGTTTGTGCATGACAAATAATTATTCCATTTTACATTAAGATTCCACAAGTTTCAAGTTTCAAGTTAAAGGGACTTTTCACAATGACAATGGATATCTGCCGTATCGTTGAAGAGCGCCAGCAGACGGAGGTCGAACGGTATCTGTAAAACTCCGAAGTGGTAGTTGCGTTATTATAGATAATGTCTGAGATGTCCCTTATTCACCTATTTTGTCATACAAATGTCAAAGCTTGTGGTTCAGTACGCATTATCAAATATATATGGAAATATATTAATAAAGGTAGCAAACAAGATATTTTGATTTTCAGAAATACAGATCTCGCTAATCCCGTAAATGAAGTCCAAACATATCACTCTGGTCGTTATGTCAGCAGCAACGAAGCCGTATGGCGGCACCTCTTAGGGTTCCCGTTACGCTAATGGCACCCCACCGTTGCACATCTCAGTGTGCACCTGCAAAATGGTGAATGTGTTTAATTTACTGAAAATAATTTCCAAGAGAGACTATTTTCTCGTCCGAAATCGACACTCACCGCTTTTCTTATCCCTGCACAAAATATGAAATTGCAAGAACGCTTACTAAGTAATACTGAGATATTACACTTGGAACAACAAAAAAGGACGGACTCAATTTTTTTAATTAAAATTAGCTATTTACAGTACACCATATGGTAGCAGTTTGTAGGTGTATGATTTGCAAAATAAGTATGCCAAAAAATTAAAATACTGCCCAATGTAATATATTTCACGCGAACAAAGTCGCGGACAAAATAGTAAAAGGAAATGCTAACTATGCATAAATATATATTAATTACTCTTACGTAAATTATAAGGATAGGTACCTACATAAATAAATAAAAGCCCAACTATATGAAAGCTCTCGGCAAGGGAGACAAAACAGCCGAGGTTTAGGGGGGAAAGTCTTTTGCATTTGAGTCGGGAGTGGTCCGTCACGGAGTCCCAGTCGTCGTAATACAGAAAATAAAGCTTTAATCACATCTTTAAACAAAGTTTTCAGCAAAATTATTCACAGGCTATGACGTCAATTGATAAGAGGCTCTCATCCTCTCGCTCTGGCAATGGCTATCCTTGTCTTTCTTAACATATATCTCTACTACTCTAATATTAAACTATCTCTTTTCTTCAAAAGCGGTGGACTCCTGTCAAAACATGTAATAAATAATATTTTTTAATGATTTTTAATTTTTATCAAAAAATTTCCTTTTAATTATTAAACGTCTCAACTCTTGTTACCTAATCGATTATTACGTAACACATAAATTACACAATTAATTAAAAAATCGTTCATACCTCTTTACATACATTCATCATTTACACATTCAAACACTGTCTTAGGGTTCAGGGATTAGCTTTTCTACATAAAAACAATAAATTTTAGACTTGCAACGCTAACACCTATGTTAATCTGACTAAGATTTGACTAGTAGTTTTTGAGTTAGTATCCTTAATAATGCGTACTTGGTTGACTTCGAATACGTTTATGATGTTCTCATTTCATTTATATTGGAGTCAGTTGTACAAAATTTATAATCTTACCACTTGCATCAGTTTCTTCACAATATCACATGTATGTCACTAAAACTGTATAAAATTTAGTTAATTAGTTATTTATTTTCAAAACTGCTTAATACTTTAATACAATCGTGCCAAATGGAAGTCTGTAGTCTCTGCCTACCCCTCTGGGTGACAGGCATGAGTGTTTATATATATATATATATATATATATATATATATATATATATATATATATTAAAATATCAGTAAAATGTAATTGTGATATAATATTATGTAATATTATATTAAATAAGCAAATATAATATACAAAATAAATGACAAAATTTAAATATTATTCTCGATATAATTTACCTATTTTTTTATATTATGTGCTATAAATATTAGCATTGAAGCAGCAAGAATTTTGGCAGTATATCCATGTCCTTCAATAAGTCACCAAATAGTATTTCGGCCCATAACAATGGATTTAATTAAGCGAGGGCATGAAGTTACAGTGATAATTCCAGATCCTTATTTTAAAAATGACTCTGCACCTAAAAATTTAAGAGAAATTGACGTCCACGATATCTCATACAAGATTGTAAAGGATTTCATTCCTACTATTACCGGAAGTGAGGATGATTTGATAAATCAAGTGCTTGCCATGGCTGGAATTATTAGTGACCTATTTGAAAAACAAATGAAGATGAAGGATGTACATGACCTTATTATCGACAAAAAACGACAGTTCGATTTGATACTGTTGGAAGCACTTTTTGTACCACTACTAGGATTTACACACATTTTCAAGGCACCGACAGTCTTAGTAAGCTCTTTTGGACCATTCATTGGAAATTATGAGATAATGGGAGCACCAACGCATCCTACCGTGTACCACAACATGTTTCGTCAAAGACTATATAATTTAAATTTATGGGAAAAAGTTGCTGAACTGTATAAATATTTTCGTATTCGATACATTTTAAGTTCCAGAGAGGAAAATTACAACAAACTGATTAAAAGCATATTTGGTCCCGACACTCCACCTCTAAGCGTTTTAAAAAATAATGTTGATATGTTATTGTTAAATGTTAATCCAATTTGGGAAGGAAATCATCCAGTACCACCAAACGTCATACACATGGGAGGATTACACCAAACACCACCAAAGGAATTACCAAAGGTAAGTTCATTTATAGAATGTTTTTAAGTCGAACAGCTGGTATGTATGAAAGTTAGCACGCATATTTTATTGTAATAGAATCTAGCAATTTTGACGGGTTAAAAAGTTATGTTGAATTTTTTTGTATCTCAGAGTAAATTAAAGCTTTATTTTGAGGATTTATAATAGCGCAATATAATGTTATTCCGTTTGAAATTGCCTACGCCCACGGTAGAGCTGGATTTTAAGCTATTTAGATCTTTGAGGATCACTGATGATCTTTGAGGATAAATCACCAATCGTATTGCACAGGCGAGTCAAACTTGTTGCGTTACGAGTGAAAACAAGGAATGAATCAAATTTTCTCATGAACAAGACCTATAGCTCCATACGATTTACATTTATACATATATATATATATATATATATATATATATATATATATATATATATATATATATATATATATTATATATTGACTAGATAGTTATAAAGATTATACCACTGTTTAATTACTAAAATAAATTTATGGGAATACACAGCGTCGGAAATAAAAAAATAATGTTGACCTATATATAATATATTATATATGTATATTACCTAATTGGGTACAAGCAATCGAAGGTGTGGATGACAATACATGGAATGGTTGTAATACTCTAGTTCAACAACAACCCAGTAAATATATAAAGTACATAAACATTCATTAATCGAATTTTGAAAACTATTGAATGATGATTTTTTTTCTAATGCCGAGTAAATCTCGGTTGCTGATAAACAGGTACTATATCTTTATTTCTTATATTATTTCGCTTTACAAAATATAATACTTATATCTGATACGAAACACCACAACTATTTACGTTAAAGTTGATAAAATTTCATCAACATATTTTTATCAATCTAAGCTGCTTAAAAAATTAGGTTAGTAAGATAATATAAATCTATTTATATATAAAACAATTGCTGTCCGTTAGTATCGGAGAAACGGGAAAATGCTTGGAAATGTTTGTGTTTGTGACTCGGTACCTGGCACTGTTGTCGAGATTTAGTAATCACCCGTGCGGTGCGGGGGCTAATCGCTAGTCCTACATAAAAGTATAATTTCTTATATTAAAATTGAACTTAATTTGAATTTAAATTGCTCTTATGAAATTGAAAAGTTGTAAATTGCAGGATCTTCAGCAATTACTGGATGCTTCACAAAACGGTGTCATTTACTTCAGTTTCGGAACCAACGTTCTACCATCTGCTTTATCTCAAGAAAGAATGAAAATATTTGAAAATGTTTTCTCACAACTCCCATATAACGTGATATGGAAATGGGATAGTAATGAAAAAGTTGAAAAATCAAAAAATATTAAAATATACAAATGGCTACCACAATCAGATCTTTTGAGTGAGTAATTTAAATTAACCGTTGACGACATTTTTTATATAGGAGAGAGGGCAAACCAGCATACGATTCACCTGACTATAAATGACTACCGCCGCCCACCAGTCTTTTAGAAAGGAGTAAGCTCTTTTCTTGAAGGTCCCTAGGTTGTATTAGTCCGGAAAAATCGCCGGTGGTAAGCTAATACACAGAGAGATCGTACGCGAAAGAAAACTCTTAGTGAAATATACAGTAGTGGACCGCCAAACATCCAGATGATGTGGATGGTATCGGGAGGTTTGCCGCGTAGTGCGTTCATGAAATTTGACTATCTTGATGCTCCGATCTGCAATAAAGCTAGTGATCCAATTGCACAATTTCTCGGGAAGCCCATAGGAAGGGAGCTTCGAAAGAAGCGCTTTGTGCCAAACCCGATCGAAGGCCTTCGCAATGTCCAAACTAACGGCTAATGCCTCCCCCTTGGACTCTACTGCAACCGCCCATCTATGAGTAAGGTAGACTAGAGGATCACCAGCTGATCTACCAGGTGATCCTCAAGGTACCGCAAGAGCTGGCAGTTTATAATAAATTCCATTATTTTTGAGAACAAGCAGGTTATAGCGACAGGCCTCTAGTTTGGCGGATCTGAGCGGTCGCATTTTTTAGGGATCGGGTGGACGAAAGCCATCTTTCATGATTTCGGGGCTACGCCTAGGGAGTAAGAGTACCAGAGAAGACGCGTTGGAACCGGTAGCAACTCTGCAGCACACATAATCAACACAAGTGGGGTGATTCCGTCAGGCCCACTCGACTTGTGGGTGTCCAAGGAGAAGAGTGCTTTGCAAACTGAGCGCTGTGTGAACCGCAAATCGGGTATGGAGCACTCACACCGCAGGATGGTCGGCGGTATGCTTCCCCGAGTTGGAGAGAATCGAGTTAGACACAAAGAAAGGGCCTAGCAAATCGGCTTTCTCCTTTGCGACATGAGCCAGTGAGTCGTTCTCCCTGTAAAGAGATGGAAGAGATGGCTGACAGGAATTCCCTTGGACAGCTTTGGCGAGAAACCAGAATGTACGGGTTCCAGAAGGAAGGCGAACTAGTTTCTCGCCAATTCTGCCTATGTGCTCTGACTTTGCCTTGGAAATGGCTCTTTTGAAGGACCTGGAGGCGTAATTATACTTCTTTTTTAGGGCACTGGTGTTTACATCCCGGGACGTTGATGCGTCAGCCCAGGCTTGGTAGCACTCCTGCTTGTAGCATGATGCTATTTTACGGAAGCGACTAAACCATGATTGGGATCCACCGCCGATGGGCAGTACACACCCTGAAGTACCACATCATACGAGTATTTATTGTATTAAAAAGGTATACATGGAAGACATTCCAAAATCTTAATACAATTGCTCTTTACTTTTTAGGACATCCAAATGTGAAATTATTTATAACTCAAGGAGGTTTACAATCGACAGACGAGTCGATCACTGCTGGTGTACCACTTATAGGCATACCAATGTTAGGAGACCAGTGGTATAATGTAGAAAAATATGTTCATCATAAAATTGGTATCAAGCTTTCCTTAGAAAAACTTACTAAAAATCAATTAAAAAATGCTATTATAGAAGTTATTGAAGATAAAAGGTAACTCAAATATATTTTTGATCTGAAATTTTTAGTATCTATATACCCTCAACAAACAAAAAAAGTTATGTGTTAAATTATATGTACACTGGCTGCACCTACACACCTTGCATTTTGTATTGGTCGATGTATTTGTTAGTTAAATTAGCCGGCATAACCTCCCTTCACATCTGTTACTTCCCGCATGGGCCTTCCTGATGGGGGAGGGGAAGTTAGACATTGACGGATGTATTTGTTCCTCTAATGAAAGGCGCGCTATGCTTAGGTGGAAGTGGAGGCGATAGGAGCGGTAAAAAAGACGTGCGTTGCCAGCGCTCACCCCAGTGCGAATTTCGTCGTGCTCAGTGCAATACAATTTTGGTCGTGTCCACAAGCCGACAACGGTTACGAGTAGCAGTTATCATCGTGCCCGCATGGCCGTAGAGAGAGGTCGCTCGCTGCTTCCATAAGTGCCCGTCCCTATTTATGAGCTGTTTTATTAGTTGATGATTTTCCATAGCAGCTCACATCCCGTCGTGTCGGCTAATACATCAAATTATTTTCATAACAAGTATATTGTCCACAGCCCGCCACGTCTCACGTCCACCATTTTGTTTTGGTTCCTTATGAACCGTGCTAATACAGTCCACTGCATCCACACATCGCCCTGCCAATACATTTCGTCATTCGCGCACCCATATTCTTAACCAATTTCAAAAAGGGGGAGGTTATATGTTTGACTGTATGTATTTTTTATGTATGTTCACCGATTTCTCCACCAATCGTGGAACAATTTTCAAAATTACGTATCACTTACTAAACATTACCTGATTTATTGGTCTGGAATAGATTCAGCGCCGGGTAATAGTAATCTGCTCGTATACAATAAATACGCCTTTTAATTTTCTGTTCTCCACCGCTGCGCAATTTGTTTTTCTTTTGGTTTGATTTTAATGATTGTATTGTAAAATGGCGAATGGTAAATGCGACTTAAAGCTCTTTAGGCAAAAAGAGACATGTTGTTTTCTCTGATGATGATTATTTGTGATCATACAAAAAATATGCATGTAGAATCTATTCAGGAAACATTTTTGTGTGAAATAGAAACTATATTCATTGCACTCCGATTATGAAAAGGACAATGGCGCGAACTCCCAAAAAATTTAATGGACATTTTTACCTCATCTACAAATGCAAAATATGTAATACGAGGGTGGATTGAAAAGTACTCGGCCTAACCAAGAAAATAAACACATACTAAATCAGTTATATTTTTATTTTTCTACATAATCACCATCAAGTTCAATACACTTTTGCCACCTCCCCTTCCAAGCAATTAGACCGTTGAAAAAAAATGATTCTTCCTTAGAGTCAAAATATGCGTCTACAGCTGCTTTGACCTCGTCGTTTGTCGAAAATCTTTGATCTCCCAAGTGCTTTTTTAGGTTAGGGAACAGAAAGAAGTCTGATGGTGCCAGATCAGGTGAATACGGCAGATGCGGTAACAGTTCAAAGCCACAGTTGTGAATTTCAGCCATTGACTGTACTGACGTGTGAACACGGGCGTTATCTTGATGAAACAGGACTTTTCTTCTGAGCATTCCTCGACATTTTTCTTTTATTTCCTCTCGTAAACGACGTAGTAAGGTACAGTAGTAATCAGAGTTTATAGTCTGACCCCTTTCAAGATAATCAATCATAATCACACCTTTCGAGTCCCAGAATACTGAAGCCATCACCTTATTTGCCGACAAAATCGACTTAGCCTTTTTAGGGGGTGGTGAACCAGGTCTTCTCCACTGTTTTGATTGTTGTTTTGTTTCCGGTGTACAGTAATGAATCCATGTTTCGTCCATAGTAACAAAACGATTCAAAAAGTCATCTGCATCGGCTTCAAATAACTCCAAACAGTCGCGTGAAATAGTCAATCGCGTCCTTTTTTGTTCAACTGAAAGCAGTCGCGGAACCCACCTCGCAGACACCTTGTGGAAACCCAACTCGTTGACAATGATGTTTTGAATTCATTCATAAGAGATGCCTATAATCTCGGCTATCTCTCTAATTTTTAATCTGCGGTCTCCCATTATTAAATCAAGTACTTTTTTATTATTTTCGTCAGTAGTTGACGTCGAAGGCCTTCCAGAGCGGGGTTCATCTTTCACACTCTCTCTACCACGCTTAAATTCTGCTATCCATTTTTTGACGGATGAATATGACAGAGCACAATCGCCTAATATACTGACCATGTCATCATGGGTGGCTTTTGATGATAGCCCCTTCTTATGGAGGTACTTAATGACGGCACGCTGCTCGATTTGCTCCATTCACGGAGATTATGTCCGATTACTTTGTTAATAAATTTATAAAATCACAACTAATTATCGCACACGTTTCGAACTTCACACAAAGAACTAGTCTGAACTGAACTAAATAATGTGGGTGGATTTGATTTTTAGAATTGAATGGATCTGTGTTAGGCCGAGTACTTTTCAATCCACCTAGGTATAGAGTTTAAAATCATGATTTTTTTTTCGGTCATACTACTGCAAGAAGTTAGGATTTAATTTAAGAAGTTAGGTTTCTGTGTGGTATAAAACACTTTAATTGATAAATCGTTACAACAACAACTAGTCAATACAATTTTCATATATGTTTATATAGGGTAGTTACTAGCATAGGGGGAATCCCTAAAATACGCATTAGTATATAAAGAAGAGTTTTCTGAATAAAATACACGTCAAACTCGGCTGTATGGTATAAGACCTTTGCCTGTCTGATTTGACGAATCGTAACAACTACAAAAACTTAGGTTTTGAATTGTGTATGATGGTTTTTTTCCAGACTTTGATAGGCCATGAGCTTGATTAGATAATACATTGTAAATTAGTTTATTGATATCTGTAATGGTGACATAAGTAGACGCTTTATAATTCCATCAACAATTTGCCACAACAACTAGTCAATTTAGTTTTAAATTAGGTAAGATGTTTTTTTCCTGACTTCGACAGGCCATAAGCTTGATTGAATAACAAAAAGTAAATTATTATATGGATATCTGTAATGATGACTTTAGTAGAAACTTAATAATTCCATCACATACTATTTCGCCATTGTCCTTACTTGGACAAAATTAATAATTGAACGGCGAATATTGAGTGAATTACCAAACGCTTATGTCGTTTGAGGATTTATTATGCCACGTGAAGCGAACTGCTAGGCATTAGGCTCAAAGTAACGTAAAGCCAGCAGTTCAAGTACACTCACGCGATGTACCTAGATTATCACCTATCAATATCATGTAATGGTTATATTAAAACTTGGCCGTTATTTAGTGCTTGTTTTAAGAATACTATAGATAATAATCCCTTTTTACTGGATGTTGAAAAATTATACTACTTAATTGACAAACTAACTGACAAGGCGCAATCTTTGTGTGCCGGTCTCACAACAACCGCGGAAAACTATTTGTTAATTTTCGAATCGCTGAGAAATAAATACAAAGGTAAACGAATATTGGCCTCTTCATATTTAGACCAAATATTCTATCCTAAAGCTATGTCGTCCCCAAATATTCATTATCTCGTCTCGAACAATTTTTCGATAGATTCGCAACGACGGCAGCCAGTCTCAAAAATCTAAAATTTATTGATCTTGTGGACTTTGTATTTTTACATATTGCTTTAAAAACTCGAACATCGTAAGTTCGTTCGAAATGGAAAATTGTGGCTAGTACAAAACAAGAAGCAAAAAATACGCCAACCGTCGAATGGATGCACCGTCAAAGCCAACGAAATCGGTAACATATTATGTAAATACCGCACCTTAACCTTAACCTAACGTCTTATCTACAATGGATTTGAGTCGTAGTGACACCTCCCGATTAGCATAGACGCACGAGCGCTCGGGCGACGTTACTTTGTGCTCACTGTCGAACGCAAAAAAGATGCTCGCGTTCTCACTACTGTACTACTTGGTACCGCGCGCATTATAGTTAGGGAATCACATGGAAACCAACTTAGCGTTCGTGCATTGTTAGACACTAAGACAATGCGTCGCAAAGTAATTTTATAACGCATCAATGCTGTCAACGGTTAGGATTATTTGCAAATAAGACATCTTCATGACCCGTAGTGAACGGAATTGGAGGCATCAAAAAACGGTCAAAGGTTCAATAAATTAAAAATTTTATTCGCGTTTCGATCGCAGTATTAATTTTTGCATAAATTCATTAGTTGTAGACGAAGTGACCGAGCTTCTGCTAACTGTTTCGGTCGACACCTCCTCAATGACCAACTCCAATAATTTGGCTTTAGCCGATGACACTTACTTCGTCCCTGGGGGTTTTCATGCTGGTCTACCTTTCCGGTGATCCTGTTATGGAATACGGGTACGCGACCCCGGCTCCCCGAGCTACTGTTATTCTCATACCTTTCCTGCCGAGATAACAGTATCCTTACACCTACGCTCCTACCCCCAACCTTCTTTTTCCTTTTCCCAAAATGGTAGCTTCCTCTACCAACGATAGCATACCCAAAGAGGGTTGGTGTCAGGCAGGCGGCCGACTGTAAAACTTTTGCCAAATCCCATGCAGTAAACTTATGAATATTACGAGTTGTGGGATATATGACAGGGCTAGGGCGTACCCCGCAGGCGACGCGCAGGGGCAGCACCCGGCTCCTGTGGGAAGTGGGCAAGGGTTGTCGCACCTTACGGAGCGGGTGCGACGTAAGAGGCGAGCCCGTAGAGAGAAGAATGTCAGAGTGAGGTTTGCAAGCTGGAATATAGGTACGATGACTGGAAGAGGAAGAGAGTTAGCAGATGTTTTGAAACGACGAAGAGTGAATGTTGCCTGTTTGCAGGAAACAAAATGGAAGGGCAATAAAGCAAGAGAGATTGGGGAAGGATACAAGTTTTATTACTGTGGAAGTGACGGGAAGCGAAATGGAGTAGGAGTTGTGTTAGATAGTGGAATGAAAGAACGAGTGACAGATGTGAAAAGAGTAAATGACAGAATGATAGTTGTTAAATTAATGATTGAAAACAAAGTAGTGAATGTTGTAAGTGTGTATGCTCCGCAAACAGGCTGTGAAGAGAGTGTGAAAGAGAAGTTTTGGGAGGAATTTGATTGTATGATGATGGGAATACCTGAGAGTGAGGATGTCTATATGGGAGGAGATTTTAATGGACATGTAGGGAGAGTGAATGACGGGTATGAAAGAGTACACGGTGGATGGGGGTACGGAGTGCGCAACCGTGAGGGGGAAGTTCTTCTGCAAGCAGCATGTGCTTTCGACCTGGCTGTAGTAAACACGTGGTTCCAAAAACGAGATCAGCATCTTGTTACTTATAAAAGTGGCCACCACGCGACACAGATCGACTATCTTCTGTTAAGACGGAACCAAATCAAGAGTGTAAAAAACTGCAAAGTGCTTCCAGGTGAAGACTTAGTATCCCAGCATTGAATTCTGCTGGCTGACATCTGCTTAACTGTTCGCCTCAACAAACATAAGGATCGTCCCCCACCCAAAATAAAGTGGCATTTGTTGCATAAGGAGGAGTATGCAAGTGAATTTAGAGAGCTAGTTGTAAACAAGATGATAGAGATGGGAGATATGGAAGGAATGAGTGTGAATGAGTGCTGGAAGGAAATGGCTGATTGTATCCGAAGTGTGGCAAGGAAGGTATTAGGAGAAACAAAAGGGAAGCGTATGATAGATAAGGATGGGTGGTGGTGGAGTGAAAGTATTAGAGAAGTTTTGAGAGAAAAGAAAAATGCCTTTAAAGAATGGCAGAGCGTAGAAGACCAGAATGAATCCATAAAAGAAAGTAAGAGATGGGCATATAAAGAATGTAAGAAGAGAGCGAAGAAGGAAGTTGCTATTTGTAGGGCAGAGGCGCAAGATAAATTATATCGGTCCCTTGAAAGCCCCGAAGGTCAAAAACGACTTTTTCAAATTGCAAGAGCGAGAGAAAGGAATGGAAGAGATGTTTCACATGTAAAATGTATAAAAGATGATTCTGGAAGGATTTTGACTGACGATGAAAGTATAAAGAAGCGATGGAAGGAGTATTTTGAGAAATTAATGAATGAGGAGAATGAATGGAATGGTATGCTTGAAAACCCACCAGTGAATATGGGCTTAGTGAGAGAAATTAGTGTGGAAGAAGTAAAAATGGCTGTTAGGAATATGAAGAATGGGAAGGCAGTCGGCCCAGATGGAATACCAGTAGAAGTGTGGAAGTTGCTGAGTGCGGATGGATGGAAGTGGTTGAGTTTATTTTTCGGTAAATTGTTGCAGGAAGAACAAATACCTGAGGAATGGTGCAGTAGTATACTGGTCCCCATTTTTAAAAACAAAGGAGACGTTCAAAACTGCAGCAGTTACCGGGGAATAAAACTCATGTCACATACGATGAAAGTCTGGGAAAGAATAATAGAGAGAAGAATGAGAGAAGAGTGTGAGATAACACAAAACCAGTTCGGATTCATGCCCGGTAGAGGTACGACAGATGCCATTTTCGCATTACGCCAATTGTGCGAAAAGTACAAGCGCGTGCATAAAAATCTGCACATGGTTTTTGTCGACCTTGAAAAGGCGTACGATCGGGTTCCCCGTGAGGTTTTGTGGTGGGCGTTAAAGATGAAAGGTATGCCTGGGAAGTATGTGAGGTTAGTCCGTGCTATGTACAGAGCATCCCGTACATGTGTACGATCTGCCGCGGGAACTACGGGCAGTATCGATGTGGCGGTAGGGCTGCACCAAGGGTCGGCATTGAGCCCTTACCTCTTCCTACTGATTATGGACGCTTTGACGTCGGACCTGCAGGATGAGGCACCCTGGTGCATGCTCTTTGCCGATGACATCGTGCTTGTCGGGGAAGAAGGCATCGAGGTACAGAGCAGACTGACGGGATGGCAACAGAGGCTGGAAAGTGTTGGCTTGAAGATCAGCAGATCCAAAACCGAATATCTGTGCTGTGATTTCGGCGGTCTTTCCAGTCCTGTACCCATGTCGTTGGATGGCGCTATACTGCCTACCTGCTCAGATTTCAAGTACCTCGGTTCCCTCATTCAAGGCGACGGCGGAATAGATAGAGCTGTGCAGCATAGGATTAACGCAAGGTGGATGAAATGGCGACAGGTCACAGCCACAACGTGCGATCCCCGAATGCCAATAAGGCTGAAGGGGAAAATTTACAAATCGATCATCCGACCTGTCGTCATGTATGGAAGTGAATGCTGGGCCGTCAAGAAGAAGGATGAAAATAGACTGCATGCGAATGAAATGAGAATGTTACGATGGATGTGTGGTGTGACAAGGCTGGATAAGATAAGGAATGAGTATATAAGAGGAAGCCTGAAAGTAGCGCCAGTGGTAGAAAAGGTGAGAGGAAGCAGATTGGAATGGTTTGGGCATGTGATGCGGAGGAATGAAAGTCATGTCACAAAACGAGTGTTGAATATGAATGTGGAGGGACACACGGGCAGAGGAAGGCCGAATAAAAGATGGATCGATTGTGTGAAGAGTGATATGAGAATGAAAGGAGTAAGTATGGAAATGACGGCTGATAGAGAGGAATGGAACAAGAAGGTTTACTGCGCCGACCCCAGATAATGGGAAATGGTTTAGAGAATGAATGAAAAAAACTTACTTCGTCCCTGGGGATATTGATATGCTCGCTGGGGCTCTATTTTACCTAACCTCTAATTATATAACAAGGTTAAGGGTAATTCCTCGTATATCGCACCCTACGCAATAGAAACCGTTTAAGGTTATGTTATTGTTGGTCTTGTACCTACTGCTGATAATATTTCGGCAACTTCTTATTGTTGCACCATTATTTAACCTCTCAAATTATTAGTTTGAAAATTTTCGGTACATTGAGGAAGTAAACGCTTAGCCCCGATGATAGATTATGCGAGGAAATTTATGCCCGCACGATTGTTCGTGATCGTGGTGGTCGTTATATCGTAGCACTATCCTTTAAAAAGGGATATTTTATCTCTCGGTCACTCACGTTAAACGGCAAAAAAGTTTTTATTTTTTGGAGCGCAAGGTGTTCGCTAAACAAAAATTAAAGAAAGCTTATGATAATGTTATTAAAGAGCACATAAAAAAGGGCGACATATCGCTTGGGCCTCCAAAGATGGATAAGACATGCCGTCATTTTTCATACCGCATCCTGGTGTAATTAGGGAAGACAAACTTACATCTAAGTTACGTTCGGTACTTGATGCTAGCGCTAAAACTAGCACCTGCCTCTCCTTTAACGAAATTCCTTATAGTGGACAAAATTTACAGGGCAACCTATTTAAAATAATAGTAAATTTTCGTTTGTTTCGTATTGCGCTATCCACTGATATCCGCCAAAAATTTCTTTGCATTGGGATTTATGAATGCGATCGTCGACTCCAGCGCATTTAATATCGCTTTAACCTAAAGGAGGCTCTAAAGATGTTTGAATTTAACCGCGTTTGCTTTGATTTAAAATCAAGTCCATTTCATGCGCTGCGCACTGTGAAGCAGTTAGCTGCTAATGAAGGTTCCTCAAACCCTAAAGCTAGGGAAGCAATTGAAAGTGGATGTATATGGACGATTTTGTATACTCAGTCGATAACGAAGAGGAAGCTATGTCAACCACCGACGAAGTTATAAAACTCATGAAAACAGGTCAATTCGATCTCAATAAATGGACGAGTAATTCGCGTACTGTTTTGAATACAACCCCACTGTCACGTCGTCTTTCAGCTCTAAAGGAATTTGATGATTCCTATTCGCAAAAGGAGCTTGGTTTGTGTTTGTTGCTTGAGTCAGATGTGTTTAGTCTTAAGATAAAAACGCCCGCTGAGACCTGCACAAAGCGCACGATATCATCATGTGTTGTTAGATTTATGTGTTGTTATGGGATTTGTTTTCAGAGATTGATGACTTACGGATCTGAGACATGGTCCTTCACTGCTGGCCGTATGAGGACGCTCAAGGTCGCTCAGCGAGCTATGGAGAGGGCTATACTCGGAGTTTCTCTGCGTGATAGACTCAGAAATGAGGATATCCGCAGTAAAACCAGAGTGACCGATATAGCCCAACGGATTAGTAAGCTGAAGTGGCAATGGGCCGGCTATATAGCTCTAAGAACCGATAACCGATGGGGAAGAAAGGTTCTCGAGTGGCAGCCTCGTACCGGTAGGCGTAGTGTAGGGCTACCCCCCACTAGATGGAGTGACGACCTGGTAAGACACGCAGGAAGTCGATGGATGCAGGTGACTCAGGACCGTGATATGTGGCATTACTTGGCCTTTATTTAGCAGTGGACTTGTGAAGGGCTGTAATGATGATGATGATGATGAATGATGGGATTTGTGGCACCTGTGGTATTGTATTTTAAGCTTTTGATTAAGACGCGGTAAATAGACGAATTTTATGTACTAGAGGGGGTGAAGCAGACGAGTGGGGGACGAGCAGTCACGCTCACTGCGGGGTGTAAACCGTACGAATTTCGCCGATGTGCAGCGTCCATTACATATAAATGCGTAATTTCGCATGCTTGTGTAACATACGTTTGGCTCAGCGCGCCGTTGATCAATTGCGAGGTACTCAGGTGGCTGACGGTTCGTATCTAGTCGCACGCTTTTATTTTTGTATTCGTATTTTTAAAATGTTCGTGTTATTAACATATCTCTATATATTTGTTTTCTTATTTTGAAAATATTATGTACCAACATATTTTCGTATTTTTATTTTTAAAAGACGTAAATATTATTTTCTTAATTTAAAAATAAATATTCAATTTTCTACAAAAATTTTCGAGAAATTATGTAACAGATTCTTTAGACAAATAATAAATAAAATGGCAGGTGCAGAATGTTCAATTCTAAAAATGGTCTATTCTCGAAACGACTAATTGTCAAAAAATTTTGAATTTATAAAAACATATAATTTTTTACTATAGATTCAATATACTTCTTCAGAATCAAGATAAAATAAAAATATCCACCGAGCTTGATGGTTGATTATGGAGAAAAATATTTAGAAACAGTGTATTACAAAAGAGTGTAGTAATACCAAAGGTAGACGTTGTACACATCGTTATGAAAAACTTTTATTATGGTGTCAGCCCTAAAATCGAATGGAATGATTTTTTATTCAATATTGATCACATGTACTTGTTATTGAAAGTCATTTTTACTTTACCACTGGTTCGGATAAAACCTCTCTCCTAGGAAAAACCAGCAAGAAACCCAGTGCGACTTTAAAAACATATATTTTACAATATGATTGGTTACAAACTATTTACAAAATTTATTTTAGAAACAACTTTGAAGCGACCACCTCATTTCCAGGGTTTATTATCAACCATGTATTCATTTATATTATAACCCTTTTTATACAGTTTTTAATTAATTTAATATTTAAACTTATTAACAGCCAAACCTTTTTTCTCCTATGAGTGACATTTTTAAAAAATGACAATTCTAAAAAGAACTATGACAAGATATAGTTCACAGCTGCTGGATAAGATGCATTATGTCAACTACTCTTTGACCATGAATTGGTGGTTCTAGAGATTCAGTCGACGGTTCAATCAATAGCAAAATACTATTTTGGTCCATTTAATCCGGATTGTACATGCTTAATTTAATATTAAGCGTAGAAAAACGACGATTGTAAGACGTTGTTGATAAATAAAATGTTTAATGAAATAGTATAGTAAAAATGGAATTTAACTGTGTACTAAATTTCCGATCCAATTTTATTTTTTTATAAGGTTTAGGATCACTTACTCAGCATAAAATCACAAAATGCTGACAGATCCAGGTGGCGCTTCAAGCGCCATCTTGGATATACGTTTTCAGTCGATATCTCGGAAACTATGCACTTTAAGGCAAAGTTATAGAAACCATTACTGTAGCAAATAAAATTTCGCATCTATTATTTCCAGTAAAATTTTTTGTAAAACTTACCGTTTACGATTTATGGCCCATTTAATGAAACGGTTTTTCTATCGCGGCCACTAACTCTTGAAACATTAGTATAAGATTAATCAATAAAATGCATAAATCTATTTTTTGCTCTATATATAAACAGAACATTTAAAAAAAACACCTCATGTAATTTATGGACGCCCCCTAATGCAATTGAAAGTGATGTCCCAGGGTTTTCGTGCTCAGAGTCTTTTTGTAATCTAAAATTGAAATAAGTTTTTAAATTGAAATACATAGTTATTTTTATATCATGTGTTTTTTTTTTTTTGAGAAAATGAATTCTAACAATTTGCATTTTGAGTAATTTGCATTTGGCATTTAGAAAATTTTGTATGCGGATTTATTCAATTTATATTGTGGGCATTTTGGTAATTTATAGCGCCTAAGCCCACTTATTCATTTTTGAGAAGTAATTCTGAGTTGATAAATTAGAATTATTCTGTAACACCATGTATGTAAAAGCTTACTCATGAAAAGCTTTCTCCGATCATTCATCTGCTGACGGATTGCATGCCAACCGTTTCTTTTTACGAAAAAAAAAACAATAAAATTGGATTATGATTATATTAAAAATAAGAAAATAAAAAAAATATTTGTGAAAAATTATTACAAACAAGAAAATCGAGAAAAAGTCAATCAGCAAAAAGCGAGACCCGTAACAGTATGCGGGATTAGAACCAATACACATCGACGCAAGATACTAACTCAACGCACGGCTCCGCTAGGCCAATCGAACTACTGACGGGGTGGTTGAAATTACGCATGTATAGATAATCTATATAACCAAAATAAGGTGTTCACAAACACAAACTAAGGTGTGTTCCGAAATACAACGCAGTGTACTGTCCAATGCAAATGACGTCATGAATCAACGCTATACTGGTGATTCGTTCCAAAACATTGGACAGTATATGACGTTATACTTTTGCGCCATTTAGAAAAGTGTTAGCGATTATTTTATCATTCTGTGCTCCAAAAATCATTATATCCTCCAAATGGATATACCATCAATTATTCTATAATTTTTTGTATTTGAATAAATAGAAACAAATTCTGGCATGATTCATTCGGCAAACACACAATTAAAAATTGTTTTATTATGGCCGGATATCCGACACAATATGGCGGCGGCACGCTGGTACAATAAAGTGTCAAATGATGACGTCATTTACATTGGACAGTACACTGCGTTGTATTTCGGAACATACCCTTTACAACTTCCATCGTGTGTTTTTGTTTCATCGAATAAGATCTATTTATTGCCCTGCGTTTATTTTTTTGTTGCCCATTTTTATAATGTATGCATACATTGATTGTTAATTTTATAAATCTTATGACTAAAACCTAAATCGCAAAAAGTTTAGACCAACTTATAAAAAACTAATTGTATATTTATAAAACGTGTCACTAGAACCGAAACCGAATAAATATTTAAGCTAACAATACAACTTATAAAAAACTAACTACAAAACAAAATATACACGGCTTTCAACAACAAAACATACGTAAATGATTTTTGAGCGGCGAGCGAAACAGGTCTATCTAGCAGCGCGCCTCGGCGGTCAGTGTGGGTCAGTGTCGCTCCGCGTAGAAATGAAAGAGAAGCAAAAAGACACCAAGATGGCGCGATGTTTCGTTGGACTCGTTCGAGCCGTGTAGTGGTGGTTAAGAATATCCACTACCTCATATCTTCCCGTGGGTGTCGTAAAAGGCGACAGAGGGAGATAGGCAGGAGATGGGCAGCAGCATCTTCCTGATAACAGCAACTGTACGACAAAAAAAAACTGCGGTTGCCAACCCGCTCGCCAAGCGTGACAACTATGGCAATATACCCCCCATGAACAATTACACAAATAGACGGCCCCCAGTCCCCGGCGGCCCCGCTATTCCTGGCTACGGTGGCGACCATGGTAACGGCGGGGCAGGGAGTGCTAAGAATCTCCGGTGGAGGTTCGGTTGCCACCTACGACGACTCGACCTGGCAACATTTAACGCACGCACACTGAGGACTGACGAGAAGATCCTGGAGCTGGAAGAAGAGATAGACAAGTTGCGCTGGAGTATTATAGGATTATCCGAGGTCCGAAGAGAGGGGGAGGACACGGTGATTTTCGAATCCGGCAACTTGTTCTATCACCGGGAGGGCGACCATCTGTCTCAAGGAGGTGTCGGATTTATCGTCCACAAGTCTCTCGTCAATAACGTTGTAAAGATTGGGAGTGTGTCAACGAGGGTCACGTACCTGATACTCAGAATCACCAAACGGTATTCGCTGAAGGTCATACAGGTTTACGCACCAACCTCGGCACATCCCGATGAGGAGGTGGAGGAAATGTATGAGGATGTTTCCAAAGCCATGCATTCCTCCAAAACCCACTACACGGTGTTGATGGGAGACTTCAACGCAAAACTAGGCACAAGAGAAAGCGGTGAGCTGAAGTTAGGGAAATTTGGATTGGGGCAACGGAACCGTAGGGGCCAGCAGCTGGCCGACTTTATGGAGAAAGAGGGACTCTTTATGATGAACTCTTTCTTCCAGAAGCGGCCCCACAGGAACTGGACCTGGTCGAGCCCCGACGGTTCGACAAAAAATAAGATTGACTTCATTATGACGACCAGACGCCAACTGTTCAGTGATGTCTCAGTGATCGCAAGGGTGAAAACTGGCAGCGATCACCGAATGGTTAGAGGCACACTGAACCTAAACGTTAAGTTGGAGAGGTCTCGTCTAATGAAGTCAACGCTCCGTCCCCTCGTGCTCTAATCCATAATCCCGAAAACTTTCAGCTCGAGTTACACAACCGCTTTCAATGCCTACAAGATTGCAATGCAGTGGATGATATGAATGACAAGCTCGTGGAAACTGTCCATGTCCATAAAAACTCTCCGATCACACTCTTAATCTCATGGCTGTTAGACGGGAGATGAGGCTGCAATCGTCAACAGATTTGACAGCATACAGGCAACTGAACAGACAGATCTCCAAATGCATGCGGCGAGACTTACGCAACTTTAATACTGCTCGTATTAAAGAAGCGATCGAGCGGAACCAGGGCTCCAAAGTCTTTGCCAGGGATCTGTCTGCCCATAAGAGCCAACTGTCAAAGCTGAAGACTGAGTGTGGCAGCATCGTTTCTGAGTGAGATTGAGAGGTTCTATGGGCAGCTGTACACATCATCATTGGAGTCACACGCAAGTGTGAGTAACGACCCAAGAGCAAGTCTTATCCGACACTATTCCGATGATATCCCGGACGTCAGTCTAAGCGAGATTAGAATGGCTCTCCAGCACCTTAAAAATGGCAGGGCCCCAGGCGAGGATGGAATTACAGCGGAGCTTCTGAAAGCGGGTGGAACACCGGTACTTGAAGTCCTTCAGAAGCTCTTCAATTCCGTCCTCCATGGTGGCACTACTCCAGAGGCGTGGAGCAGAAGTGCGGTGGTCTTGTTCTTTAAGAAAGGCGACAACGCTCTCTTGAAGAACTACAGACCGATTTCCCTTCTGAGACGCGTCTACGTGCTGTTTTCGAGAGTCATTACGAATCGTCTCGCACGCAGACTCGACGACTTCCAGCCACCCGAACAAGCCGGTTTCCGAAAAGGCTTCAGTACCATAGACCACATACATACCCTGCGGCAGATTGTACAGAAGACTGAAGAGTACAATTTGCCACTTTGCCTGGCGTATGTGGACTATGAGAAAGCCTTTGATTCCGTCGAAATTTGGGCGGTGCTGCAGTCCCTTCAGCGGTGCCAAGTTGACTGTCGGTATATCGAAGTGCTGAAGTGTTTGTACAGTAGGGCTACGATGGCTATCCGAGTACAGAACCAGAGCTCGAAACCTATCCAACTGCAGAGAGGTGTAAGACAGGGTGACGTTATATCCCCGAAACTCTTCATCGCTGCTTTGGAAGACGTTTTCAAGCTACTGGACTGGAAAGGATACGGTATTAACATCAATGGCGAGTACATCACTCACCTTCGATTTGCCGACGATATAGTCCTTATGGCAGAATCGCTGGAGGACTTAAGCACTATGCTCAATGACCTCAATAGTGCCTCCCAACGGATAGGTCTTAAGATGAACATGGACAAAACAAAGATCATGTTTAATGTCCATGTCACACCTATGCCGGTAGTTGTTGGGAGCACTATGCTCGAAGTTGTTGAAGAGTACGTTTACCAGGGACAAATAGTCCGACTAGGTAAGTCCAACTTCGACCGAGAGGTCAATCGACGGATTCAACTCGGCTGGGCAGCGTTCGGGAAATTACGACATATCTTCTCGTCAGGTATACATCAATCTCTAAAAACTAGATTGTACAACCAGTGCGTGTTGCCAGTGATGACTTACGGATCTGAGACGTGGTTCTTCACTGCTGGCCGTATGAGGACGCTCAAGATCGCTCAGCGAGCTATGGAAAGGGCTATGATCGGAGTTTCTCTGCGTGATAGACTCAGAAATGAGGATATCCGCAGTAAAACCAGAGTGACCGACATAGCCCAACGGATTAGTAAGCTGAAGTGGCAATGGGCCGGCCATATAGCTCGAAGAACCGATAACCGATGGGGAAGAAAGGTTCTCGAGTGGCAGCCTCGTACCGGTAGGCGTAGTGTAGGGCGACCCCCCACTAGATGGAGTGATGACCTGGTAAGATATGCAGGAAGTCGATGGATGCAGGTGGCTCAGGACCGTGCTTTGTGGTATTACTTGGGGGAGGCCTATGTTCAGCAGTTGACTTGTGAAGGGCTGTAATGATGATGATAATGATGTTCGAGTTATTAATCATTAAATATGTTAATACTTACAAATATCTTATTTTAATCGATAAATAAAAACAACAGTTCCCTTTATTATTATATATTACATCACTGTTATTAACTTAATCAAGATTTGTTTATGAATAATTCAGTTACAATCGCTATAATTTCAGTTTTAATGGATTTTTTATGATTTTTTTCTATCGAGAAAATTTACCGAAAACGTGTTTTGAACACAATGGTCCCCCAATATATATGATCAAGATTAACGTATATTTTTTTCAGCTCTAAATTGTATACATTTTCCTAAAAAAATGTTTTCTGAAGCCTACTTTGACTATGTACAGCGCCTTAAACAACTTTGTGTGAATGTGATTGGGATGACACACCGCTTGATAACATCGTTTTTTCGTGGCTATGCTTTAGGGAGCAACTCTATTTACTAAGTGACATTAAAATAGTACGTCATGTAAATAACAGTAAGGATTGTGTCGTCACTGTCTTTCGTTTTGCAGACGCTGGCGAGAAAGCTTACGGGGGCGTTGTATATTTTCACGTCTAGAATGATAGTAGGAATTTGGTCAGCCTTATTAGCTCTAAATCGAAGGTTTTACCTAGAGACAACCTAGCAATTTCCTGCATGTATGCTAATATACTTTATACGTTGTGATAGATATCGTTTAGATTGTCGTATCTCTAAAATTGCTGAAATTGATTACAGTGTGAGGCAGGTCAGCGTGTTGTAACAAAAATAGCCGTTATCTATAATTCTTTCACTTCGTTGTGCCAAATTTTTTAAAGAGCAATCGTCTTTAATTTATACTACATCAAACATTTTACGAGCTTTACTCGATGGCATAGATAATAACTTACTTTTGAATTAAATGCAACTTATTGGACAGACTTGTGCAGTCATTTTGTAAGCATTTGAGGGCGGAATATCTGCATACGTTGCAGTTGCGGCAAAAATGGTACACAGCTATTAACACATTAACGGTCGGAACTGTAGTTATTCTCACCAAAGAGAACGCGCCACCTATTCATTGGCCATTAAGAATCGTTGAAGAGGTTTTTCCTGGAGCCGATGGAGTAACGAGGATAGCTCGTATTAAGACCGCGTCCGGGTCATGTATGCGTCGTGTTGTACCTCTCTCTCCTTTACCTAAACAATAGTTTTCGAATTGCCTTTCAAGGTTAGGTAAGTAGTTTAAGCTAGGTTTTAATAGTAGCTTAAGTTAGTTTTGAAGGGAACCCTTCAAACTGGGGGAAATGATTTCACCAACGTAAAACCCTTGCATTTTGTGTTTTTCGGTATATTTGTTCGTTAAGTTAACCGGCATTACCTCCATTCACATCCATTCCTTTCCGCACGGGCCTGTTTAATGGGGGGGGGGGGGGAGAGCTAAACATTGTTGGACGCATTTTGTTCCTCCAATGAGAGGCGCGCTCCGCTTAGATGGAAGTGGGGACGATAAGGGCGGTAAAAAGGACGTGCGCTGCCACAGCTCGCGACAGTGAAGTACAATTTTGATCATGTTGTCGTCTGCACGGACTGCTTAGGTCCTGCAGGTCTCGGGCCTCAGGGTATGCCCCCATTGCCAGGATTGTCCTCGCGGTCCACTACTATTAACCGGTCCTGGGAGCCTTATTCAGGCGTTGTAAGTTCACAAATCGGATTTAGTCCATAATAGGTAGGGTTTTTCGTAGTCGGTTAAGACTACAAAAAAGGAGGTTGACAGATGAAAGTCAAGGTTGGCCTATCTGCGGCATTGAGGGTTGTTACTCGACTCTCTAATCTCTATAGAGAGGAGTTCTCTTGGATAAGGTCGCCCGTCCGGTGGACGAGTGTGTAGCGGCGCTAGGTTGTTGAGGTGTAAGTGTGGCCCATTGTCTGTGCGGTCGAACGGTCCGCGCGCCAACCAGCCCACAAAGTCCTGAATGGTTTCGATCTTAAGGTTGGCCGCTATGACGTCATTCCGGACGTAGCGACCCGCACTGACGATGGTTCTTAACGTAAAATTTTGCTGGGCCTGCAGTCGCCACCTCAGAGGCTCGCTCAGAAGCGCGTACCAGGCCGGAGCAGCGTAAGTGATGATAGGTCTAATGTACGAGTCTCGTACATCTTAAAGATCTTCACTTTAGTCTTAAGTGGTAACTTGGATGCCAGGACCGGACGGAGCATCGCCCGTGCACATCGTGCTCTGCGGACGACGAAGTCGACGTGCGCAGTCATGCGCAGTGCCCGGTCGATCCGGCACCCAGGGTAGGTCACGGCCTTCTCGTACGCGATCTTCTGGCCATTGAGGGTTAGCGGAGGTGGTAGGTTCCTGAGGCGGCGGGTGAGCAGAGCGGTCGTCTTACCAACGTTGACGACCATCCTCCACTCATCTAGCCATGGTGGCAACAGGTCCAGCAGACGTTGCATCCTGGCAGTGGCAATGTAGGCTCTTCTGGATGAGGTGAAATAAGCGCTATCGTCTGCGTATAACGCCAATTCCACGTCGTCCTCCCACTCTTGCTGCCTTCCTGCCAGTGTTGGGATGTCATTAGTGTACGCCGCGTACAGGACTGGAGACAAACAGCTGCCCTGAGGAACGCCGGCTCTGATGGTTCTTGTTGCGGACTCGGCGTCCTTTACGCAGACGTAGAACTTCGCAGTTATCATCGTGCCCGAATGGCCGTAGAGAGAGGCCGCTTCCCACTTCCCAAAGTACGTGCCCGTCCATAAATCCTATAAAGAAGTACAATAAAATTTCAGCCTTTTTACGTTCCACTTACAATCACAGGCCTCCTCTCATTTCTAAAAGGTTTGTGGGACAATTTGTCCCCTCGCTGTTCTATTAAGAGTATGGTGCACTTCGAACGTCTTCAATTTTTTTTATATAAGAGGAGAAATGAGCATGTGAATCGCTCGTTCCTAAGTGCCTACTGTCGCCCATGAACAATTGCGAAACCTATCGACAGCTATTCCTATCATACCAAATAGTTTGCCCAAAATTATTTGGTATGGACATCCCTAGGGATTGAGAAAGGGTTCCTGAAACTTGTAGGTATTTGCAAGTCTGCAATCAATTTCCAATAAAAAGGATTCATAATATACAATTTTTTTGACTCTAAAACGCCAAGCTAGGTTTGAAGGAGATAACAAACTGGGTGATCTACTTCTTGGTGGCAGTATAGTATTGGTAAGAAGACAATTATTATCCAAATACACTCCAAAGTAAAAAGGACATTGAAGTACCATGTAAATATTTATTTTAAACTTCCCTTTTTTCAGGTATCGTGAAAACATTGCGCGACTTCGCTTCTTAATGCAAGATCAACCGCAGGCGCCACTCGATCGTGCTTTATGGTGGATAGAATACGTACTTCGACACGGCGGAGCGAAACACTTGCGATCACCAGCTGCAAATATGTCATGGATTGAATACTATGAATTAGAGCTTGTCCTCATAATTCTATCTAGTATTTTGATATTTATAGGATTAATAACTTTTCTCTCATTAAATATCCAATATCGTATGCTTCTAAATTTGTAAAAAAAGACACAATTGTAGTAATGTTTGGTTTATATAAAGATTTTGTAGTTTTTTATTTATGAACTAGGATTTAATATGTAAATTAATATAATGAAATTCTCAAATTCTTACAGCTCCATGGGTCGTGAACCATCACGTTTGACAGATTTGAATCACGGGTCAGGCCTAAATCAGTTTATGGGGTTTTTCTTTTCAAACAATTATCAGTAGCATCTCTGACGGTGTGGTCTGATGACGGTATTTCACTTCAGGACCTCGGCAATCAAGTGGAGCCGATGTTCTTACGCCTGATCTCAATCTCCATCTCATCATCATCATCTATAGGGCTCCAAGAGTGAGAGAATAGAGAGTGCACGGTATGCTTTCACACATAATCGTGCACTATAATTCTGTCCCGCGCTGATAGCTGATCTCTGTTGTTACTGTACATTAGACTTTTTGAATAGTAACATATAATAAACCTTGAGGATCAAGTTCCAAATTTTGTAATTTCATCCTGGTCCAAAAAGTTCATCCTGGGGAACATTGCAAAGCTGTGAAATATTTGTATTGATATAAAACTAAGTTCACCAACGATATTAATCATAATCAATTTGTTACGACTCTATGTTTAATATAATCCTATACTTTGACCAATTGGTTATTATAGAAAAGCGCTTTAAAATATGGATAATTTTTTTATTTAGGTAATGTTATACATTAACCTACAAAGGTTTTATCTCTGAGAAAACAAAATTGTTTTTGAATTCCGAGCAAAGCTCAGTCGTCGAGGTACTGAGTAGCTAAAACATCGCAGCGCTTATCTATCAAAGATTTAAGTAGTTATTATATAACTTATCACTTGTGACATACCACAATTGATTAGTCTAGTGTACTAAGTTAATAAAATATAATATATTAAAATATATTTTTATGAAAATTAGTCTAACAAGCGCACACAAAGTTCATGAATAGTAAGTGGATGCTTTGGGTAAGGTGGAGTGCTTTCTTTCCAGTAAAACCGTTCTAGAGATAGAAAATCTATGTGTTAATTCTTAGGCCTCGTTCGGTGAGAGGTCGCGAGATTCCACGAGAATTGAAACAATTTGCAAAAATCATTATTCTAAGAAAGCAAATATATCGCGGGAGTTTATTTGGAACTGGTGGAATGTTCAAATTCATTGAGTAAAGCTATCTTGCTCAACTACTGCATTAGTTTTTTAAGATTTAGTATCTTCAGAATTTGGATACCAATAGTAAACAGATGCCTAATTATGTTAAATTACTCTCACATAAAACTGACGGCAGAAATTGATTAAAGAGAGAAGAGTGTTACATACTCAAGCAAGCACTCCTATGCGAAAAAAAAATTAGCACCTAGTAAATATTAAATTTTATAAATTTATATAACTATTATGTAGGTGAAAAAGATCCACAGATGCACTCATAATGGATGGTGCAAATACGCGTGCGTTACAACATAATATCATCATCGTTACAGCCCTTCACAAGTCTAATGCTGAACATAGGCCTCCTCCAAGGTATGCCACAAAGCACGGTCCTGAACCACCTGCATCCGTCGACTTTCTGCATGTCTTACCAGGTCGTCACTCCATCTAGTGGGGGGGTCGCCCTACACTTCGCCTACCTGTACGAGGCTGCCACTCAAGAACCTTTTTTCCCCAACGTTTGTCGGCTCTTCGAGCTATATGGCCGGCCCAATGCCACTTCAGCTTACTAATCCGTTGGGCTATGTCGGTCACTCTGTTTCTTCTCAAAATCCTTTCCTCAGTACATAGCTAAATATTTCGAACTTTAAAACGTATCCCTCGTAAATCTTATTTCTCATGAAGTTAAAACTGAGATAACAAACCCAGTAATAACTTCATCAGAAATAATAGCGAACTTAAGTTCGGTAAGACAATTAGCTGCACGATCTTTCAAAGCGATTGTCAGTTCGATTACAGTGAGACAGCCTTAGTAATTACACGTCCAAGCACTCATCCTAAGCGCGGGCAGAAATGCCGTGACTATTTGAGCTATGAAATCTCCTCGAAGAAGTTCAACAGTCTTCAGATGCTGCGAGTAACTTCATGGAGTGGACCCGGCGTACCGAGACCGTGTTTTAGTCCTATATTTAGCGATCTTTTGACATGCCAACAGCACGCGGGCCACCGTTTCCTTCTTTCACATACATGTACTACGCAGGGGACTATCTGTAACATATATATTAAATTAAAGTTTGTTAAAGGAGCCATGCCGTGTAATAGCACTTGTTACTATCCTGATCGGTACTGATTCAACTCTATGACTACTTAGTGCAACTTTTGTGCTGGCGATTGGTTGTTATTTTAAGCGATTTTTATTGCCATAACAAATCAAATAACTTTCTATCTTAGAGTTTATATTGTGCAATGATTTTTACTACATTACACTATCCCTCTATATACCAGTTTGGATCGTCTATTAGCAAAAGTTGCGTCGAATTTTTTACTCACGGTTGACATTTGGGGCATTGCTAACACTCGTGACAAAACACCTCCTTTACGTCCATAAATACTTACGCACACATACTCGTCGGTTAAGGGTACTCTATAAAACGCACTTTGTATTATAATAATTATGAAATGATAATTGTTTTTGCCACTCTTCCCGCCAAGTTCTCCGTAAAAATCACTATGCATATTGTGCTAAGGCACAGAGAACACTTACGTTATATATTTGATTACACACAGTTATCATAATGCAGCAATGGCTAACAACAAACTGTTACCCATATCTTCATAACTTCTTATGATACCATCTACTGTGGAGACAACGACTATCAGGTAGTTCCAAGTCGACCAATAGTGGTTCCTACGAGACAAAGGCCTTCTACCACATCATCAGATGGTCATCGCTCCTGAATAACTCACAAGTAAATCGCAATAATATCTACGCACCAATGCGTGCAATAGGACCAATAGTAATAACAAGTGACTAAGAGTACGCACGCTTGGTTAACTAGATCAATTTAAAGGAAACTTTACTTACTATCACAAAATAAAATATCCAAGAGCCATAACCCTTTTTAATCGTTCGTTACGCAACAAATATTTATATTTTTAATTTAATATGTTTTGCTTAGTATTAATGTTTGCTGAATTTATCGTATTGTATTGGTAAAGATATTTTTTTAAAGAATATTAACAATGCTATAAACATTACTAATATTCCCCTTAACCACTCGTGGTAAGCTTAAATTGCTTGTGTTACGAGTGGTTCACGCCAGTAGTCGAATGACGAATTCGAACCCACGAACTTTTTGAGTTCGCGGTCCGCGCCCTGCCATTAGGCTACTGTCGCTTAATAAATTAATAGTTATTTTGCAACCATGCGCTAAGTCTTAGCGGTCAGCCGCCGTAGAGTCAACATCACCTGAAGATGCCTCGTGTAGAGGCGAAACACGTATCGTATTATCGTCGATGGTTTGTTTTTCCTAGAATAGTGGTGTTGGGAGTAGTGGCGTTGGGAGATGTGTTGCTGGGATTGGTGGTAACGAGAATAGTGCACGCAATTGAGGGAGGGCGGCAGGTGCTCTTCAAACTAGGGAAGACACATCATTTTATTTAATTTTGCGGATGGTTGCAAAATAACTATTAATAAATTTATTATAATGGATTACCGCAAAGTAACGCCTGATTCTATCGATTATATTGTATTAGATATATAGTGTTGTTTTTGGTTATTTACTTTGTGGATTACTAATATCGGGGGGCACGGCGGTGCCCCCGCCAAGTCGAGCGCGAAGCAAACACTGGCGTACCATCCTTTACTGTAACCATTTCGCCGCATTTTCAGGCCCCTATTTGAGAACCTCTGGATAATACCAGAACGCAGAAATTTTCGTCATCCAGTAAACTATAATCACATACTTAAAATCCAAAATTTCAAGTCTGTAGGTCATTTAGTTCCGAAGTTAAGCGAAAGCAAAGTTTCGCATTTTAGACACTCACTCACTCACTCATGATCATCAGAATAGAACTAGTACTTCCCAAAAACTCAGAGAGCTGAAATTTGGTACAGAGTTAGGGTTTAATGGCCACATAAAGGGAAAACTATTAAAACTAGGATAATCGAACATCTGGAGTACCTGGTGACCCTGATTAGAAAACACAAGAGCCCAACCAAACTATTAGAAGAGATCGACATACCACCTTTACAAAAAAATATTCAACTTGGTGAGCCGCTTCATTTGATGTCAAAAATCGAAGGTCTAAAGTATCTGATGAAGAACCCTCAGCTGGTCTCAGCTGTATTAGAGATATGGTAATGCCCCCTTCTACCATTGGTACATAAAAATCTACTGTCATTGCAAAAATCCAGCGTAGTGGGACACATCTTATTTAATCTAGCCTATAGCGTCCCACTGCTGGGCGAATGCCTCCCCTTCTGCTTTTAATACGCATATAAATAAAATTAAAGGAAAACTCTGGATAACACTAGATTGGCTTTTATACTTATACTTACAAGTTTACAAGAAAAAATAGTCGAACGATTAACTTTATTCTACTCGAACATTACTCAAATTCCTTTAAGGTACCGTGGACATGAATTCATCTCAACGAGACCGTTGAGTACCGCGACAATGAATTCATGTCCGTATTACGTGCTGCTATTTTCTTCAATAATTTATATAAAAATACAGTATATTTTCAATTGAACACTATTTCATTCAATTCTGAACGAACTAAAGAGTATTTTGAAGAATTATGTTCACTCGGTTACATAGACAAAATCAAATACAACAGCCATTCGCTTTTGTGCTGTTGGTGCTGTTTGTTGCGTAATCGTTGAAGTTTTGTGATTGTGATTTTAGTTGGATTTTCTTTCAAAAAACTGTAAGTAATGTTATTTATCTTTACTACGTAATGTTTTTGAATGATCTAAGTTACAACAACAGTAACTTTTATGTTTCACTTGATAAAAAAGTAGAATCAAAAAACCTCTACGCGAAAAATTCATAACGGTCAAGATTTCTAATAAGACAATAATAGTATATTTCTTATTCGAATACCATAGTAAATACTTTTACTAGGAATTGCTAAATGTTATATCTATATGATTGTTTAAGAAGAATAAAGGAAGACGCTGTAATATATACACAAAAAGGTTTTGAAAATGAGGTTACAAAGCGCGCGCAAACTGTCTATTGTCGAATTTTTAGCAAATTTTTGCAAGTTAAAAAGTAGAATTATTATAATTATTACATGCATAATTTTGATCATTTAGGAAGAATATGTTGTATTGATTGTAAGGACATAAAAATAAAATAAAAACTTACGATATTTCACCCATAAAATTTGTTGTCAGTAAGTACACTTTATCAAGATCCGTTAGAAATAAAGAGCTGTACAAAATAAAATAAACATTTAAATGTTATGGTTATTATTTCTACCTATCTAAAATCTTATCGGCTTTAAATAACTGTAGCAAAAACCTCTTTAAACATAAGTAAGAAACAAATATTTATAACAAGTGCCGCCAGCTGAGGTGACAAAGCTGTTTTTTGTTACGGCGGGCGTAGTAAGAGAAAGGTTAAATAAACAAATTACACTAGACTTACCAGAAGATACTGTTTGTTTACTACCGACTAGAAATATGTGTATGCAGTTAAATAATGCTATGTTAAAAGCGATTCCGCACCCCGAGATAAAGTTAGTTGCTAAAGATTCCTTGGATTGTTCAAAATGTATGATAACGAAAGCCCGGGCGTGTTTACAAAAATATGAAGATGATGCGTCGATGACTGCTGGACTGGAAGAAACTATAATCATTAAAGAGGGCATACAACCGGCTTAGGCGCAAATACCGCGCCGATCTTTCAGATTTTAAACCGTCTAAACCGTCTAAAAGAATAAATAATGAACGCGAATGGGCAATACGAAAAACTGTTGCTACTGTACAAAAATCAGAACCGGAAAAAAAGAAAAGAAAGATTTGTAATAATTAAAAAATTACTCCTAAAAAGAAAAAGAATGTGTCGAATAAGAAAATCTAATAAAATAAATAAATGTGCCCACGTTTCTACAAAAAGAAGTGAAATCCCACCAAAAACATTCTGTAAAAAACTAGCCAAGTCTCGCTGGAGCTGCTTGTTTATCTCTAAAAAGTAATGAAATCTAGACAAAGTCGTGCCAAGTCTAAGCTTCCTTACCGCGATTTCCTTATAGTTAATGTTGTGTGACTTGGCCGTTGAAGGGTGCACAAGGGTACAAAACCAGGTACTACATGACACCCTTGCATCAATCTGTCGCCAGAACCGCTACCCATTGACGATAGAAAATTGCCACTTGGAAAACGTTGATTGAATAACCAGTCAATTATAGGCTTGATAAAGCTGCGTATTTCAATAATACTTTTGTATAGGCGAGCCTGAAACAAACAGTATATAAAATTATTTTCAGTACAGCCGGACTTCGAATCATTGATAGAAGTCCGTCTGTACGTCTATTTTATGTTAGATCGGTGGTCGATTTGACGCCTACAATTGACTGGTTATTCAATCAACGTTTTCCAAATGGCAATTTTCCATCGTCAATGGATAGCGGTTCTGGCGACAGATTGTGCAAGGGTGTCATGTAGCACCTGATTTTGTACCTTTGTGTACCCTTCAACGGCCAAGTCACACAACATTAACTATAATAATAAAGAAATCGCAGTAAGGAAGCTTAGACTTGGCACGACTTTGTCTAGACTTCATTACTTTTTAGAGATAAACAAGCAGCTCCATCGAGACTTGGCTAGTTTTTTACAGAATATTTTTGGTGGGATTGACTTTTTCTTGTTTAATTATTCAAGTAAAAACGTATAAAATAAAAAAATAAAATATGTATATTACACTTCATTTTATTTTTACGAGCACTCATCTTTATGTTCAGTCATCCCCTTTACATCTCAACGGCGACTAAACTAGACCTCTACCATCACCAGAAAACAGCTAGAGGCAAGACATCCATTGTCTTGCCTCTATTCACAATAAGTAATCAGAGTCAGGGATAAAAGAGCTCCAACCCAGTTATTTATTTATAGATTCTTTACCTGTTGTATGTTTTAAAAATAGCAATGTATTATCGTGTAAAAGAACAGAAATACTAAAATGTAAATTATATTACAGTTGAAAACACAACTTTATGTATATTGTCAAAATTGCTGGTTCATTCAGAATAACAAAGCGGAAATATAACGTCGACGCTATGTAAACTCCTTGTTTAAATGTTTCCGGTGCAATTGTGAAGTCTCACAATAAAGAAACTTACTACGAACATGCTTAAGAATTTAGACTTAGTAACCAAGACGGCTTGCTGAAAACTTAAATATGCTGCATGAAATTAGCACTCAACAGTGTTGCTCCTTAATGTAATTACTTGCTTTCTTGAATGCTATATTTTCAAGCAGTAAAAGTTATAATAGACGCTGCCTATAATGTTATTGTTATTATTATGATAACCCACAAAATTAATAACCTACTGACCGAATTTTAATCATTGCGGACAGTATCCATGGAGATTAGGCATTATCACAGGAAAGGATTATATTATTATATTCCCCCACACACAGTCAGATGGGACGGTAATCTGACAAGGCAGGAAAGAAATCAGGCGCTGGATCAACGTCTTAATGCTTTCTGCAAATCTTCTTTTTCTTTTTCTTTCTTATCATAAGGGCAGTAGTCTTCTCCCATTGTGAAAAGTTTGTTGTACAAGTAAAACCTTTAATGGTATAATGCCCTCTACCAAAGGTCATATGTGAGTCGTGGTAGCTCAGATGGTTAACGCTCGCCGTAAATATAACGCAACGTGAGTAACCCGGATTCGATCCCCGGCACCAATGAAATTGTTAATTGCAATTTTAAGTGCTGATTTACCACGTGCTCTGCGGTGAAGGAAAACATCGTGAGGAAACCTGCATGTCTGAGGAATAAGAAAAAAAATATTTCAAAGAAATGTGAAGCTCGCCAACACGCAGTGCAGTGCGATGGACACTTCCTTGCCCTAAAACCCTCTCAGGAATGAGGGCAGGGCTGTGTCCAGCAGTGGGACGTATATAAACTGTAACTTTACTTAACTTTAAAGGTCATGATAATAAACCAAAAAGTGATATGAAGTGTACTAATGTTAGCTCAAAAAATAATAGGAAGATTTTTTTACAGAATAAGAGTGACAAACGAGCTTATAGTCCACCTGATGGTAAGTGGGTACTGTGCCCCATAGGCATCTATATTTATTTTATATTAACTATCAAAATGCAGACATGTTGTCACCCCTAAGGACCAAGATGTTGTATTGCCTCGTATGCAGTAAAAGGGACCTCCAGTTCTTTAAACTTACCAAACGAAATACGAGTACAGCAGCATTGAACTGCTATTTTTGGCTGGTATTCCAAGAGGGCATAATCATTCACAGATCGAGCCATTTCATTCGTACTTATAGAATATTTCTTTCAATGATAAAATTTTAAGATGTAACTGAAATACTTAACGATATATTATTATCCTCTATTTCAATTTAAAAAATGTGCAATACCTTCAAATCAAAACATTGAAACTCTTATTTGCACTTTCATTTGGCTTTACGAAGAAAAGCCGTTTTCCTCGTTTATTGTTACGAGCATGTAAACAAGATATCTGTAAATCGGGCAAAATAATGCTAGTACGTATGTGTTTACGATCTTTGTTTCAATGTTGAATTGAAAGCAAATAATTTTGCGCTAAATCCTGTAATCGAAAATAGGCTTTAAAACGAAACTACTTGATTTAAAAAAAGTTTTATAGCAGTCGTAAAGCCGTAAAAGAGAGATAGTATATTTTTCTATACTAGTACCTGTACAAAGTAAAAACCAACTTTAAAGAACAAATAATAATAAAATAAATTTCACATTATAGCCTCAGAATGACTAAGTTACTTAGCTTGCGATGTAACGGCCTATGCTTTGAATTCCTCTGCTGGATAAAATACCGCAACAAGGATATCTGCAGGAGCCCAGAAGAAATTAGTATAGCCCAGTGAATTGATATAGTAAGCTGAAACTGCAAAAATCTGTGATTACGAAAAAGGGTCTATACGTGGTAGAGTCATGCTACAGTTATATTAGTAGTATAGTTGTAGTACGAATGGGTCGGCTCGACCGGGGAAGGATCACGCTCTCACAGAATACCAGCGTGAAATAGTAGCTTAATGCTGCTGTATTTCGTATGGTGAGTGTAGAGAACCGGAGACCCTTTTTACTGGAAACGAGGCATTCCATCTTAGTCCTCACGGGTGACAACGCATCTGCATTTTGATTTGTAATCGAGGATAGATGTAGATGTCTTTGGGCCACTGTAACCACTTACCATCAGGTGGACTGTGTGCTCGTTTGTCACCCTATCCTATAAAAAAAAAAAAAAAAAAGGGTCTCTAGTGGCAGCCACGTAGTGGCAAGCGCAGTTTTAGGTGATCGCCCACTAGATAAAGTAATAACCTGATGATATACGCAGTTGGTAAGTGTGCGTACATAAGGTTAAGGTGGATCTATTATGTAGTAAACAAAAAAGATCTGGCTATCCTATGAAATAATGAATTCCATTTCGCTGTCTCCATACGGCACATAATCGAACAAAGCTTGTACTTAGGTATTTATAAACGTATTTTACAAGTTCCGATTAACATTTAGATTAATTTTTTTTTATTATAAAATTTAAAAACAAGCAAACAAAATAAACATAAGGTTAAATAACTCTTATGTACTAATTTCAGGAGAAACCAGTTGCGCCCTGACCACGAAGTAATTACGGTTTAATGTCGTTCCGGACATCAAATAGGCTCAACAGGAAGACGTGAAGATATTATGTACAACATTATTTTTACGAACTTCTGATACCTGATATATTTCTTATAATCTAACATCTGGAACGTATCGTAGACTATTTTTTTAAATTTACTTAAGTTTTCTTTAGTATTTTGTGATACATTGGTTATCTGTGGCCTGAAAAATTACTTTACTCTTAACATACATTTGCACATTACGCAGTAAGCATGAAAATTAAATAAAATCCTTTACATTCTCGATATTCATTATCTCTTCATTTCGGACTTTCGAAATTATATCAATGAACAAAGGTGCCCTCATAGAATAGAGGAGATATTTGCTATATTCACCAAGGTATGGTACGCAGGTCGGCTGGTGTAGTTTTTTACTATTTTAAGCTGATATCAGAAATATAGCTCTGCTTATCTCCTGGTAGTGGATTATCTCAACTCGCTGCTGCACGATATTATGCTCAGGATAATAGATTCGTTCTCAACGTTGTAGGACTAAATAAATTAATGTAATTCTATAGAAAACTAGTATAATTGGGATCATAAAGGTAGAATATATGCAAATTAAAAAATAATATTATTTGAGCGCCCGATATGTGTCGGTGCAAAGTTCGTTATTTCACTACCCACCCCCTACTCCAATCCAAGCGGTCGGTGGCCACAAAAGACCGGTTTTTTCGCTTCCTCTACCTAAATGTCGTTCAATGATCTGAACAATAGTATTTTAGATAAAAATTACGTGATAATAACACTTCTAGATAATAAACTTACTAAAAGGTAAGCAAGTTTGAAGTTAAAGTACACAACTTTTCCCTGATAAGCTAATAGAAATCATCTAAGGCACTTTACGTTAAGTAGACTACAACACAAACAGAAACTTTTCGAACCTTATTTAGGATTCAAGAGGATAGCACTTGGAGATACGTCAACCATTTTCTGTAATAAAACCTAAGTTAGATTGGTACGTAAGAAGTTTTCTTGTAAACAAGTGTACCTTTTTTACATGGAGACATGCCTACGCATACCCGCCTCGCGGGGGCAAGGACGGGTTATTTTGGAATCGCATCGACTAAAACCCCATGGTGTTTCACCAGCGTCGCATTTTGGCATGGCCACGGGAGTGCTTTCACACACATCCGCAGCCCTATCAGAGCTAGCCGCCTCATGGCGGCTCCTCCTCGGAAGAGGACAATTCCTCCCCATCTCCTTCTCAGTTAGGTGCACTAGAACACATGGTGCGCCCTCCTTCGCGGCCTCCAACTTCACATGTACAACAGATGCTCTTGTGTCCGTTGCGCGAAACCCATGGGGCCAGGAAAAACGAGCACTTAGAAGCACAAGTCTTCCTGACCCCAGCGCGGATCTGGTCCACAGCTCCGCCGCCAACCAAGATTCGGCTGCGGAAGGTAGGGATAGCGGTGCCTCACAAAATCAGCACTCAGTCTCCCCCCGCAGCCCCACCACCACCTCATCAGGATAGGTGAGTGGTCATCGCTATACCAACACTCATCTTCCTCCGCGACTCCACCGCGACTGCAGCGGTAGGGGGAGAGGGTACCACTCTCGCCGCAGCCTACCAACACACATCTGAAGTGGGCCCACTCAGGTGGCCTCCTCGGGCGGGCCCTACACCTCGGGCCAGCCATGTGGGTTCATCTTAGTTTACCGCGGATTACCAAGCCACGGCTACTAAGCCCCCCACGACAAGGCGGAAACCCAAGTGTACCTAGTAAGATAACAAGGGATGGAATTATGTTATGAATAAAAAAGTATAAGCACCGTCATCAAACTTTATAGATTTTATATTAAATTTAAAATAGTTTTGTAAAGTTAAAAAAAATATCGGGCCATAAAATGTCTGAGGACCGCTTTAACATTTTATCGTCTAATAAATCATTTTCTTCATTCTTTTGCGTTTTATTGAAAACCTAAATGCGTAAATCTAATCTTGTTAGTAAGCTGCCAAATACAGCAGCGAGATTGATCACCGCATTCCTTATTATGAAAAAGTACCCGGATGACCGCTATGCTCGGTTTTTTTTTGAAACTACATTTAGATACAAATTACATACTGATGAATAATATTTTTTGATCTTATTGTCATTACAGAAAAAACTAAATTGGTTATTTGAATAAAAAATCATGAGCGCAATTAGTTTAATTAAAATTTTCGTATTTTTAAAAAATACTGAAAAATGGGTCCGAAATAATAGATTTTCTCACAAAAGAAGGCAACTTGAAAAAAAGGAAAAACAAATCGGCCCGAAGACAGGACGGGAACCAAGGCATTATGATTTTGCGACCGCTCGATATACACTTGAGGTATTACGACCATTAACACAATGTCAAAATTTACCTTCTTATATCAGCAGTTTTTCATTGCCTGAAAACACGGACAAAAAAAGACATTTTCTAAAAGTAAATCCTAGCTAGATCAATTTATTGCCCCCGGAACTCCCTGGACACTAAATTTTATGAAAATGGTTGGAGCCGCCTTATATATATATATATATATATATATATATATATATATATATATATATATATATATATATATATATATATATATATATAAATATATATAAGGATTGCTCTTTTCATAGCATTTTACAGATATGTTATGCGATATCTTCGCCAATTATAAACCAAATTTAATAACTTTTGATAGTTTTGATGTTCTTTTTCAACTGTGGTATGAAGTTAACGTAACTATGTGTAGACATTATATTAACTTGAGCTCATGGTATTCCTCAATCCAATCAAAATCGTTAAACTATTAAACTTGGCCATTTCTCTCTCTTTTTTCCACAATCGGAAAACCAGACGCTCGACCTGCTCGGCAAGTTTGCTTCAATGTTCCTAATGCGTACAGAAAAGAAGCGGAGTATTCTTCTTCCATCCCATTACAATTTTGGTGTATTCAAGGCTAAAGTGTATAGGCTTTTGTAAATCTAAGTCGATGCACTTTACCGTCTTCGGCTGATCACCACTTACTATGCATATACATGTGCTATGTTATATTTATTTTAGTTTTTATTTTATTATTTTTCTGTTTGAGCTAAACAAATTTAGTATCTCTCAATGTTGTAAAATATAGGGGTGCCTTAAAAACAAATAAATACATAATATGCAACGGCGACAAACTTGTAGTGATACCTCATAAAAAGTCTGCTATCCTCTTTGAAATTTTAAATAAAGATTATAAATTCGGTAAGTCTCTGAGGTGGATATTTTTTTAATAAACTCTTTCAATATCTTAAGCGATACTAAGAATGCTACGTTACTTGAGACTACTGCTTGATTTCTTTAATAAAAACTGTTATTAACTCAATAGCGAATCAGGCCGTTCGTTTCCTTTTTTAAATAAAAAACTGTACGAAACGTCGTTGTGATGGAAATCCAATTAGAGCTTCTCGAATTGTACTTTATTTGTACTTTATTTGCTGCAGCTTTGACCGTGCGTGTAACACAATTATCTACGTGTTCTACTTTCTGATTGTCCAGTATCTACATTATTGGACACAAAGGTGATCCTGTTGGTCTAATTGTTCATTTTATATGATATACGATATTTTGTTATAAATTATAAGGAGTTATTTTATTAATTTATTCTTTATTGTGTGTAAATCGAAATAAAGAACACGAACGGTGTACACAATTTAGAGTATATGTACAACATGTTGTGTAGTGGTTGTTAGACTCTGTAAGTGATCTCTACCAGACCACCTTTGCGTAGAGGACTGATGCAAGCAAAGATTAAAAAAGAGGAGGCGTGCGAAAAAATATATACAACCATTCACTAGTCCGCTGCTGGAAATACCCCCCCCCCCCCTCCCAAGGATTGCCAAGAATAACGGTCGGAGATACCTTCATCCCAGAGCTACGCTGCAGCCATACTATAGTTGTAGCACGAATGGGTAGGCTCGACCGGGGTAGAACCATGCCCTCACAGAATACCAGCGTAAAATAGTAGCACAATGCTGCTGTAAGTAATAATAATAAACTCAAATCAGGTGATGTCACGCGCTCAAAATTGATGTAGGGGCAGCGGTCGTGGAACCAAGGAACCACTCCTCATTGACGCGGTCATTGGCAAAGTGGTGAAACGCAACCGTTGGGACTTCTCCGCCGCCTGGATAAACTACAGAAAGGCATTTGACTCGGTGCCCCATACATGGCTAAAGAGGGTCCTCAAGCTGTACAAGATTGACTGTACAGTTCTAGACTTCGTCGGGCAGTGTATGGGGCCAACAACTATCGGAGATACATCCTAAAGGATGGCACCGTCGACGTCTGTCGAGCTTGTCGCCATCCCGGTGAGTCACTTAGGCATGTCATCTTCGGTTGTTCGGCGCTTTCTAACTCTGAGTACTTGCACAGGCACAACCTAGTAGCCAGAATTCTACACCAGGAGCTCGCTCTGAAATACGGTCTCGTGGACCGGAAATTGCCGTATTACAAGTACTTGCCGGAAGCCGTGCTCGAAAATGACCGCGCCAGGCTCTACTGGGACCGGGCCATCATCACAGACAGGACTATTCTTGCGAATAATCCTGATATTGTGCTGATGGACCGGGCACAGTCAAGGATATTTTTCTCGACATTACCATTCCGTATGACGAGGTTCTCGTGAAAGCCGAAACAGATAAACGAACAAAATATCTGGACCTGGCTCACGAGGTTTCCTGAACACTGCCCAGCCGAGTTGAATTCGTCGAATGACCTCTCGGCCGAAGTTAGACTTTGACTATTTTGTCCTAGGTCAACATACTCGTCAACAACATTAAGCTTAGTGATCCCAACAAATTCCGACATAGGTGTGATATGGACCTTCGTTTTGTCCAACCTTAAGACCCATCCGTTGGGAGGCACTATTCAGGTCAATGAGCAGTGCTTAGGTCCTCCAGCGATTCTGCCATAAAAACTATATCGTCGGCAAATCGAAGGTAAGTGACGATTATGTAATAATAATTAACTAAATAATTATGAATAAAAATTAATTAAAGGATTGTATTAATAATTGCCTTATTCAATTTATACTTGTAACGTAATTCATTGTCAAAATTTATAAGTCATTGTTAATACATCAATTTTTAATAACTTAATCAATAATCACAAACAACAAACAATCAAACATCAACAAAAACAAATAAATCCTCATAGAGTGGTAATAATATCCCTATTATCTGCACTTAATAGGTGCACTTTTAACACAAGCACTTAAGGGAAATATAACCTCAAATGGCTTAGCAAGATCCTCCGTTATGCCGAAAATATTACAGCATTAGTTTTGAAATAAATATATGGTAAAATTAATGATTAATGTTAAGGACTATGTTAGACGAAAATACGATTCCGTATAATTTTCTCGATAGAAAAAAAATCCAAAGTTATCTCCAAAATAAACAATAAACCGCTGTTATTCATAAAATACTTTAAATGAGATCATGAAACTTTGCATACTAACTGAACTAACTATAAAGCAGTGCTTATGTTATTTACTTTTTTTAAATACAATTATTTTATCTGTAAAAATAAATTACCTAAACTATCGGCGTTTTGAAGCTTGATTCCTGCCGCCCAGTCAGTTTCGCTTCGGCCTTTGAGAGGGGAGGTTGTTTCGATTACGATCGGAATACACATTACGCAACAGGACGACGTAAAATTACAATGGGAAATAACCGTAATAAAAATAAGAAGCGACTGGGTTGGCGATAAGAAACAGGCATAAATATGATAAACCTAATGAAATAAATATCTAACGACCTATCTACTTACAGTATTAGTGATTACAAACATGTCGGTACAGTCGGTACAGCATACGGCACGCGGGGAAGTGATAGTGATGATGAAGTGAAATTAGAATTTGAGCTGACTTACTATATCCCCTTGAAAGTACCTAATAATCCGTGTTGTGTCGGTGTAACATTAACCACTACCTCATAACATCCCGTGTGCGTCGTTAGAGGCGACAGAGGTAAACAAATCAGGTGATGGGCAGGAGCTTCTTCCTAATAAAGACTAAAAAAAACTGCTGTTGCAAACCCGCTCGTCAAGCGTGTAAAATATGGCAAATATTTGCCACACTTATGCCACGCCTATGCTCAGCAGTGGATTTTAATACGCCGTAATGGTAACGGTAATAGCACAACAAACCTTTGTAGTCTTCAGTTAGTTTTCTTCATCTCATTCGCAAGCCCGAATAAGTGCACCTCCGGATATATTGCGCCTCTCCCGTTTTGGGGTTTTAGCAGGCGGATTTATGAGTTCGGTCCCAGACGTTTGGCACCTTTGATTTTCCTCTCCATTCGGTGATAGGATATTTTACATCTAGCTTAAAGGAGATGGCCTGAGAAAAATCTGTAGCAATACATAAGATCCTCTAGTATATTTCATAGTTGACTACAAGCGTGGAATAAAATGAGCAGATGAAGTCCCATAAGCCACCAGTTTGCATCGCGGTAGTCAGCTGATAGCGATTATCATGAATAACCATGATGCGTTATTATTAAGTACCTATGTAAAGAGTGCTTTAATAAAATAACACATACATTCACCCAATATTAAGTGGAAACTAGATGCCGTGGCCTTAGGCATCACATTCTATCCTCGAATAAAAATCGAAATGCAGAATACTTTGCCACGTGGACTAATATGGGATGTCCAGTTTGTCTCCAGTTCTAAATGCTCACGAAAAGAAGTACAGCAGCATTATCACGTTGGTATTCTGTAAGACTTTCGTTTTTCCTTGTTTTAGCAGACTCGTTCGTGCTATAATCGTAATAATGTCCTCCAAACCGAATTCCAGCCACGGCAGCCTGCCTCAACTGTTATTAAGGGGCTGGACAGGATTATAGTGCCCAAGTGTATGCGCAAGCACAGGTGCACTCTCTACTCCCTCACTCTCATAATCCGATGGGACGGTAAACCGACACGACCGGAGACAGATCAGGCGCAGGACCAACGGCTTTACGTGCTTTCCGAGACACGGGGGTGAGATACCGCCAACTTCCTTACTACGGGCAACTACTGAGAATTTCTTGACGGGAAAACACAATAATCAATTTTTTGGCCCGACCCGGGATTCGAACCCAGGACCTCATGATCAGAATGTCGCACTACTAAAACCACTAGACCAACGAGGCAGTCAGCTATAATCATAATATAGCGTGGCTCTACTACGTATTAATCTGATAGAGCTCCGGACCAGTCTACTTTCTAGTATGTCATCATTACGTTATAAAAGTAGTGTAGTATTTAAATTATTTAATTGAGAGTACTTAATCTTGACTAGAACTTAACTTAATAATGGGTCGTTTTCTATTACCAAGCTTTAAAATATTAGTAAATTTCACTTTGTGTAAGTTAGTTTCTTAGTTAAAAGATAAGCCATCGTAATTACCTTATTTTACCACAACGTACTAAGTTCTATCTAATTACACAAACTTGAGTAATTAACAAAACTAAGAACACCTCTGAGTAGTGATTTATGAATTTAATTTACAAACTTAATTTATTTTACCCTAGTTCGACTAAACAATTTCTTAAAGGAAAATTATAATTAAATCGCATTTTAATAAGTGGTAGTAGTCTAGTGCCTGGGAGTTTGAGTAGACGCGGCGCTCTTACATATATTTGCTTTCTTTGTTTGAAGTTAGCTGCATGTGTCCAAGGATTGTTGTAGGCACTTACCATCAGGTGGATTATAAGTTCATTTGTCGCTTTAGTCTTATAAAAACTAGCAAGCGTGATTTTTGATACATAAAGTAGAAAAGTAAATACACCCTTACTTCCAACTTTTGAGTATAGATCACCTTTCATCACTAAAACTATTTTGTAACGGTGTAACTCAGCATTACATAACTTAGATAGAATGATTAAAAATTAGTATTGTATAAAAAAAAATTGGTTGCCTGTAAAGTCGGTATACGGGCGAAAGTTTTACGTGACAACGACTTTGAGTGGTAAAATAATTTTAATGTGAATATTCATTCGTATAGTAGGAAGAAGGATGAAATAACACTTTTTATGTCTGTCTCTCTCGCTCTTAGGCGGGCTAACCATGCCCGAGTGGAAGGGACGCGTGCCTCTCACTCGCTCTCATTGTGAGCGCATAACGTGAGCGGAGCGTAACGCAGTTTCTTGAAGTGTCACCCGGCAAACCAATTTATAAGACGTTGTCACGTCAAAAATCTATTGAATCTGCTATAAACAAACAGACTTTTTTTGTAATATGTGATATGAGTCACATATTGCGAAGAATAAAGGAAACGTTTTTGCCATTTCACCCTTATACTGGTAACGATTCATTCCATCTTAGTTCTCATGATTGACAACGCATCTTAATTATGATCATTAATCGAGGATAGATGCAAATGTCTTCGGGTCACACTATCCATTTACAATAGTGAATGGATACTGCGGCCCAAAGACACCTGACAAAGCGACTGTGTGAAATTTTATCACCGTTATTCAATATAAAAAATTAAATGCATTTTAACATTTAAACTTTTGATATCAAATGGATACACTTTCATTTTAAATATTTAACATGATTTATCATGTTAAAATTGTTGTATTTTCTTGTTAGCAATATCCCTATAAGTGAAACTTATCGCAGATGTTCCATTATATGTATTATATACTGTGAACCACCTTAGGCGCCCGGAGCATTAAAAACTCTGGAAAGGCTTCACATCCAACTCTGAGAACTAAGGCGATAACCACTAGGATCAAGAAGGAGAAGGTCACGCTTGCCTTAGGCCAACCAACGACACCCTCATTATGTTTTGTATTGATAAAGTATGACATAATAGAAAAGAAATCTTACTTACCTAAATTTTTCTTTTATATATATATTTTTTGTTGGCGCTCTTTAAGCATGAAAATATAAAACTTTAAAATAAGTTTAAAATAAGTTAAACATACATGAACTATTAAACGTAAAAGCTAAATTCAGAGATGAAATTATCTGTAATTTCAGCGCAGACACCTGCAATTCAAAGCAAATGTTTCGAAAAGCCACTAATTTCCCACTATCCATTACCGGGCTGAAATTTCTGCAGCGAATAAAGGTAGTTATTGGTCATACCATTATAAAGCATTTATAATGTTACGAGACAACTAACATGCACACATTACATACACTTATGTTACATGCACATCTCTAGTGGTTATCAACCGAACCCAAAATTTGATAACGTAGGGCATAGGTATAATGTAATAGAAATAGTTTGCTGTAATTCATACCAACGAATAAAAAATTAAACCCATACATAAACTACACAATAAATTCATACACACTCTGCACACATATTAAACATACACACTACACTTACACTATACACACACTTCACATATACTTACAGACAAAGGCTCATTTAACATTTAATAACATTAAATGGGAAGAGCAGAACCACTCAATACAAGCATTTTTACATGCTTCATGGGTGGTTCTGACCACGGCATATTACTGTAACTAATCAGTGTTAAGGCAATAAAATATTTTTAATTTTAGTATTTTTTTTATAATATTAATAAGTTCTGTGTATACCGAGTAGTAAGCACTTGCCCATGCCATGACTTGTACCTACATAACCTGAACCTTTATTTTTACTTTTTAAATATATGCGTCCTCTTTAACATTTTAAGCTAGATCTGTAGTGGACAAAGGATTTAAGAATTTGGTAGCATTGCATTTGATCTCCGTTGCCAAACCATATCTAGTTTTTGGGATGCGTTTTCCGATATAAGGGAGATCTGAGAGCCTTGGTCTAAGGGGGCCCTCAATGTGACGTAGGTGCTATCGTCTGCTTAAACCTTTAAATATATGAGATTTTATGGCGCCTATGAATTAATTCGAGCCTATTTTGTAAAATATCATATATTTTGATACAATCATCCGCTTTTAATAAAACAAAGACTAAATGTAACGCGAAGACACGCCTTATGATTCTTTTAACGATTTCATTAAAGAAGAAATGTTTACTTCATACGTAATGAGTTCATAAAGAAACAGACAGACAAATAATACAGTGTAATCAAGTCCAAATATGTATGTAATTTTATATTATTATATCTCCTTTTTTATCGTGAATGTCGTATGAGGCGATTTTTTTTAATAGAAAAAGGACGTCAAGGAGCCCATAGCACCCACAAGTAAGTGAATAAGTGAAAGAAAAAAGATCTAAATTTATCCCCGTTAGTTAATCAATATACAGTTGCATTGTCTCCCCTGAGGATTAAAATGGAATGCCTCGTGTACAGTAAAAAGGGTCCCCGGTTATCTACACCCTCAATACACAACACAGCAGCATTGAGCTGATATTTTACGCTAGTATTCCGCGACAGCGTTGTTTCACCGATCAAGCCGGTAACAAATTATATTCTAAAGTATAATTTTGCCTCAAATTCCAGTAATCAAAACATCGTTAGACAAGGCTTAAATGTTATTTCTGTTACACGTAGCACAAAGTTTAGACGATTACTGAATTTGGGCAGTAACAAACGGATTTTGGCATATGGTCTAAATACAAATATAACAGTATCAGAAATCGTTATTTATTGTTGATAATTGTTTGAGGTTTTAACGTATTAGAAGACCTACACTCTGTTTTTGAAAACAATGTAGGGTAATTAGCGGATTAAAACTTTAATTTTTCATTATATTTGCTGACATAAATTAAGCCTTTACAACTAAATAATGCAAGCATCTAAATTTTAGATTTAATGTTCTTCATAATTTCTCTTTTTAATGGAATAAGGGTGACAAACGAGCACACAGCCCAACTTATGGTAAGTGGATGCTGTGGCCCATAGACATCTACATTTATCCTCGATTAAGAATCAAAACACCGACGCATTGCCACCCCTGAGGACTAAGATGGAATGCCTCGTTTCAAGTAAAAAAGGATCTCCGTATCTCTACACTCACCATACAAAACACAGCAGTATTAAGCTGCTATTTTATGTTGGTATTCTGTGAGAGCGTGGTCCTTCCCCGGTCGAGCCGACCCATTCGTGCATCAATCATAATACAGCTGCAGCGTTGCTCTACCACGTACATGGAAAGGGTAAAAAAATGCTAAAAGGTTCAATCTTAAAGTATCTATAAACGCTGAATGTACCTACATCTCTGTTTTATACTATTAATTATTGAACAGAACACTATTTTAATTCATAATACCCGTGAAAACTATCAGACAATCGCTTTTATTTTATTTTTTGGTTATAGTGATATTTATATTTTAATTGGTAATTCCTCAATATTCCCGTTAGACGCGGTAAACAATATTATTGTTATTATAACAATGCTATTGTTCATCTATAGACTATAAGGAATAAATTGACATGCATTTCATTAAGTTAGTCTGCAATTAAATCATCTCAAATATCTCAATCCTGTCAAATCATCTCTTGATCAGTTTCAAATCAGATTCCTCAGAATTTTGAAAATTAATTAGCTAGCGTTAGTTACCGTCAGTTTCATCGCAAAATTTTAATTAAATTAATAAGAAATAATGCAAAAGTTCAAAGCGCTAGTGGTGTACCTGCTAGCTAAGTAAAAATATAACACAGTTTTTGTTTGTTTTTTTTTTCCTTTAAAAAAACCCCTTTTGCTGAAATCACAGCTTGTATTAGTCTGGGCACGTTAGAAATTTATTTCTTTATGTCTTACGGTTTTTTGCGAAATACCTTTTCACTTATATTTGAGAGCTCTGTGATGATCTTCGGAGCCGACTACACTGATCTCACTCGTCGCTTCAGAACGTCCCAGATATGCTCTTTGGGATTTAAGTCGGGACTTCGATCTAGCGAATCCTAACTACGAATTCTGACCTTTAGCATATATGCTTCCACGTCACCAGACTGGTGGGCGCAAGCGTTGTCGTCCTTAAAAATTAAGTAGGTATTCGCCAAAAAAGGCCTATACGGGTTGTGTATTAGAAATTAAAACCTTTGTTATGTATTGGTGTCCTCTCAGTGTGCCGTTTTCGATGAGGACTAAATTCGTACATTCAAACGAATTTATTCCTGCCCAAAACTTAAAAGAGCCCCATCATAATTCATAACGCGTGATTTCTTTAAAACATGCATCTGCAAAGCATTCTCCTCGTCTTTTTAGCATTTGCCGACGTCAGTATTCGCCGTACAGATATAACTGGTTTCATCGGAGAACAATACTTCATCCCAGTCATCTTGAGTCCATGACATATAATTTCGAGCAAAACTAAGCCTGACAACTCGGTGCTTGTGGAGTAATTTGGGACCGCGTGCTGGGCGACGTCTGATATTGGAAGCGAAAAGCTTCTTCCTTACCATCTATAAACTCTTCGTGGTAGTTCTTGAGGTCCACATACAACGATTTGCAATTTCTCAACGCTTGTCTGCGACAAGACAAGCGTCGAGAAAATGCAAATCGTTATATGCGCGTGGTTCGGTACATAGTTTTCTTTCAGAAGCAGGCCTCCTCTTGACGGTATTGTTCGCTTCACAGCGTTGTCAGATTCATCTCACTGTCGAACGACTCACTTTTGCTAGTTTTTATCGATTTATCTACCATTTTCAAGACCGCTAAATAGCTAAACATTACATTAAAATGTTGAGAAAATGAGGCAATTTTATGAAAATAGACTAAAATTTATTTAGAGTCAATACAGATGTTCAAATTATTAAAATCTTTTTCATTTTGTGTTTTCAAGGCAGAAAAAATATTAAAGTCGCTCGATTTTATATGTAAATGAAAGTAGGTATATATAAACGTATGTTTATTATTATTCCGCGATCCTTGAAAAATAGGAACGCTCTAGTGAGAGTTTCTTTTTATTTTTATTTTATTTTGTTTTTGCTCTTAATTTTAAGGTCTCCGCATGTAGGTACTGTTATCGCGGACTGACATACCAGCGTAGTGCTGTTTGGTATTTCTTACGATGTACTTAATAACTAATAGACTATTTATTTCTATATTAATGCTTCAATTAAACATCTCTTTGTTGCCGGCGGAGACGAATCGAATACGAGTAGCTCACGTATTTTGTAATATCGCAGTTCTTAGCTCCTGAACTACCACGAGGATGTTGTGATTTCTAGAAACGGACATATATACAAAATAGAATGCCCCATTATCAAGTCAAATTTCTCTCCGGTTTGCGGTCATTTAAGTAGATACTCTGTAAGAGCGTTGTTCTACCCCCGCTATCGTCTGGATTGTCACCCCCGAGGACTAGGATTGATACAATGTCCCGTTATTAGTAAAAATGGTAGGTATTTGGTTGTTGTTTGTAAATTTATATTCCGTGAGAGCGTAGTCCTACGTCATCAGACCACACTGGTACAAATTTGGCTATTAAAATATCGATATAATCAGGTAGGTATACTCCAATGGTTTGGGCACGTTGAACGAATGAGTGAAGACCGAATGGTGAAGAAAATATATAGAGCGAAAGTAAATATTAAAAGGTGTCGAGGTAGACCGAGACTAACTTTCGAAGACCATGTGAGCAAATTGCTCGAAGAGGGGAGGGTCAAAAGTACTCGGATACCTAGACGTGCATGTATGAAGAAGTTAATGAACCTGAAAGAAGCGAAAGAGGTATGTAAGGATCGTGACACTTGGCGATCTGTTCTCTCTGGCTACCCCGTTAGGGATTGTGCGTGACGATAAGTAAGTAAGTAAGTAAGATATAATCAGGTGTGCAGAAATCCATTATAATAAAGATATTAGGTAATTGTTATTTTGCTACCATCCGCTAAATTAAATAAAATGATGTGAATAATGATAAGTCATCAGAAGATCTTAACGGCCAGCCGCCGTAGATTCAACATCCCCTAAGGATGCCTCGTGTAAAGTGTCTTTCCTAGATTAGTGGTGTTGGGAGTAGTGGCGATAGGAGTAGTGGTGCTGAGATATGTGGTGACGGGATTAATGCACGCAATTGAGGGAGGGTGGGAGGTGCTCTTCAAACTAGGGAAGACGCATCATTTTATTTAATTTAGCGGATGGTTGCAAATCTTTATCAAAGTGTCGTTAAGCGAGGCTCAAATGTTTCTACCAGATATAGCACGACGTTTAGGCTGTTGTTGAATTTCGTTAGTTGCAAACGTACACGTTAGTTCAATTACGGAACAAGGTTAGACCTTGGTTAGCTCCGTTATTCCATCTGTATTTAGAAATACAGATAGAATACAAAACAAAGTTGTGTGTGTTGTTGATTACTATTTGAACTTTGAAGTTGTCACGTATTTATAGCCTTGGACTGTGTTTAATGCAAACAACGTGCAGTAAGTTGCAGACCTGTTGTTTACATTTTGTTTTGTTTTTATTGTAGAAGAAAAAATAATAATAAAATGTTGTTCCTGCAATGTAATAATTTCTATTTATTACTGAAGGCATTCATTGCAGGAACAAGAATTTTTTCTACAATAAAATGAAATATCATAAATCGTAATCTACGTATATATTTTTTAAATTATTTTTCAACTTCACTTATCCGTGGTATATAACTTTGCATGACAAATAATTAGGTACTTCATTTTGACATTACGATCGCACTGTTTAACATGTTAAAACATCTTTTAAAGGTCACAAGTTTCAAGTTAACAGGCTCGAGTATAATCAGTACCCCTAACAATAGAGAAATAACAATAGTTACGTAAAGAAAAGTAGAAACATAACCACCATACGATACAAAAATAGAATGCAACTATACAGGATCATTTTTAATGTACTAAAAACCTTTTGGGAATATATTGGTGACGACATTACAAACATTGAGAGAGGAGCAAACCACATTACCGGCCGCGCATAGATTGCTCTGTATATACTAGAGACTTATTATAGATTATCCTTCTTGAAATTACGTTTCCTGCTATCACTATCACACCACTTTAAGGCGCAAGTGGGCATGTTTTACTGTTTTAATTAAAAAAAATTGTAGTGATAAGGACGCAGTGCACAGGTCTGTTGTCTGGTCACTACTAAACAGGGTAGCGTTCGTGTTCAACTGCATAGGCTCTGGTTGAGCAGTCGCCTTTCTTTACATGTCTCGTAGGCTAGGTGGTCTGTGCTGCTCAATGAATTGAAAAAATTAGACTTAATCGCAAAGAAAACTAACGAAAACTAACTAATTTACGTTTCTATTGAAGTTTACTCCATTTGTAGTGTTGCTGAAAATGTCTAATGAAGTTTACTCCATTTGTAGTATTGCTGAAAATTATCTGCGAAATCATATTAAGCATAATGCACAGGAAAACAATTCAGAGAAAGAGCTATCTCTCGAAGTTATTGCTAAACTCGTTGGTTGTTCTCTATTTCCTATTGTAGAAAGCACGTCAATTCGCAACATCACGACACAAATCCGGCGCGGCTTATTGTAGAACGTTATGTAAAAGTTCGATTCTTATATGAATCCAAAAAAGATAATATTTCGTGGATAGCGCCATTAAAAGCGGCAGTTATTTAGAAAACAGTTGCAGATGCAGGGTTATTACTTATTAAGTAAGAGACGTTTAGTTTAAGTACTTATTACTATTGGGTATATAGTTATTTAATAAATATTTTTAGTTTCGTGTTTTATTTGAATAGTTTTTCTCCTTCCGAATCTTATTTTGTTTTATTACAAAACGCCTACTCAAAATAGTATATCATATATTTATATAGGTAACACTATATACTTATATAAATATATCTCTTCTAACAGAATAATATAATGACATAATAGATTTGTGAATATTATTATAGCATGTGATATTACGTATATAAATAATTTTAATAAATTATTAGTTAACAAATATAAGTAATTTTATATTTATCTCTTTGTAAATTATTAATAAATAATTCTAAACGCACCTAAATATAAATTTTACGACTATGTCTACTATTACACTTTGCCCATTTTTTGGGGAAATCGTCATTTACTTGCATACATTACTCATTTGCTTGTGAGCGTGTGGGCAAACGTAATTACAGGCCGCTTATGCACACATTCATTGTGTTGTTGCTTCAACTTTGAACGGAATTTTGAATGACACTTACACTCTAAGTCTAATTACTCTATGAATAAAAATATTAAAATACAAACATTAGAATTAGCGGTAGGTACTTGTCCGCGGATGGCGGTGAGTATCGCGCACATAGCGTTCAAAATAGTCACCTCCATATTCTATGCATAGGTGACACCTAAAAGTTAACTGTTCACCGACACGAGATAAAAGTTGAGTATTCATTTTGATTTGATCGAATGCCCAAATTATTTTTTCTTTCAACATGTCGCGGGTTTCGAGTGTGCGACCAGTATACACTAGTAATGTCTTTACATGCCCACACAAATGAAAATCCATTGCTGTGATATCTGGCGATCTGGGAGGTCATGCACAAGGCCCACCACGTCCGATCCAGCGTCCAAGGTATTCTCTGTTTAAGTAATCCTTACTTGACGAGCATAATGCGTCGGTGCCCCGTCAAGCTGGTAATAAATATTGCGTAGAGATGCAAGTGGTACATCCTCTAACAATTCTGGCAGCGTGTCGGTGAGAAAATTATGATAGCTTTCACCATTTAATCTTTCTATGAAAACAGAACCCAGTAACGTTGTATTAATATGGCCTGCTCACACATCGACACTAAACCGATGTTGAAAGCTATGCGGTCTTGGTTCATGTGGATTTTCATAGCACCACAAGTGTTCATTGTGGGCATTGAGTTATACAACACTAGAGGAGCAAACAGTGTTGCCAACATTAAAATCTAGCTCCCGTTGTAGAGAACACTATAATCCCGTCAAATCCTGTCAAGTACGGTAGACAAGTGTCAATCATTCATTTCTAGTGACCGAATCATTCTAGTACATTTCGTTACGCGTACTGGTACATTCGGATCAATCATTCAAATGGATCACTTCGGGCTCCAGTACTCGGTTGAGTCTGTGAGATCCATTGGGAACCGAACATGCGAACTTGAATCGAACAAATTATGGTGGAAAATTTATTAAACGAAAATTCCAAGTCTAATAGACAGAATGAGACATGCAATTGACAAGTTCTTGTAATGGCCTTTGTGTATTTAGAAAGAAAATAAATATTTATTGACGTCTTAGCCATGATTTAATGATTCCTTAAATAAATAATTATTATTACATTTAGGCATGCGTTAAAGTGCTGCTTATAAATTAATCCAACCTTATTGTTTAATTATAAACATAGAGATATAAATAAACGAGAGTTAAATAAGATACAACTTTTTCGTACAAAAATTGTAGCAGTGCTCTCAAATAACTTTGACTAAAGAAGAAAACAAGGAATAAGACCTCTTTCAAGCTATGAAGTGGCTTTTATTTTTCCTAAAAGATTTTTATCAGTCGCTTCTGTAGCGTTTGTTAGAATTGCTATTTTCTTTCTTAAGGCCGAATACGACGCGAATGACCTTGCTCGTTTCGCAGCAAACCACGCGCCGCCCGTACCTACGCTTTGTTTATATAGACATGTATAATAATCAAAGCCGTACGGGCTTTGATTATATAATATTTGACTGAGCTAGCGCAGTATGCAAAGTAATGAACAACACAGAGAGCATTGCTTACTTCTTAAATAAATCTTTCTTATTTATAATATTAGTTCCTATAGATTATAAATTCTGTACTTTATTCGTTATAAAATATTGTACGAAAAGTTATTGAATTGATAACAGTTTTTTTTTTCTTATTTGGTGCATCGTACGTAAAGAACCTCATATAACTGAAAATGTTTGTTCTTGTGAGTCTTACAAGATGCCGTAATGCAAATTGCATAAATAATAAAGAAAAAAAAAACTAAAAAGTCGGTGATTGCCCCATAGTGGGGCAACTGTGTATGTAAATTCTCACAAGACTACTCCGACTGGTCAATCACTTCACATCCGAAGTATTCCAGTTTTTCTTAATTATGTACTCACCCCATGCTTTCAGACAATACATTGACATTGACAATACATTTGCGGTCTCTGTGCTTGCACTACTCTGTACATTCTTTTCCGACTGGGTCTTGATATTTACATTTTTAGTGTTTCTCACTTGAAACTATAAAAGTATAAATGATCAGTTTGGCTAATGTAAATGAGCAATAATGCAACCTATTAGGCAGCCTCAAACAAAAAATTATCTTACAAAAATATAAGTATTAACCGCAAAATACAAGATTCGAGCAGCGTTCATGCGATAAACTCTCTTTGTTTTACCACTTAGGTAATATTTATTTCTTTTCCTACCCATGTTACATTAATAGTCACTTAAACGCGTATAAAACACTAAATTAACGATTTTCGCTACAGACACATCGATTGTTGTTACCCTACGTCACACGTCGAAGCGCCTGGTAATTTATTACGGCAAACTTTTATCTGGCAATATACGATATTATTATTAGGTGTTTTAATTAAAACGAATTATGTTAATAAATAATATTTTGTATCGAAAATAAAGACAGCAGGTACCTTCGGAATCACAATACAAACATTTTTACGTAAAAGAATTTTTCCTAAATTAAAAATTCACAGAGTTTTGGAAGAACAATAATTTTTATATATCATTTCTTAACATTTTTTTTATTTGTTGGTATATTCATTTATTTTAAAATTTTAAAATGACGGTCACCTTGTGAAGGACCCGAACAAACCTAAAAAATGTTTTAAAGCTTAGAATTACTTCATGTCAAAGTTCTAGTCAAGAGAAATACATTAATTTTCGCCAGTTCTCTTCGTATTCGGCCTTAAGCGTCTGCTGCTATTTCAAATTGAACAAACTTTTTTTAACTTATTTACTTTATTATTATAATTTACGATTAATCAATAATCATCTAGTTTTATCTCAAATAATTAAAAAATGGAATGGTATACCATATATATATATATATATATATATATATATATATATATATATATATATATATATATATATATATATATATATATATACGCTCATCGCGCTGCAATAAAACCTGTTTGTCAGGTTGTGGCTGGTTGTGGTTGTGTCTGTTGTTCAGGAAAATGATCTATTGTAAACATGATATGTGTGCCAAGTGAAAAACTATATTATGTACTTATTTGTTATCATCCTTTAAATTTACGATAGTAGTTATTAAAGGTGATAAATTATGCGTATAGACATTTTGTAGTTAAGCACAGCCGTTTACAATGCCACTTAAGGGAGGCCTTGGTGGCCTAGGTGGCCTTCCCCAAGGAGTGCCACAAAGCAGTGCATGTAAATATTTTAAATGTCAAATATAAGTAAAATCTATCCAAAATGAGCTGTTCCCCGCGACTTCGTCGGCGATTATATACTAAGATTGGATTTTAATGGTTTTTTTTTTGGACGGAACCCTAATTACTTTTCTAATGAAAAGTAGCCTATGTTACTGCTTATAACATCAGCTATCTGCCAATGAAAGTGCCGTCAAAATAGGAGGTTTCGGAGATTAGCTGGAACAAACAGAAAGACAAAATTTTAAAAAGGTGTTTATTTTTGTTATAAGTAATTAAGAATATACTCGTACTTTACAGAAACTTAATTTTTCTCTGTATTAAATAAAGTTGAATCACTGGTATATTACTAGAAATACTGAAACGCCTCAATGCTTAAAAATTTACATTCATTCCAATAAGTTTTTATTATAAAATTACCTAACCATATTAGTTAACCATATTACTTTGTGTAACTTACAATGTTGTTTGTGTTATACAGAGCATCTGTTGTTAGTAATAATTTATATGGCTAGACACAATATATATTTTACGTGGTAGAGCCATGCTACAGTTGTATTAGTAGTATAGTTGTAGCACGAATGGGTCGGCTTGATCGGGGAAGGACCACGCTGTCACAGAATACCAGCGTAAAATAGCAGCGTAATGCTATTGTGTTTCGTATGTTGAGTGTAGAGAACCGGAGACCCTTTTTACTGGAAACGAGGCATTCCATTTAGTCAGCACGGATGACAACGCATCTGCATTTTGATTCGTAATCGAGGATATATATAGATGTATATGGTATGGGTACGTTTGTCATCCTATTCTATAAAAAATATATCCAAAATATTCTGTACAACCATCAATGCTTATAAGATCATTCCAACTTTTATTTTATTATGTTAAAAATTAGTAAATCAGTTAACAATAGTAACATTAATTTTTTTTTGGACTCGTGCGTGCTCGTCTTATTGGAAAACCATCCATTATCCATTACATCCCATGAAAGTTCACCGCTGAACATAATCTTTCCCCATTGATTGCCTCATAGGCGGATTTTTCCATATCTGCCATGCTTGGCAGGCGGATTGACAACCGCAGTTGTTTTATAACTTTGAGGCCGCGACCGGGGTAGTATTGAATTGGCGACACAGTCAAAGGCTTCGGAGCAAAATAAAGTGATAAGTGTGATTAATTAGTACTTAGTGTGTTTTAAGTTTTAATTGGTGTCCAGTAATTAAAGTGTCAATTTTGGTAATTCAATCGGCAGTTTTTGTTGTCACGACCCCTAAGCTCGTAAGATTATTATCAGGTAGATTGTGCTGTACATCACCTGCTTCAATCCTGTCACCTTTACGTTACCTACGAGAATATATGTGGTGGTAGATATTCTTATACAGTATCGGAAGACCGTTTTATAGATTTAACAATATTAAATTTATCAAATATTATCATGCAGCCATTGAATATTTGCATGTCCTATCAGGTCGTTCCTATGTCTAGCACAGGGAAGCCCAACTTTAAACTTGCCGGTATGAAGATGCCACTCGATTTCTTTTCTTCCTCATCGGTTGTCTGTTCTTCAAACTATATGGCCGATGTTGCTACTTAGGCTTATCGTTCCGAAAGATACGTTGGGCTATGTCATTTATTACGGTTCTACGGCAGATATTTCCTTTACGAATTCTATCTCGCAGAGAATCTCTGACCACAGCCCTCTCCACAGCTCACTGAGCAACCATGTGCTACCTCAAACAATAAAACTAAAGAATCATAATGTCTGCTTTTAGGTTTTAAAATAATACAATTAAGCTATAATTGTTAGCGTCACAAGTTTAAATTGATATAAACTCAATTTTATGTAGAAAGGCTAATTCCTAAATCATGACAGTGTACGTATGAATGTTGCATATAATAATAACAATAATGTTCTCCAGACCGAAATTCGGGCACGGCAGCCTGCCTCAACGGAAGTTAGCCATCGGCGCAGGACAAGATTGTAGTGCCCAAGTGTATGCGCAAGCACAGGTGCACTCTCTATTTCCTCACTCTCATAATCCGATGGGACGGCAAACCGACATGACCGGAGAGAGATCAGGCTGTAATGTCGGGAGGTTCGAGGAATAAATTAAACGTCTAGCGGTCTTGAATGTAGGTTTATTACTGACCCTCTCTTATTCTATCCTACATATATACATATACGCACACACTACACGCCCATCGGCAAAAAGAAAAAAAAATTATTCACAAAAATATTATTTTTTTAAATGTAACATAACTTGGTGTACAAAAAATTGTAAATTATTTTAAAATATTAAAATTCTTATACCTACTATATCATATTTATAACATAAAAAAATTTAAATAAAATATCGTAAACACCGTAATTTAAAAAAATAACTTTCTATCTCTGTATTCAAATTTATTATTTTCTTAAACTTAAGCTATATTTTTAAATTTAAACCTTAATAAACTTTAAAGGTAAAAAAGCCAATTCCATTAAAATGGTAAGTATCCTTATTTTTAAGTAGATGAACTTTAACATACTTACTTAAATCACACTGTAGTGTGAGTATATGAACATTACTAGCACTATGATTACATAAGGGCCCTACTAAATCTAAGTAAACTATATCAAAGCGGAATATCCCGTATGGGTTATAACTTATAACCATTGGTTCCTTTATATATTTATTTAAGTGTTTATATATAGTAAACACTTGTCACATCGATTTATATAGTTAGGTAACGTTATTTATTATGTATATATAGTCTCTAACTTCCGTCAAAAGAATCTTTTCTTTGTATTGTTTATCATTCGCTTATTAGCGCGTGACCGTTAGTTGGCGAAATATGATAGTCGTTTTATATTACATGTTTTGTCTCACGGCGGTTCTAGTGCAACATAATCATAATCATATCATAACAATAGGGATCAAATACAATTTACAATCTCAGCCGCGTAAGCGGTTTGTGACACCTTTGTTTTAATTTCTAAGTATAATCATGGGAACGTTTTTTCGATTACGTTGTATAATGGTACCTAGTTTTAACAATGCATTAAAATTATATCGTGTGTAATGATATAATATCATTTTAAAAAGGTATAAAACTTTTACATAGGTACGTTAATAAACATTCATTATTTAGGTTATTTATAATTTCGAAAACTCTTTTTTTCATGACATGAAATTCATATGAAAAAAGAAAACACTACTAGGTACACAGCTCAAATTTGTTTTACAAATATTTATTAACATTAAAAATAAACAATTTTATTTCAACCAGATAACATAATTTTAAGTTCCGTTGTCTTTTATAAAGAAAAACGTTAAAAGAATACTATTACATTAATAAATTTATAATAGTGTATCAATATACTCTGGACTTTACTTTATGAGCAAAATACAGACCAAATATAGTTTAAAATGTACAAATTTTATATAAAAAACGTGTGATAGAAAATTCAATGAGAATTATTGTAAATGTGAATTAATGTCTCTAAATATGAAAAAAAAAATTCGTAAATTCATAAACAAATGTGGTTAAACAATTACGCGCACAATACATACACACACACAACACATTTTTGCGTAATTGTGTAAATCGATCCCTATAGTTATTAAATGTGCAATTCGTTAGTCGCATTTTAAGTAGCATTAATGCAAAATAACTACCTATCTCACTATTAAATTATCATATATTTATCACACTTTTTAATTTGCTCGGGGATCTCCTTATTATCCTGTATTGTCATCAATTATTAGGCCTTTTTTTCCATAATTCTTGTACGTACTTTCTTTTTTCTTCTTAATATTTTTGACCTTTAGCTAGCTCTCTTTCTCTCCATTCACTTATGTATATATATATTATATTTATTTATTTATTTATTAGATACCGGGAATCGGAGTATTAATTCATTTCATTTATATTTTATTTCGTGATATTTATCATGCGGGTACTTTATAAATATGGGCCCCCCATTTATTTGGGTATTGTATTACATTTTCGTAACTTTAATTTCATTTTATTGGTACATAAACTTTTTTTTCTATATCAAGGTAAAAGTACCTTGGGTCGTGCGCACAACCTTGAGGTCTACGTTTAAGTCATTTTAAAAGGACTCCAACAATTGTCAATTGAAAACTAAGGTCACACTGTGATCCAATGAAGGATATGACCTCCATGTACCATTATTAACCCGGCGAGCATGAGGTTAAAAAAGTTACATCGAGAATGTGGCAGGGTGGGACATACCCATAATTTAAGGTACCATATTTAAGTTCTTATTATTACTATTTTTACTTTGATTGTTTTATTACGTAAAATAATGAATGATTTAATAGAATTAAATGAAACAAATTCTTAATTGTGAAATTATTATTATATAATCATGTTTTTCACAAACTTTGTAATTATAGAAACAAAAGCTTAAGGACTTACAAAAATTTGTAATTTAACAAAAATATTATTCTTTGGAGTGTAAATCAACTTAAAATTAAAACATAGTAAGATCCTCCTTATAAAAAACTTATTATTAATTTTTTTAATTAAAATTTATGATCAATCATTACTGTCGAGGTCAGCACAATTTTCGAAAATAAATTTTGCGTGCCACATACATATGGGCTTGGAAAAACCAAATATTCCTGCAATGCTTGTGCACATATGTGCCATATTTGGTTTTTTATCCTTCTTGCATGGACAATCCTGACATTTGACATATCGCCCGGGTATGTTCATATGTCTAGGCGAGGGCTCACTGAACTGTTTTAGGATTCGCTGACGGATGTAGCTTAGAATATCTTTTTTAATTTTCTTGAATGTAGGTGTTTGTAAACCTTTGATAAGCCCAAATTACGAATGAATTCCGTTCTCTCGATTGTAACGTTTTTGTTTGCTCGATATATCATGCAAGCATTGATAGCTGCCATGTTGAAGACACCAGAGAATAAAGTCGTAGCCGATCGTTTACTATTGCGACTAACATAACACAGTATAAAGAAATGAACAACAAATTTATATACTAAAATCATCAAAAAAACTAATAAAACAATCATAATTCATGATCAAATCATTACGTTAAAAAAATACGTCAAAAATGAGGTAGGGTATGACATACCCGAGACAGGTTTGCTCACGAATATACCGGCCAGTGTACCACGCCACACGGCGATCACGCCACTAACCCGCCCCGCGCCCCCAGTACTCCAGCTACTGAGCGAGTTAGAGTTTCCAGGCGAGGGTTTTAGAAAATACACTACCTTGAATTTTTATCAGGGTGTGTGACCCTGGCTCATGCTCGCCGGGTTAAGGGTAACAAATTTAAGACTTCTATGGTCCCTAACAGTACTAATATGTGTAAACTCGTGTACATCACTTGTACTGAAGGTACTGTTCCCTAGTGCCCGTTACGCCCGATCTTATCATCCAATCACGAAAACATACCTTGCTCGAGGACTATATGTTATACCAGTGATGGACGTTCCCGTATCTCTCCATTACCTATTTATTAAGGTCAATTATTTTCTCTTATATTTATTCTTTCCATGCATAATTCTTGCTCCTAACGGCTTCAATACTACTAGTTTAAGCATCATCAAATATTTGGGTGATCAGTTCAATGTTGACGAAACTTAACCACTCAATCATTCGTATTCTACTTTTAAGCATTTCTTTCTTTCATTCCTCACACCTTTTAAATGCATCACTGCTAATTTTTGTACAACATGGTTTTTTTTTCAGTCAACGTTTAACTCAGTTAAGAAACATTACTATTAAAACTCTTTTAGACCGGCGAAGTACATACTTTTATAATAGAATAGCATTTTTCTAGTCAGTTTCCCTTTCCGTTTTTATTATGATGTGTTACCCTACTAAGGATATGCTGGTGTTATGTACATGAATATGTTATTGTTATTATTTAATAGAAGTTATACGATAGCGACGTTCTTAGTTATAAATGTTTTTGAACATTGCTTAATAAGGAATTAATAAATTTGACATAAATACAGAAACAAATTAATGATAACTGGTTGCAACATTCGCAATTTATAATATATAATGATTGACAAATTCATTATTATAACAAGTTTATGACATTGAGCTACAATAATATCAATTAAAAAATATTGAATAATTTAATTATATAATTTTCAATTAATTAAATTAAAATTATATGTTGTTAAAATTTCGATAAATATTATTATAGTTACTCGTCCATTAAAATTTACACATTACTATGGTAGAATATGTAGTACAAAATTATACTTAAACACCATATTGTAGCAAACAAATATTATTAATATCATTATTAAGTAGTTATTTACCGATTAATTATTGCGGTATAATACATAATTTTGAATTTTTCTATAGTACTATTGTTTTTCTTATTTTTAATTAATGATTTAAAAAAATTCTTTCCCCAGTTCTGTGTATAACATTATATAAGTAATAATATAATTTGACAATAGACATCGACACTATTATATAATTAAACTTACATTCGGTGCTTTCGAGATGTTTTGTACCTGCTACAGAACTTGGCTAGTCGCTCGTTGTACCCCTGACTTCTTTCTGCTGCTCTGGCACTCGAAGATGTTGTTAGCTCACCAATGTGGTTGTGTCTGGACTTCCTCGCACTCTTCTTTTTTCTTTCATATTTATTTTTGATAAAGTTGGTACTCTTCTTTTAAGGGAATTTTGATTAAGGTGTTTTCTGTTGTCCTGGAATCTTCTTTCTTGGAAATTTTCTCTCTTGTCTTCTTGATTTAATAACAATGTTACTGGAGCTTTTTGTATAATTTATTTTTCAGGTCTTTTCTTCATTTTTCTATAACATTTTTTCTTTAAGTAGGTATATAATCGACTCCGATTTTTCAAAAAAAAAATTAGTTTCTTCTTATATTCGTATTTAAAAAATTATTTGTCACGTCCGGTATTATGTTCATTTTATTATTACATTATTTTCATATATTCATTTTGATTAATTTATTTTCATCAATAAATTACTCTATTTCTTATGCAGGTCCCGGCGGTGCGCTTGCATTGTAGCAGCGCACCGCCTGGCAGGGTCGCCATGTAATGTCGGGAGGTTCGAGGAGTAAATTAAACGTCTAGCGGTCTTGAATGTAGGTTTATTACTGACCCTCTCCTATTCTATCCTACATATATATACGCACACACTACAAGGCCCCCTTCCCCCCGGATCTCTGAGGAGTTCAGACGTTTTAGTAAGAACAAGTTTATGTTGTTTTTTTTTTTATAAATAAATAAAATTATTGTATCAATATTCCAAATATAAAAAATAGGAGTGCATAAACGTAAAGAGAGCTACTTTCTACATCGACGTGCGCAAGAGACATAGTGACCAAATGCTCGACGCATAGTCTAACAGAAACATATCTATCCTTTTCATCGGAGAGGCGTTGCGAAATCACATCCAATCAACAGTGCAGCTGTGTTTATGTGCAAGGTACACCGTTTAATCCACAGTGCAGTTACGAGTGTGTGAAGGTGCGCGACTCCCCACTATACGCTTCTTTGTGAAACCGCCCGGCGAGTCTTCGCTAAGCAGTGCTGGTAGCCTAGTATAAACACTACAATATGCCATTGAAACGAACGCCACCGGTGAAACAACAAATTACATCGGAAACTGACACGGAGAGCATAGCTGGAAACGTATCGGATGCGCAGAATAGAGAAACTTGCCAGGCAACCACAGGACGCCTGAAAAGAAAAAAGGAAAATGAACTCACATCCTTCATGAACGAAGTACGTGGTATGTTTTCTAAATTTGTCTCGGAACAAAATAATAAACTACAAAGTTTGGAATCAACACTGGATGAAATTAAAACACAAAACAATGATATTCAATTGGCTATAGACACTTTATCCTCCAAATATGATGATATGCGTATTGAGCTAGAAAATTTGAAAAAAGAGCGGAAAGAACAGGCACTATACATAGCATCTCTGGAAAATAAAATTGAGAATATTGAAAGACAGACATGTTCGTCAAAAATAGAGATACGAAATATACCCAAACTGCAAAATGAGACCAAACACGGATTATGCGATATAGTAAGAAAAATAGGCAATACATTGAACCTAGACATAAAAAGCTCTGATATTAAGGACATATACCGTGCTTCCACAAAACCCAACGTTTTAAAACCTATAGTGATAGATTTCACTACAGTACTTATGAAAGAAAGTTTAATGAATCACCTAAAAAAACTCCCATTACTAGAAAAAGCCGAAAAATTAAATACCTCGATTTTTGCAGCAGATGGCCCACGAAAGCCAATATATATTTCAGAAGGTTTAACTCCTAAGGGAAGAAGACTATTTTTCCTTGCGCGGGATTTCGCCAAATCTCATGGATACAAGTATTGTTGGACGTCATATGGAAAAGTATACCTAAGAGAAAAGGAAGGATCTACACAAGTTCGGATTGACAACGAAAATGATATTACCAAACTAAAACAGAAGACACTATGACTACGCATTTTTGTTATAATTCGTAAATATTACTCTATTTTTTTTAAGCCATCGCATACTGCATGCATGTATGTATTGTGTCTTAGTATACATCTTCGATATTTACATTTTCAATACTCGTGTAGCTATTATAGTGTATTCCTCTTAACAAAATATGTTAAAACATTACATATATTATGCAATTTAATAACACATATACACAAACCAATAATAACTATGAAACTAATTTATAATTCAACACATAATTTATTACACATCCAGCCAAACATGCCACAATATTTCTTCACAGTGTGCCATATGCCTACTACGTATATTATAGTAATTGGTATTTTTAAATACGTAAATGATATCCATATGCTACATAACCCGTATATTAACGTCATACATTTTTACTTAATAACACTAAGAATCAATGAGATTTTCATTTGCACAATACAATGTTTTAATTCGATTCGATAGAAGATCAAATAGCAAATGACTTAGATCAGTCAATGGAACCCAATTGTTACACCGTGGACGATCCTGCTAGCTGTTCTAATATTCTAAAGGATGATATGAACTTAAAGGCTTTGACTATATTATCAGTAAACATCCGAAGTATTAATTGTAATCTTGATTCTTTTCTGGTATTTATATGTAAATTAGATATTAATATACACGTAATCGTATTAACAGAGTGTTGGTTGAGCGAAAACAGCCATATACCATGCATCGAAAATTATACTACATACAGTACTAAGAACCACATCAATCAAAATGACGGGATCGTTGCTTACGTTAGACAAAATATAACTTCATCGGCTTATGAATGTAAATTTAACGAAGGAAATTTTTTGATTCTGAGTTTAGACAATGATATTACAATTGTGTGTAGCTACAGGCCACCGTGCTTCAGGAATATCGGTAGGTACATTGATTTTCTGGACACGTTATTACAAGGTATCCGATCGAGTGACGTGGTGTTGACTGGAGATATTAACATTGATATTTTACCTGGCAATACAACGTCTAACTCGGACGAATACATCTCTATGCTAGCGTCTCATGGCCTAACACAATGCGTCAATTGTCCTACAAGAGATAGGGCATGCTTGGACCATTTTATGGTAAAATCCAAATATAAGACCACAACTATTGTATTTGAGAAGTTCACTGACCACTGTCCGATACTTTTACATATAAAAAGAAACAAAAGCTATAAAACCACTCCACAGCAGGAAAACACGAAAATTAATTTTGAAAAAATTTCGGAGATATTAAAAACCTACAACTGGGATTTTTTCTATCATATTAGAGATCCAAACTACGCAGCTGCCAAGCTAACTGAAACATTAACTGACTTGATAAAATCTCATAGTGTCCCAGCAAAAACTAACAAAAGAAACAAAATATTAAAACCTTGGATAACTTACTCCCTACTCAAGTCTATTCGAAAACGAGACAAACTAAACATGAAAGTTAAAAAATCGCTTAATGATGAACCACTTAAATCTTTTTATGTGGCATATAGAAATACTTGTAATAAAGTAATAAAATCACTGAAAATAGAATATTATAAAAACAAACTGATATTAAGCAATTGTAATACTAAAAATACATGGAAAGTAATAAAAGAGTTCTGTGAACTAAAGCAAAATAAATCCAACCCACAAGAACTCCTAAACATTGCTAGCAGGCCAAGAGAGGCACTTAATATAGTAAATAAATACTTTACGATGATTGGCAGTAACTTGGCAGAGCGCACGCTTAACAAACTCGGTAAATTAGAATCGGAACTAGCACGTGAGGCATTATCTCTAGGCCCACTCAAATCAATGTCTCTTCTTCCAACGGACATATTAGAAGTAAGACAGACAATAATAAGTCTAAAATCAAATAGTGCTCCTGGAAACGACGTTATCAATAGTTTCCAAAGTAATAGAAAAAATTGCGAACAAACAAATAATTAAATATTTAGAAAATAACAATATACTAGCACCAAACCAGTATGGTTTTAGAACAGGTCGGTCAACGAATGATGCAGTGCTAGATTTGACCAATCAAATATCGACATATCTCGATGACGGAGAAAAATGCATTGGGGTTTTTTTAGATCTCCAAAAAGCTTTTGATACCGTCTCAATTCCAATCTTAATCTCACGACTGCAAAATATTGGCATCAGGGACGTACCGCTTCTATGAATCTCTGACTATTTAAAAAATAGAAAACAACGAGTACGTATTGGCAACCTATTGAGCGATACTGCGAACTGTTCCTATGGTATACCACAAGGAAGCACATTATCAGCAACACTTTTTTTAATTTATATTAACGAACTGTGCAAGCTAGACATTCCAGGTGCCAGGATAATAATGTTTGCTGATGATACTGTGCTGCTGTTTCACGGGAAGGACTGGGAAACTATTCATAAACTAACAGAATTTGGTTTAAGTAGAGTAAATAAATGGCTAGAAAACAGTTTACTTACGCTGAACATCTCCAAAACAAAATACGTTTGCTTCAGTAACAACAAAGCAACGAATTGCAAAAAGAATCCGAGTTTAATCATACATTCCTATTCATGTAACATGTCTCACTCCCCATCAAAGTGCAATTGCACGCCCATAGAAAGGGTAACAAACACTAAATACCTGGGAGTCACAATAGATGAAAATCTGACATGGAGTCTACACATTTCGAATACTGCCAAAAGAATAAAAAAACTATTATATATTTTTTGACAACTAAGAACAATAGCTAACCAACAACTTTTAGTCCAGACCTATAATGCTCTATGCCACTGTTTGATAAATTACTGCATTTGTTCTTGGGGTGGTGCATGCAAAACACATTTAATGGAAATAGAGCGAGCGCAAAGAGCTGTTTTAAAAGTGATGCTTGCTTTACCTTACCGCTATCCCACCAACTTGCTTTATAAAAAAACAGGGGTCCTGTCTGTTCGGAAAACTTTCGTGTATCAATGCATCAGACGGTATCATCGTTTAACTATACCACACACATATGTCACGAACAAAAGAACCGCAAAGTACCCTGCCCCTAACAGGAAATGCTCGGTAGCAAGAAAGCATTACGAATATCTTGCGCCTCGGCTTTATAATACATTCAACAAAACAAAAGTTATACAGAAGCTAAGCAACTTTAAATTAAAAATCGTTTTGCTTGATTGGCTAAAAGAATTGGATTACTATGCTTGCGAGAGACTTCTTGGAGTCAATTTATAAACTAATAGGACATGTTTGCACACACACACACACACACACACACACACACACACACACACACACACACACACACACACACACACACACACACACACACACACACACACACACACACACACACACACACACACACACACACACACACACACACACACAGTAAAAGAGGAATCACTTATTTACTTTAATCATAGCTTTAAAAAAAAACTGTTTAACGAAAAATCTGAGTTAAAATTTAAAATTTGTAAAATTGTATGGGAAGGTACTGATATCCTAAGATACAGGATTTATCCTAGTTTAGGAATCAGTGCAACATTTGTTTTGTAACTTCTTAAGTTTTTAATAAAGATTATTATTATTATTATTATTATTATTAAGGCGCAGGACCAACGGCTTTACGTGCTTTCCGAGGCACGGGGGTGAGACACTGCCAACTTTCTGACACCGGGCAACTACTGAGAATTTCTTGACGGTAAACTCAATAATTAATTTTTTGACCTGACCCGGGATTCAAGCCCAGGACCTCATGATCAGTAGTCGCACTACTACAACCACTAGACCAACGAGGTAGTCATTGTCATGACTGTCTCGTTGGTCGTTGTCCGAAATTCGGTCGGGAGGATATCATTATGTTGTATATAATGAATGATTAAAGATGTGTATGGAGGGTTCTTATTACTTAATTTAAATTCGTGTGTTACGTAATAATAGACTACTTAACGCGAGCTGAAGGATTAAAAACAATTAAGAAAATATGTTTTGTTATCATAATGTGATAACTGATAAGACACTCCACCGCATTTAAAGAGTGACAGTTTAATGCTGGAGCAGGAAAGTATATATGTCACGAAAAACAAGGATAGCTGTATTCTGCTAGACTTAGAGAGAGAGAGAGAGGATGAGAACCTCTTATATACTCCCAGGAGTCCAGTAGGAATCAATTGGGCAAGTCATAAGAGTATAAATACTTAATATTCTTAATAAAGTGCCAAGCGTCTTGCAAAAAATTATAGCATTAAAACTTTATGTTTTTTAAAATAATGTTAAAATCATTTGTAAATGTTCTATTTATATGCTATATTAATGTATGTTAAAGAAAATGTTGTTCATTTCTTGTTTTAATTGCAAATTAGCTAGTTATTGTGAATTTTTAATGTCATATTAAAGAAACATTTTTGCTTAAAACTTTGTATAAGAATAAGTTTAAAATTTTATTTCCCGCATTAAACTGTTTAGCTATTCAAGATAAATAAAAGCAATCATAAGAACTGTATAAAGAAAACTGTAATTGCAATTTTAAGACATACTAAAGTTTTATATTTGAGATTTTAATGTGTATAACCACATAGACTAAGTTGTAAATTACGTAATAATGTTTTGTATTTTGTTAATGTCTCATAAAATGTGTATGCTCTAGTAAATTACTCACACAGCGCAACAAACGTAGGTAACCAACATTATGTCTGACAAGAGGGAGCCCTCCCTCGTCGTACACGGAATCCACCGGACCGTTCAGGCGTGTTGGATCGACGGATCGCCATCAGGGACCTGTTAAACCCTGAACGGTCCAGGGTAGTACCATCGTACTCGCACATCGCAACCCGGAAGCTATCATCGCCGAGGAAGGAGCCCGCACCGAGCGCCGCGCTCACGCCTGCCGTGTCTAAGCACACGGCTGGGCAGGAACCGACGCCCCAACTACAGCGGGCCAAGAAAACGGCGAGACGCCACACCCCTCCGGAGACCGAGGCCGCCCTTCATGAAAAGAGGCAGTGAATCGGCACCCAAGATTCCTCAGCATCACCAGCACCATCATCATCAGATGATGAGGAGCCCCAACCGGTGACTAGGAAGAAGGTCCACAACTCCCAAGTAGCCATCACCACCGCAACCACCCCCCTACATCTACATTCCAGTCCATTGTCCACTTCGTTAGCAATGACGCCACAAAAAATTCAAACCGTGGTGAATACTATTAAATGCCCCGGTGGTTACATTTTAAGCATTGAAAGTTTACGAGTTGCGCAAAGATTATACATAGCCTTTATCGCATTTGCAAAAACAATGCACTTACGCACGTGTAGTACAATTTTGGTAGAAAACCAAAGGCGGTTAAAATTTGGCTGCTCCACCACTCCGTCACAAAGAAAGTCTCAGGGTAGTCATTCGCTGGTAAGCCCAGCTTTGATAACTCACTGAGTTTTCGTTTGTATCGTTCTTTTCGAGCGAACAACCCCTGCTAGAACCAAAAATGTAAATAGTTTTTTGTTGTAAATAGTTAACTATTAGTATATAGTTTTTAAGTGTTTATAGTTATAAATACTTAATTTCATAATAAAGGCAGTCATTGATTACGTCGTTGAAATGTAATTTTTTTCAATTGTGTTTTTTATATAAAGCGAAAATTGGAATCATTATTCGCATCATATAGTTATCAATTTAGTAGCGAGCTTGACATTAAGGAAGTAAATACTACGATCCCTGTAGATTTTTCCTATTAATCGCATGCAGTTTCGGATATTTTCATATAAATGAATAAAGTCATTAACGAGTATTTTTAAAAAACTGCAAAAGCTTATATCAGTAATTTTATTTGAAATGTAGATGTTAAATTTGGCTAGTTTTTGAAAATTAATCCCGTGAATTAAAAGAAGAAACACCGAAACATTAAGACAATGCTTTTAAGCTTTTTACTCAATAATAAGCGAGGAAAAAGTTAAGCACGTTAGATATACAAAGATTTTTATAAATTAGGCATCAAACATAAATTATTTCAGAAATAATGATTTTAACCAGTACGTTATACACGTGGATGTGATATTTCAAAAGATTTTGGTAAGGGATAATAATGTATCATGCAAAGTGACAGCTGTCTATGCCTTCGTTATTTTTGGATTTACGTAGACGACATCAAATAAATATACTCATATCATGAGCATTACGTTAACATCACGTCGTTATTTGTAAGAGTATGATATTGTCTTTTTATATTAAGTATTTCAGTGGTAATTGGTTCATTTATATGATCCATTTAAATCTATCATAATTAGATTTTTTCTGTGGCAGCCCCGGTGACAAGTAGTGAAATAATTTGCTCCCAAATAATTTCTTAAAAATTAATATTGTAATTGATAATTTCTACCTCAAATTTAAGTTATAGTTGTTTATTACAAACGAATTTTATTGTGTAATAAATAAAAGTGGTAAATAGGTACCTAAATAAATAAGTTTTTAGTGTCTCAATTTAAAGTGACAGCGGGTAACATCGTTTGAAAGTTACTGTAATTCTTGTTATCACTTTTAATATTTACGATATATCTCTTAAGTGTCGTTGTTGCTTTCGGATTTCACTATGAATTGTTTTCTTGATTATTTAATTTGATATCTGTAATTAGTCTTACAGTTAGATATTTGCTTACCGCCTTGATACCCTTGATTTTCTATCCTTGTTTTCTTTTACTATTTAAATACATAGTGAAATAAATACTCGCAACGCCAAGGCGTGTCATATGGAGAACCAACTTCATTTTGCGCGCCAATAACTCAAGGCGTCCAGGTAACAGTATGAGCTGTTACTCAAAGATAGGGATGACAGTGAAAAGGAAATAATAAATATAATTTTAAAAAATGCACAGTTGAAAAGGGATATGGTTACGTTACATACAGACTATACAGATATTTTAAAGCAAAGCGAGCAGCTCCAGGGGACAGTCGATGAGTTTGGTTGATGCAGCAAAGAATATGAGGAAGCCCTCAGATTAATTGCTGCATTGCAATTGTAGTTAACTGAAGCTAATGAGCAGATTTCTAAATTTAAAGAATACATTGATAACTTGCAAGAATCTCAAACTCAGACTCTGTTCCATGAGCTTGTAGAAAGTATTTTTCATAAAACGTTGCAAGCCTCCACAACAATAGATTTAAATAATGATTCTGCTACATCAAGAACAACAGAAAGGATTACAAGCAACGGAAGGAAATATAATAAAATCAATGAATATATTAGAAAAGTGCAAAAATTTGTTAAAACTAAAATTAATACTAAAAATTATACAATTGTATGTAAGGAAAAGCAAGCTGCGTGATGTTTACAGCTGCCCATAAAACCTCTCAAGTCCCGGAAACGGTGCTGCCACACTCGATTTTCAGCTTTGACAGTTGGCTCTTTCTGGCAGACAGATCTCTGGCTAAAAATACTTTGGAGCCCCGGTTCCGCTCGATCGCTTCTTCAATACGTTGCGCATGTCCCGCCGCATGTATTTGGAGATCTATCTGTTCAGTTGCCTGTATACTGTCAAATCTATTAAAGACTGCAGCTTCATTTCCCGTCTAACAGCGAGAGAGCATGAGATTAAGAGCGTGATCAGAGTTTTTGTGTTCTTTTACATCCACTGCATTGCAATCTTCTATCCGATCTATGCAAAATGCACTGACTATATCTACTATATAAGACTGCAGGACCTCAGGATTCAGGTCAGTTCAGACAGGTCAGTTGATTTTGCATAGATCGGACCATAAACAATAATTTAAAAAGCTGAAGGTACTCCGGGTTTAACAATGACATTGGGACGTCAGTCACCTCAGTCCCCCGTGACCATGGGTGCTGGAAAGCACCCGAAACGTCGGGAATAAAAAATAAAAATAAAAATAATTAAAATTAAATGCGATAAAATCCGTAAAATTAGTTTTAATCAAATATATAAAAATTTATAAATACGTGAAGAAAAATAATAAAAAATAAGATCAATATCAGAAATTATATAAATGTATGTAAGGAAAATTAAGCATTGATATAAGAATATAAATTCTATTGAATTGAGGTGGATAACATCAGAAAACATTATGAGGATATAATAAGGAGCGTTTTGACTCCTTAGTAAAACATCATTGTGAATGTCAGCGGTCAATACCAGTTTCTTCAGAGTCGGTGTGTGCTGATAATATTATGTAGCCACCAAAACTCTATGACACTGCCATATCAGAGGAAATAAAAATAATCAAATATCAAAAATAATATAATTGTGTATATCGATGATAAGATAACACTAAAGGGACAAAATATTACAAATTGCTGAATGACTGAAGCATCTTTTAGTGACATCCTAAATAAAATTATAGTTACTAAATTTTGCCCAAATAGTACAATTATAATTTTTGTTGGTAGAAGAGGCAAGGTAAACTACTAACATCTATTGAGATATACCGAATAACTTAAATGTACTCAAAATTGTCTTATTCACACTCCTTATATACAATGATTGGCACTAGAAAATAATGTAAGACATAATTTAAATTTTGCAAATGAATAATTTAATATTGTAAAAATTTAAATTTGACAAATAAATGTGATGTCATTATTAACGAAGTTCATTTAATTGACATAAATTATTTAATTAAGAAGTTTTGAAAATGAAGTTTCGATAAAATCTAAATAATAAGATAGCAAATGTGCTACCTTATTACTTAGATTTATTAGTCTTAAATCTTGTCTTTCGAATTGTTTGTGCCCTATTCGCTGCAGCTTTGACCGTGGGTGTAACTCAACCATACATGTACTACTTTCTGATTGTCCAATACCTACAGAATTGGTCGCAAAGGTTATTGCTATTGCTGGTTATTGCTGCTAGTCTAATTGTTCATTTTATATGTATTTATTTTTTCTTTATTGTAAGTTAACCGAAATAAAGAATACGAATAGGGTATACAATTAAAGTATATGTACAACAGGTAGTTGTACATATACCTACTTGAAATTTCAAGTATATTTACAACTATTATATATTCCATATACTTCAAGTATATATAGTATTTCAAGTATATGTACAACAGGTCCTTGGGGAAGGCCTATATTCAGCAGTGGACTAGTGAAGGGATGTACTAATAATGGTGATGTTATATGTATAAATTTTTTCGTACAACCCCTCTATTACAATCTTTCCTTGCATCAGTCCTCTACGCAAAGGTTGTCTGGAAGAAATCTTTTCAGAGTCTTACAACCACCTTTGTACACATACTTGAAATTGTTTACCATTGAGTTTATAAATCAATGTTGTTTACCCTATCCGTATTCTTTATTTCGGTTTACTTACAATAAAGAAAAAATAAATGAAATGAACAATAAGAGTAATAGAATAATCTTTATGTAGACTGAATTAAATGACTGGATTAAGGACTGGATAGATTGGACAATTAGGAAGTTGAACACATGTATAATTGATTTACACCCAAGGCCAAAGCTGCAACGAATAAGGTACAAACAATTCGAAAGCTTCTAATTGGATTTCCATCACAACGACGCGCGACGTTTCGTACTGACGTATTTATTTTAAAAAAGGAAACGGACGGCCTGATCCGCTTTTGAACTAACAACAGTTTTTACTCAAGCAATCAAGCAGATGTCGCAGACCTATTTTACTGGAAACGAGGCATTCCACCTAAGTCCTCACGGATGACAACGCATCTGAATTTTGATTCGTAATCGAGGATAGATGTAGATGTCTATGGGTCACAGCAACCAGTTACCATCAGGTGGACTGTGCTCGTTTGTCATTCTATCCTATAAAAAAATCATTTAAATTTTCAAAGATGGTAGAAGACAAGAAGACAGAATCTGGATACTTATCCCACTTCGTTGCTGTACGAATTATGAACATTCAAGTGAACTTGCTCAAGAGGCCGAGCTTCTGGTTGTCAAATTGTGGAAGAAAGAGAGAGAAATGGAAAAATTTTATAGCTTAACGCTTTTGATTGTATTGAGGAATACCACAAACCCAATTTGTTCTTGTGTCTACGTAGTTACGTTAACTTCATTCCCTATTCTACCACAGTTAGGAATGTATTTTTCTTTAAATTTGTGTAGTCTGTATGTAGTAGTAGTCTGTGTATAGTATGTCCCAGCAAAATAACTTATTTAATAAGAATATCCAAATTAGCAAAAATAATATAAATAGGTTCACAATTGGCGAAAGTACCGCGTAACATATCTACAATACACAATATTTGAACTAAGATTCTCCTTCTTTTTGAAGTCAACTAAAACTAAAAATTACTATAAAAATATGGTGCCTTCCAGAAAACTTTTCAGAAAAAGGAATATACTCGTATTGCGTGATCAATCAAAGATTTACGCATAAGGATTTTCAACAAAATGCAAAAGAATGAATTAACTGATTAATTGGAAGATAAAAATGCTAAAGCGGTCCTCAGAAATTTTATAGCCCGATTTTTTAAATTAACAAAACTATCCTACCTTAAATATAATATAAAAATATAGAAAGGTTAAGGATGGTGCTTATCATTTCTATTCCTAACGTAATTCCAACCCTATCTTTAAATTTTTGTTGTAAACAAGAATACCTTAGGTACTTTTGTTTACAAGAAAAATTTCTACGAACCAATTCAAATATGGCTTTATTACAGAAAATTGTTGAGGAATCTCTAAGTATTATCTTTTGAGTCAACTTTATATAAATTCCCTTAGATTATTTCTATAATCTTACCTGGGCAAAGTTGCGTACTTTAATTTTAAACTTGCTTAACTTTTAGTAGGTTTATTATATTGTGTTAAAGATGCAATTATGAAGCCATTTGTAGCGAATATGATTATAAATAAACATTTCCGATTATATTCAAGATAATATGCCTTCATAATTGTGCTTATTATGCAAAATTCGTAATATACAGTTAAGTGGTTTGTGTTTAATGAAACACTCACTTTTTATCACTTTGTTTTACTCACACACCACTACACTGTATTATAGGAACACACCAAGAGGTTAAGAATGTTTAACTATACATCATAATGAAAACCCAAATGATACCACGTTTAACTCGGCGATAGTGCCATCTAGTGAGAACAGGAGAACTACATTTACTTACAAAGTTTGTTAGCTAAACATTCCGCCGCCCAAGGACGATTACAGTCCTTAAAAAAAATGAACATAAAACAAAACAAATGTATAAAACAATCCAAATTCTTATAACTAGTCGGAATCATTCAGGGGCAGAGGGCACAATTTTGCGATAGGCCTCTTAAAAATATTATCCTTATATTGTAAAGACACAACTCTTATGACGCCGTCTGCACCTGGGTGCTTCCGAATGATTCGTCCCAAAAGCCACTTTCCAGGGGGAAGTCTATCATCTTTTACCAACACGATTGTACCAATAGCAAGTTCTGGCTGACTCTTGTTCCATTTATAACGATGTTGCAACGTTGTCAGATACTCATTTTGCCATCTTTGCCACAAACACTGCACCATATGTTGAATAATATGCCACCGATGTAAAGGGCTGACTTTAACATCAATTAAAGGTGGTTCTGGTACACCAATTAACGGTTCCCCAACTAGAAAGTGCCCAGGCGTTAAGGGAGGTTCATCAAGTGTAGAATTTACTACGGTAAGTGGACGAGAGTTGACACAAGCTTCGACTTGAGTTAAAAGAGTAGAGAACTCTTCGTAGGTCAGTAAAGTTTGTCCAATTACGCGTTTCAAGTGTCCTTTAACGCTCTTCACTCCAGATTCCCAAAGTCCCCCGAAGTGAGGTGCGCTAGGGGGTATAAAATTCCAGTGAGTTTGGTCATTAGCTAGTTGTTCAGCAATTTCAGAAATAATTGCAGATTTTGCATCTCTAAAGGCAAGATCTAGTTCACGGGCTGCGCCCACAAAATTTGTACCATGATCACTCCAAATTTCCTTGCAGTGACCACGGCGAGCAGTGAAGCGTCGAAAAGCAGCTATGAACGCAGCTGAAGTGAGATCAGTTACCAATTCTAGATGAATGGCTTTTGTTACGGTGCACACAAATAAACAAACATAAACTTTACAGGTTTTTCTACATCTACCAGGGTACAGTTTCATTGTAAAAGGTCCAGCAAAATCGACTCCACTTGTCAAAAATGGACGACTTGGTTTAACACGAAATTTAGGGAGATTTGCCATAAATGGTACAGAAGGATTAGCCCTTTGTTTAAAACATGGTATACATTTAGTGAGGACAGTTTTAACAATACTTTTGACTCTAATAATCCAAAATTTTTGTCTTATAAAGTTCAAAGTAAGTTGATGCCCTCCATGCAGAGTTTTCAAATGAGCGTTCGAAACAATAAGTTTAGAAAGACCACAATCGTTACTCAAAATAATAGGTTTTTTCATAGTATCTGAAATCTCTGCATTGGCAAGTCGACCACCCACATGAATAATGCCTTTATCATCTAGATATGGGTTAAGAACATGTAGTTTGCTCGATTGGTGAACTCGTTTACCATGTGCCAATCGAGAAATTTCATCACTGAACGAAACCGATTGAGACATCTTAATACATCTATTTAGAGCATCGTCAAGCTCATCTGGGCTCAGATAAACGGGTTCATCAACTGCTATCCCATATATTTTAAGTTTACACAGTTTAATAAAACGTAAACAATGAGCAGTGACACGTATCAGTTTCGAAAGTGTCGAATATCGTTTTAAGTAGGAAATAACAGCATCATTTTCAAAAACATTAATATTTGTCTGTACTTTAGCTTTAACCTTCATTTCTAAATCTGTTGCAGGTACAACGTTATCTAAATTAACAACAACATCGAGGTTTTGTAAAAATTGTGGGCCATTCCACCATAGTTCAGATTGCTGCAAATCGGATGGGTATACTCCACGGGAAGCTAAATCGGCTGGATTATTCGCGGAACTAACATGATGCCATTGGTTACTATTCGTAAATGTCAAAACCTCTGAAGTGCGATTAGCAACAAATGTGGTCCATGTATTAGGTGACTTACGCAGCCAAGCCAAAACTATGGTCGAATCCGTCCATGCATATACATTTTCATCAGGGATATTTTATATAGTCTTAACATGTTGTATCATTTTCGCCAAAAGAACTGCACCACAGAGCTCGAGACGGGGAAGTGGAATTTGTTTAACGGGAGCAACTTTAGATTTAGCCATAACCAGATATACTTTAACAACATCATTTTCCCAAACTCTGAGATACACTACTCCAGCATAAGCGGCACAGGAAGCATCACTGAATCCATGCAGTTCTTGTCTAATTGTGCTGTTAGAAACTCCAAGCCATCGTGGGAACTGAATGGGTTCAGAGTGCGCAAAACGTTCAAGATAAGTAATCCACTCATTTTTCAGATCTTGAGGTAGTTCCTCGTCCCAAGCTAAGCCAGCTAACCACAACTTTTGCATAAACATTTTAATTAAGATTATTTCAGGTGTTAGCCAACCTAGAGGGTCAAAGGTTTTAGCAATTGTGGACAGAACATTTCGTTTTGTGACATTATCATCAGTAAAATTCATGTTTATGTTTAATTCAAAGTTATCTGTTTGTGAGTTCCAGGTGATACCCAAAGTTTTCAGAGTATCTTCAACCTTTATATTTATTGCGTTTTGTGATTCTTTATCATGATCAGGAATTTGTGATAACACTAATTGACTGTTAGATGACCATTTGTGCAAAGGGAAACCACCGCGAGACAACAATTCAGTAAGCCTTTTTTGCAAGAGAACAGCATCTTCTTCATTAGACGCACCAGTCATTAAATCGTCCATGTACAAATCATTTTTCAATATTTCAGATTCCACAGGAAAATCATGTTTTTCATCTTCAGCAAGTTGGTGAAGAGTACGAATAGCTAAGAAGGGAGCACAAGATGTTCCGTAAGTCACGGTGAGTAGTCTATATTCCTGTATGGATTGTGTTGGAGATTCTCGCCATAGTATTCTCTGGTAGTCCACATCATCTGTAGATACTAAGATCTGTCTATACATTTTTTGAATGTCAGCGACTAAACAAAATTTGTGTTGTCTCCACCGAGTAATTAAATCTCTGACATCTTGTTGCAACGGATATCCAATCAAAAGTTCTTCATTTAACGATTTTCCCTTTTCAGGTTTAGCACTTCCGTCAAAGACAACTCGTAGCTTCGTGCTCAAGCTCGTCGGCCGAAGAACAGCGTGGTGAGGTAAGTAGTGAATTTTATGTGTTTTCTTTTCATTTTCAGGTACGGTTATCATATGAGATTCTGACTCATATTGCTTCATAAATTTGTGATAGTCTTCCTTGAAGTCAGCGTTACGTGTGAAACGTTTCTCCATATGCTGTAAGCGACTAACAGCAAGAGGTCTAACATCACCAAGATTTGTGGGAGGATCATCCTTGAACGGTAAACACACAATGTAACGTCCGTCATCATTGCGCGTGTGTGTGGATTTAAAATGTTCCTCACATTGTGCTTCTAATTCAGTCATCGGCTTTTTGCGAGGTAAGTTCTCTTCGATTTCCCAGAATTGTCTGAGTAACTGATCTGCTTCGAATTTAGTGTGAGCAACTATCATATTGTGTTTCTGTGTAGCAGTATCAGTTTGTAAAGCCTTGCCAGAGATCAACCAACCCAGACGAGAGTTAAGTGCGATCAGAGAATTGTACTTGTGTAGTCCTTGTAGTAGTATGTGAGCATGCACATCGGCACCAAGTAGAACGTCAATAGATCCTGGCTTGTGAAAGTTTGGATCAGCTAGATCCAACTGCATATATGAAGGCCAAGTATCTTGTGGAAATTCACGTGACGGCAACAATGAAGTGAGTTTCTTGAGTACATATGCATTTACTTCGAATGTGGAGGATTCACATTTTGTGGCATGTATTGTAAGTTTAACCATAGATTTTGTAGTTACCACTGATGAGTTTGATATACCAGAGATCCTGCCAATAACGGGAGTGCGATCAAGATTCAATAACTGTGCTGCTGCTTCAGAGATGAAAGAGCCCTGTGAGCCCTGATCAACAAGAGCTCTTAGTGTATAGATACCACTGTCCCTGGACTCAACCTTTATTTCGGCTGTAGCTAAGATAACCAGTTCATCATTTGTTTCAGCCTTCAAGTTTACACTGAGGTTGCAAGAAGTACTAGGAGTAGATGTATTTTCCTTTGGTGTAGCGGTATCCTTTTGAGCTTTATCGGAAGTGTTATTCTTGGGAGAGGTTGTGAAATGTAGTAACGTATGATGTCGACGTCCCATTTTTTGCAGTTTGTACTCTGTCTACAATTAAACACGGAGTGACCTTTTACCAGGCAATTGAAACATATATTGTTTTTCTTTATAAAATCTTGGCGTTCAGAAACCGTTAATGCAGAAAACTCTTTACAGTGGCAAATGTAATGTTTCTGTGAGCAGTAAGTACAAGTGCTTTCAACTTCGGTAGTAAAGCTTTTAACTGTAGTTGTCTTAGGAGTATGTTGAACAGATTTCGGTGCGTCTTTTCTAAATGTTTCTCGAGATTGTGAAAGATTGACCATTTCCATTGTTCGGAATCGTTTTTCTAGGAAGCTGTTTAGGTCGTCATATGTGGGAATATTTGTTGAGCTTTCTAACGACTGTTCCCAAAGCTTGTGAGATTCAATGTCTAGCTTTGAGACGAGGATATGTATGAACGACTATTGCATTCCATGAATCAATCTTCAAATTTTTTAGAGATGTGAGACATTGGCTAGTAGTGTCTAGTAAATCTTTGATACCTTTTGCTGATTCAGTTGTTAGTTTTTTCTGAGTTAAAAATCGATTTAGAATATTATTTACAATCACTCGTTTATTCTCATATCTTTCATTTAGTTTTTTCCATGCATCATCATAGCTCGCTTTAGTTAAAGAATAATTTTTGAGTAACTGTTCGGCTTCTCCGGTTAAATTAGATTTTAAATAATGATGTTTTTCGATTTTAGACAAGCGGTCATCACAATGTATCAAGGAAAGGAATAGATCTCTGAAGCTCATCCACTGATTATAATCACCAGAAAATTGTGGTATAGCTATCGGTGGTAGCTTTGGTCTAAGTTTAGGAAGTTCTGAAGTTGTGTCAGATTTTGAAGATTCACTCATTGGTGCAATATCATAAAACCTATCCTTTAGCCAAGTCTTTAAGTCCAAATAATGTTCCTCTGTTTGTTCAAAATTATCATCAATATCGAAATCATATTTCGTTTTCAATGTCTCACTGTCGAACGATGCAGTAAGCAAATCATAACTTTTTGTGTAACAAGCCCAATATTCATATAATGTCTCCATGCGCGTATCTAAATAACCTCTTGTTCGTTTATCCTTTGAACATTTTTTCGTATTTGTAAGTAATTTCTCGATTTTAGTTGAATTTTGAATCATAATAGCTACATGTTGTTTTGCAAGTTGATCCGCCATATTTAATGATATTCGGAAATGTAAAGTGTTTTTATTACGCGAAATCGGCTAAGTCTTTTTATTTTTACACTTTGAAATAACACAAGTCTTAGACGCACTGTTATTGCACTATGTTCGACACTTGCACTTTACTTACAGTTTATTCGGCAGCAGAAGGACCATTTTGTTTAATGAAACACTCACTTTTTATCACTTTGTTTTACTCACACACCACTACACTGTATTATAGGAACACACCAAGAGGTTAAGAATGTTTAACTATACATCATAATGAAAACCCAAATGATACCACGTTTAACTCGGCGATAGTGCCATCTAGTGAGAACAGGAGAACTACATTTACTTACAAAGTTTGTTAGCTAAACAGTTTGTATACCAACAATGAAAAGTAGTTATCACTTCTGAGGACTAAGATGGAAAGCCTTATAGTTTTTTATTATACTTGCTCTCTATACCTTTCGGATTCGCAACACAGCAGTGCATTGACTGATAATTGGCGGTAGAAATAGAAATATTAAGGTTACTAAGTCATAAGATAGGAGCTTGAAACTTCTTCAGACTTCAACCTTTATATCGACAAAAATAGATAATAAACTTTGCGGCTGTTCATTTTATGCATACGTGGAGCTATAACACGATCGGTGCACGAAACAGTTGGCTCGACCGGGAAAATAACAGCACAACGGCTGTATAATAGCAGCATTAAAAATTTCTGTTAGTGTCACCTTATTGTACTGGTTACGAGACAAACTACCTCCGTAGTGACAACGTTTTGGTTCTTAATCGTGGATAGCAACAGCAACCACCAACTGTTTCAATAGTTAACTGTTTACTTGTTTGTCAACCTTATCCTATAAAAAAACGATTTGATTGGTATCGGTATGGATCGAATCCGAGTTGCTTTTTTTTCTATAAAATTTACTGCGGGAAAAATCTATCTTCCATAATCTATGAAAAAATATGCAGCTCAGCAGTGCAGTAACCGGACCCAAAAAACTTCATAACGCAATTTAATTCTACAATACAAATTAATATTTGATTTTCAGTTTTTACTGATTAATGAAAATAAATGATGATGAATAGTTAGCTAATTTGTAAAAAAAAATCACTCTTTGTATTCTGACATGTGATTCTAAGTATATTTTCCAATTGGGATAAAACTGCCCGAACATGCTTTAGAAAAACGAACTTACCCAAATGTTTAATCAACATTTCTTTATATTACAAAATAAACACGGCGTATCTGTGCTCGAAAATGAGTCTCGGCAAAGGCAACCGCAACGTAAATTGCGACTGACCACATTTTAAATAAGATCGTAATTTTGTGAAGGCTGTGTATTATATTTAGGTGTTGGTAGGGTCACATATTCAAGATCTGTAATATTTAAATTGCGGTGATTTTTTTGTGTTTGTATTTTATAATAGTTTCAAAAGAATGTGCCGAATATATTATTTGCCTGACATGTTTTTTTTTGAGGGTATACATAAGTTAATTAAAAGATAGGAAAAATGTATTAGGGTACCAGGTGAATATATTGAAAAGGAAAAATAACTTTGGATTTTTATTTCCACTCCTTACCCCCTTATTGCACGAACTTTAAAATGTCCCCTCGTATGTATAAAGATAGTAAGATAAGAAAGTCATTATATGGAGATATATTTCTTTATATATGAACTATTTGCCAGAAGATACAGATACAGATTCCAGGTTTTCTTTGGTCTGGAAAAGCTTCAGATACAAGCTGGTTTTTAAATGAATTCATCATCATCATCATAATTACAGCCCTTCACAAGTCCACTGCTGAACATAGGCCTCCGCCAAGATATGCCACAAAGCTTGGTCCTGAGCCACCTGCATCCAACGACTTCCTGCATGTCGTACCAGGTCGTCACTCCATCTAGTGGGGCGTCGCCCTACACTTCGCCTATCGGTACGAGGCTGCCACTCGAGAACCTTTTTCCCTAACGGTTGTCGGTTCTTCGAGCTATATGGCCGGCCCATTGCCACTTCAGATTACGATTAGTTACGTTGGGCTATGTCGGTCACTCTGGCTCTACTGCGGATATCCTCATATTTAAGTTTATCACGCAGAGAAACTCCGAGCATAGCCCTCTCCATAGCTCGCTGAGCGACTTTGAGCGTCCTCATACGGCCAGCAGTGAAGGACCACGTCACACAAAAATACGCCGAAACTGCTTCCTTCACTTAAAATTTTTTTCCCACAAAGTTTTTTTTTTAAGTTTGGAAATAGATAATAATCACTGGGGGCCAGGTAAGAACTACAGGGTGGGTGTTACAAAATTTCGAAGCCCACCTTCTGCAGGGCAGCCATCGCAACATGGCACTTGTAAACAGGCGCGTTGTCGTGCAGAAGAAGGGTTCCTTTAGTCAATTTTCCCCTCCTTTTCTACTTTATGACTTCCTTCAATTGTTTTAGGATTAAAGCGTAATAATTTTCGGCTATGGAGACCCCCTATCTTTAAAACTAATCAATAGAATTCCTTCTGAGTCCCAAAAGACTGTCGCCATGATTTTCCCAGCTGATTGTGCCACCTTAAATTTCTCAGGTGGTGGTGTGCCTTTTTTGTGCCACTACATAGAGTCTTATTTGGACTCAAGTTCATAGTGGTGAACCCAAGTTTCATAACCAGTAACAATTCGAGCCAACACTCCATCTTTGTCTTTCATACAGAAGTCCAAAAATGTACGAAAACACGCCACGCGTTGTTGCTTTTTAGGTGGCGTGAGTATTCTAGGCACCCATCTCGCGCTGACTTTAGTTGTTCGCGCCACTTGCACTATCGTTTAACGCTCAAGGGATTCGTTAATTATTATCCAATAAGATTACTGCAAAGCCCATTTCCGGTTTCCTATCTACCGCTTTATATCCAGCATGTGCATTCGTGTGTTAACCGCTACCGATAAGTTTTCCTTTCTTGTTTCGCCGCCACCGGTCACTTGTACCAAACGCGCTAAAAATATTAAAAAAGGACAACTATGTTCATCAACATTACGAAGGTTATCGCCATTTATCACGGACGATGTACTTCGAGTAGGTGGTCGGTTAGATTATTCGTCTTTATCGGATTCCCAAAAGCATCCAATATTGCTACCAAAAAAGGGGCATATTGTTGATCTTATAATTGATTATTATCACTATAAACATTTCCACGCTGGTCCTCAGTATTTACTTGCTGCATTACGGGAGAAATATTGGATATTATCAACTCGCCGTGTAGTGAGATACCGCATTCATAGGTGTAACATTTGTTTTCGACATAAACCCAAACCTATTTACCCCATGATGTCTGCCTTGCCTGCTTGCCGCCTAGAACAGTGTAATGCGTTTACACACACAGGTGTGGATTTTTCGGGCCCACTTTATATCACATTGACGCGTAAACGTGGTATACGAAGCCAGAAGGCTTATTTATGTTTATTTATATGCCTCGTTACTAAGGCAGTGCATTTAGAATTAGCGTCTGATCTAAGTTCGGCAAGTTTTTTAGACGCTTTTAAGAAATTTATCTCTCGTAGAGGTCCGTATCGATTTATATACAGCGATAACGGTACTAATTTTGTCGCCTCGCGTTCATATTTACATGAATTACATAGATTTTTAAAATCAGAAGAATATTATAAGGCATTCAGTCAGGTGCTCACTGATAATCGCATTGTTTGGAAACTCAACCCTCCAAGCGCTCCACATTTCGGGGGTTTGTGGAAGTCCAATATTAAGGTTGTAAAAACCCATTTGTTTCGCGTAATAGGTAAGCAAATCCTCACGTATGAAGAAATGCTTACTACTCTTTGTCAGATCGAGTGTATCTTAAATTCTCGCCCGCTTTATGTGATCCATCGGAACCTACCGCACTTACACCCGCACATTTTCTAAATTTAAAACCACTTGAATGCTTACCAGCTGCAGATTTAAGCAAGGAACGTATTAATCTGTTATCACGCTTTTTTTTAATAGATTCTTTAGTTCAGTCCTTTTGGAAACGCTTCAGATTCGAATACTTACATACATTACAGAGTAGAGTGAAGTGGAATAAGAACTCTACTGCCATTTCTGTAGGGACGATTGTTCTAATAGACGTGGATAATACTCCACCGCTTCAGTTGCCTCTAGGCGTTGTCACCGAATTGTTTCCCGGTAAGGATGGTGTGGTACGCGTTGCGCAAGTTAAACTTAAGAATTCCACTTTAAAACGCCCTCTTATCAAACTGTGTCCTTTACCAACACAGTGATTAATATAGTTAATTTTGCATTATCGTTTATATATTTAGTTTAATTCTTAGGTCATAACGTCGCTTCATTTCGCTACTATATAAGTATTTATCTATATATATATATCTATATTTTTATACTTTACTTGCTAGTTGAGGATACCTCAAGGCCGGGGGGGGGGGGGGTGTTCGCGCCACTTGCACTATCGCTTAACGCTCAAGGGATTCGTTAATTATTATCCAATAAGATTACTGCAAAGCCCATTTCCGGTTTCCTATCTACCGCCCTCTATGCCCAGCATGTGCATTCGTGTGTTAACGGGCTTCTTCACAAGTTGAGAAGACGCGCAATAGCCGCACCGCATAACATTATTTAATACATTTGAACCAGCAGTTTGGTGGTTGAAGGCCAACGCCAAATCTACCATTAGTCATGCCAAGATGGTCGTGAAGAATTTTGAAACTGGTTGTATCTGATACTCCAACCATTTTGCGAGCTGTTTTTTTAGGCGGGCATCTTCTTATATTAATTTTTCGATTTTTTGAATAATTTCCAAAGTGGTCACCTCGATCGGCCTTCCTGACCGTGGGTCGTCTTCAAGTCACTCTCTGCCTTGTTAAAAAAGGTTATGCCAATTTTAAACCATAGTTTTACTTGGACAAGGGTTTCCGTAAATGGATGACATCACTTCCAGTATAGTCTGTACTGATTTCCCGCGCTTGGTAAGGAACTTTATAACGGCATGGAACTCGATTTTCTTCATATTTCACAATTTCTTCCCGATTGACTTGTTTGGTTAACGATAACTCAAAGATTAATGATCTAATTACAATAAAGCCGGTATTTATCCTAATAATTATTTGCTCAATCAGCACGTAATTCAGCGGCGTCCCGCTTATTACCTCCCTACGCGAACTTAAAAATGCACCCTCGTATCTTATTATAGAATACAAGGATACCCTAATTGCCATAGGTTAGGCTCCGGTCCACCGCAGAAACCTCATAACATTCTTTGTTATATTTCTGTTACGTATAGACCTTGTATACGAGCCTTTGTGGCGGAGAAATTAACATATTTTTATAGAATAGGGTGACAAACGAGCACACAGTTCACTTGATGGTAAGTGCATACTGTGGTCCCCACAGACATCTAAATTTATCCATGATTAAGAATCAAAGGGCAGATGCGTTGTCACCCGTGAAAACTAAGATGTAATGCCTCCTTTACAGTAAAAATGTGTCTCGGGTTCTCTACACTTACCAACTATTTTACGCTGGTATTCTGTGAGAGCGTGATCCTTCCCGGGCCGACACATTCGAGCTACAACTATTTATTTATTTATTTACACTTAATTGCACCAAAATAAAAAGGATTACAAGGGGCGGTCTTAATGGCTTTAGGCATTCTCTCCCCGTCAACCCGAAACGTGTGGTTATGTGATAGGTAACAAAATAAAATTAACAATACAGTAAATCAGGAAAAAAACTACTGATAAACTTAATATATAATATACACCTATACTACACAATATATAACTATACAGCGTGGCTCTATCACGTATTAAGTTTTAATTTCAATCTGTAATACTTACAGTTTTGTTGTACAATGTCGCTAAAGTGAAAAAAATGGTAAAAATCGATTTTATATAAAATTTTTAAAGGTATAAATAGATGTTAAGTATGATCGTTTTTATATCTCTTATAATTAAGTTCTATCTATATCTTATATACTGAGTTAGTCATTAAAAAATACTTTTATCACTTCAAAAATCTGTATATTTTTCAGTAAAAAATAAAGCCAAATAAATAAATGACGAACAATGCCTGATGAGTGATCTACACTCATCAGGCATTGTTCCTCATCTGTAGATATATTAGAACTAGTAAATTTTAATAATGTTTATTTATTGCTCAACAACATGTTAATAAGATAACCCACTGAGCTTTAAAGATAACAGATATTTTCAAATTACTAATTGACACTTAGAATACAAAACAAAACATTATAGTAGGAGTTTATAAAAAACGCATTTATATGGCATCGAATTTAAAATTGTGTTGGATACTTCTAAACTATGATACGAGTAGCAACTTGTAACGTTGCCTTGTTTTTTACTGTTATATTCTTTCTCAATGACTTCTTGTATCGTACTTTCTCAGACAATAACTATAAATAGCACATTATAACTTCCCTTATACTTCGATCCAAGTTATACCGACAGTATTTTGCGAAGTAATACAGATAAAAGGAAATTAAAATTGAGAGCGTTATGAAATGTTAACGCAAACTGAGTAACATAAACATTTGTAACTGTTCAAGACGTAGGCAGAAGCGAATCCTGCTTTGAATGTGAAAGCTCATAAACACAATATAAGTCACTACCATAAGATACGATAACTGCTTTATTAAAGACTAGCAATCCCTCCTGGCTTCTTTGTGCAGGAACTATTAACGTTTTTTCACCAAGGTTTTCGGACAAAATACATCCTATATCACTTTTGTTATTGCTTTCTTTTTCGTGATGTTATTATATTTGTACTTCTTGAAAACTACATCACAAACAAACATGATCCTATTACATAATATTTATCTATTTCCTTACATAAGATTTGCGTAATATTAATTTGACATAGGTTTTATTAAAGCATTATTGCATTTGTAAATATTATGAATCTGGATAAACTATTAATTTAACATTCAATAGTTTACCTACCCTACCTGTTCCTATTCGACAAAATTAATAATAACTTAAATGAGTAGGTATTGTTAATTACTTTTTCATATATTCTGTGATTAAAGTCACGAAATCTTAAACTCTAAACGAATTATTGATGATTATGAATAATTGTTAATCATCATCAATTAATCAATCTATTATTGATGATAAAATTAAAAGTATTAACTTAGTAGTTACAGCCCGCATACATCTATAAATGGTCACAGGTTTTCTCTGATTACTGATGGTTTTGAGGGGGATTTCGGGGGGCTCTATGGGGTAAGAGTTAGTCCACCTATGCGTTCGGAGGGATTTTAGTTATATTTTTTAAGAAAGGATTTTTTGTAATTACTGACATATGCACCGCTACTCGCTAATCTTAGATTTTGTGTCAATCTTCATGAGGGCAGGATGATAACAGACGGTCTCGCTTTTATGATACTATAAAAAATATTCAAAGGGATCTGAATCTCATTTTCTCAGCAAAATTCCAATAATGTTTTCTTCGCTCTAACATAAAATATATATGTGATCAAAATTTCATTTGTATGATCATGACTCTAGTCAGCTCTAACAACGTCGAACGTTCCGATCGCAACGTTTTCGTATCGTCATCAATTTTTACTGAATGTAAATATGAACAGCGCCTCTGACGGACATAATCAGTACTACTTTAATGCAATAGAAACCTCATGCTCAGCCCTCAGTATCGTAAATTGTTAATTACTTGCTTTTTTATAGAATTGGGTGACAAACAAGCACACAGTCCAACTGATAGTAAGTGGTTGCTGGGGCCCATAGACGTCTACATCTATCCTCGATTACGAATCAAAATGCAAATGCGTTGTCATCCGTGAGGACTAATACGGATTACCTCGTTTCCAGCAAAAAGGGTCTCCAGCTCTCTACACTCACCATACGAAACACAGTAGCATTTAGCTACTATTTTACGCTGGTATTCTGTGTGAGCGTGGTCCTTCCAAGGTCGAGCCGACCCATTCGTGCTATAACTATACTACTAATATAACTGCAGCATGGTTCTACCACGTGCTTTGCACTTTGTCAATCGATTTTGCACATATCTAGTAATTGATTTCACAGCAGTTACTGCTACTCGTATACACCACTTCCGTTTAATATGGTTCAGAGGGCAGTGGCTGCCTTTTATTATGCATGCCATGGTACTTGTGGACAGGTGCTGCCTGTGGGGATCAGTCTTTTGGGTTGCTCGGGACGGGTCTATCATTTTTAGGGTTCTGTACCCAAAGGCTAACCAACGGTACCCAATTACCAAGCCTACGCTGCCCGTCCATCCGTCCATCCATCTGCCTGTCAGCGGGCTGTATCTCATGATCCATAATAGGTAGATAATTGAAATTTTCTACCTATTACGGATCGTGTTCTTTTGTTGTCGCTATAACAACAAATAATAATAATAAAAATAAGCTGAAAAAAGAGCTAGGTACCCCACTAGAAACGTGTTTTTACGATGGTACGGAACCCTTCATGTGCGAGTCCGACTCGAATTTGCCGATTTTTTATTCGGAAATGCCAAAAAAGGAGAAACCTGCGACGTTCCTTTCACCGTTTCCTCTCTGGTTTAAAAAGTTCATATCCAAACCGTAGATGATTTGGAGAAGAAAATGACATGACAATCGAAATCTTAATTCCTTCTATTACATTTTTAATTTCATCTCATTTCATGCGGGCATGTCAAAATGTTGTACGTTTCAAATCATACGAAACAGAATTCGCCGCCCTATGAACTATTGATAGACTGTAATGATGACGATGGCGAGTTCTACTCAGTATATAAGATATGCCTTTACGCACTATAAATAAACCTGAAAAACGTCTTCTATTGCGATCGTTAAATTCCTCAGCCAAACGAGGTCAATAATGCCAATCCTGCCTACAACGGCAGAGGCCTATGTCCAGCAATGGACTTATTAAGCGCCGATGAAGAACAAGAAGACTCTCAGACCCTTATAAGTCAGCAGTGTGCTTCACATCTATTTGATATACCCTCGCATTGGTAAAGTCATATAATAAACGCATCATTTTTATTAAATGGTTTTACGTCTAGAATAGCCATTTCTCTACATTGAAAATATTTATGAGGATATGTAATGTAAAATCCGTCCATGTCGATGATGTATCTAATATCAGCGCAGAGCGGCTTGAATCGTCGACGACCGAGTGCTTTCCGATCGGCTCGATTCACTGGCGCTGCGAAGAGATGTTGCATCTCTTTGCGTATTTTATCGCATCTATCACGGGGAGTGCTCTGAGGAATTGTTCGGATTAATCCCAGCCGCCAAATTTCGTGAACGCACTACACGGCAAACGTCCCGATACCATCCACACCATCTGGATGCTTGGCGGTCCACCACTGTACGTTTCACAAGGAATTTTCTTCCACGTACAACCTCTCTGTGGAATAGTTTACCACCGGCGATTTTTCCGGACCGATACGACCTGGGGACCTTCAAGAAAAGAGCTTACTCCTTTCTAAAGGGCCGGCAACGCACCCGCAATTCTCCTGGTGTTGCGGTTGATCATGGGCGGCGGTAGTCACTTAACATCAGGTGAGCCGCACGCTCGTTTGCCCCTCTTCTATAAAAAAAAAATATATTTTAGATTTTGTGTCACTTTGAACCAAAATGTTAAAAGTATTTACACGTGACTAAAAATATGTTTGTTCCAACAAACTTCTCATAAAAATGCTTTATTACTTCCCATCATCCCATTTCTTCTTTCTGCTCTTGTCTTCCTGTAATTTAAGTAAACAGAATCACATTCACTAATGATCAACTAATGACTGTTAAAAAAGTATTTTAACTTCTTCACTTTCTGCTATTGTCTTTGTATTTAAGGCTAGGAAATGTCCGCGGCGCTGCCTCAATCCGTGTTGGCAAACTTCACATGCCTTGGAAATTTTCTCAGACATGCAGGTTTCCTCACGATGTTTTCCTTCACCGCCGAGCACGTGGTAAATTAGCACATAAAATTGCAATTAACAATTTAATTGGTGCCGGCGGGGCGATACCAGGTCGTGTAATGTGAAATTTATAGCTAGCGCTAACCATCTGAGCTACAATGGCTTAATCATATACACACACAATATTTAAATATAATTTGTTAACACTAAATCAAATACACATAATAATATTAGCAGAAAGAAAAGTAAGTTTGTCAATAGAACAAACACTTAAAATTGCAATTAACAATTTAATTAGTGCCGGCGGGGATCGAACCCGGGTCGCGTCCTGTGAAATTTATAGCTTGCGCTAACCATCTGAGCTACCACGGCTTAATCATATACACACACAATATTTAAATATATTTTTTTACACTAAATCATACACACGTAAGAAAATAATAGAAAGAAAAGTAAGTTTGTCAATAAAATAAACACTTACATCCATGGCCTTTGATGCCTTGAAGTAACACAAATGTAGTATTGATGATTGCAGTTGCTTGATCTTATATAGTAAATAAATAATAAATAAATAAGCCTTTTATTTCTCATTTTCCATGCTGTTTTACAATAGATATTATATGTTTACATGCAACAATAATAAACAAATCATAACATATTAACAAATCATTTACATAATTAATTCATATTTAGTTACATAATTAATTTGAATTTGCAATTTTTAATGTTTAATATAATTTATATAATTTAAAAATGTATTTTTCATTATATAATTTGATTATTTACACATTATTACTAATAAATATAAATAATAATAATAAAGAAAATATTATTTTCTGTTAATTTAATGAGAACCCCTATCTCAGGGTAAAGGCCTCCTCCATTTTTGACCATTGTTTTTTATCTTTCGCCTTGGTTTGCCAATCATCTCCTGCTATGTCTTTGATGTCGTCAATCCACCTTTTACGTGGCCTCCCTCGTTTTCTTATACCCTTGGGCCCTTTCCATACCACGACTCGACACGTCCATCGAGCATCCTCTATTCTAGCTAGATGTCCTGCCCATTTCCACTTCAATTTCATCGAGTGGGTTAAGAAATCAATTTGGTTTGTTTTTTCTCTTATCTTGGTGTGGCGTACTTTATCTCTCCTTCGGAGTCCTAGGATAGATCGTTCCATAGCAGCTTGACATATTCTGATTTTTTCTTTTGCCTGTTTTGTATATATCCAAGTTTGCGAACCATACGTTAGGCAGGGAAGGATGCAACTATCCATTATTTTCTTTTTCATAGAAAGCGGCATGTCTCCTTTCATTATTTCCTTGTGAGCCCAGTATTTTTTCCAAGAAATATTTATTCTCCTTATTATTTCTTCTATGTTATTATTTTGGTGGAATGATACTTGCTTTCCAAGGTAGATATAGGTGTCTACATACTCAAGCTTTTCGTTTCCTATCTTTATTGATGGTTTTGTAGAATTGGTCATCGGTTTAGTTTTCTGCAGGTTCATTTGTAGTCCTACGCGAGCGCTTTCTGCCTGTAGATTTTGTATCATTTGCTCTAATTGTGAACTTGTGTCTGAGAATAATACTATGTCGTCAGCAAAACGTAAATGGCTGAGATAATTCTCGTTTATTCTAATACCAACATCTTTCCAGTCAAGGTTTATGAATATAATCTCAAGTACGGCAATGAAAAGCTTAGGGGATAAAGGGTCACCTTGTTTAACGCCTCTTTTTATTTTTATCTCTGGGCCACTTGTTTCCAGGCTAATTCTACTTGTGCTTCTTTCGTATATGTCTTTAATTATATTACAATAGATGTCTTCTACGTTGTTCGCCTTCAGTGCCTCCCATATTGAAATGTGTGAGATAGAGTCGAATGCTTTTTGGTAATCTATAAATGCTAAATAGAGAGGCTTTTGAAATTCCTTATATTTCTCAACTATGTTCTCGAGAGTTTGAATGTGATCTACGGTTGAATATCCTCTACGAAAACCAGCTTGCTCTACCGGTTGATTTCTATCAATTTTTGCAGATATTCGACTTAAAACACACTGTGAGAAAAGTTTGTAAAGGCTACGTAGTAAACTGATGGGTCGATAATTTCCAATATCTCTTGGATCACCTTTCTTATAGAGTAATATAATACTTGATTTAGTCCATTGCTCGGGAACTCTCTGCTCTTTATTTATAATGTTGAATAAATAAGTTATCACCGGTGTTAGCAGTGTTCTTGCCAGCTTTAGTGCCTCATTGGGAATACCGTCTGTTCCTGGGCTCTTGTCTGATTTTAGCCTCTTTATTTCTCTATCTATTTCAGTTTCGGTCCAATCGATAATCGTTTGATTTTGAGAGTAAAAATTTATGGCTTCGAAATTCCTAAAGTCTTTTTGGTCGTAGAGCTTTGCATAGAACTTTGTTGCTATTTTGAGGATGTTTTCTCTATTAGTTGATGGAATAGAGTTTTCTAATAAGCTGGGTATCCAAGTTTTGTGTGAGCGAAGTTCTTTGTACGCGCGTTTGCAGCTGCCGCTAGTCATTATATACTTTTCTATTGTTTTTAATCTGTGGAAATTGTAGTCTTTCCTGATATTTTTGTTTGTTATTTTATAGATAAAGCTGAGTTTTATTTTGTCTTCACGACTTTTAGGTTTGAGATTTTGTAGGTCGTGACGTTGTTTAATTAGACTTAATGTATCCTCGGTCAGAATGTTGTAAAGTTTGCGTTTCTCTACTTGTTTGTCTGTTTTCATGCTTTCTAATAGACATTTTTCTAGATTGTTATATAAGGTTTGAACCGTGTGTGTTTCCTCCAATTTTATAGATTTTAAATTCTGCTCTAGTTTTTCTAGGTAATAATTTGTTTCATTTTGGTTTCTCAATGTGCACATATGAGTTTTGAATTTTTGACGACTCTTTTTGTTTGATTTGAAGGATATTTTTGATCCAACCATTCTATGGTCTGATGGGAACATAATGTTATTTAAAACATGCACATCTTGGAATCGGTTTGGAAAATTTGTGAGTATATAATCTATTTCATTTTTGATTGTTTGGTCAGGAGACTTCCACGTCCACTTATGATTGCTCTTTTTCTTGAAAAAAGAGTTCATAATGGATAGGTTATATTCTTGCGCATAGTGTATTAATTGTTGACCTCTAGGGCTTCTATTTCCAAAACCGTACTTTCCAAGATGTCTGCTTTCTTCGAAGTTCCCCTTCCCTACTTTCGCGTTAAAGTCGCCCATAACTATTACATATTTTCTTGAAGCTTCATGGGCTCTATGTAGGGTGTTGTAGAAGGTTTCGATTTCCAACAATTCAGACTCTTCAGTAGGTGCATAAACTTGTATAATAGTTATTGCTAGGTCATATAAATCGACATCCAGAAGAACTACACGATCGGATAAACCCCTAAAGCTATTGATATAGGTTTTTAGATGCTTTTTTATTATAAATCCGACTCCATATCTTCCCCTTATCTGTCCATTGTAGCATAATATGAAATCATCGTATTCGTCCACTCCGTAGCCGAATCTTCTCATTTCTGACAGTCCAATGATATCGTATTTAATATTCTTAAGCGCGTTCGTAAGTTCTATAAGCTTTTCCGGGCTCGCCAGCGTTCTCACGTTGTATGTGCCAATGTAGAGATTGTGTTGATTTCTCTTTTTGTTTGTATTGTTGTTCTGTATCTTTGGAGGGTTGTAGTCAAGAGAAAAATCGATTTCATTTGTCTCCCCCGCGGTGACCAGCCGTATTGGGTTTTGTGATAGTGGGGGGGCCTTCGTTAATTGTTAAATACTGGATGTTGGAGCTTCATTTTTTGGGGATTTCTCGAAGTCTTTTCTTTGTCTCATAAAAGCAGTAATTTTGTTTTTCTTTAGAGCTTGGCTTTCATGGCTTGTTCCATCTTGGTTTGGAGAAGTATGCAAATTTCTTTTTTTTGAATATTGTTGTGAGTTCTGGTTTATATCGGATTTATTTGGGTTCAAAATTATTAATTTGTCATATTTAATTATAGCTTTTAATCCTTCTGATTTGTATTTTATTAATTCCAATTGTAGTTGTTTCCTTTTCTCTAAAACTTTTTGTGGGTAATCTTCTTTGTAATATATTGTGCTATTTTTAAATATTTTTCTTATTTTGTAGTAACATAATTTTTTTCCCCATAGTTGTGAAGGTGACTGTGATGGGTCTAGGTATTTCTCTTTTTTTTCCTAATCGTTTTGCAGATTCGATTTCGTTTCTCTCACAAGGAATATTAATTTTATTAATGAACGATAAAATTTTATTTTCTAGCTCGTGGTATAATTTTTCTCCTTCCTCGATTCCGAAAAATACCAAGTTTCTCTTCCTGATATGTCTCTCCATACGATCCAATATGTTTTCATGATTTTGTATTTTTTCATTCAATTGATTATAGTTCTGTTCCATTTTTTTGAAATTTTCGCTAATGTTATTGTTTATGCTGCTCGTAATATTTGTTTCCATTTCTTTCATTTCTCTTTTTTGTGCTGCCAGATCGATTTGTATTGATTTTAAAATTTTTGTTAAGTCTTCCATGTTTTCGCTATTTGCCAATAGGTAACGCTAGAGGTATCAAATAAAGTATAAGATATCCGAACGGTTAATCGTTATGAATCGATGACGGTTCGTACCTTAGTTGTATGTGTTTTGGCTTACTCGACCATAGATGGCGTTGATTTATTAACACGATGATATAAATTTTTGCTGGATGACTAATGAGAATCAGAAGTTAGGTTATGTTAACACTGATTTCTTCTTTACTTATTGTTTTGTCATAAATTTTGTACTTATTCTTATTTATTTTTTACACTCTTATCACAAGGTTTTGGAATGTTTTTTGTTTGTCACTGGTTTTTCGCACTGTTAAACTATTTGTCGGTTATACAATTTACGATGTTTATTCGTATAATTTGTTAAATCCCACTTATTATCTTGCATTAACAGTAACTTTCCACACACGTCTTCGGGTTATAATGTTTTTAAATCTTAATAGCACACTTAACTATTTTATTTTTAACTTTTAATACGGAGTTCGCAAAAACAACTGTTAACATCGCAACGGTGGCGCCACTCCCCCCTTATATAGTACCAGTAAGTAATAATTCTAATCTAAAGAATTTCTGCAGTGGAATTGATAGTAACTTTATGCGTCAACAAGCTTATCTCACATTCTGTTGCTTATCTCAGCATTACTTCGTGTTACGTCTTGTTCAGTGTATTAATGACTCAAATACGTTTTGTATAACACAAAATAATGCAATTTAATATTTAGAAATCACTATAATTGATCATTCCTATGTTAGTCATTGAGTAGATTGGTACTGTAATAATCTACTAATAGCAGTAATATCATGGATACACTAGATGTACAACAACATCTGAAAAAGATTCACCCCAGTCTAGAAAATAATGTTTATGCTGCTAATAGACCACCCATGTACACCCACGTACCAACGCATATAATATGCAATTTGAGTACAGATGATAAACCAGGGTCACTTTGGGTAGCTTTATATTGATACGAATGACGTCGGTCAATACTTTGATTCATACGGACGAGCACCTGTACGATATCATCTAGAGTTTTTAAAAAGGAATTGTAAAAGATGGTGTTGGCGACGCGCCTATAAGAATGTTTCAGTTTATTAAATCAACCGATGACGCATAGTCATGAAAAGCAAATTATCGAGCCACGACGCTCTGATAAGAAAATGCTTAGTTAAATCTTAAAGAAATGTCGAATTAATGATAAGAAGGTCTTGGGTTCGACTCCCAGGCCGGAGTAGTTTATTCGTTTTCCTAAGTAATATCGCCTAATAAATTCGTAAGGAATTTAAGATATAAATTATGTTACCGGATTTGTTCCCCGGTTGAAATCATCTTTCTAATGATGTAAATTCATAAGAATATTAAAGTAAAGTTAAAGATCGGATTGGTTCCCCGGTCGAGATAATCACTCTGTGCATAGACAGAATTAAAGGAAATTAATTGCATAAGTATTGTCTTGTATAAGTTTGATACGTTTGTACGAAAACAAATGCCTATTTGTTATAATTGATTAATGAAAACATTCACTTGTATTGTTATCTGATAAGAAGCATGATAACAAGTAAGAATCTTATCAGAAATAGTTTCCTACTGTTTGAAAATTATGTAGAAACACTTGTCTATTTAATATTGTTAAAATTAAGTGTATTTCAGACTTTCATTTTTTCTGATAGTCGAGAGTCGTGCAAAGTTAGTTGTTCAAATAGTGTGAGTTCACGGAAGCACGCTGACCACGCCCTTAGGAGGCCGAATATGTAAAAATTTAAAATGTTTGAAATTTCAGCAATTTATGTAAAAATGACTTGTAAACTATTTCAGGTTGATTGTACGTGCTAAAAAGGTGAATTCTGTGTTATTTTTATGTGAAAATTCATGTGCATAAGTGAAATAATGATAGTTTTGTATAAGAAATTTAAAAGTGTTTTAAATAGTGAAATGAATAGAGAAAATGTAAATTAAACTATTGTATTAGTTAACTTATGTATAAATTCAAGTAGGAAACATTGTTTTAACTTTCTGTGTTAAATATTTAAGAAGTTTGCATTTTGGATTTGTGAGTAAAATAGGTGGTTTTCGTTTAATAAATAAAAGGTTTTTTGTAATATGAAGATATAATGCATATCATAGTGTAGATATTGTTTTGTACTACCTATATTGACAAATTGTATTTGTATATGACTTGAGTAAATAAAGAAATTAAGTGAAACGTGAGAGAGTAATAGTACAAATTCATGTAATTAAGTTGCGCAGGCACGCGAATGGCGCGGCTCACTTTCGCGTTTAGCTCTGGGGGTAGCTTAGTAAACGGGTTTTATTGCAATTCGTTCGGGGAAGAAGATAATTCGGGAAAATAGTTCGGAAAAACAAGAAAATCCTTCGGGAAAAGTGAAAACCAGCAGTCAAGAAGAAAAGTATAGGGAAAAGTGATTACTCTCTCACGGAACGGTTTGAAGATAATTGCTGTTTCATTCCCAAGATCCCTTAAGTTATACAGTCCACATCGAAGAATTAAGGCGTCGGGACCGGGACGACTTCGGAAGACCCGTAATCCCCGTCTGAACCTACTTGCTGAAAAGGAAAGAGGTTATCGCCCTAGTGTGTTACTCCGTTGCGGAGATCACATACGTTGTTCCCGAACCCAACGTAGGCGCGATAGGAGGCTGGATCGAGAGAAGCCTCGATTCCTCCCTTCTGTTTCTTAGTATTATTTTCCGAATTCCGTTAGGTCCTTTTCAATTGGTCCTCGCGAGCCGAATTCCTTTTCAATAGGACCTTCGGAGCCGGATTAAAGACCACCCGAACCCCGCCAGCTGGATCAAGGAACCAGCTGTGGACTGCTGGTTGTGGAAAAAGAAGACCTTCGGAAGCCGAGTGAAGATCAGCAACCGAAGGAAGCCGGAGGTTTGAGCTGAAGCAATAGGACCAAAGGCCAGAAGACCAGGACGTCAGCGCTGAAGGACGGGACCTGGAACTACCGGAAGAAAGAAAACCGGGATTGCGGCCGGGAGCGTGTGCTCGCATGGGGCACGTATCGCAGCCGGGCGCAGGTGTCTTGTGAAGGCACTCATCGTGGCCAAGCAGGGCTTGGCATTTTTCCTGTCGGGCAAGCGTGCTCGGCATTTCCTGTCGGACAACTGTGTCCGGCATTTCCCGTCGGGTCATCAGGGTGCAAGAAGCATCCACCGCTGCTGCTGCCGGGCGAGGGTGCGCGTGGGCACCTGACTGCATCGCGGCCGGAGGAGGGCGCCTGGACGAGGCGTCACCGGCAACTGGGCGGCGAGCACAGTATACATCCCGACCACCTAACGGTGCCAAACGGTTGGGCTCTGGCATAACACCTTCGGGTGGAGCAGTTCTCTCGAGCGAGACTGCGCTTGCACTACCGCTCGACTGTTTCGTCATATTCCTTGGCGGGACAGTTCCTGAACCTTTCCTCCATTCCATTCCTGCACGACTCCATCCCTGGACGGCTCACCTCGGTAGGCCCCGTTCAGGATTGATAGGGCTGTTAGGGCTGTTAGGGTGGTAGTAGGGTTGTAGGGTTGGGAGATAAGGGGGGGGAGGGGTAGTGGTGTTAGGTTGGGGTGTAGAAGGGTTGTAGGTAAGGGGTTGTAGGGACCGTAGGGACAGTTAGGGACCGTAGGCCAACAATCACCTTCCTGCAAGATGAAGAAGGCACAAGACCAGACAGGGAGAAGCGAAGGGAGCAGGACAAGGACAGGGCTCTCAAGAAAGGCTAAAGAAGCGGAATCATCTGGAGCGACCACAGCTACTGCGTCAAATGGAGCAACTCCTTCAAGTGGAGCCACCACAGACACGTCCACATGCACGTGGGACACAGGGACGTCCGTGGCAACGACAAGCAACAGGACGGACACCAGTGGTACGCAAGCCAGCACCGCACAACAATCCGTTATATCCAGGAGTGAAACGGTGGTCGAAAAAGTAGGTCAAAGGACCGAAGAAGCGGCATCGTTAAGGACAGTAATCGGGCACACTAGTGATAAAGGGTCACAAAGAGGTAGTAGGTCATCGCGATCGGCGAGGCTGAAAGCCGAATTAGAGGCGCGGATTAAATTCGAACGCTCAGAGCTCGAACGAGCACAGGCAGCTGCTGCCTTAGCCAAGTCTCAATTGGAGTTGGCACGACTCAACCGAGAAGAGGAGATCGACTCGAGTGAGGATGATGAAGAGCGGAATACTCAGGTGGAACCTTTCGTAAGGAGTTGGGTTCAGCAGACCATAATGAGCGCGCCGGTTAGTGTAGCACAACCCGACGTTACTGATAAGGAAGCGTATAAAGGATCACGCCGCAAAGGGGCGGAGATCGAGCGCAACCAAGGAAATGCACAGAAAACACACGCGAGTGAGGTGTCAGAATTGACCGAAGCGATTGTGAGTGCAATAAAAATAGCTGGTAAAGATAAGTCTTCCCAGCTTCATTTCCTCCAGGAATTACCGGTGTTCGATGGAGACCCGGGTGAATGGATTATTTTCAAAACGGTGTTTGATGACACGAGAAGTCAATTTTCAGGGGTGCAAAATGTCGCACGCCTTAGGAGGGCATTAAAGGGCACCGCTAAGGAAGCGGTTAAGTCGTTATTGTTTACTTTGTGTGAACCGGAAGAAATAATGAACGCTCTCGAAAGAAGATTCGGTAGGGTTGAGATGCTCATTCTAGCCGAAATCGAGAATGTAAAGCGTATGCCAAGATTGGCAGAAGATTGCCGGAATATAGGATCTTTTGCAAGTCGTATTACGAACGTGGTTGCCACGATACAAGCGTTGAATCAACCACAGTATTTGTACTCACCGGAGTTAGTGAGCCGCATAGTGGAGAAGCTCGGAACTATGATTAAATTTAAATGGTTTGAATATCGAGCTCAATATCCTTTGGAGCCAGAGTTACAAAAGATGGCCAAGTTTTTAAATTTATTGAGTGAACAATTTGGAGCGTCCTTAAACAATGAAAATGCGCCTGAAAAAAGGAAGCGTCCTGAATTCAGGAAGCAAACTGTACACACTGCAAAGGGAGGTGTACGCAGATGTGCCGTGAGCGAGCGCTATATGCGCCGAAGTAAATCGAGCGAGCGTTTAGAACGCCGAAATAGTAAAGGGCACAACCGACAGGTGGTTATGACAACCCAGGATAAGCCTGTAAGTCGGGTAACACATAAGTGTGTTATATGCAACAAAGAGCACTCTATAGTGAGTTGTTACAAGTTTAAGGACATGAATATTCGCGAGAAATGGGAAGCTGTCAAAAGGGCGAAAGTATGTTTCCAATGTTTGTCACCTAACCATAGGAGGTTAGAGTGCAAAGCGAAAAAATGTGGTGTAGAGGGATGTAGAATGTCACATCATCGAATGCTACACCGATACCCCATTGAAAAAACCTCGCCACAAGGGGACGAGGGGGGTAAAGATGCTCAGATTACAACTGTTAGTACAGTGAATGCACTGGCATGTGCATACTTAAAGATTATACCGGTCGAGTTGTATGGACCTAGAGGAAAGGTCAAGACAACAGCTCTTCTGGATGAGGGATCGACCATGACACTCATAGAGGAGTGTATGGCTCAAAAATTAGCGCCTCGCGGACGTAAAGAGGGATTACGTATCGAAGCCGTGGGAGGAAAGCGAATTAACGACGATAGTTCTTATCGCTTAAACATTAAGATAAAAGGCATTTACTCGAGCGACTTAGAAGAGATAAGTGTACAAACAATTAAGTCACTTAACCTTTCTCCGCAGTCGGTAAGCCGAGAATTATTACAACGGTGTCCTCATTTGACACCGATTAAGGATGAGTTGATGTATGAGAGGTCCAAACCTACCATATTAATTGGTCAGGACAATTGGCATCTCATAGTTACTCGTGAATTAATTTCAGGAGGTAAGAACCTACCTGTAGCATCGCTCACCAAACTTGGATGGGTTTTACATGGTCACATATCGGGTGGTATTAAACCGATCAAGATCGTTAACCACATTTCCACCAAGAAGGAGGAAGATATGGATAAATTAATCAAGGATTACTTTAGCTTGGAATCTCTGGGAGTATCGGCTAGAAAACCCGTGAACGACCCAGAAGAACGAGCATTAAGTATTTTGAACAAAACGGTACGTCGTATACCTAATAATAGGTACGAGACTGCTTTGTTATGGCGCACAGACAATGAGTGCTTGCCGTCGAATAGAGCGCAGGTTGAAAGTCGCCTGTTTAATATTGAGAAAAAGCTCGACAAAAATAGCGAGTTGAAAAAGGAATATGAGAAGCAAATTGAAAATCTCATCGTTAATGGTTACGCAGAGAAAGCGAACCATATTCCCATTTCCCCACGTACGTGGTACCTTCCTCACTTCGCAGTGACTCACCCACAAAAGAAGAAAATAAGGATAGTTTTCGACGCCGCCGCAAAGACGGGCGGACGTTGTCTCAATGATGCATTGTTAACCGGACCGGACTTATTGAAGTCGTTGTTCGGAGTTCTGCTACGATTCAGAGAAGGAAGCGTGGCAGTAATGGCAGACATTAAAGAAATGTTCCTGCAAGTGAAAATCCGGGATGAAGACAGGGATAGCCTTCGATTCTTATGGCGGCACAATCGTGACGCGCCACCGGAAGAGTATAGAATGACGTCACTCATATTTGGAGCGGCATCATCACCTTGCATTGCTATATATGTAAAGAATAGGAATGCGCAGGACAACGCGCATATCTATCCAGAAGCAGCTTCCGCTACGGAAAGCAATTTCTATATGGATGACTATCTACAGGCATTTCCCGACTACGGACGATTTAGCAGCTTTAAGAAATTCCTTGGGGCAACTACACGCACCTTACAAGCGGTAGAAAAATTCAAGAGTTTAAGAAAGTCGGTTAAAGGACCCGACGACGCAGCCGAAAAGTCGGTTATGTGTTCCAACAAAGTTTTAGCAAAGTCGGTTAAAGGACCCGATGGCGCGTTGGACATAGCGCTCTTGAAAAAAGCGGAATTCTTAATTTGGAAGTTCGTTCAAGACGAATGTTTTTATGCGGAAATAAAATGTTTGAAAGCAGGCAAAAGCGTTGAAAGAAGTTCACGCTTAAGTAAATTATCTATGGAAATAGGAGAAGATAACTTACTTCGTTTAAATGGACGTTTACCTTTCAAGTCTAATTTGACCGAGGAAAGTAGAAAACCTGTCATATTAGACGGTAAACATGAAATCGTTAAAATGATGATTAGAGAAGTTCATCATCATTTTGGACATGCCAATCACCAGACGGTGATGAATGAGGTGAACCAGAAATTTTACGTCTTGAACTTACGTAATGTAGTACGAAGTGTGTCACATCATTGCCAGTGGTGCAGGACATACAGGTCAAAGCCGCAGAACGTGCCACAAGGAAATATTCCTCTGGAAAGAATAGCTCATCATGAGCCACCTTTTACATGCTCAGCTGTGGATTATTTCGGTCCTATGAGTGTGACTATAGGAAGGCGACACGAAAAACGTTGGGGCGTTTTATTCACGTGTCTGACTACCAGAGCAGTACATCTGGAATTAGCAGCCTCATTGACACCAGCGTCAATGATAATGGCGTTAAGGCGATTTATCGCCAGAAGAGGAAAACCAACCGTTATATACAGCGATAACGGGACGAATTTCAAAGCTGCAAATAAAGAATTATTGAAAGCATGCGAAGAATGCTATGAGAGCATGAAAAATGAGTCATTTAAGAAGTACATTAAATGGAAATTTATACCTCCGGGAGCACCGCACATGGGTGGCGCCTGGGAGAGGTTAGTAAGGTCGATTAAAATTGCGTTGACCGCTACGCTCAAGGAAAGGAACCCACGAGAGGAGGTTCTACATACGTTACTTTTAGAAGCAGAGCATACGGTAAATTCCAGGCCTCTAGTAACATTCAGTATGGATAGTCCTGAAGAGGGTTTGACACCCAATCATTTTCTTCTGGGACGCTCATGTGGTGATCGACCACCTGGATTATTTCTAGAGCGGCATCTGACGGGTCAACTCAATTGGAAAGCTGCACAGAGGTTAGCCGACCATTTTTGGACAAGGTGGCTGAAGGAATACATGCCTACCTTAATACCGCGAACAGGTAATAACGGAAAGTTCATGGAACCTAAAGAAGGCGATATTGTTTTGATAATAGATCATTCGTTGCCACGAAATACGTGGCCAAAAGGAAAAATTAGTAGAACGTTACCGGGACCAGACGGTCACACCAGAGTGGTTGACGTCATTACTAGCACAGGTATCTTGAGGAGACCTACATCCAGAATAATAGTCCTGGTACCCGCGACGCCTCCCAAATGATGGTGCTGACGCACGGGGGGGAGATTGTTGGCGACGCGCCTATAAGAATGTTTCAGTTTATTAAATCAACCGATGACGCATAGTCATGAAAAGCAAATTATCGAGCCACGACGCTCTGATAAGAAAATGCTTAGTTAAATCTTAAAGAAATGTCGAATTAATGATAAGAAGGTCTTGGGTTCGACTCCCAGGCCGGAGTAGTTTATTCGTTTTCCTAAGTAATATCGCCTAATAAATTCGTAAGGAATTTAAGATATAAATTATGTTACCGGATTTGTTCCCCGGTTGAAATCATCTTTCTAATGATGTAAATTCATAAGAATATTAAAGTAAAGTTAAAGATCGGATTGGTTCCCCGGTCGAGATAATCACTCTGTGCATAGACAGAATTAAAGGAAATTAATTGCATAAGTATTGTCTTGTATAAGTTTGATACGTTTGTACGAAAACAAATGCCTATTTGTTATAATTGATTAATGAAAACATTCACTTGTATTGTTATCTGATAAGAAGCATGATAACAAGTAAGAATCTTATCAGAAATAGTTTCCTACTGTTTGAAAATTATGTAGAAACACTTGTCTATTTAATATTGTTAAAATTAAGTGTATTTCAGACTTTCATTTTTTCTGATAGTCGAGAGTCGTGCAAAGTTAGTTGTTCAAATAGTGTGAGTTCACGGAAGCACGCTGACCACGCCCTTAGGAGGCCGAATATGTAAAAATTTAAAATGTTTGAAATTTCAGCAATTTATGTAAAAATGACTTGTAAACTATTTCAGGTTGATTGTACGTGCTAAAAAGGTGAATTCTGTGTTATTTTTATGTGAAAATTCATGTGCATAAGTGAAATAATGATAGTTTTGTATAAGAAATTTAAAAGTGTTTTAAATAGTGAAATGAATAGAGAAAATGTAAATTAAACTATTGTATTAGTTAACTTATGTATAAATTCAAGTAGGAAACATTGTTTTAACTTTCTGTGTTAAATATTTAAGAAGTTTGCATTTTGGATTTGTGAGTAAAATAGGTGGTTTTCGTTTAATAAATAAAAGGTTTTTTGTAATATGAAGATATAATGCATATCATAGTGTAGATATTGTTTTGTACTACCTATATTGACAAATTGTATTTGTATATGACTTGAGTAAATAAAGAAATTAAGTGAAACGTGAGAGAGTAATAGTACAAATTCATGTAATTAAGTTGCGCAGGCACGCGAATGGCGCGGCTCACTTTCGCGTTTAGCTCTGGGGGTAGCTTAGTAAACGGGTTTTATTGCAATTCGTTCGGGGAAGAAGATAATTCGGGAAAATAGTTCGGAAAAACAAGAAAATCCTTCGGGAAAAGTGAAAACCAGCAGTCAAGAAGAAAAGTATAGGGAAAAGTGATTACTCTCTCACGGAACGGTTTGAAGATAATTGCTGTTTCATTCCCAAGATCCCTTAAGTTATACAGTCCACATCGAAGAATTAAGGCGTCGGGACCGGGACGACTTCGGAAGACCCGTAATCCCCGTCTGAACCTACTTGCTGAAAAGGAAAGAGGTTATCGCCCTAGTGTGTTACTCCGTTGCGGAGATCACATACGTTGTTCCCGAACCCAACGTAGGCGCGATAGGAGGCTGGATCGAGAGAAGCCTCGATTCCTCCCTTCTGTTTCTTAGTATTATTTTCCGAATTCCGTTAGGTCCTTTTCAATTGGTCCTCGCGAGCCGAATTCCTTTTCAGATGGAACTGGAATGTTGATAGGATTCAGAATGAGTGGACTTCAGTTTGTGGCGAATATTGCTTAATGTATTTGCTATATAAGTTTCAGGGATGTTCAATGCATAGTTTTACGAGTATATTTACAGGGAACACATTGTACAACGATATTTTAGTGGATGAGATGTTTCGCTCCTATTTTATAGATAATAAGTTAATAAGATTTTGTATTTCGTAAATAAAAATTGTAACAAAATTAGGTAATGTATTTTAATGATGATTCAGATTAACGTTGCAGTTAGGAACAAGGGATTGTAATACAATAGCACTGATAATCCGACGCATACGCCGAGGAAGAATAGGTAATAACGGTATTCAATGAACAATAGATAAATAGATAAGAACAATGGTGTGCTAATGACGGTGGAGGTCCTCACCGGATATCAATTAGATAAGAGTTAATTGATCTGCACATCTTTTTTTTTAGGATCGTGAGTCGACGAACGTTCTACCACTTCTGACTCAGTGAGCCAGAACTGGTACTAACTAACTACTGACGACTTGATAACAATTGAAGATGGTGAAACTAAAGCTATGTCGATTTACAACCAATGTATTCAACTAAAGAGCTTTTCATTTAATCCCAGTTTTGTATACACAGTATCTGGGTACTGACGGATACTGTATATAACAGTGTCGTAAGTAATTTGGTTAAACGTGGTAATTGCGGTAAATTATCCCGATAATGGCCACCGGTTTGGGTTTTTTAAGTTTTGATTATAAACGAATAAGTATTCAGTAGCATTCTATAATCAATATTATCAGTGATTTATCATTAGTTTATTAAGCATTAAATAGATGGCGCTATCATCAGAGTAAATAAAAGCCAAAGCTGTACTATCTAGAAATATCAGCTATAGAAGGTGGTATGTGCCTGGGATGGCTCATAAACCTCCCAAGCCGCGAACATTATTTTAACATTATTTTATGCCTTATTATACAAATAAGGCATAAAATAATGTTGATTCTATGTGAAAATCTGTTTCTGTTAAAAATACGCTATCAGCGCCGTTAGCGGTGAAAACTATTTGACGATATGACCATAATATGATAAAATAGCATTGTTGTGTTTAGTTCTTAATATCGTCAAACGATTTGTATTCATTATTTTGACAAGCTATATCAGGACGTGGTCAAGAAATGGTTACCACATAATATATGTATAAAAATCAAAAAAACCTCTGATCAAACTACAAGGATAATGAGAAATTTGCAATAATTGCGGGTAGAAATTTTATCAGTTTACATATAAATTACTAATTGAATTAAAAACTATATCAATTTTCAAATTTTTGATAGTCGTCACATTATTCTGTATTCAAATCTTAACACTTTTAAATTTAAATAACACAAAATTAAAAAATAAACATAAGGATCTTTTAGTTTTCTAATAATTTAAACATATAAATGTTAGTTATTTCATTTATTTAATTTATTAACTGAAGGCTAAACATACTACTTCTTCCATTTTGATACCGCTTTTATTAAAACTAAAACAGTTCGTCGGCGTAGTTTCAAATTCATATACAAAAAATAAAACTAATTTTAGGCTTTATTCATAAATATGGTATTTAATAAAAAAAACACCTGTCATCCCGCCTATAACTAACATAATCCTATAATACAAAAGAAAATTAACATCTAAAAAAAGGAAAATACTTACGTTCTTTTTAGAAATTCCGTAATCGGGTAAAAGTTGCCTATTATTTGCCCTGGGTTATCAACGACGTACATAATTTTGCTAAAATCATCTAAATATAAAATAATCGTTTTTGTGTGAACAAACAAACGAAGAGACAGACAGACTGACAAAATTCTAAAATCCACGAATTCTTCAGACTGGATAATTGCTGGCTACCCTTTACTTAGTCACCCGTATTTTCATTTTTTTTTCAAGGTATGTACTAGTATTACAGACACTACTTTTCTACAAATTTATTAAATGAGTTATTAATTTAGATTTAAGATAATCAAAGTTTTTTTTAAATCTTTTATATAAAATATAACTTATTTCGGTCCTGGTATTGTTTTCTATCTGTTAATAAAGTTTCATCACAATCGTTTCAGCTATTCTGAACCTTGACAGACAATTTCAAAAAAAATAGTTATTTATATTATTATTAATAGCATTCAAATTACCCCATAAACTAATTACTGCTAACTAGCTAGCTAGTTATCTTAATATTACCGACAGATATTTCCATTTCATTTATATGTATATAGATCATGAATTTTACCGACCACAACGCCTCTAAAAATAAGTATGACTTCAAATAATACAACAATACAATACATTTATGTACTAGACACGTAGGCACTTGTTTACTAAAATATAAGACTGACCTTTACCTCGAAATTTAATTTGTACAAATTTCTACTTACCCTTGAGTTTTAAGCACTATAATATCGTATGAAAATTCACCGTACACCTCTTATAACGTACCAATGGGACTGTGAAATGTTTCGCACGTAAAATTATATGAACTTGTATAAAAGTTCAAGGATTTTAAAGATACTACAGTATTTATTTATTAACAGTAAACATTTACTTTACGTGGTAGAGTCCAGCTGCGGCTATATTATAATTTTAGCACGAATGGGGTAGGACCACGCCGCCCTGGTGGCAGAAAAAGTCGTGGTTGTTATTTGATTTTTACCGATTTACTATAATAAATATAAGATCATAGCCGAAAAATGTTTTTGCATTCACTTTTTTTTACTTTCCAACGGCGCCCCAAATTCTGTGTGCCCGAGGGCTCCCGTATGGTCTAAGACGGCGTTGCTAGTCACTTACGGTCTTATTAAGTTCACTGCTGAACGTAGGTCTTCCCCATAAATAGCCTCAAAGGGATGCTTTTACATAATTTATAGAGCGTTAGAAATTTTCTACTGCTTTTAAATAACTATTAATATAAAATTTTAAACTAGTGTATTATATTTTGGCCGCGTGTTAATAGGTTTTGTGCAAATGCATGAACATCGCCCCATATTAAGACGGGTTGAAAATATGTTTAAACACAATCTTTGTACTAAAATAGAGCACCGTCCTTTAAAATTAACTACTCGTAACACTTGAAATAGTAGAGAGCTTCCTTAAATTTAAAAAAGCTTGCTATTTTACGCAGATATTCTATGAAACCGTGGTCCCTTCCCGGCCATGCTGACATACACGTATATATAATTAAAAATCAAAATGTAGCAGTGTTGCTATCCCTAGAGGCAAAAATAGAATTCCATATTACCAGTGAAAAGGGTATCCAGATTTTATTATTTATCATACGCAAGATGATACAGAAGGATTAGGATAAATTACAACATTATTCTGAAAAGGCGTGGCCCTTCCTTAGTCGGGCGTGGGGCTTCTTAGCCCTGAGTTTAGAAACTATTATTAAATTATTTTCTTCTATTTAGTTGTTTGAAGTTAGCCATTAGTCAAGCGTAACTAATTTTTTACGCTATGGCTGACAGTTTGATAAATATCTCTACACGAGGAGGCTATGTTGCACTTCAACTTAGTTCTCAGTTAATATCATACTTATCTGCTTGACTGGAAGTACGTTTGTCAATTCATCTTTACAAAAAACACCTTAAATGAAGAAAATGCAAACTCAACAGGTACTCTTTATTATTATTTATATAAATTTATTAAATTTCATACAGAATATTCATTATTCGTTTATTCAGTAAAATTGGCTATGAAATCATTTGAGAAATTGACATTCAGAGCTCTTTGCCCCCAGGGATTGTGTGACTTGAAAATTAATATGTATCAATAATAGTTTAGTTACCGATCCGTACAACATATTCCGAACCCGAACTGCGGCTTAATATCCCTAAGGATATGATAAAAGTTAGATTCTCCTTTTACTGGCAATATATACGTTTATAAAAAATAAAACGTTTTTATTTTGTTTTGGTAAAAAAGAACATTACAAGGAATAAATGTTTTTTTTAAAACAACATCATTATACCGAATATTCATCATATCTGTAACCTAAGCTTGTACAAAGATTTATTTTTATAGCCATGACTGGCTATGATTAGATGCTTTTGTTTTTTTTTTTCCTTAAGGGGAAATATGTCAAATGGCTTAGCAAGATCCTTCGTTATGCCGAAAATATTGCAGCATTAATTTTGATATAAATATATGGTAAAGTTGAGGATTAATGTTAATGATTATGTTAGACGAAAACACGATTTCGTAAAATTTTCTCGATAGAAAAAAAATCCAAAGGTACCTCCAAAATAAACAATAAACCGCTGTTATTCATAAAATACTTTAAATAAGATCATGAAACTTTGCATACTAACTGAACTAAGTATAAAGCAGTGCTTATGTTATTTACTTTTTTTTTAAAATACCATTATTTTCACTGTAAAAAGAAATTACCTAAAATATCGGCGTCTTGAGCTTGATTCCTGTCGCCCCGTTAGTATCGCTTAGGCTTTTGAAGGGAGAAGTTGTGTCGCTTACGATCAGAATATACATTACGCAACAGTACGACGTAAAATTAAAATGGGAAATAACCGTGATAAAAATAAGAAGCGGCTGGCTTGGCGTTAAGAAACAGGCATAAATATGATAAACCTAATGAAATAAGCGTCTAACGACCTTTCTACTTACAGTATTAGTGATTACAAACATATCGGTACATAGCATACGACGCGCGGGCAAGTGGGGACGAAATTAGAATTTGAGCTGACTTACTCTATCCTCTTAAGTTTGGTAACAATTGTAGCTCTAACAGTTTATTGACCGTATAGTGGCGGTGTCAGAATCGTATCGACCCGCGGGTATCATATGAGATAACAGAGGGAAACTGAAACAGGGGGGGGGGGGATCTGCGGCATTTTTCTGATAACAACCCAAAATTAGGAAAATCTGCGGTTGACAACCCACTTGCCAAGAGTGGCAACTATGCTAAAAACCCAACCTATAAGGTAATCTAAATATGACACGAAAAAGAGATATAAAACAAAAGAGAGATATAAAATACTGCGCTTACAAGCCCACTTGCTGAGTGTAGCAGATATAACGAAATACCCCTTTGAGTCAATTAATGATGGACGTCTATATTCAGCAGTGGGCTTTTGACAGGCTGTAATAAATGAATAAAATGAAAATGCAGTTTATTTAGTTTTGTCGTATTGTCGAGTATTTTCCTATTATTATTTTTAAACGTAGTAGAGCCGTGCTGCAGTTATATTAGTCGTATAGTTATAGCACGAATCGGCTCGACCGGGGAAGAACCACGCTCTCCCAGAATACCAGCGTAAAATAGTAGCTGTGTTTCGCATGGTGAGTGTATAGAACCGGAGACACTTTTTACTGGAAACAAGGCATTCCATCTTAGTCCTCACGGGTGAAAACACATCTACAATTTGATTCGTAATCGAGGATAATTGTAGATGTCTATGGGCCACAGCAACCACTTACCTTCAGGTGGACTGTGTGCTCGTTTGCACCCTTTCCTATAAAAAAATTGTCAAACTTGTATTGACTTACGTGGATGACTGCCAAGTTACATAAACCGAAACAACGATAGAGATAAACTAAGACGCCCAAATAGCAAATCTCGGTTGTCAATTCCACTGTCCAATTTTCGGACACTGTAGAAGAACAAAAACTATCGTTTATTTACCGGGAAAAACCACGCTGCAGCTGTAGTATAGTTGTAGCACGAATAGGTTGGCTCAACCGGGGAAGGACCTTGCTCCCTCAGAACACCAACGTGAAATAGCAGCTTAATGATGCTGATTTTCGTATGGTGAGTGTAGAGAACTGGAGACCCTTGTTATGGAAACGAGGTATTCCATCAAAGCTCTCTGGGGTGACAGCGCATCTGGATTTTGATTCTTAATCGAAGATAAATGAAGATGTCTTGGAACACAGCATCCACTTACCATTAGGTGAAATGTGTCGTTTGTCACCCCCATTCTATTAAGAACATATTAATAAGTTTATATGGGACAGGGTGTGGGATAATAATGTTGTGTGATTGAGCATACGGGTAAGACACACGTTAAGTATATATTTAAAAATAACTTAAGGCAGAACTTCTGCATCCTACACTAACGGCATTCCTGTTACTTAATTTCCTAAGAAACAACTAAATTTGGGGTATGTCATGTTTGCCTAATTCACACACACTCCACTTTCCTTGAAATTGGACACGGATGACGGACCTTCGCCATACTTGTGAACAGTTTTTATGGACTCTAAATGTTATTACTCCTTAAATGATTATTTTGACTGCAAAATTGCTTTCCAAATGGTCTGAAATTTGAAATACTTTATAACATTTTAGTTGTAAGTTAACATATGTTTTGACATTAATATTTAATCGCTCTGTCACCTCTTAACACCTACGAGACGATATGAGGTAGTGAATATTCTAACAACCATTACACAATGAGGAAAATGTTATAAGGTAAAGTTAAACTTTAAAATTAATTTTATTACACGACCTACTTAGCAATTTAATTACGTAACATTAAATAAAAATAATAATTAAAATTATAATATTTACAATTAATGCTAAGTATTCCCTTATAATATATATAAATTAATAATTAATTATAAGTACTCTCTTGAAGATCTATCTAATGCAGTTGAAACTATTAACGCTGATCTGAATTGTATTTCGAATTGGAGTAAATGTTATGGTTCTACGATTAATCCTAAGAAAACTCAGGTCATTGTCATCGGTAGTTCTAGATTAATTGGTAAAATTGACTGGTCTTCCCTACCCCCTATTATACTAGACTGCACTCTAATCCCTTACAATAACAAGGTTAAAAACCTGGGGTTGTATCTTGACTCCTGTCAGTAGAAAAATGTTTGCTGCGTTAAGCTCTTTACGTAGATTACATAATTTCCTTCCCACAGCAACTTAAAGTTACGCTTGCCCAGTCTCTACTTCTGCCTATCCTTGACTATGCCGATATTTGCTATCTTGACATTACCGAGAAGCAGCTTAATAAGCTTGAGCGCATTCAAAATTTATGCATTAGATTTATATTTGGGCTTCGCAAATATGATCATATCTCCGAATTTCGCAAACAGCTCAAATGGCTCCCGATCCGCCTTCGCAGGAATACTCACATTCTCTCCGCGTTGTGTAGTGTGCTGTTTAATCCTTCTACTCCTCTTTATTTAAAAAACCGTTTCCAGTATCTTTCTCTTACCCATAATCTGTTCCTTCGATCCTCCGTCAATCTTTCTCTCTCTACACCTTTTCACTCTTCTTCCTTTTTTAAGAAATCCTTCACCGTAACCGCTGTGCGATTGTGGAACTCCTTACCTCTCCATATTCGTCGTGCTAAATCTCTTCACTCTTTCAAAATTCTTGTTAAATCGTATTGTTTAGAACGCTATTAGATAAATTACTTTACCTTCTTCTTCTTCTTTCTCGTACTCTTTTCATTTAATCTATTATATGATATTTTATATATAACTTTCACTTACTTTATTTGTATGTATTATTATTCTATTTTTTTATTATTATTTTGTATGCCCCCCTCTATTTGTAACATTTGTTTGCGTCATTCCTCTACGCAAAGGTTGTCTGGAAGAAATAACTTTCAGTGATAAGACCGCCTACTGTACATACTTTAATTAGTTTTAACTATATTGATGTTTCTGTATTGTGGTGTATAAAAAAGAATAAGTAAATAAGTAAACACAATATAAAAAAACTATAATATAAAAAACTAACACTAAAAATTTAAATAGCAAAAAGTCTTGCTCCCCGTAGTATACTGCCAAGAACGCTAGCTGCGTTTCCTCGCTGAATAGCTATACTTAGCCTTTGAGCGAGGAAAGAACCAGCCTGAATTGTATTTTGGAGTTTATAGAGTTAAGGTGGTCTAAAAATGCAGTTACTTTGTCAGGTGGTAAAATTGTGAAAGTGTCGTCTACATACCGCTTGTAGAATCTTGAAACGTCGGGAATTAAAAATAAGTAAAATTAGTTAATCAAATGCGATAAAATCCGTAAATTTAGTTTCATTCAATGTGTAACGTTCGCGTAAATTTAAGTAATCATCAAATTTTGCTTGTCAGCATTCCTCTTAGCTTTGCTAAAAAAATAAAATAAACTGTCACGTATTATAAGGTAGTAATAACACGCTTCAAAAAATCCGAAACCAGGGTGAGAAAGTAAATATAGTGCCATAATTAGGAAAGTTATTTTAACAATAATCTGTTCATTTGTTTTACAGATAAGTAGTACCATATAATATGCCCTTTAGACGAGGAGTTATGGAAATTAGCTTGTTGTAAAACCGTTTTGCGAAGACTAAATTCACCAGCCATAGTTCATTGCATTATAAATATTAAAGACTTTCTAATATTTTCACAAAAATTACAATAAAGCTATTTCGAACACAGTACAGTAATTTTCTCTACCGCTTCTATCGCTTTGCGGTTCACCGCAGAGCACATTTCAAGATAAGCGCCATTTGCGCATTCGTAGGTGAGGCTTTTACTACACTTTATAAAATGTGTAAAAAAAATTAAAATTAGGTCATATAAAGTAATGAGAATTAAATTGAATATTACGGTTATTAGAAACATTTCCTGGGCTTAAAATACCATTGTGAACACAGTCTGACGGCAGAATATTTATTATATGTAATAATAATATGTCACAAACGCTGCTCAGTTGCTTTCGTCGAAAAGTTACAAAAGTTTAGGGTTCATGTGCGTTGTATACTTAACTAAAAAATATATTTATTAAACTGATGTGAAAAACGGGCGTGGCTACTAGACCCATGGACCTCACCAATCAACCTGTGAGCACTAAAATGGAGTACCTTACAGCCAGAAATTACTATTTTGTACTAAAAAAATACGAAATGACTTAATTCAAACATAGCTTGACGACAATATTGTAGCCATTTCGAAGTATAGTTTTCACTTAATGTATTGTACTAAATATATTGAGATATTACCTACACTGCATTCTAAACATACGATACGCCTCCATGCGAACAATGATTTATTGTCCCGTTTGATACAACGTCAGATCCGTCAATAAATATCCAAGGTTATCTAATTTCGATGTCGACGGAAATTTTCAAATAATCTCTTTCAATATCGGTGTTGAAATAAGAATAACTTTTCCAAACATAGGTTATTTTCTCTGAAATTGCAATTGATTACTTTTTGTTTGAATTTATTCTTTAGCATTTGGGTACATACAATCTCATTACTCGTCATTTTGTTCATATTATTGAAATAAAGTAAAAACATAGTTGTTGAAACGTTACTTATATTTATCTCCCTTTGTTTTTTTTTTACAGATAATGACGGATTTTTTTTTCAAACTCCATCAAATCGAAAAAATTTCCACTTGCGTTTTATATATCAATTTTGCAAAAAATAATTAAAAAAATTCAAATAAATATTTAGGACAAGTAACAAACCATCAGACCGCTGGTATATTATTTAGCTATAACCTAGGATATAAAAGAGTGTACTTTTATACTTATTCCCGATGACTAGCCGTTTTCGACACCGCTTGACTATAGGGACTTAAGAGTATATTATGTGTAGTTAACTCGACAGTTCCCTTCTCCCCAAATATCCTTGTCAGTCTGAATATAATATTTGTAATGATATTTGGAATAACTGACGACATTTTGTGTATTGGTGTCGAATTCTGTCAAAAATTGTCGAGCTTCGCTTTTCTCGGGATGGACGAATATGTATGTATAATTACATACAGCGCGTGACTTCTCACCCCATGACTGGATTTAGAATTCAAATTATACACCAAGATAATTTTTATGTGTAATTTACACAGGGTATTTTAAGGGTAATGTATTTCAAATTCAAAATAACAATTTAAACAGTAAGATAAAAAAAGAAAAGAGTAAACAATTACTTTTAATTAAATAATTAACTTACAGAAAATTCGAATAGGTGATGTTACCAACTAACATTATTGTAACCAATGGTCAGATTGAATAAGGACAAACTTAACTTTGCCAACTGTGCGAATATAAATTTGTAATCGTAAAAAAATTTTTTATGTGACATAACTACTTACAAACTAACGGCTTTCGGCTTTTTACTTTACATGTACATTAAGATCTTGCTTCTCAGAATTTTTTTTAAATTCCAGGTCAACGGAAGTAAGCTTTGTATCAAAATATGTATCATATATGACCGCACCTCTTGATTGCGTTGATTTAAAAGCTTGAATGCTTTACACCATTAAGGTACCATAGAAGTTGGTAAAATAGATATATTGATAGCTCTACCTGTTTCTATGAAAATTATTAAGGGTAGTGGTAGACAACCAGACGGACCCGACAAAAAAGTGATCCTCTATATGTATTTAGTTTTTTCTTTTGCACCTCGAAAAGCCTAAAAAATAAGCACATTCCTGAAATAACGACGAAGACAAATATAAGTATAGGTTATCATACATAGAATAGTCTGATGCTCACATGACGTGTTATTTCCTCTCCATATATCAGAATGCTAAATATACTGGAACTTAGAATAGTTCTACAAGGCGCCAGCAACGAGACTAAACTGTGAATAGTACTGTAATCATATCAGTACGAGCAGTGGCGTACAGACATTTGCGGTTACTGCTATTGTTGTGCATAAAGCCATTACTGTGACATTATGAAAACCGCATTCTAAGTTGAATGCTTATAGAATATAATGACTTCAGTAGCAGGATCATGTAATAAAACTGCTAAAGTTTGAATAATTACAAATCTTATATCATACAAAAATAAATAAAATCAATTTAAAACAAGGGCCCTTTCTTTAAATTGATTGAAATCTTGTAGACATTTTTGGTCAACATTGGGGTTCATCAGCAGATAATCTCCAGAGTATCATATTAATACATTTTTACATTACATAAGTATGCCAAATTTGAACTCAATGGGATGTCAGCAAAGCTTTGAAAAATAAATAAACAATTGCAATCATTTCAAGCGTCGAAACTATAGATAAAGAAACTTTTGACGAAGTTTACTTACGAGTTGAAAAAATCGAGGTGGTTCAATATTCTACGCGTAGTATGTTCACCGGTTTTCCAATTTTTTTAAAAATAATTTATAGTTCTTTGAGTGTTAGGTTCGTTCCATATAAATTTGAAGGAAAAATTCCACCATTAATGGTGGAAATATAGGGTATCAAACTTTTAGTGTTACTATTTAGGCGATATTCTAGTTGTCTTGCACGTTTGATATTCCTTAGACCAAACGGAACCTTGACCTTTCCTTAAACGGAATGGGACTTAGACCAGACGCAAAAAGGTTAAAACAATTTACTTTTTATAAAAACCAAAAACCTACTTTAAAAACAAAAGAGAATTAAATAATTTACACATAATAGTTTCCGGAGATGGAGCTTTAATCATTTGAGGTATGAGGCTAGCATGCGGATTTTTTTTTGAGTTAAGTAATTTTTTGTTAAATTTCGCATTTATTTTTATCATAATCATTGTGGAATCTGGATTTCTATTTTACCACTTTAGTTACTGTTGTAACTATCCAGAAACGACACGTAATACGCCAACTTATTTCAGCCTCGTAAATTGCTAGTTATTGCAATGTATTTTCAAATAACAATGAGTGTTTGTTTAGCTATTTAAAGCATGTTTCCAAAAATATAAGGATAATCAACCAGCTCATATTCCACTTGATTTTACGTGAATACTGCTGTCCATGGGTACTCACAACTATCATAGAATAAAAACCGAAATGCGGATGCGTTGTCACCATTTAGCACAAACTTGAAAAGTTAAAACCTTGCTTCAGACAAGTTTAAATATATTCGTATTGTTTTAAATTTATGAATATTGTAAGATCTACCATAAGTTGTATATCCCTGTAGTACCTCAATACTTAGATATTATAAAATTTAACTTCATTTTCCTTGTTTACTACAGAAGTTGTTTACGAGTAACCTTTGTTGAAAATGTTATTACAGTTGTATAGTAAATTGAGTATGATTCATATTGTTCTACTAAATTCGGATTTTCCTTGTTATGGAAGTTGACAGTCATAATTTTTCCAGCTGCTTTCTCACCAAAAATATAGCTGACGTTACGGTTACGCTCTATGCGTCTGCCTTTTAAATTACGATTTTATATGTAGAAGGCGAATTAAACTCTATATAACACGCGATATAATATTTACATCAGTAAAATTGACTTTTTATCAGAACGTAACATCGTCATCACCATCATGAACGATAATTTAAATCTACTACTGTTCCAATTAATTTTCCAATTAATTTGTGGTTAATGGGGATATTGTGATTCATACTTATTTAAATACAAAATATTTAAGAAAACGTTTTATTTCCTCACGACCTCATAGCAAAGTGTTTTGACAGTTTTTTTAACAGATATTGTGCAATAAAATTTAAATATAGTTTTATCACAAAAATGACGTTTATTCTACAAATAAAACGGATACATTTTTTTAATTTTAATGAAGTTTTTAACAATAACGTACAAGTAAATATCACTATTATACCGATAAAAGAGCAGAAGGTGGTGTCGTTTTTTATTTTATTTTTGGGTGACACTGATTTAAAAAATGTATTGGTTGGATTTTGGCACAACAAAATATGTTACCAATTAAGTACGTCCTAAGTGACTGAGGATATAATAAATTGGAGCAATTTTTAGCGAGCAAAGACACAGGAGAATTTTTGAGCTTTCATAATAATTTACATAATAATTATAAACGCATCGCTATAAAACTGTATAAATAATTTGTGTAATACTGTTATTTTTGTCTACAATAGTACCTACAAATAATTATAATATAAGACTTACAACTTCAGTTTAGCATCTCCGCGCTCCTATAACTTTCTAAATACAATTAAGTCTAGACGATAAAACAAAATTATCTTGCTTTTCAACAAATACAGCTGCTTTACACATTTAAATATATTTTATTAATAGCACTTTACTATTTACTACTTACTATTTCATTTTTCTATTACCCAGTCAGTCATACTTCAGGTACACTGTGTAGCTGCAAGTTCTCTTTATCATTAAAATGCATATCATCTTTAAAATAACAGCATAATAATAATAAAATTTAGATCGAATATTTCATATTGTCGAAGCCTAAGCAATAATTAAAAACAATTTTATTTAAAGACAGATTTAATGCCTTTCCTGTATATCGACGGTAATCATACAGTTTCAGGTCTTGTTCGAGATTTGAATGCTCCAATAGGGTGTCGCCGAAATCTAGCTTTGAGAATATTCACAACCCGTTTGTTCCTAACAGGCCTCAAACTTTTATGGCCTTCAATATAGGAACTACTCAATAGATACAAAATAAATATACGGCTAATGCTTAGCTTTTAATGTACTTTAAAATTACTTTAAGACAAATTCACGCTCTTTTTGTGAACAATTCTGATGAAATCTCGGCAAGTCGTTGGAAGATATCGAAGACACAATAAACAAAAAATTTAAGCGAACACTACTAACTACTAACACTAAAGTTAAGTAATACTTGTTTATTAACTCATTTTATATTCCTTACAATTCGAGCACTGAGGTGTTCGACGTCCCAATGTCATAGTTAACTACGTGCGTTATTATAAAATACGAATAATTTTTTCACAGTTTAAATTTATACTACGAAAAAAATCATCGCTGTATTTATTACGTAACTTAATGAGGAGATTCAATTGTTTTCATAGATTGAGAATTTCAATCAACGTGATTTCTATTGTTTACTTCTTACAATAGCGATATCGGTTTTAACTTAATTCGTTGAAGAGGCCATTAGTTTAAGCTATTGAAATTAATAGAAGAATTATGGAAAATTGTTTTTAATTGTCTTCAAACAATATTGGCGTGAGACTTTCAATAATAATAGTACTTTAATATTTACTTCTATTATAGAAAGTATTTTTATAGAATTAGGGCGACAAACGAGTACACAGTCAACCTGATAGTAAGTGGATGCTGTGACCCATTTACATTTCACCTTGATTAAGAATCAAAATGCAGATGCGTTGTCACCACTGAGAACTTAGACGGAATGCCTCGATTCCAGTAAAATAGTTCTCCAGTTCTCTGCACTCGCCATACGAAACACAGCAACATCAAGCTGCTATTTTACGTTGGTATTCTGTGAGAGCGTGGTACTTCCCCGACCGAGCTGACACTTTAGTGCTACAACCATAATATAGCTGCAGAATAAGAAACATAACATTAAATTCATAAACAAAGGAAGTGTAATAGACGAAGCAATCTGTGCGAGAATATCCACATCCTATAGCATCACATGGGTGTCGGAAGAGGCGACGGGGGAAACAAACTGGAAGGTAGTTGCGGTAATTGTGGTTGCCAATCCGTCGTAAACAAGTGGACTTTGAAAGGCTGTTGTGAGATGATACAAATTATTCAAAATTCAATGAAGTATTCACAGATATTCTCAGGGGTGACCCTGCATTACAGTATGTATGGGTGAGCGCTGCGCGCTCACCGCCCTCTATTACAAATACGATTAAGCGCGTGAAAAAATTTACAATATAATATAACATCACAGGAGTAATAGAAATCGTGAGAACCTGTTTTTGTTCACCCTAGACCTTGAATAACTTACGACGCAGAAATAAAACTTTACTTTTTAGAAATTTTAGAACGACAAAACATTCAGTTTATTATCTCTCATATCGAAGTTGATTGATGACTTGATTGTAGAGGCAGACGCGTCTGCTATTGCCGTGTCAAATATATAGCCCTCAAAAAAAACTCAACCAATCTTCTTGGAACGCTACTAACAGACGATGGCGATTTAGCGAGTATTTTTAACCTAAGTTAGCTTAGTATTCTTGTAAAAATTTCGCAATTTACAGTCGTGGCTTTAATTCTTCTATACACTATGCCATAGCGCCAATATCAAAATGTAACTTATTTTAGTCTTTAAAGTTGCTTTTATTTTTTTATTCAAAGGCGACTTTAAATTACTACCTTGGGTTTAACCTACTTTGGGTTGCCGTCACTTTTCAAACTGAACGCAGCAATGCAAGTACTGTTATTTGACAGCAAAACTCGAGAAGAGAATGGTTTCTACCCAAACTTGCTTCTGAGGTAGGACACCTAGGATACCTAGGAGATGAAACAGAGCTGTGGATTTTCTTAAGTCACCAGCAAGCAGGACGAATGAAAGTGATAGCGCGTGAAAAAATTTACAATATAATATAACATCACAGGAGTAATAGAAATCGTGAGAACCTGTTTTTGTTCACCCTAGACCTTGAATAACTTACGACGCAGAAATAAAACTTTACTTTTTAGAAATTTTAGAACGACAAAACATTCAGTTTATTATCTCTCATATCGAAGTTGATTGATGACTTGATTGTAGAGGCAGACGCGTCTGCTATTGCCGTGTCAAATATATAGCCCTCAAAAAAAACTCAACCAATCTTCTTGGAACGCTACTAACAGACGATGGCGATTTAGCGAGTATTTTTAACCTAAGTTAGCTTAGTATTCTTGTAAAAATTTCGCAATTTACAGTCGTGGCTTTAATTCTTCTATACACTATGCCATAGCGCCAATATCAAAATGTAACTTATTTTAGTCTTTAAAGTTGCTTTTATTTTTTTATTCAAAGGCGACTTTAAATTACTACCTTGGGTTTAACCTACTTTGGGTTGCAAACTACTGCCGCGATTGTGACAATTACACAATCACGACAGGTTAGTCTCGGTTATATGGGCACTATCGTAAAATATTCAGGTTGCGTGGTAAACACATGAACTGAACAAGTAGATTGAGATATTATGTGTTATATTCATACAATATTATCTGGGGGCACGGCAGTGCCCCCGCCGAGTCGAGCAAAAAACCGGCACGGCCGTACCATACTTTTCTCGAAGCAGTTCAGGCCATTTTCGACCCGATATAACTTTGTAGTGAATAAAACTAGAAACCTGAATTTTCATTAACCGAGTGGGCATTATATAAACATGGTAGATTTCAAATTTCATTCAATTTGAACCGTTAGTTTAAGAATTATAACTAGTCAAAGTTTCTTAATTTTGTCGCTCACTGACTGATCGATCATCAAAACTCTAAGGCACTTCTAGCAGACATAGACGCTTCAATTTTAAAATACAATTATTCTTAAGTGTATAAATCAAGGAAAAACTAAAATGTTTTTCAGTTTCGGTCCAGTTTACTAGATGCACTAACTGCATTAATAACTTTGTAATCCCATATAAATATATAGAATTACAAAGTTACATTTGCAGTGAATAAATCAGTGTACTTGTATATGTATGATAGGTGTAGATAGGGTACGTTTTTGGTAATCAAGAAGTAGAAGGTACCGGAAAGAAAAAAAATTAGGACTATCTACAAAAAGTAATGAGATGCCATCAAAAACATAACTTGTAAAAAAAACAATAAAAATTGTTGAGATCCATGTACTTAAGGGTCCTTCTGTTTTAAGCTATTACGTAATTAGCTAACCTAACAGCATCTTATAGTGACCACAATTTGGTCAACAACTTCGAGCGCAGTGTTCTCAACAACTTTCGTTATCAGTCTGATATGAACGTACCTTGCTTTCTTGTTGTCTATGTTCTATGTCCATGTCAATTCTTTGCCAATATATATTTGTAATAGGTATCTGTCAAATAAAAAGATATCTGAATTAAATGTTTTATTTTTCGTTACGGGAGAATAGTGAAAAAATTAGTAAAGAGACAATCCATTCTATCAAACAATTGACCATGAAGGCAACCAGTTATCATCAACTATCGAAAAACAATTTATTACGAAACACTACAAACACCACCATTAAAGAAAAATTCCGAGATTAAATACATAATATTATGTCGATTTTCCGAAACATACACATGACAAAATATACCGCCTGCAACTTTACAAGGCGCAGGTTCGGCCGCACATAGAATACTGTTCCCATCTCTGGGCTGGGGCTCCCCAGTGGCAGCTCCTTCCACTTGACCGCATCCAGCGCAGAGCTGCTCGAATCATCACTGGCGCTACGAAGAGATGTTGCATCTCTTTGCATTTTCTTTCGCATATACCACGGGGAGTGCTCTGAGGAATTTTGTTCGGATTAATCCCAGCCGCCAAATTTCGTGAACGTACTACTCGGCAAACGTCCCGATACCATCCACACCCTCTGGATGCTTGGCGGTCCAGCCCTGTACATTTCAAAAGGAGTTTTCTTCCGCGTACGACCTCTCTGTGGAATAGTTTACCACTGGCGATTTTTCCGGACCGATACGATCTAGGGACCTTCAAGAAAAGCGCTTACTCCTTTCTAAAGGGCCGGCAACGCACCTACAATTCCCATGATGTTGCGGTTGATCATGGGCGGCGGTAGGTAGTCACTTAACATCAGGTGAGCCGCATGCTCGTTTGGCCACTCTTCTATAAAAAAAAGAATACAGCAAGCGCTAAACTATCATGGAACTGTTGTAACCCGTTCTTACGTACCAAACTTTCAAATATTTTTCAACATAAGATTTTTTTCTTTTTGAGCCTTTAATAGTCCACTATTGGAAATGGATCACTTTTGTCAATTGCCATGCTTAACAAGCTTCACAATCGCAGTACCAGGTGTAACGGCACTCCCCGGTCTGGTTACCGGTCGTGATATTTTGTATCCTATATATAAGTGATGGTTTTAGTTTAGTAATCTATCGGAGGCCATAACGGTTTTCTGACCTTACTCTATTTCTAAGGTGACGATTGAATGCCATCATAAACATAACTTGTAAAAAAACCAAGTCTCGCAACTCAGTTCTTCTACCTTAAAAAGTAGTGAAATCCATGTAATACTAAGTCGGTTAATTTATTCAGTCCCTACTTCAGGGCCCTTCTGTTTTAAATTATTACGTAATTAGCTAACCTAACAACATTTTATAGTGACCATATCAATGTTAAAAATCTTTTATGTTTTAAATACTTATAAAGATTGACTTGGCAATCGCACTAAGCAATCTAATTTAATATAATATGTACTACTTGTGAAATACATTGTGTTTTCTTACGATTGCCAAGTCAATTTTTATATTTAAAACATAAAATATTTTTAACATCGATATGTTACTATAAAATATTGTTAGGTTAGCTAGTTACATAATAATTTAAAACAGAAGGGCCCTTAAGTAGGGACTGAATAAATTAACCGACTTGATATTACATGGATTTCACTATTTTTTAAGGTAGAAGAACCGAGTTGCGAGACTTAGTTTTTTTATAAGTTATGTTTCTGATGGCATCTCATTTCTTTTTGTAGATAAGATAGTCTACTTTTTTTTACTTTTCGGTACCTTCTACTTCCTGAATGCCAACAACGTACCTATCTACACCTATTATACATATACAAGTACACTGATTCATTAACTGCAAATATAACTTTGTAATTACATATATTTATATAGGATTACAAAGTCATTTGTGCAGTTGGTATATCTAGAAAACTGGACCGAAATTAAAAAGTATTTTTGTTTTTCCTTGATTTATACACTAAAAACTTATTTTGTTCTGAATTTGAAGCTTCTATGTCTGTTAGAAGTGCCTTAGACTTTTGATGATCGGTCAGTCAGTGAGTGACAAAATTAAGAAACTTTGACTAGTTATACTTCTTAAACTACTGGTTCAAATTAAATGAAATTTGAAATATATCATGTTTATACAATTTCTACTCGGTAACTGAAAATTGAGGTTTCTAGTTTTATCCTCTACAAAGTTATAGAGGGTCGAAAATGGCCTGAATTGCTTCGAGAAAAGTATGGTACGGCCGTGCCGCTTTTTGCTCGACTTGGCGGGGGCACTGCCTATCAGATTTATTTCACCTGATATTTAGTGACTTCTGCTATTCATAGCTTTGCCGCCAACTTATAATAGAGAAGACTAAAGTAGATTTATCACTTTTGAGCATAAAAGTAGAATGCCGCACAGCCCTCAATTTTACCGTCACTTTTCAAACTGAACGCAGCAATGCAAGTACTGTTATTTGACAGCAAAACTCGAGAAGAGAATGGTTTCTACCCAAACTTGCTTCTGAGGTAGGACACCTAGGATACCTAGGAGATGAAACAGAGCTGTGGATTTTCTTAAGTCACCAGCAAGCAGGACGAATGAAAGTGATTTTTAGTGAAAATTATCAAGGCAACATAGCTACAGCTGCAGTTTCAAACATTTCAAAACATTTGACGTAGAGCTAAGACTCATCAAACAAATGCCGTAAAACTAAAGTTTCAATGAAATGACGTTTACTGCGTCGCATTCAGATTTTGAATTTTAATCTTTTCTTATATATTTTATTATTCTTATTTTATTTAGAGATCGTGTAACTTCTGAACGACTTGATCGATTGAGGTCGTGTTCACACAATAATAATGTTCTCCAGACCGAATTTCCAACACGGCGGCCAGTTTCAACGGAAACTAACCAGAACAGAATTATAGTGCCCAAATGTATGCTCAAGCACAAGTGCCCTTTCTATACCCTCACTCTCATAGTCCAATAAGCTGTAACTCGATACGACTGGAGAGAGATCAGGCGCAGAATCAACGACGTTTTACTTGCTTTCCGGGGCAATGGGGTGAAACACCGAGATTTTCTTTACAGAAAAGCGCAATAACTGATTTTGACCCTACCCGGGATTCGAATCCAGGATCGGCACGGTAGTTTAACTATTAACAAATTCTTAATTAGGGGTTCATACGCACCTCGCCAGTAACCACAAAGCGGCTAGCCGTTCGACTGATCGCAAGATGCGGTTGCGAATGCCGAAACCGGACATTCGAAACCCGCGGTTTGAGAACCATTGCGATTTCTGGTCATTCAGATATGGACGTGGGAGAATTTGCGGTTATTTACTACATTTACACACGCTACGTCAAGAACAAAACAAAGAAAGAAGTACAGGTTGGATCTTTATTTGCAAACAAGAGATAAAAGTAAGCATTTTGAAATATTTTTCGAGGAACAAAAAAATATGGAGATAAGTTTTTTGGGTTCACTAGAATAAGCATAAAGACGTTTATGACGACGTTTTAGACGAATTATTGAGCATCTGAATTTCCATGATGAAATTTATCGGTATCCATCATAAACGTACCACGTGTGCACAATCTCTATAGTCTCTAGTTAAAGATATTTTTGGATACGTCGTGGCCAGATCGTAGAATTGATTTTATCGTGAATATTCGATCATTACATGAAATTTTAGCATTTCGTGAAACTTAACACTGTCTGTTGATCATATCGTGATAAGGCTTGACCAAATCGATGAAAAAACATTTTTTGAAGAAATTAACAACTAAACCCAACTGTGCTTTTTATAAAATTCTAAGTAGATCGTAAATAGTTTTACTATTCACCGCTAGCGGCGCCGAAGGCGCTAGTTTTTTAACAGAAACAGAATTTTTAACAGAATTCACATAACTCTATGCCTTATCGCGAACACTTAAATAATATATATAAATGTTCGCGGCTTTGAGGTAGCCCAGCGATCACCCCAGTCGCATATCAATCTACTGTCGCAGTGTATTTGTATCATACGAATATTCTATATCATACGAAGATGGTGCTTTCGTATGATATTATGGCGAAACGAGAATTGACTTCGTAGCTTCAATTACAGATTGAGGATAAATTTGACAAACGTTAACATTTATACGATACTAGCGATTCACCGGGTGATTTCTGGATATCGGTAATAGCGCCACCTACCGGATATAAAATCTAAACCACCTTTGTAAATCTAAACCATACAGGGACCCACTTAAATACACAAAAAAATTCATCAAAATCGGTGAGTTTTAGTGAGACTATGGTACTGCAATTGATTTTTATATTTATAGATTACTATAATATGCATGTAATAAATAAGCTTCCTCTTGAATCATTCTGTCTACTGATGAAAACCTCATCAAAATCCGTTGCGTAGTTTAAAAAATCTAAGCGTACAGACGGTGGGAAACGATTTTGTTTTATACTATGGAGAGATGGTCAGTAATAATAGGCTATCATGAAATGATTACGATATTTGAAGTGGTTCAGCACTTCATGATAATGTGATCAATTTTACGATCTGGCCACATTTACATAACTTGAGAGTTTTGGCTTTCATAGTTATAATTTAAAATTAGCGCCATCTATTTACCGCTAAATAAATTAATAATAACTAACTGATAAGATTAAATATAATGCTACTGAACCTACTTATTCTTGCAGGATCAAAAACTTAAAATATCCAGCCATTATCGGGTAATGATTTAGCGTAATTTCCACGTTTAACAAAATAACTAACTAAACTGTTATACTGCGTAGGTACTATGTATACAAAATTGTGATTAAAAGAGAAACTTTTTATTAACTATACTTATTGGGTGTATATCGGCATAGCAATAATTTCATTAACTTTCTTTGGTATTAAGTTACCCTATGTAAGTTTTTATCTCTATTTGATGGATTAGTAAAAATTTAAGCAACTATTTTATAGTGCCAATCAATATTCAATAGGCCAATGATATAAAACGAATATCACAAATATATACTCTGCCGTAAATTAATAGAAGACAACGAAATTCGATATTATTAGGTCAAAATTAAATTACCTAAATGTAAAGAGTAAACAGTAATTAATGTAACTTTGAATTAAACATAATTTATTATTATTAGAGATACCTCGGAAGTCAAGATATAAAAAGTAACAGGGGTCGCTAGACGTATGATATTAATGCAATTCTTTAAAAAAAAATCTACGTCTAATAATCTCTGAGAATTCAAAAGATACCACTTGACTAACAAACGTGACAACGAGGCGACTCTACAAGTGATCCAACTTTGTGGATTTTGGAGCAGTATTAATGATGATCGGTTGATCAGCGGAAGCCCACGCGAGCAAAGTCGCGAGTAAAAAGCTAGTCATTTTATAATTTCTCAGTACCCTGCAAGAGTAACCCGTTTTCGATCCAGACCGGCAGCGATCAAATTGTTAACTTTTGATTGCTGATTTACCACGTACTCGGCGGTAAAGGGAACCATCGTAGGAAACTTATTTATTTATTCGTTATTGGATCCTTAAAACAAAATAATACAAATGGCGGACTTAATGCCTTCAGGTATTCTCTACCAGTCAACCCATGGAGTGGTGAGAATTTGACGTAGGTGTGGCAATATAAAATAACAGAATACAAAACAAATGATAATTAACTACATAATATATACATACTGATAATAAATAAACTAGTATATATATATGACCTGTCCATACATATATACAAATATAAATATTTAAATACATACATAATTAGTACATACAAATGATTATGAATATATACGTCTGTTTAGTACTACGTATTAAATGGATGAGTCATGTAAAATGCGTTGTTTTTAATAGATGTTCACGGACCAACTTTTTAAAAGCGTTTTATTGGGTGCTATTCTGATGTCAAGTAGTTCCAAAGGCGTGTAGCCGTGAAGGACTTACGACTTACTTTTGTACGCACTGTACAAAACGCACTGGAGCAATACGATAGACTAATTGATCCGTTTTCCATTTAGACGTGAGAGGAGGCTTGTGTCTAGTAGGACGACAATAGGCTGTAACTTAATTTTATTTTATCTCGGTAAAAAGTCTTAACGGTAACATCAAACCCTAGAACACCTTATCGTCAGTCATGAATTTTATATGATTATTAGTGTATTATATTTATAAAATGTATTTAGGTAGTTTTGTATTGTGTAATCTATTAGTATAATCAACCGTTTTTATTTTTAAGTTTTTTATTTTGTTATTATTATCCTTAATTTGTACGTGCCAACATCTCAACTATGTACTCCATCTTTCGTAGGGTTTACTGGTAGAGTATGATATATGGCATTAAGTTCGCCTTTTGTAAGTCCTTGTTGAAAGTTTGTTGTGAAGGATGTTGTTTGTAATAAAGGATAAATAAATAAATGTTACAAAGCACTCGAAATGTCTGACCTAAAACGGCAGTTACTAATAAACGCCATAAAATCCAAAAATGGATTTCATTCGACACACGACTAATAAAATAGTTTACCTCAATGTGTAACAACTAATAAACAAAAAGATCTAGTCGGTGCCAGCAATTTATTAAACAACTGGAGCAAGTTTTATTACAGACAAACTTCCCGCAGTCCTTAGTTCTCTTAGCCAAAGTCTTTTCAAACAGTGCACGATGCTACAAAGCTTTGCGGAGACAATTGCACGAGACTGTCTGGAAATTTCTTGCGGTAATACTATTAAATGAGAAACTTTGCAAATCGGAGGTCAGCTGTAAGGAGATTCTTGAGAATGAGTTGCTTTTATAAGAATGAAGAAAATGAGGCGAATTACTAGGTCAAGAAAGCAAACTAGTACTATCGTCGTATAGTGTCTTTAAGTTACGGTTGTGAATTTTCTCTCGTCGTGTAATGGTAGTGTAATATTATACACTACCTAAAAACGTTCAGTTACTGTCGTAAGAGGCGGGGAGAAAATTAAAGATGTGCAGTAGCATCTTTCTAATCACAACTTAAAACAATAAAAAATCTGTGGTTGCCGACCGATTTTGCGTTGCAGTCGTCATGGTTGACACGCGTGGCAATTAAGACAAAAAATTACTACCAATATACGAAGTACGTCTCACCGCTGAATACAGGCCTCCTTCCATTTCTGAGAGGGTTTTAGGGCAATGAAGTATATATATATATATATATATATATATATATATATATATATATATATATATATATAGCACCGAGCGAAGGCGAGTAACAACATATGGGCAGAATATTTGTCTAGTGACAGTTTTTGGCATGTTTTTCAAAATTATAATTTCTCTTAAAGTTTTTTATTTTATTTTTATTTAAAAAACTTTATTGCACTTAAAATGTACAATTGGCGGACTTAATGCCTTTAGGCATTCTCTACCAGTCAACCATGAGCTAAGCAGAGAACTTTAGCAGGTGCCATAAAATATGTGGATAATTTATACGTAAATGTAAATATATAAATAGACATACCATAAGTGTAAATACAAAAATAAATATACACAACTACAATTAACCTAAGTAATATATGATACATTTCATACATAATGCTTAAATAGTACATAATACATACATTTTAAGTATACTTACATACGAACATAACTAAAACAAATTAAATTATTTAAAATGTCAAGTCACATATAAGCAGAAACAATTTAATATGAAAGTTACTTGCTGCAAGAAGAAAGGTAGTGATCAGTCACCATCCTCTTAAATGTGGCAACAGAAGTCGGTTTTCTGATATGAGGGGGTAATTTATTCCATAGCCTTATGGCCTCAGCGGCGAAAGACTGAGACATAAATTTGGTACGGCGAGGAAGAACACATAATGTAGTTCCCTCGGAGAATCGCAGATTACGATCGTGAGAAGAACCCAAATACTGAAACTTGCATTTCAGGTATTGGGGAGTGCATGGATCATATAGGATTGAAAAAAGCGTGCGAAGAATTTTGATACTGCTGTTGGATAGGGAGCCATTTAAGCTTAGAACGATATATGGATACATGATCGTATTTACGAAGGCCAAAAATAAAACGGATGCAATTATTTAATAAACGATCCAATTTGCACAGAAGTAGTTGACTCACATCAGAGTAACATACATCAGCACAATCAATTAGTGGTAAAACAAGCACTCGCACCAACATAGCCTTAGTTTCGGTTGGAAGGAAATTCTTGAAACGGTAAAGGCCACGCAGGGTGATTGTCACTCTTCGGCTTATTTCAGCCACCTGAGAATGCCAAATTAAATTAGCATCAATCATTAACCCAAGGTCTTTAACTACTTGCCTAAGAGGAATAATTGTGCTATTGTAAACGATAGGCTCCAGTGAAATAAAATCTAATTTAGCTATACGGCGAGGACTACCGAGAATTATCGCTTGACATTTAACAGGATTGACAGCAATTCCATAATTTCTGCACCAGTCACAGATGGCCTCAAGATCTAGATTTAAAATTTCGATCGCGGAGTTAACCTCTGCTGGATCAATCCGAGCGTACAGCAGTAAATCGTCAGCATACAGATGGTAGGAGCATTTGAAATTTACAGTTATGAGATTTATAAAAATAGAAAATAATAAAGGAGAAAGAATTCCGCCTTGTGGAACGCCTGTAGTAAGATCAGACCAATCAGAGAAAGACTGTTGGTTGACTTTAACTCTTTGCTGGCGACCACGAAGATAAGTTGATAACCAATCCAAAACTGACGAAGAGAAACCCATGTATTTACAGATAGCAAGAAGAATGTCATAATCAACTGTACAGAAAGCATTGGAGAAGTCAATTAATACGAGAACCGTTAATTTTGATTCCTCCATACCCTCTCGTACGTCATCAAGAACTTTAAGGAGAGCAGTGGTTGTACTATGCCCAGGACGAAAACCTGATTGCAAAGGACTAAGAAGATTATTTTTATAAATGTAGCTGGATAACTGTTTGTATGCAGCTGATTCTAAAGTCTTTGAAAGAAAGGGAAGTATAGAAATTGGTCGAAAATGGTTAACAGAACTGGGATTATTTAACTTGACAAGTGGAAGGACAAATGCTTTACGCCAAAAAGATGGAAAAACCCCAGTAGAGAAAGAAAAATTGATGATGTGGGTAATGATTGGGAGAATGTTGTCAAGTATGGGGATAATCATATTTCTACTCACATCATCATAGCCAGTTGCTTTAGATTTAATGGAAAAAATAATTTTACGAACATCTTCATCAGTTATTGGAGAAAAAGCAAAGCAGTTTGCGTCGATTTTGGGAAGTGATGAGATAAGAGAAATAGTTCTATGTTTAATGGAATTATCGACGTTAGTTGCCGAGGAGAAGTGCTTATTAAGATCATTGAGAGATATTGACCCCATATCAGGGCAATTCTTTAGTCTACCTAACCCAAGGGAATTAAGAAACTTCCAAGTGCCGGCCGGCGAAGAGCTTATAATATTCTTATGGATATGTAAAAATAATAGTTACTTATCTATAATAATCATCTAATTTTCTAAATGGGAGACATTAGTAGACCTCTTTCTAACTGTAATAAATCCGTACTTGACTGCTATCTCACCTAGTGGCAAGTTTTGTACGTGGTAAAGTCATGTTGCAGCTTTATTAATAGGATAGGTGTAGCGTGTATTGTTCAGCTTGACCGAGGCAGGACCATGGTGTCACACGATACCAGCGTAAAAGGGCTCCTGTACACGCTAAGAATTTCACCGTGTCTATCGGATCTAGCCACGAAAATTTCTCTCGTCTGCTTCAGACAAGATAAATAGAGACGTGTAAACGATAAGATTGTTTTCGGTCAGTCGTGTGAAACGACACGAATTCTTGCATAGATCCGGCGACTTTTCATAGCATATACAAGAGCCCTAATGCAACTGTATTTCGTATGGTGAGTGTAGAGAACAGGAGACCCTTTTTACTAGAAAGAAGGCATTCCATCTTAGTCCTCACTGGTAACAACGCATCTGCATTTTGATTCGTAATCGAGGATAGACGTAGATGTCTATGGGTCGCAGCAACCACCTACCGTCAGGTGGATTGAGTGCTCGTTTGTCACACTTATCCCATTTGAAACGTAGTGATGTAGCCGGAGACGGTAAATACTCCTTTTGTCTTATTGTAAGCCAGTGCTTGATTACAATCCCTCCTGGTAGTAAATAGTGATGAAGTACTTTATCGCAAATGCCTCCGTCTAAGCGTAGTAAAATCCTTTACCTTGCAGTCGTTCAAAGCTGAATATTATTTATTTATCCTTAAATTTGTTAAGTATAAACATTTACAAAGCTACCAGAAAATCACATTGTTTGAAAAAGCACATTACGTAGACTAATGTGCTGAAATATAAAACGTGCTTTATCACAGGAAGGCGCAAATAATTTATGATGTGGATTCTAAACGTAATAGCTCTTCGCAAAGCTCATATCTCCCATATAAAAGATTTGCCACATCTGAAATTCTGACGCTCGATTATCATACTAGTTTTCAGTTTAAAATGATGTTGACTTTTTTTATTTGAATAGATATAAATGAATTTTGTATCGTCAAAATACTAGTGCAAGGAAAATGTTATCCTTTTATGATATGTAATTGAATCGAAAAATGCTTTATCTTGTGCAACGAAAGCGAGGATAATTTGTTGAATTCTGATGAATTGGGGCCGGAAGTTATGAATATGAAGTCTGTAATTATTTTTACTATTTATGAGGGTCATTACGTTTAATAACATCGCTGTTATTAATGAAATCCCTTTTCTTGAGAAATGTGGAAAAACTTGAAATGTCGTCTACATACAATTGTAACGTTGTTTAAATTTCATTCAAATCCTTAATAGTAAAAATTAATAAATAAATCTAATAATTATCTAAAAATGGTTGAATGTACTAAACAATGCAAAATTCTTGTATTTGTATATAAAATACGCAGAATTTTTTTCTCCAACCTAATATATAAGGATTTCATCATTTATTATTATCTTAATCTCACTTCTAAACATATGTCTTCCTATTAACTGTCGCAAATCGAGGTCCTTAGCCACCTGATTCCATGGACTACCAGCTTGTTTAATCAGATCTTCACTTCAAAAATTGGGGTCGCTCAACCCTTGTATACTACACCTTTCAGTGCGAAGCTGCTATTCTCGAACTGTATGGCCTGGCCGTGGCCGTAAGAGGAAGCTGAAAGTCATACAGCGAACTATAGGTAAAGTAGGGTGCTCGAAATTTCTTTGCGTTAAAAACCAACTAGATAAGAGAAATCGACATAATCAAATCGATCAGAAGGCTAAAATGCCTACCTAACCTAATATATAAGGATTTCATCATTTATTATTATCTTAATCTCACTTCTAAACATATGTCTTCCTATTAACTGTCGCAAATCGAGGTCCTCAGCCACCTGATTCCATGAACTACCAGCTTGTTTAATCAGATCTTCACTTCAAAAATTGGGGTCGCTCAACCCTTGTATACTACACCTTTCAGTGCGAAGCTGCTATTCTCGAACTGTATGGCCTGGCCGTGGCCGTAAGAGGAAGCTGAAAGTCATACAGCGAACTATAGGTAAAGTAGGGTGCTCGAAATTTCTTTGCGTTAAAAACCAACTAGATAAGAGAAACCGACATAATCAAATCGATCAGAAGGCTAAAATGCCTACCTAACCTAATATATAAGGATTTCATCATTTATTATTATCTTAATCTCACTTCTAAACATATGTCTTCCTATTAACTGTCGCAAATCGAGGTCCTCAGCCACCTAATTCCATGGACTACCAGCTTGTTTAATCAGATCTTCACTTCAAAAATTGGGGCCGCTCAACCCTTGTATACTACACCTTTCAGTGCGAAGCTGCTATTCTCGAACTGTATGGCCTGGCCGTGGCCGTAAGAGGAAGCTGAAAGTCATACAGCGAACTATAGGTAAAGTAGGGTGCTCGAAATTTCTTTGCGTTAAAAACCAACTAGATAAGAGAAACCGACATAATCAAATCGATCAGAAGGCTAAAATGGTAATTCGGCAGCCATATAGATTAAATAATCGACAACCAATGGGAAAGAATGATAATCTTATAGAATCTACCATAATTTAATTATGATACAAAAATCACTTCTAATTATGGAATCTATTGCAACATGTTGCATAAGCTGAATGCATTTGTAAATCTTAGTGTGATAAAAGCCTATTTACTCTTGCGTTGAAGACGCCCAGATTATTATGTGTCTGTTCTATTTAAATTAGGATGTTTTCTAAACGTAACGTATTATTTTTACGATCAAAATAATCAAGGATTGTCTATTACATCTCATGCAATGACTGCAAACTTCTTGGAGCGTTAGTGTTTCATGTCAGCTATAAGTATGCTATTTTACATGAGTTCTTTAAGATATTTTAGTCTGTACTTAATAAGAGAGAAGACATTCACAATTAAGCTTATACTCTTCTGCGTCTTGTAGAAGGATATAACACTTGACGGATGGTAAAAGCTAATCAATCTTCTTCTTCGATTTCAAGTATGTGCTTATGGAAGCTCGTTCAGGTTGTAACAAAACTTGCATTCAGCATCCAAGCATGCGCACATTTGACTGTGGTTGGTTTCAATCGGACTCTGTGATGACAAAAGCTTGTAGTGCAAAACATACTTAATGTGCTAAAGCTCGGTGACCGAGTGTTTACGGTCACAGATCCCTTGAGCTCTCTGAAATAAAGATTTTTCCTACGGTAGTCACTTGCAAGGACTACTACTTCATTAATAGCGTCATCAAGGATATTATTATATACTATGTTTGTGACACTATTTCTAAATATAGTGTCACAATCTTAGGTTAAATAGTGAAAATACGCATCTTAAAAAATCATTTACGGTACTTATATAGACTTGAGGCCGTGGCTCATTTTATTAACTGTTGCATGACATATAAACACAGATAACGGACCATAGATTGAATCTCTCCACGGTAGCACAGCTAAAGCCGTTTTTAAATCACTCTAGTTGTATTGAAATATCTTTTGATGTCTTACCTTAAGGCATAAAAAAGTAACATTTTAGTTTCAATTTATAATTCGACCCATATAAATTATTGAATTAGTTGTAAAGAATTATGAGAGTATAAAAATGCTTGAACAACACGTACCGACCATCGTCTGTGACAATTCTAGACTAAATAGATTGTTATTTTGAAGTTATTGTACTCATTACGATGGAAAGCATTAATTAGCATTTGCTTACGCTATTTCACAAGCCAATGAGCGCTTGCAAACAGACGACGCCGTTTGTATAGTGTCGAGATAAGTTATAAAGCTACCAAAATATGAAATAAATTCACTTTTCTTTCATTTTGTTACAGAGAGCACGAGGAATCTGTGACAGCAAACACCTGGCCGCCGAGCTTCAGCACGTCAAGCAGGTTCTGCACGACAACAAGCTTCGGGTCCCGCGCCTCCGTCACAGTGACCGAGTGAAGCCGGCCACAGTCAAGCGTGTGCCTGCTGTACTACCTTACGTCAGAGGTGTCACAAACAAGATTGGCTACATCTTGAAGCGAGCTTCTATTAGAACATTCTACTAGCCGCCGAAGAAGATTAGTCAGTTCTTACCATCCGTCAAGTGTCATATTCCTCTACAAGATGCAGGAGTGTACAAGCTTGATTGTGGTTGTGGTCTCTCATATATAGGGCAAACAAAGAGATCAATTAGAACCCGCGTAAAAGAACACATAGCTGATGTGAAGCATCAACGTTCCGGGAAGTCTGCAGTTTGCGATCATATCCTAGATGGCCCCAACCATTACATCAGATTTGATAGACCACAAATCCTCGCGAAAGAACACCGATTCCTACCAAGGATGATACGTGAGGCTATTGAAATTAAAAAACATCCTAATTTCAATAGAGAAGGAGGCTTGGTATTACCACCTGCTTGGGATCCTATAATTAATAAAATTAAAACTAAACCCAAGCATACCACTGCAAGACTTCAAACCACAGTTAGTTCATTCTGCGTAGATCGGACCAAAGACAATAATTAAAAAAGCTGAAGGTACTCCGGGTTAACTTTGACATCGGGACGTCAGTCACCTCAGTCCCCCGTGACCATGGGTGCTGGAAAGCACCCGAAACGTCGGGTATTAAAAATAAAATAAATAAAACGCGAAAAAAATCCGTAAAAGTAGTTTTAATAAATTCACTTTTTAAGTGTTGGTACAACAAAAAAAAATATGCTCTAAGCCTTCTTTCTAAATTATTTTCTAAACCTCAGTCTTATTCAGAATACTGATGAAAGATGTAAATCCAATATTATTTTTGCTTCGTTGAATTTAAATTTAGAATCTTCATTCAAAACAGTTTCAAACTAATTCTGTTCACGTTCAATAAAATGTAAAATAATCCCCTTTATAGTACGTCTTTATAAATAAACTTGAACAACTGGAAAGAGCAAATAATTTAAATCTTTTTTGTTATTGTAATCTTATTTAATTATGTATATTTTTATGTCACGTTATAAGAATATACATTTTTCATTTTATTATAGACATTTGAGTAAATATAAAGTAAAGAACTTTTCAATAACGTACTTCGAGTTGGCACTTCTTTTTGATTACTTCGTGTTTTTAAGTTCATAATTAAAAAAGTTTTTTCAGACTAATTTAATATCGAGCTTTTCGAGGAATATAAATTACATTTATGTTAACTTTTAGTTGTATTTTGATGGTTTTACCCCAAAAGTAAACTTAGAAACATTGGCTTTTCTTGCCCATAATTATGAACTAAGCAATATAGTTGCTAAGAACACAGTGAAATATCCTCGTAAAAATGCCTCTCTGTTGTCTATCAAAGTCGGCGTTATAACACATTTTCTTACATTTATTGGCCACGTCACTCTGACGTCTCTTACGAAACGCACCGAACGATATGTCCTCGTATTAATCGATATTGTTTTACTGCCACAACACGGTTCAAGGGACAATAGATTACGAAATGGGCAGCAGTATATTCCTAATAACAACTTAATTTTCATAAAAAATCTACGGCTGGCAACTTGCCCGCTGAGCGTAGCAATTGTGGCAAAAATCACCAACACGAGGCAATCTATGGTCGCCTATGTTCAGCATACGACTTCATACGCTATTGTGAATGGATATGAAATCCACTGCTAAATGTAGCCGCGTCCGTTAATTGGCAGTTTACTAAGCGATGTATAAGATATATTAAAATTTGGAGAATTTTTTACATATATTCACTTTCACCTTTAATAATACCTGGCACAACATTATCCAACATTGGACCAAAGAGGTTGCTAATGTGAAGTGTATATGAGTATAACTAACTTAGAGCATACATTACATGGAGGGAGCACTGTCTGAGCAGAAAGCGTGATCGGCGTAGAGAGAGAGAGCCTGAGTTTAGGTAGAGTCTGTCTCTCTCGCACATGCTTCTGATTCGTCTCGTCACCTTGCTTAGCGCATGCCCAATGAAACAGCCAATGACAGTGGCTGTGCGAGAGAGACAGACTCTACCTAAACTCAGTCTCTCTCTCTCTACGCCGATCACGCTTTCTGCTCACACAGTGCTCCCTCCATGTAATGTATGCTCTAAGATAACTAAAGGTTTAACACTGGCAACAAAATTGTAGAACTTTAAAAGTGTTACGTGAAAAATGTGAAAAATGAAGCTGATTAAAGAGAATGCAGTATTAGAGAAGTTTTATTAGCTGTCGAGAGACAATGTCAAGTACGAAGCGAAAGAGCTGGATGAAAACCGTTAGATATTTTAAAGCGTAAAACAATTGGAATCCAAAATTTAATTTAATTTAAAAATTTCGTTGTAGAAAATAATGTTTGCCACATTTAAACAAAATTTTAAAACAGTTTTGTAAATATTCTCATCCAAGTTAAAACGTTTTGTTTGCAAATTGATTGTAACATGTTAATTTACAAACTTTATTATTATAAGAAGTTTTAATTTATTTATTGTTTGGAATGAGGGTAAAAAAAATTAAAGTAACTACGAAGAAATGATGATAGCACTGTAATCCCCCATTCGTTCTAGCAGTTCAGAGTTTTTATTTCGTCTGAGTCTAGCAGTATAAAGTATCGCGCAGGCGACTAAGGTAGATCAGTCGGTAATTCTGAGTCTCAGAGTGTAATTGTGACGGAGACATATTACGGTTGGTCAAATTGTATTTGCTCTATTATGCTGATTATGAAGTGCGGTTCCTGATTATGATTAATTGCGTTAGCAACAGAGCAAGTAGTACATCCGCTCTCATACTTTTTTTATTTTTAACCATTACCCTCCAGAATAATTTATAGTAGGTAGTAAAAAAAAATTGCTACTGACTAATATTCTTTTATTTTAAATGATTCTTTTTTGATGAAATTGAAATGATTTAAGGATTTATTTCTAACAATAGGTATATATAACTTTTAAAATGTGGTGTTAACACTACCTTATAGTTAATTATCACAGAAATCTAAATAATAAGGCAATAGCCTTCTACTCTTTTAATATCAGGACGCGTGTCGCCGGTTCAGAGCTCTCACACATAGACAAACAATAAATACAATTACGTCTACACATGTATGACGATGAATGCTAGAGCCATTCATGCATAAAAGATTAAACTGTAAACTATTTCGTTAAGGAATATTTTATAAAAACGCAAAATCTCAAGAGGCGTAGCCACTCGTTCCAATAATTAACGTGCGCGAAAAAGAAGAGAATAACATTGCGCGCTCACTCTCACTTGGGCATAGTGCAGCACAACACACGTTTCGATACCTTTCTATTAAGCGTCATTGATCGTCCAGGAGTCTCACACCAAGATATAACTAATTAACCGAAAATGTCTCAGAAATAGACGCTTTGTAATTAGAGAAAAGGGGATATAATAAAACGTTAAGGAAAAGTATATCCATTTATCTTTAATATCCGGATCTTTTGGAAACCAGGAATAATAGCATTTTATTAAATAAACAGATGTATAAATAAAATGAATACAATATTATGTAAACAGCAAATAAATAAATTATATATGTATGGGTGACATATTTATAATTTTTATTAGTTTTAAAGATCTGTAACTGACTTTCTGTTGTTTGTTATATTTCAGTTACCCGGCTTCTTACAGATCGAATTTAGTTTACTATCCTTAAAATATAATTACTTATCCTTACAATATATTAAAATTGCATAAAAATTTATCAAGTAATTTTAAAGTACGAACAAACAGATAATCGCTGATGAACGGCTAACGGTATAAAATATTTAGAAAGAGAAAAAAATAGAGGTGTAAATAAATATTTAACTAAAATTCAGATTTCATTCCCACTTCGGTAAAACTAGGTAAGCCAAACGTAATAAATAGTCGATTTAAAATAATAGTGTCACGTAACTGACTCGCATTCGACTCCTTCGGCCGTATTCTATGAAATTTACGTACGCAACAATTTTGTTTATTGCCCATACTATAAATCCATCGCGGCTTTTAGCTTTCGTACTCGTAGATATGAACTAGCTTAAGAATCAATGGATTTTGAAATGTGAAAACAATTACATTTTCGGAGACAATCGTAGTACTGGAGGTGAATAATTTTATTTAAGTATATTTCATTAAAAACAACATTATTTAAAACACTAAATACCGCGCGCTTGTGGCCTACGAGTCACATGTGCGGCGACAAAGTCACGCTTTTACGACTTCTATTGCCTTATTAATTCGATTTCTGTGTTAAGTATTAATTTCCTAGGAGTTCGTCCAATATATGCAGTTACCCCTTTTACCTAATCATACCACAAGCAGCAATGCTCATAATATTGAATTTTAGTTGAGAGGGTGAATCAAGGTCAGGTAAAAACAGGAAAATTACAAATTATGAAATATTACATCTTAGTGTAAGAGGTTTACATATTTAGATTTCTTGTTTTTAAAAAGTGAAGGAATGGTAAAGCCCATATTCCTTACACTGGTTTTAGGTCTCCTTACATTATTGAGAGGGTTTTAGAACAAGGAAATGTGCACCGCTCTGCCTCAATGCTTGATCGCCATCTACACATGCTTTATTACTTACTTACTTATCTTCACGCACAATCCCTAACGGGGTAGCCAGAGAGAACAGATCGCCAAGTGTCACGATCCTTACATACCTCTTTCGCTTCTTTCAGGTTCATTATCTTCTTCATACATGCACGTCTAGGTATCCGAGTACTCTTGACCCTCCCCTCTTCGAGCAATTTGCTCACATGCTCTTCGAAAGTTAGTCTCGGTCTACCTTGACACCTTTTAATATTTACTTTCGCTCTATATATTTTCTTCACCATTCGGTCTTCACTCATTCGCTCAACGTGCCCAAACCATTGGAGTACGCCCCTATCAATTTTTGTGATAAGGTCATCTTTCAATCCTGCCATATTGCGAATCTCTTCGTTTCGCTTTCGGTCGGCTATGGTAACGCCACACATTTTACGAAGAGATCGCATCTCCACTGCATTCAACTTGCTTTTATGCTTCTTCTGGCATACCCAGGTTTCGCTGCCATATAACAAAGTCGGTATCAACACTGCGTTATGTATTGCAAGGCGTGCACTCTTCAACACGCCTTGCCTTTTGACTAATGCATTCAGGGCACCATTGAATTTGTTTCCGGCAGCGACACGCCTATCCACATCTAAATCACATCTTCCATCCCGGCTGAAAGCACTCCCCAAGTATACAATTTCATTTACCTGTTCTAGACATTCCTGATTTACCCATATTTCACATTCCGTTCTCTCTTCGTTCTTTTCAAACACCAGAACCTTAGTTTTATTGGCATTCAAACGGAGACCTTTAATTTCAGATTCCTCTTTCATACACGTGACTAATGCCTACAGTTCTGCTTCTGATGGCGCAATAAGCACTGCATCATCAGCATACAGCAGACAATTAACTTTAATGTCACCCAATTTCACACCCTAACAGCTATTTTTCAGCTTCTGTAAACAGCTGTCGAGATACAGTATGAACAGCCAGGAAGACATGACACGACCCTGTTTTACGCCCGCTTGGGCGCTAAACATGGGTGACAGGTCATGCTCTACCCGCGCACAGGCTTTACAGTCATAGTAAAGTGACTGCACAGCCCTTAACAATCGACCATCCACACCATATCCCGGCAACAGTTCCCACATTTTCTTCCTTATAACCTTATCAAATGCTTTCTCCAGATCCACAAAAGCACAGAAAATCCTCTGGTTAACACTCATTAGCTTTTCCGTGATCATGCGGAGAGAAAACATTTGATCCGTGCATCCTCTTCCAGGTCTAAATGCGCATGGTGCCTCCCATAAGAATCTTTCCCATTTCTCTTGCATCCTACGTGTCAAAACCTTCGAGTAAACTTTACTTGCTAAACTGGTCAAGCTGATCGCCCGATAGCACCCGCAGTCAAAATGTGAACCTTTACCTTTATATAAAGGCACAATGACCGTGGATCGCTAATCATCCGGGACATCTCCCGTCCGCCAGCACAAATTGCACAGCAAATGAAAGCTGTCCCAGACGCGGGGCCCACCGTACTTGACCATTTCAGCAGTAACTCTGTCTAGTCCCGCAGCCTTACCACATTTCAAACTTCGAATCGCACGTTCAATCTCTTTCATGCTGATGACCTCAGTATCATCGAGGTCCGTGTCTGGCGTGCCAGTCACGGCGTCACCCCCGGATCCTTCACTAAGATCATGACACGCATACATTTCTCTATAAAATTCACTCCATCGCTGCATGACGTCTGATTTTTCTGAGAGGACGTCAATGGTTCTCGAAAACACTTTGTTCATTCTTAAGGCTGTCGCACTACTCCGGGACCTTCCAACCTCTTTCCAGAAGAGTTTGGAGTTTTCCTTAAAGTTGTGCGACAACCTCTCGTCCGCTTTTATTCTACACCTTTCACGTACTTCCTCAATCAATGTTTTCGCATTAACTTTCTGCAGCTTATATCTTTCTTTCATCTTCTCTCTCATATGCTTATCGTTACTAGAGGCCAAGTAGTCTAACCATGCTTTTTTCTTCTTTTTTACAGCTTCTCTCACTTCATCATTCCACCATGCATCTCTTCTTTTACTACTACCTCTTTTTGTCGTTCCACATACTTCTTCCGCTGCACTTATCATTCCATCCCTAAGGTTCTGCCATGTTCTCTCCACACATTCTTTCCTGCCATCGATGGTGTCAAGCTTTTCGGCTACCCTCGTGTGATATTTGTCCCTAGTATCCGCTTCCTAAAGCTTCCAGCTTCAAATGCGACAGACCGACTGTGGTTCTGTTACTGCCGTCCGGTAGCGCCAACCCGCGAACAAACCCCTAAATCTAGTAATTACTAGATAATGATCCGTTCCCAGATGAGCACCCCTGAACACTCGTGTATCCATCACCTGTTTTTGCAGTCGGTCATCCACCAGGAACAAATCAATTATACTTCTCTCATTCTTTCTTTCTCTAGTGTACATATGGATTTTCCTGTGATATAACATAGTGTTTGTCACAAGAAGACCCTTTTCCTTGCATACAGCCAGTATAAGCTTGCCAGCATCATTAACCCTTTTATCGCCAAACTTTCCAGGCACCGACTCGTATCCTGGTCGAGCGATACCTACCCATCCATTCAAATCACCACATACAACCGTTCTTTCGTTTCCCTTAACCAAATCTAGAACTTCTCACAGATGGGCGGAGGCAGTAGAGTCCAAGGGGGAGGCATTGGCCGTTAGTTTGTACATTGCGAATGCCTTCGATCGGGTTTGGCACAAAGCGCTTCTTTCGAAGCTCCCTTCCTACGGGCTTCCCGAGAAATTGTGCGATTGGATCACCAGCTTTCTTGCAGATCGGAGCATCAAGGTCGTTGTAGACGGTGCAAGCTCCGACTGCAAGCCTATTAATGCTGGTGTTCCACAGGGCTGCGTGCTATCGCCAACGCTGTTTCTTCTGCATATCACTATGTTGCAAACCCGTAACATTAATTACTATGCAGATGACAGCACTGGTGATGCTCTTTACACCGGCCGAGCCACTGTTTCTCGGGAAAACGTCTCCGAGTGCCGTAACAAACTTGTGTCTGAAGTCGAGTCTTTGCTGAACAGAGTCTCAGTCAGAGGACCAGACATTTGATGTATATAAAAAACACCTTATAATTTATTTGGTAATTTAATTATTTTTTGAGATAGACAAAAACAATAGCAATAAAAATAAGTAAAGTGTATTATAACCTATAAAATGTAATAGATGACATGTTGATGATGCATTAAAATGGAATACATTCAAATTAGAATCTACTCAGCTAAGCACGAGGACCACATTAATTAATTGCTATAAAATTTAACAAAAATAGTGTTCAAAATTTAAATTTAAGTTCGTGCAAAGTACTCCCGACTTTGGAGGGACATAAATTTGTTTTTTTATTGAAAGTAAAATACAAAAAAAAAATAAAACTAAACTAAATATACCTATAGTATGTCTGTTATGTAACTTAATACAATACAAACTTACCAAGTAAAAAAATACTTTAATCGCTTTTAAAATTAAGCAATTAGCACGTGCGACCTTGAATCACTCCCTAGAGTACATATGTCATTGGGGTTATGTTAAATAACAGAAAATTCAGAGAAGGAAATAAAGCAATATATCATTTTATAAAACTCAAACATATTTGATTATGGAACAAAAAATAATATTTCGTTATTTCTAGTCATTTATTTGTTTTAACATCCTTGTGCGTTCGCTCGAAGACGCAGCCATACGAAGGTCGCGCGTTGGGCAAAGCGTCTTCAACTCTCGGTAGGCGTGCAGAAGCTACCAAGAACGGGTCGGGTCGACCGAGGCAGGACCACGCTCTGCTTTCGTGCTACTGTATTTCGTATGGTAAGTATAGAAAACCGAAGACAATATTTTTTGGAAGCACAGCATTCTATCTTATTCCTCAGGAGTGACAACACATCTGCATTTAGTTTCTTATTTGAGGATAAATTTAGATTTTTATGGGCCACAGCATCCACTTACCATCAGGTGGACTGTGTACTCAGTACTCTATAGTAAAATATTACTTATTTCAGTTGTGAAACAAATATTTTTAATCTCTGCTTAAATCATCAAAAATAAATAGTTCAAGTCTCGAATATAATATTTACGGCTTTACGGGGTTACGGCTTTCCGGGGTTTATTAATCATCTGCAGCGTGGAGCCGCAGATAACAAATTTAAAATGCAAACTCTACGGCTGATCCGGCGCTAATGTCTAAGTAATTTTTGTTTAATTTTCAGACTCTTTTTTTGTCCCAAAATAATGGAATATTCGGTCCGCGGCGAAAATTCCAACAGTATTTGTAACTGAAAACTGTAATAAAGTTGTTGGCGATTTGTAATTGAAAATAATAGGAAAATTCAAATTAATATCTACATCGCTAGATACATATTCGTCGTTTCTCTTTATAAATATCCTCATTTTGTATACCGAACTTAACAAAGTCCAGGCAAAATAATATTTTACACCTGTAAAAAGAATTGTTGTGAGCACGCCCGCGAATTAACGATTAACGATTATTTTAATAATACTATCTAGATTTGGATCCTCGGGTACATCTGTTGTGGATACGACGATACGATTTAATAATACGATCTTATGTAGAAGTCGCCCTGTTATGGTCATGTGCAGTGTTCTATTACATCAGTGTTGCATTGCGATAATGCTCGCTTGTGTGCGAAGTGCAATACTTTGTAGCACACTGTAAAATGTGATATTGATAGGAAACACCATTCGACGCGTGTTACCTTGAACTGTCGAGGGCATTTGAGCTGGTCTTCTGAAATTAATATACTGTGAAAAAATTTAAGAACATTAAATTACCCGGTCAACTGATACAGATTTTAAAATATTTATATGGAGGTCAGGTCAATTGCGTTAGATGGGCTAATGCTTGTCTGGACTATTCCGGTTAGAGTGCGGGTGATGCAATGTAAGTTAAGCTCACCCAGTCTTTTAAATATCTTCTCCCTGGACATCCACAAGTCGAGTGGGCCTGACGGAATCCCCGCAATTGTGCTGAGGACATGTGCTCCAGAGTTGGCACCGGTTTTAACGCGTTTTTTCCAGTACTCCTACTCCCTAAGCGTAGTCCCAAAATCGTGGAAGACGGCTTTCGTCCACCCGATCCCTAAAAAAGTCGACCGCTCAGACCCGTCCAACTACCGGCCTATCGCCATCACCTCCTTGTTCTCCAAAACAATGGAGTCTATTATTAACTGCCAGCTCATGAGGTACCTTGAGGATCACCAGCTGATTAGTGATCGCCAATACGGTTTTGCCGCCGAGGTCGATCAGCTGGTGATCTTCTGGTCTACCTAACTCACAGATTATTTCTCGGGAAAACGTCTCCGAGTACCGGGAAAAACTTGTGTCTGAAGTCGAGTGTTTGCTGAACAGAGTCTCGGATTGGGGGCGACTAAATCTAGTCCAATTTAACCCCCATAAGACACAAGTTTGCTCGTTAACCGCTGAAAAAAAAACCCTCTGTCGTATCTCCTCAGTTTCAAGGCACTCCCCTTGTTGCCTCAGCCAGTATCGGGATTCTCGGCGTCGACATATCGAGTGACGTGCAGTTTCGTAGTCACTTGAAGAGAAGGCCAAATTGGCCTCCAAAAAGCTTGGCGTGCTTAGCAGAGCGGGACAGTATTTCATGCCGGCACACCGCCTGCAACTTTACAAGGCGCAGGTTCGGCCGCACATGGAATACTGTTCCCATCTCTGGGCTGGGGCTCCCTAGTACCAGCTCCTTCCACTTGACCGCATCTAGCGCAGAGCGGCTCGAATCGTCGACGTCCGAGTGCTTTCCGATCGGCTCGATTCACTGACGCTGCGAAGAGAGGTTGCATCTCTTTCCATTTTCTTTCGCATATATACGTAGGCGGTCCCATAATGAATTGGCCTAACTATGAACCAATGAAGGAAATGAAACGAAACCAATTTTATTTTTCAATATAATCACCATGAATACTAACACACTTCTGACATCTGTGAATCAACATCTCTAAACCTTTATAAAAATAATCACATTTTTTATCCTCAAAATGACTGAAGACGGCCGCCTGCAACTCTTCATCGCTTGAAAATTTTCTTCCTCTTAAGTCCCGCTTTAAATTTGGAAATAAATAATAGTCGGACGGGGCCATGTCTGGACTGTAAGGTGGATGTTGAACTTCTGTGAACCCGCATTGACGAACTGCATCCTTCGAAACACCAGCGGTATGAACAGGGGCGTTGTCATGGAGCAACAGGACACCTTTAGACAGCTTTCCTCTTCGTTTTTCCTTTATCTTGTCTCGTAATTTATATATTAAAGAAGCATAATATTTGCCGTTCACGACTGTATTACGTTCTTTAAAATCCACCATCAAAATGCCTTGAAAATCCCAAAATGTGCACATCAGTTTTTTAGTCGATTGTTGCACCTTTGCCTTTCTAGGGGGCTTTTCACCCTTATAACGCCATTCCATTGACTCGCGCTTGCTTTGTGAATCATAATACAAGATCATAGTTTCATCACCAGTCACTAGCCGCTCGATCACAGTCTTTGGATTTTCGCCACAAAGATCCAAAAACTCCGAAGCGCAGCGCACTGTTTCCTGCCTCTGTACCGCTGAAAGAAGTTTAGGTACTCATCTTGCACTCACTTTTTTCATGTGAAGATGTTCATGGATCGCGCGATGAACGGTACTCTTAGAGAGCCCAAGCCTTGCTGCAATTTCTGTAATCTTCAAACGGCGGTCACTCAGAACCTCCTCTTCGATAAGAGCAATCGTTTCGGGAGTGAGCACTTCCACAGGTCGACCGTCGTGGCCAAAGTCTTCGACGGTTTCTCTCCCGAGGCGAAACTCTTTCACCCAATTTTTCACTGTGCTATAGGAGGGGGCAGACTCCTTATACACGCCATCCAATCGTTCTTTTATTTGGGCAGGGGATAAACCTTCTTTAAACAGAAACTTTATGACACTTCGATACTCAGTTTTCGACATTTTGAAAAAATACGCGACTCTCGTTATTCAAATGCCTGTTAAACTAAGACTAAGCATTTCATGTCGATGCATGTTTCTTATATTAAGTGCACGATAAACATACTATTTAATGCAACACAACATGTAGCAACATGTCGCGTTGAACTATATCAGGCCAGTTCATTATGGGACTGCCTGGTACCATGGGGAGTGCTCTGAGGAATTGTTCGAATTAATCCCAGCCGCCAAATTTCGTGAACTCACTACGCGGCAAATGTCCCGATACCATCCACACCATCTGGATGCTTGGCGGTCTACCACTCTACGTTTCAAAAGGAGTTTTCTTCCGCGTACGACCTCTCTGTGGAATAGTTTACCAGCGGCGATTTTTCCGGACCGATACGACCTGGGACCTTCAAGAAAAGAGTTTCCTCCTTTCTAAAGGGCCGGCAACGCACCTGCAATTCCCCTGGTGTTGCGGTTGATCATGGGCGGCGGTAGTCACTTAACATCAGGTGAGCCGCCGTGAGCCAGAAGTCCCGTTGCATGCATTTGAAGATCTATCTATTCAGTTGCCTGTTTGCTGTCAAATATGTTGAAGATTGCAGTTTCATCTCTCGTCTAACTGTTATGAAATTGAGAATGCGATCGGAGAGTTTTTGTTTTCTTCTGCAATGGGTCTTACAGAACTTAGCTCCGATCGAATGGACCATTTCCACAAGCTTGTCTTTTGTATAGTCTGCTTCACTGCAGTCTTCTAGGCACTGAAAACGATTTTGTAACTCGACCTAAAAGTTTGCCGGGCTTTGGATTCGAGCACGAGGGGGATTGGGAACATGGACTTCATTAGACGTGACTTCTCCAACTTCATTGGACGTTAACTCTGCTGACGGGCCGGCCTCCGTGGTTGGCAGCTGGCCCTCCGACGTCTTCGGCGTTGCACCACCAAGTCGTCTCTGGTCCGTCTCCTGCTGGCGTTGACTTCGGGTAGGGATACCCTACGTGTCGTCTTTAGGCAAAATCGGCATGATTTGATCCACCAATTGTTACGAGCTTGGGGTTTGAGACAATTAAAACCTGCGGAGTGAATTACCAAAATTAATATTTTAATTACAGAACACTAAGAACACTAATTACAACTTGAAACTACACTAATAATAAAACACAATTGTACACTGATCACTTTAGTAAGTACGCAGTTGTATTACTCCGAAGTATTCACTTGACTTGCCAATTCAATACCGACCCGTGTCTGTGTGTGCCTGTACCGGCCCTATATAGTTTTACCGGCCTTATTATCGTTCCTAAGTCAATACACTTTACCAAAGTAGTACTAACTTTATTCACACAATATACAAGAATATATTCTTCATATTATCATGTTTGTCAAGAATTTAGTTTCACTATTTAATCGTACGAGTATAATACGAAAAAATTATTTTAAAATTATTAAATACTTAATAAAAAAACTATTAAAATCTCTTTAATTTTTAGAATATTTTGCTTTACAAAAAAAATATCAAGAGTATAAATCTTATAATTTGCTGAGTTCTTTCAGTAAAGCCGAAAATTTCATTATTTTATTTTATATCATCATCATTATCATCATTACAGCCCTTCACAAGTCCACTGCTGAACATAGGCCTCCCCCAAGGTATGCCACAAAGCACGGTCCTGAGCCACCTTCATCCATCGACTTCCTGCATGTCGTACCAGGTCGTCACTCCATCTAGTGGGGGGTCGCCCTACACTTCGCCTACCGGTACGAGGCTGCCACTTTTTTTCCCCAACGGTTGTCGGTTCTTCGAGCTATATGGCCGGCCCATTACCACTTCAGCTTACTAATACGTTGGGCTATGTTGGTCACTCTGGTTCTACTGCGGATATCCTCATTTCTAAGTTTATCACGCAGAGAAACTCCGAGCATAGCCCTCTCCATAGCTCGCTGAGCGACTTTGAGCGTCCTCATACGGCCAGCAGTGAAGGACCACGTCTCGGTTCCGTAGGTCATCACTAGCAACACCTTCTGGTTGTACAACTTAGTTTTCATGTTTTGAGGTATACCTGACGAGAAGATGCGTCGTAATTTCCCGAACGCTGCCCAGCCGAGTTGAATCCGTCGATTTACCTATCGGTCGAACTTGGACTTACCTAGTCGGACTATTTGTCCCAGGTAAACCTACTCATCAACAACTTCGAGCTTAGTGCTCCCAACAACTACCGGCACAGGTGTGACATGGACATTAAACATGATCTTTGTTTTGTCCATGTTCATCTTAAGACCTATCCGTTGGGAGGCACTATTGAGGTCATTGAGCATAGTACTTAAGTCCTCGTGCGATTCTACCATAAGGACTATATCGTCGGCAAATCGAAGGTGAGTGATGTACTCGCTATTGATGTTAATACCGTATCCTTTCCAGTCCAGTAGCTTGAAAACGTCCTCCAAAGCAGGCTCATATATAGTAGATATTATTTTATATATTAAGATATATATAACAAAGAAGTGTATGTAAAGCAACACAATAACAGACAGATCAAAATACAAGTGCAATCCCAGCCACGTAAGCGATTTTTGACACTTTTGTTTTAAATTCCAATGTACGTTTATGAGAACGTTTTCGACTACGCCGTATGATGGTACTTATTTTAAACAATACATTAATAAATAAAATAAATTTACCCTAACTATTTTTTAAACACTTTTTTAATTTACGTAATTAAGATAGATATATTCCATTGTCGTAATATGTATATATATATATATATATATATATATATATATATAACTTACCATTATATATTATTCATTGTACAGTAGAAACATTTAGAATGTACGAGTACATCCGCACTGACTAGGTGTCTATAAATATAGAAATTTCTTCCATGGCCATTCTTGCTATATTCAAATTTCTATATGGATCTCGACTCTCCTAGTTCTGCTTCTTGATACTAGAAGGCACTAGTGTCGCCATATACCAGTCATTAATTGTGGCGCGCAACAATATTAATACCTGGACCTGGCTCACGAGGTGCCCAACATGTAAGGTGTTCTGCCAACGGCAAGCCAATTTCAACCGCATTAAAAGCATCCGTACAAAGCTGGCAGTAAAGCTTTTTTTTCTCGCCAAAGCTGTCGAGACAAACTTTTGTCAGTCTACACTGCCTCCTGCTGGTAAAACCAGATGGCTCACTGGCGCTTGCTCCTAAGGAGAAAGTGGATTTATTTGCTACTCTCTTTACTTGCAATTCGCGTCTGGATAGTAGCAACAACGTACCATCTCAATTACCTCATTGCGGTTCTCTATGTCAGAGGTCCGTATCACCAACAAGGAGGTTCTTAAAACCTTGCGAAGTCTAGACGTGAACAAAGCTAGTGAACCTGAGTTGTCTCCTGTGTTGACACACTTGTTACACCTTTCATTCAGGACTGGAATAGCACCCAAATATTGGAAGTTGGCCAATGAGCCGTCTGCGCCTTAAAAAGGTAGCCGTGCCGACCCTGCCAATTTCAATTACCTTCATAATCTGCAAGATTATGAATCTGACCAAGTCAAAGAAGTCGATGCGCTAAATTTCTACGACGCTCTCCGTATGGCCAGCGATAGGACTCGGTTAAGACAGATCATACTTACTCTCCGTAATGTTGATCACGATCTTCAGTCATGAGGAACCGACTAGAGAGAGTGAGAGATTGAACGCCCGCTTAATGGCATATCTAGAACAAAATGACTTCCTTAGTGACCGATAAGGGTTTCGCTGAAATCGGTCAGCTAAGGACCTTCTAGCGTATGCCACCCACGTATGGGGCGAGGCACTTGAGAACAGTGGGGAAGCATGTGCTGTTTCCCTTGATGTCTCGAAGGCCTTTAAGAGACTTTGTCAAGCTAGCCTTTTGGGTAAGCTTCCAGCGTTCGGCTTTAACCCTGGTCTGATTGAATGGGTAAAGGACTCTGTGAGTGAATGGTCTGTCTGGGTCGACGTCGATGGCTGCTCATCTGATCCTGTGGCAACTAACGCCGGTGTTCCTCAAGGGTCCGTTCTCTCCGCAACTCTCCTCATGCTGCATATTAATGATCTGCTTATGCCCGGTATCTATAGGCTGCATACCCTTGGATACCGGGCATAAGCAGATCATTACGCTAGCACAGTTTTGGAGAAATACCAATCATGTGCCCGGGCCAGTCGGCATCAAATCCAGTCTGAAAGAGAGACTATGGCTGAGCGTGTAAATCGCACACTAGAGGCAGTCTCCGAATGGGGCGATGCCAATATCATGAGATTCAACGTCTCCAAAACACAAGCGAGTCTTTCCACTGCTAAAAGGAGCCCGCTCGCCCTGGCTCCTACTTTCCGGATGTATCCTTGGAGTACACTGACTGCCTTCAGTTGTTAGGGGTTGAATTTTCTCCGAACCTCAACTATGGGTGGTTCATTGAGTCCGGAGGCCAAAGCAGCCGCTAGAAACTTGGTTTTCTTGCTAGGGTGCGGAGGTACTTCACGGAGGGGCAGCGTTTTACTTTATATAAAGCGCAAGTTCGGTCGTCCACGGAGTACTGCTTTCATATATGGGCTGGTGCTAAAAAATGCCACCTGGAAACGTTGACGTTGACTTTGATTTCGTTGAAACCAACCTTGTCAGCCTCGAGTACAGGCGCAGAGTAGCCAGCCTCTCAGTATTCTATAGGATGCATTTAATTCCTCCCTCTCCTTTTCACTATCGGACGAAGAGGCGGTCGGCTGGTCTTCCCTCTATTGTCGATATTCCGCGCATTAGAACCAAACGGTTTATTTTGACTTTTTTAATACGTACAACAAAGGTGTGGAATGACGGCGTCTATCTTTCCGTCCGAATACAATCTGAGCGACTTCAAGGTAAGAGTGAATATGCTTTTGTTACGCTAAGACAGTGCGATTTACCATCTAAGGCTGCATCACCACTTACCACCTGGTGGGATTGTGTTCAGGAACCGGCTTATAAAAAGTAAAAAAATGACCTTGGTTGGGGCTTCTATTTATTTACAAATTATTTATTTAATTATATAAGTATATAATGTACATTTGTGTATATTCATAATTGTCTGTCACATATTTATTCAGCCCAAACAGATAAGAATACTCTATAAATACGCCACAATAATCCTAAGCTTCGATCAACATTGATCGAAGGTCCCAAGGCTAACCCTTAACTCTAAATAAAACTTAGTCATCCCAAGATGTTCATGTAGAATATTTTAAATGATTAATTTTGATACTCCAACCAATTCTGAAAGCCGCTGGTTCTTCACCAAGGCTTCAAGGAATACTAGATTTTTTTTTACTTTTTGATGATTTCTAGCGTGTTTTTGGGAGGGAAGGCCTTTTTTCAGCAGTGAACTTGTTAAGTAAGCAGTTGCGTTGTCACCCCTGGGGACTGGGATGCTATGCCTCTTTTCAATATTAATGGTCTGTTGCCGACCGGTCTGTCAAACCTGGCAACTATGGTAAAAATCAATCGTATCGTATGAGGCAATCTATGGAGGAGGCTTATGTTCAGCAGTAGACTTTGATAGGCTGTCATGAACATGTTAATAAAAAAATCATACAATAAACTCTTACATAAGCGGCAATAGTAAAATTTGGTAAAAAATATTTTATTTTTATGTTTATAAATGTGTTATTTTTGAAAATAAATTTATAGAAAAATATTGTTTTGGTAATTTTTAGGTAAGTTTGCAAATTTTGTTTTCTTTACAAGCTTTACACTTTAAAAAAATACTGCTTGATTAAATTATTTGTTTTATAGAATAATTCATAGAAGAAGATTTGTTATATTAGTGGTACACATCATCTGAACATGACACAACAGTATAAGATTATTTTAATCAAAATTCAACGTCAAAGACTGTTCTTTAAGCCCGTGACTATCAAAAGAACACGTTAAGTAATAAAAATGTCAAGGTTTCAATATAAAATGGTGCTTACTGAAGATTTAACCTGCAGAAACATTATATATTTGTTTATTTCATAATGGCAAAATGCGCCATTTCAACGAAATTGAATATCTCCTTTCGTGTAGTAACATAATTCGATTTCGTATTATACCCACAGCCCCCAATGTCGTTTAGAAATCTATAAATCTCAATAGAGGATTTACTCAAATCTCTAACACATTGATGGTAACAATACAGGTTTTTTTTATAGAATAAGGGTGACAAATCAGCACACAGTCCACCTGATAGTAAGTGGATGTTGTGGTCCATAGACTTCTAAATGTATCCTCGATTAAGAATCAAAACGCAGATGCGTTGTCACCCCTGAGGAGTAAGATGGAATGCCTCGTTTTCAGTAAAACAAGGTCTCCGGATCTTCACACCCACATTACGAAACATAGCAGTATTAAGCTGCTATTTTACGCTGGTATTCTATGAGAGCGTGGTCCTTCCCCAGTCAAGCCGACTCATGCGTGCTACAACCATAATACAGCCGCAGCCGTGGCTCCACCACATATAATTTGGTGTATTATATAAATGTAAACTGATCTACATCGAATTAAAAGTAAATTAACAACTATCAAGTTAGCTCAATAAAAGCATAATATTTATTCTTCCCTTGAAGACACCCACAGGGTTATCGAATTGAAATACAAATACTGGCAAATTATTCCATAGGTTCAAATTCGTATACGCGTATATTCCTGTTTACTATCCAAAGTAAACTTAAAATGTTTGTGTTCCGAGTAGTAGTACTAAAGCCATGAGAATACTATCGATGTAAAGTGTGTATAATTACGTTGGATACATAACATACATTATTTTGTTGATTTAAAGGACTTTGCTTGCGGCAGTGCCGTGTGCCGTCGTCCACTCCCTTTTAAATGGTCAATAAGTGTGAAGACCACATGCGTCGTACTTGTGATCAAGTATTTATTGTAGTGTCCTCTCACGTTAACTACGGTCCGAAACGTTGTGATCGTTTATCTTACGCTGTTACCACACGGCATTTATTTGGAAGCACTTAGCAATTGAGCTTCTATAGTTATTTTTATTAGTATGATTATAGACTTGGGGCGTACCATCTTAGCTCTCATAGGTGATAACATGAGTGATAACAGATAAAGCTTTTTGGTTTGAAGTTGGTTGCTGCACTTACCATCACTGTCAGGTACTTTAAATATAATACAAAAAAACAATTTTATGTTTAATAAAATGAAATGAAATAAAATAAAATTCAATAAAATAAAGTAATATTCGTAATTTTTTAATGTAGTTTTATATGTATTTTCTTCATGCATGCGTATATATTTAATGTTTATTTAATTAATTGTCAAGTTATTTATAAAGGTTTTTTGGCACTAATCAACTTTTATTTATCTATTTCTCTAACGATTGAGAATAGAATGCCATAATGCATTAAGTCCGCCAGTTGTAACCCCTAAATTAAGGTGTATAAATAAATAAAAAGGAGAATAGGTAACAATTTCATTTAATTAACAAGAATTATATAACTAATTTCACACAATAAATAAATCAACTACAACATGAATACAGTTGAAAATGACTTAAAATTAAATAACAATATTTACACCCACGCAAGGCACGGCCGACAAACACAAACAGACACACATACAAAATTACTCAAACGGCTTCATCAAGGCCTTAGTGACCTTTATGATGAATCGTCTTGTAGACGGGAATCTTGACGGGGTAAGGATGAGGTACATGAACGGTAACAGTCTTCTCTACCTTATATGGAACACGCTTCTCTACTGGGTAAGGTATATGCTTGACGACAGGGTAAGGTACTACTTTTTCAAGAGGAATCGATATTTCGGTCTCTACAGGAACGGCAACAGGCTTGTGTACTGGTACTTTAACAGGATAAGGCTGGGGTACACCAACAAGAATCGGCTTAGGCACGTTGACGTGTACAGTCTTGTGAATAGGGACAGTAACATGTTTGTAAGAAGGCACCTCTACAGGGTGCTCTTCATCAACATGCTCTCCAACCGGTATCGCTTGCCCATAACCGTGGCTGTCAAAACCAGACCCCCCAAAACCGTGACCACCTTGATCGCCGTATTCATGGCCACCGTCTTGAAGTACAAAAGATTGAAGTTGGTCTCCTCCATGACCCCCGGATTGTCCACCGTAGCCGCCGAAGTTTCCTTCATGACCGCCAGAGCTACCTAGAAAGCTGCCGTGGCCTCCAAAATCTCCACTACTTCCTTGAGAAACAAATTCGCCACCATGACCACCGTGTCCACCTTCACTACCGCTAAATCCACCTCCATAACCACCTAGGTCTGACGACCCTACGCCGTGACCTCCTAAGTCATTAGCTGCCTGAAGATATGAATCACCTCCAATGTGACCACCGTAAGAACCACCTCCTTGGCCACCTAGATCGTATCCCTGTCCGCCACCATGACTTCCAGTAAAGTCATGTCCAGAGCCTTGATTCAGAGCTAGGGTAACATCATTTCCGCCATGGCCTCCTGAGAAATCCTGTCCCCCACTTATAGGTACGAAGCCATCATGACCACCTCCAGAATTTCCGAAGCTGTTATAATCTCCACCTCCACCGCTTGAGTAACCGTTTGATTCGAATCCGGCCTTGCACGTAGCTACTGCTAACGCTAACAAACACACCTGGAACAATCAAAGAACATTATTAGAACTATGTTACGCGGAATTTACGAATTGTAATAGAATTACATTACGACTTGTGAACCACCGGCTTTGCCTGGGTGGTGTATATTTGTTAATTTAGACTCAAGCTTATCGTATTTATTTTATTGATTTATCGATTTTTTAAAAAAGAAATTTATAGATAAAACATATTTTAAATCACTGTTCATTACAATCGTTTCAACCATTCCGATGACTAGCCCGGCTAGACATCCAGACAGACAGACAAAATTTTTTAAAATTGTGTCTTAGCTCAATTTAAGGCAGTTGTTTCAGTATTACAGTATATCAATTAAAATGAAGAAACTATATACATATTATGTATACATGTATATATATATGAATAAAGCTACTGTTAGAGCCACCCTGCAGGTGTAGTACGAGCACGAACAAGAAAGAATCACTCTCGCCCAGAATACAAGCATATATAATAGGATCATAATTACTTGTGTGATTCGTATGATTTACGAAAACCGGGGATCAACTTTATTTGTAAAGTCATTCACTCTTGTTTCTCAAGGGTAATGTCGCATCTACTATTTTGAATCTTGATCCAGAATGGATTTACAACGTGTTCCCGTTTTTCATCCTTTCTTTCAAATAAAATCCTGTGCAGTACACGTCTAATACTACACGCGCGAACGCATCTAAGAGATAAAATTATTTATGAATATCTTTTCATGCCACAAAGTCATGAGCTGAGACTATACTAGTCCCAAACCTAACTGTCGTAAATAGCTTTCAAAAGTATTGCTTGCTCTCGATTAACCTCAAATATAAAAATCTTACTGAAAAGTTAGTCTAGAGCAATCTTTATATTGAAGCTACTACTGTTGCGTAACTAAAATGATCGCGTTATAACCTCTCAAAAACATGTATCTACATTCTCTCATGCAGAAGACCTTTCACTTTGCAAAAAAATTTATATCCGGTTTTTGCAATTTAAATTAGTCTATACCGTCTTAATAACAGACTAAACGTTAGCTTGCTATACATAAAATTTAAATATTTTACGTATGTAAATTTAATTTGAATAAGTATGAATAAGTAAAGTTTGTGTTTGTATCAAGTTGGGAACAATTACAGAAAACGCTTAAAAGAAATTATCTCACCCGAAACTAATGTCCTACAGACCGAATTTCACAGTGGCCAGACAGCGATCGGAGACTAGTGATCTGTCCAGGATAGAATTATTGTGCACAAGTGTGTGACGCAAGCACAGGTGTACTCTCTATTATTTCCTCACTCACATAGTCCAATGGGATAGTCATCCGACACGGCGGGTAAGTGATTAGGCTCAGGAATAGTCTTACGTGTTTTCCAGGCCACAAGGGTGAAATACATATACATACTACTGAATATTTCTAAAATAAAATCCAATGAAGCAATCGTACCTGAACTATTAAGAACACTATAAACCATGTTTTTTTTTTAATTTTATTTCATGAAAATTCCTAGTGTGGAGTTTCAATTTTTATTAGGTAACACTTTTACAGAGGTATAAAAATAATAGAATTTATTGCCTTTCTACTATTTCTGTGCTTTCTACAAACTCATTGAAAATTAGTCGTTATTTTTAATTCCATTCATAAGAGATTATAAGAGTAAAGTTACAGCCTGTAAACGTTCCATCGGTGCCCACGGCCCCCTCTCATTTTTGTAAGGTTTATAGGTTTTTTTAGATTACCTTGCTAATCCAATGCGTGTTTGCGGACTTCACTAGTCCTTGAAATCTTTTATTTCTCGGACTCGTTATTTCCTCATGACGTTTTCATTCACCGCCGGCGACGTGGTAAATTAATACTCAAAATTAAAATTAACAATTTCACCAACGAAATTGGCAGGAATCGAACCCAGATTGCGTACTGTATATTTCGGGGAATCCTTAACCTCTGAGCTACTATGCCTCTATATTATTATCATAATCTAATGAACAAAATATCCGGCCGGAAATAAATGCGAAATTCATGTTATTTAAAAGAATAACGAAGAAATTTGGATTGGCACTAAAATATTAATTAAAATTGCACTAATTATATGTGATTGTTCACAATGTTTGGATAAGTATGCATTCAATAGATAATAAAGTAGCATGCAAACAACATATAATGTACAAGTTTCTAATCTTTATCATATTTGATGCAAAATATGAAGGTACCACAGTAAACCCGCCTTTATGCCTACAACGGATAGCTTAAAATTAATATAAAGGCACACCGGACATTATGTGACGGTTTAATAAACTGCCAATTTTGTGTCACTTCCGGAGGCCATTATTGTTTTTATGCTTTGTTTGCCGTTTCTTCAATCAAAAGAACATTAACTTTATTACACGTTATGTAATACACGAGCAAAGGCCAAGTAATAAAAATAAGAAATGAATCAACTAAACTTAAAAACCTCAATTAGTTTTTTTTTAAACTAAATTAAAAAACGAACTTACAGTCCACCTGAGATAAGAGGCTACTATAACCCACTGACACCTACAACTAATTAAAAAGCTGTCTAGGTGTGACCCGAAAGGTACACACGACTAACTTCACAGTGGAAAGAATAAAAAAATATCATATGTTTTAATGTTTTATACAATTTTTCATTCGGCACAAAAAACGACTTGACCGATTTTGCTCAAAATTTAATGAGGTCTAAGTTACATAATTATGCGTTAGATAAAACTGGTCCCATGTTAATATAACTCTTTGAACCGAGATACACGAGGCGAAAATTGAATCCGAACATACATACATACATACGTATATGTACACACACGGACATTCTCTTAAAACCATATTATTCGACTCTAAAGACCTTGAAACGTGGAGATATGTTAAAATTTCTAATTTGCAAAATCGGACCCATTACAATAAATTCCCACTGGGAAGTTAAAAACATAATTATGCGTTGTCTTGGACTTAAATGGCATGCATTACAGCAGCTGTTTGATGGTAGAAATAGGTCTAGGCCTGCTGGAAGAAATTTCTTTATGGAATAAGCAGTGCCTTTGTACATAATTTTGTTTTTACCATTTCCCTATCAAAGTATGTGTGTACATAAACTGTTAAATAAATAATAAATAAATAGGTGTAGTCTCTTATACCTAGGTACCAATCAATCCAAGCAGACTCCTAGACAAAATAAGAAAAGTTCTATAAAATAAATTATTTAATAAGTAAAGGAATAGAATTATTAAGTGAACACGTTTGCGCGCTTATGTTTGAAACGAAAGTGAGTGTCCCTTTTACTTATTACTAGCTACTATTTCTCACAACCGGTTTCTGTGTTATTAATCTGTGTAGATCAAGTTGCGAGTCGGATTCGATTTGTTTTTGAGGCATTGCAGACGCGTTACATCAAAAGTAAATTTACTGTTGTATAATTTATGCAATATGGGTCCAACTCACTTTTAAAATAAGTAGTATAATATCCCACAATCCATTATCGTAATAGCAAAATTCTAAATACCGATCTGAATTCAAAATTCAATACCGCAAAATTCACTTTTTGAGTTGCGTAGGATCCGATGATAAATGGTGATATAGCTAAATATGATAATCACACACTGGCTTAACTAAACCAAATTCTGATCTCTCTTGACTTGAAAACACATTGTGACTGTGATCTATTGAAAAGGGAGACGCTGGTAAATTATTTCACTTTTTTTCTGTAGATTACGAACGATGAAGCTAAAAGCGTTTTCGACCTAAATAACATAACAATATTTAAGTAAATAAATAAATACTAAATATTTTTTTTAGTTTTACCTAAACCTTTATTAGTATTTTTTGTTAAAATGTACGTAACCTTGATAGGTCTTTATTAAAATATCATTATGTTCTTTTAAAATATCAAAACATCGATTCAATTCCATCCTAAGCCTTGATTGGAAGCAATCTTTGAAATATGAGACTTAAGCGATTCTTCAGTCAGGCGCCGGAAATCGCATTATCGTCTTGAAAGAGCGTTAGTGGAAGTTTTGGATTCGGCACGCTCATAGAAATGTTATATAACGTATCTCCAAATATATTGGTGTTAAATATCATAACTTCAGAGTTATTTATTCTGAGCTTTACTTTTATAACACATCTATTATTTTCGTTCAGAACATTTGTAATTATGACATGTGTGAATGCGAAATAAATGCAGTTTATCACTTTCACTGTCAGGTTTTCAGACACAATAATAAGATAATAGCAATAACCTATATGTGGTTCCCAGGACAGCGAAAGGATTCATGATGGAGAAAATATTGACTTAAATATAAAATCTACTAATTTAAATAGACATCTTGACTTCTGGCAGTTACGGAAAATAAATATCCTAAACTAAAGTAACGTCAAATTATTATTTGTATTGAATTGAATCCAACGTGCCTAATGTAATCTGATATAATTTGAACATATGCTTAGCCCTCGATGTTTTGATAAGAGGATTTTAATAATATTTTTTTACTAACCAATAATAAAAAAGTAAGAAATATCTAGAAAAGTCACAAGGTTTGTCACATCTTCAAAACATAATATACTTTTTTGAGACACTTTAGCTTTAGTTATGCAAATTTAAACACAACGTTGAAAACATTCAACTTGCGCCGACCACTTGGTAAATTAGCCATTAACATTGCAATTAATAATTTTGGAAGTGTTCGCGTTCTATGAAATTTTAAATTCGTGTTCTGCTTTTCACGTACAATAACTAACTCTCTATTAGGATATAATTTTTATAGACTGTGATTGTGTGGACACAGTACGCCTGATCTTAAGTGGATGTTGTGGCTGTGAACATCTACATCTATGAATTAAAATGACGACGCGCTATCACCCCTGAGGATTATCATGTAATGCCTTGCTACTATTAAAAAGAGTCTCCGGTTCTCTACACTCACCATATGAACAACTAATTATTACTATGCTATTACTATGTTTAAATAATCTGGTAATATGTGAGAGCATGGTCCTCCCCCGGTGGAGCCCACACATTCATACCGTAGCGACATTAGCTGCGACGTTGCTTTATCGCTTAAATATCTATATGACAAATTATACATCCATCCACATTCTCTTAATCATCAGTCAAATGTTTTGAGCTTCTCCTACATTTTTCCTTAATCTTCCCATTGATATATCAGGGTGCAAGTCAGTATCAGAATCTCATTTATTCATCAAATTACAATACTATAAGTTTGTACTTAGTAGATATAAAGTTATTTTATTAGATAGGCTTAGTATCATCAGATTTTAAATAATTTTATTATAACGATAAAAAGGTATTTTAAACAGTGGGTTTCAACTCATTTAATAATAATATCCTATCAAAGCTAGAGGAAATTTATCATTAATTCGATGTAATGCATCCGCATTAGCTTTAAGCTCCTGCGAATACTCTAGCTCCAGTACAATATTAGTAAGATTAGCTTCCTACGTTACATTAGCCGTACGGATGTTAAGTCTTACTCCGTTAATCACACCCAAGGTTTCCAAGTAAATCAAGTAATTTTGCTATCAGTATTACATGATTATTTTGATTTATTTGGTACTTGGTGAGTTATTCTGGTGAAATTCTTTTTTTTTTTATAAAATGCCCCTACAGAACGAATTTCGTCCATGTCTTTATGGCGGTTAAAACTTAAGAAAGATTTCTTCCGTATTTACGTAGAGTAATAATAATAGTAAAAAATAATAGTAATGGACAAATGAAAATTCGCAATGTTTTTTAAAACTGTAACAAAAATTTAATCAATCATTTGTGATTTCTAGCAGCAGTTTCATATTACCGTCACTTATACATTTTATATAATATATAAACTATGTTTTTGAAATAATAACTAAGGTTAAGGTGAATAAGTAGGGCAGATTAGGATGTAGTCAAAAAGTAGGGGCATCCCACTATATGGAGTGACGACCTGTTGTGACTTACATGATACTGATAGTATGATGATGAAACTATTTCGATATTTAAAAACTGTATAAAAACCATAACGGAACTAGGTTGAAAAAATAACGTTAGCGTGTTACAATTCCGCACTTAGTTACTCGTTAACAATAACCATAAACAGTTAACAAAGGAATTGTATTTCTACGGGTTATCTAAGCTTCTTACAAAAGTGTTACGTGACGGCTAACGGAAAATCGAGATTGCTTTCTTATCAGAGTATTTAAAACATTAAAATTTTTGTTCGGCTCAATTAATAGACTAAAATTTTATATATCTATAAGATTAACTAGGTGTAAAACTTTTTGTTTTCGTAAAAGCTCATTTGCGAAATAAAACGGCATATTAATAATTAATGTTATTCTGACTTAGCCGTGGAATCTCAGGGCCTAAGCGCTCGCTGTAAGTTTCATAGTACGCGAGTAGCCCGGGTTCGATTCCCGCCGGCACCCTATGAAATTGTTTGCAATTTTAAGTACAGATTTACCACGTTCTCAACAGTGAAGAAAAACTTCATGAAGAAATCTTTATGTCTGAGAAAAATGAAAAACAAAATATTTCACATAGATTTAGACATTAGACATGTAAAGGTCGCTACCACGCATTAGGGCAACGCGGCGAACCTTTACTTGCCTTAAAATCCTCTCATAAATGAGAGGAAGAGGCCTGTGCTTGTGCTCAGCAGTGAGACGTATACAGGCTATAAGTTTTTAACTTTCAAACTTTAATATCTACCAACATTTAATAAACATATATAAAGTCACAGTCTAAATACGCCCCATATCACAGTCCCCTCATTACTGAGAGTTTGGTGAAATTAATTCGCCGCGCTGCTCCAGTATGAGTTGGCAACCTACTCATGTCCTCAAACATTTAATTTCTCAGACATAAAAGTTTCTTCATCATCTTTTCCTTCGCCACCTAGCACGCGGTATTAACAATTTCATTGGTGCCGACAGGATCGAACCTGGGTTGTCTGCGTTCTGTGAAATTTACAGCGTGCCCTTAGCTCCTAAGATAGTACCTCGGATCTTTTAAAATGCTAAATGATGAATCCTAAATATATTAAATTGTAATAATGGGTCAACATCCAAAAATTAAATGTTTCTACATTTGACTACTATTCTCCAAAAAAAAAAACAATAAAAATTATATTCAATTCCAAAAATACGATTTTCACGTTGAGTTTCTAAAACTTTATAATTTATTTCACCATCATCATCATTACAACCCATCGAAAGTTCACCGATGAACGTAGGCCTCCGCCAAATAATCATAATATTAATAACTTATTAGCATTATATAGAATTTCAAACGAAATTTTTCCTTCCTTCCTGACAATGATATATCGAGCAATATTTCGCAACAGTAATAAAGCGATTATATTATTAAGGATAAAAATAGAAAAAGCACTTACAAAAGTCTTCATGACGCTAAGGCTTAGGATCGCGGGTGTAATACCACGCTTGGAAACGAGCAGTGCAATGTGCAGAGACTCAAATGCACTATCATTTTATAGTGACCGGAAGAGATTGTGCTATGAGGAGGAAGACGAGAAAGGCTGCCTTTTGGAGATCTATAGAGCAGTTACAACGATAAATAAGGAATACATTTTTGGCAGTTTCGATTGCTTTTTTTACCTCTCTATCTAACGTATTAAATTGCAACATGCAAGTCTTTTAATCATACAGTTCAATACCTGTTATTTTATTTAAATTACTTCGTAATTAAATTTATTGTAAAACAAAAAGATCATTCGAAACGTTAAAAAAGACGAATGTCAACGGCATACGATTTAACGTTAAATGCTATTTATACGAAGAGTTTTTATATCAAAGAATGATAATGTTTAAAAAGGAACTTCCAATATATTAAATATTTATTCTTGTATGGAAAGTAGAAAATTAATTAAAAAAAAAATGAATAGAATAATACAATTTCGATACAATAGTTTTTGAATAGACCTTCGGTACTAAAAGATTACTGAATATTATATTTAAAGTCATACATACATAAGTAACAAACTAAAAATATAAATATGAAACAATTTTATTTATAGTTGGACATACATAATAAATAAACATGTCGAGAATAAAACCTCATCCGTACTTTAGCTTACTGCTCGTCTTATTCCTTGCTAATAATTATTTTGGCAAACTAGGCAGCACTTCTCTATAATTATATATATATATATATATATATATATATATATATATATATATATATATATATATATATATATATGTATACTTCTCTATAGGTCATGTTATCAGTGATCACCACATTTCGATTATAGACGATTTTTATGGAAGCAGAGACCAACGAGCATACTGTTTACCTGATGATAAGTGATCACCATTGTCCATAAACTTCCACAACATCGTAAGATCCTGATAACGTATGAATAATAACTTTTACTGCAAGGTACTGCATTAATACTATCTCACCTGATGGTATGTGGTGATGCAATCGAAAATGGTAAATCGTACCGATTTAGATTAACAAAAGCAATCTTGCCTTAAAGACACATTATATTCGGATGGGAAGAGAGCAATTACTCGATTTTTAGTGTATGTTTACGTTCCTCCTCGCTGTTGGTATCCTCCATTTGATTACCAGGCTTATACGAAATGATTCAGCCACCTAGAAGTAGTAGTTAAGAGTATGATAAAAATATAAAGAACCGTGGGTTGTAAACCGCCATTACAAACCCAGCTGAAGTGGCTAACTGGTTAATAGAATTCCGAAATCTTTTTTTTAATCGTCAAACTGCACATTAGTTATTATACTTTCATTATAGGAGACCATTAAATATTTCTTACATTTTCCATAGTAAATTATTTTGACTCCCGTGGGATGAAATATATCATGCATAGAATATCTGGACACCTAATGACACAATATGGAAACATGGAACTAAAATTCTGATACATATAAAATTTGTAGTGATATTATTTTCTTTATAATACTTTACTAACTATTAAGTTAGTAATATTTAGTTATTATAAAAAAAAATATTATTGAGAGGAAGGTAAGTAAATATAAAAAAGAGATTTATAATATTTTAAGATAACTTTAAGGTTATCTTAACAAATTCAAACTGTTCTTGTGTGTTCACATTCCTTATCACAGTTTTATGGTAATTGTACACTTTATTAAGAGCTTGAAGACAAAAACATGCGCCAACTCCCATTACACGTGTATTAAAAATTATAAATTACATAAAATATAACATTATATATTATGCAAGTGTTTTTGTTTTTAAGTGATTAATTATACCAAGTTAATAGTTATGGAGTCGAATGTTGTCACATGAACGAAATAATGTTCGATGCGGTGGTTCTTGTCTGTTTACTTTTATATATTTATAAATACTGATCCCGTTTTAGTTGTTTACTTTAAAACAAAATGTTTATATAAGAAAAAAGAATATCGCGATTGTGTTAATTGCCTAAAATGTCGTAAAAAGCAACAAATCCCAATACTCCTTGTATTGGGATTTGTGATTATGTATGTGACGGGCTCTCCGCCAATTACTCCTACAATTTTCCATTGTAACCCGTTTTATTTTAGCTAAACGTGTCAAGAGTGTGGGGCTGCTTTCTAAACACTGCGTACCCCCGCGGAGATAACAAGCGTAATTCCGATACATGAACAATCTTAGATTCTTGAGTATCTTTTTTAATCACAAAGCGACGAAACGTTCTTTAGTAACAAATAATACTAATGTGCACAATGAAATTATAAAACAATACGAAACTTACTGTCTTTTTTTACGAGTTAGAGCCACACGGTATCAAATTATATAAAAACTGGAGAACGAATGGGCCGGCTAGACATGAAAGGCCATGTTCTTACAAAATACCGGCGTAAAAGAAATTGGTATTATTATATTTCAGTTTTTTTTTTGTATAGTGAGTGACGGGAACGAAATACCATGGTTACGATGCGTTCCCACTCAGTTCTTATTTGTGTGGCAACGCATCTGCCTTTAATTTCTTAATTGGGGATAAAGTCTGTGCACTAAACATTTATTTGCAGTCAGTGTTACTTTGTCTCCTTTTTAACTATCACGTATATAAAAAGTGTTATTTAATTTTTTTTATAAAGTTCATCTCAAAATCTCATTTAAAAGGAGATCCACTGAAGAAAGCAACGATAAGACAGACCTAATTATATGACGGAAAATGAAGGAGAGTCAAATATTAGGTGTCTAAATATTGGTATATGTGAAAGCATCGTTAATTCAAAATTACCTTATTACTAAGTTGCAAGTCCCAGCTTCGAATACTAGGCTAAAGTGAATTGTATTTTTTATCCATGTATCTAACTCCAATCCTCTAACGTAAAAATTGTAATGAAAGGTATTTTTTTTGGGTTCAATACAATAAAATAGCTTACGAAAAATTGTTAAGCTAATAGTTCGAGTGTATCTATGATCACCTGCAAGCACAGTTTATAGCGAGCGATTATTTTCGGAGGCTGGTAACGCCTACGAAGAAAAAAGGAATGGGCTGTTTCCAGAACGAGCAGAGAGCCTTGTGTTCCCGCATTATAATTTACCTTTATTAAATTTTAAATATCGATTTCTTTTCATTAACCTTTTCCTAATTTTGTCTCATTACTACTCATTCATTATCATTATTGAGATTGTCAAAGATTTCCCCAATTAATAATAAATACTTTTTGATTAACACTGTTGTTTTAATTATATCGATCTACCAAAATATATTGCTTTACTTAAACCGAGTATACTCGGCATTAAAACCGAGATATTCGGCCGAGTACAAGTATTAAAAAACCCGCCGAGTACACCGAGTACCGAGTATTAATCGAGTACTCGGCCCATCTCTAGTAATTATACTAGCTCTCTATGACTTTCAGATCGGGAAACAGCTGAAGACACTGCTTCTTGACGGTTGGCTAAGGTGAGAGTGTGGTACTTAAACAGACGTACTCTTAAAAACAGGCACTAAAGGAGGCTTAACACCTAATGACTTCCGGTTGTTCCGCATGCGTGACTATTAGACACTCTTATATTACGATGACCGTGTACTGACGGTGTAAGAATATCCAGTGCCCCATATTATTCCGTGGATTTTGGATGCAAAAGAAGGGTACAGACCAGGAGATGAGCAGCAGCATCTTGGCAATTATGGCCAGTATCATCCCAATCTATGGGAGAAGCCTAGGACTTGACTGGCTTTAACGGTATTACAGTGTCCACAGTTACTATTCTCTCAAGTTACACGCTCTCTGCGCAAGCCTAACAGTACGTTTGCACTGAGAAACATCTCCAAGTAATGTTTTGATACAAATCGCATAAAATAAATCACACAACATGTTTTGTTGATGATGACGTTCCCACTCACAAAAACTGTGTAAAATTTTCAACAGATATTCAAACTTATCTTTCAACATGATAATATTTCTACAAATGTGTTTTCAAACATTTTGTTTCTGTAGTTATACAGATATAATATAGTTAAAATATGTAATTCAAAAAACTGTCAAACATATTTCACTACAACATGTTCTTTGACTATGCAAACGCCTTTTGATACATTGACAGAAAACAGTGTTTAAAACATGTTTTTTTGTGAAAAACGCGTCAGTGCAAACTCACGATTAGATCTTGTTAAAATAGGTTAGATTTGTTGAGAAATGATCACCATTATTTCTCCAAAGAACGTAATTAGATCAATAATCTCACGGTTCTGAAATACATCCTTCAAAGGAATAATTATGTAATGTTCCTTTTACGACATTAAACACGCCTTAAGTTAATGTACAAGTGCAATCACGGAGAAGAAAATTACTTAACAACTGTATCATATCCGTCCGCACGTTACTTTCATCTTTCTAATAATACGATACTGATAACTTGGATGAAATGATGAAAAAAAAACACTCGAAATTATTTACGTTAAAGCTTGCGTAAAAGCTTCAACGTAAATAATTTCGAGTGTTTTTTTTTTGCAAAGAGAATGTAGATAATAAATATCGCTTCTATTTATTTTAGTAACGTGCCATTTGCTTTCAGCAAAGAATTTGACGTCCTTTTTAATAACTTTTTAAACTTACTTGTAAAAACCTAAAATTATGGGAATAATTTAAAATTAACCTTTTAACATGTGGCCTTAGAAGGAAAAGGGGAGATCTCCCGCCGGGCAATGTGTTCTGCCCGGGGAGCGGCCAACACTCCGTGTGATAGTTTTCAGCATGTGTTCTGCCCGGGGAGCGGCCAACACTCCGTGTGATAGTTTTCAGCATTTGAGGCGATTTAGGCTTCAGTGTGTTTCGCTTGTGGCGCGACAACAGCGCCGCCACATCACCCCCCTGCTCAGACCGGAGGTTGACAGTGCAGACCGGAGGTTGAGAATGCATGCTATGTGCGTAAGGGCAAGTGACACCGGTGCGAATGATATGCCAATGTGTAATGCATGCCGTACTACGCACTGGCAAGTGATGCCGGTGAGAACGATGTGCCGGAGCAAGTGCCAGAAGTCTGCCTTATAAGTCTGCGGTGAGTCGAGATGAAGACAAGTTGGACTGGTTTGCAGGAACTGAAGACTGCAGAAGACGATTCTCAGTAGTGAATGGTATGGGTTCTTGAGGATAATGATGAAGACTTGATGTTGTAGTTTCCGAAGTTTGTTGGTTGCGTACTCAGATCGCGTCGGAGCCACCATTGTGGTCGTGGAAGGATCTCCCCTTTTCCTTCCACGACCACAAACACCAGTAAAAGCTAATTTCAAAGAACTAAAAATAATAAATCAATTTCCACATAACAGTGTTACCAGTCGGTGCTTAGACATATAAAACTGGAGAGAGATTAGGCGCAGGACCAACGGTGGCGAAACACTGCCAACTTCCTGTCTCCGGGCCTAAATGTTTCATGGTATTGAGAATTTCTTGACAGAAAAACCCGATAACTGATTTTGGCCCGACCCGGGATTCGAAACCGGGACCTCATGTTCAACAGTCGCGCTTACTAGACTAAGTCAGTCAAGTTATATATTAGTGTAATGAAAAATTAAGCCATGGCTTCAGAAGCTGTTATGGAAAAATACTTTATTATTTTAATTTTTCTAAGTAGGCTTATACTGAAATATTAAATTATTAATTTTAAACCTTATAGGTAGTCTAAAAAATACCACAAGCTGAAGGTAACAAAAAGAAAATCGTCGAAATAGATACATTTCAATATTCATCCCCAATTTTTTCACCCTTGTGGGTTATTAGCTACTTAAAAAAATGAATATCTAAAATCAGTACACAATCGAAGTAGTTATTGGATTGCATATACAAAAAACAAAAAAAACATACAGTCGAATTAAGAACCTCCTTTTTTTATTTATAGGATAGGGTGACAAACGAGCACACAGTCCAGCTGATGGTAAGTGGTTGCTGTGGCCCATAAGCATCTACATCTATCCTCGATTACGAATCAAAATGCAGATGCGTTGTCACCCGCGAGGACTAAGATGGAATGCCTCGTTTCCAGTAAAAAGGGTCTCCGGTTCTCTACACTCACCATACGAAATACAGCAGCATTAAGCTACTATTTCACGCTGGTATTCTGTGAGAGCGTGGTCCTTCCCCGGTCGAGCCGACCCATTCGTGCTACTAATATAACTGCAGCATGGCTCTACCACGTATAAAAACGTGTAATTATCGCGCATTTATCATGAATATTAATGATTTTGGGTAGAATTATTGTATAGTCATCAGTTCTAACATCACTGCAATTTTTTTTTGTCAAAGTCCCTTATGCGGGTAAAAACTTAATTATGAAATAGCATTAAATTTAATGATAGTGTATATTATAAAGTATACACTACACTATCATTGATTAAATTCGTATTTTCGTACAGTTCGGTCAAGCCAATTAGCGAAAAACTGTATTAAAAGACATGTAAAGTTACAGTATAAATACGTCTCACTGCATGCACTCGGGAATATTTGTCTGTTGAATTTTTAGTAAAACATTTTTATGCACTGATTATTTATCAAATTAGTTATAGTAATTCCGGAAGAATATTGTGGTCACACTACAAATCCACGAACGCAAAGACTTTAACGTGCTTGAAATAAAGTTCATTTTTCTTTATTTTTATTGAAGAATTAGTAATAATACAAATAAAACTGCACTCTTAAAAGTCTTATTGCCTTAAGTTATGTTCCATTTCAGTATGTTTTGACTGTACATATTTAGTGTGACTGTAATTTACGTAGTTTTAATTATTTTTGGGATAAAAATTACCTATATTAAAAATGATAAGAATCAATTCACTAAACGATTCTGAACAAACTACTTTCTCAAAGTGCGTTAATTATGTTACGTGTTGTATATTCCACGAATTCGAACCCAGTTGTCAGTAAGCAGTTGCTTACTTTGTCTTTGATGATCCGTACAGCAAAGGAGTGGAATAATTTGTCGAAGTCTGCCGTTCCGTCCGACTACAATCTGGGCAACTTCGAAGAAACAGTTAGTAGACATTTGATACGCTTAGACGTACAATTTAACATTTAAGGCTTTATCACCATCTACTAAGAGCCGTGGTAGCTCAGATGGTGACCACTCGCTGTAAATATAACTGAACGCGAGTAACCCGTGTTCGATCCCCGCCGGCACCAATGAAATTGTTAATTGCAATTTTAAGTGCTGATTTCGAAGACATGTAAAGTTCGCCAACATGCATTGGGGTTTGGGGCAGCGCGGCGGACTCTTCCTAGCCCTAAAACCCTCTCAGAAATGAGGGGAGACCTGTGCCCAGCAGTGGGACGTTATATAGGCTGTAGCACCACCTAACACCAAGTGGGGTTTTAGTTAAGCACTGGCTTATGATAAATTTAAAAAAGAAACTTATCCCTTTCTCTTTCTGAACACCCGAGAAGTATATCCTATTTGATAAATAAAAAAAACATTAGAATCGGTTCACACTTAACGAAGTCAACAAAAGTTACAAAAAATACAGTCAAATTTCGAAACTCCCCTGTGGAAGTCGGTTAAAAAATCCCGATATTTTACTTATTCCGAATTTGTGACAAACTGGGTGTTTACTATTCTAATTTGTTCAATGATTCGAAAAGCCTGGAAACAATTAACTGCTTTGAAAATCCTTTGTAAAGTTTAAAGATCTGTCATCACCACTTTACGGCGGATTTACGCCTTGAGTACTAATTAATCACTTCATACTCTATAATTCTGCTTCTCATCGTAAGTGCTATTGTGTACGATATTTGAAGGTCTTTTTCGCTATACTGTTTGTATCAGTATCAACCACACCGCGATATCTTTTTTATATTAATGTCTTTTTATGTTACAAATTAGTATCGTAATAAAAAATATAACGCGGTGTCGGAATGATTACTATCGGAAAGTGATTCCTACCATAGTTACGCAATCATACTTCTGGTCGAAACATTAATAGCTTGAGAGCACCAATTTTTTTTTGTTTTCGCAGCACGTGTGAATTGTATCATCAGTAGTTATCTAATGAAGTCTATAGAAGAATGTAGAGATATCTTCTATAAAATTTGCTTTTAAGTTAAGGTAAACACAATAGTGTGAATACTACAAGATGTGTAAATCCAACCATGATATTAACTTCCAATATTTTAAAAAATATCATAAAATATCTCCCTTATCTTTACTAAATAATTTCTTCTGCACTTAGCATTATATGGTTGAAGATATTTTATTTTCGTAAAAGAAATTTATTATTCACTTACACTTCACTGCACTTCACTTTCATTTACATTTGAATGTAAGCATTTGAAAGCTACAAATGCGTTGTCTCTTCCACTAGATAAAATGCCCAACAGCCTGTAGTTAGTTATAATGAGTATTTACTCATATACCAGTGCACGATAGTGCACGCACTTGCTTGTGTTCCTTGCCGACAGAAACAGGTAACATGGTGGAACCTTCAATACACACTTCTAGGTCCGCTAGAAAAAAGCGGTCTAGGTGCGACCCGAAAGGCCCACACGAGTAACTTCCCAATGGAAAAAAAATATCATGTTTTAATATTTTATTCAATTTTTCATTCGGCACAAAAAAACGACATGACCGATTTTGCTCAAAATTTCATGAGGTCTAAGTTACATAATTATGCGTTAAATGAAACTGGTCTCATGTTAATATCACTCTTTGTTCTCAAGATACACGAGGCGAAAATTGAATCCGAACATACATACATACATGTGCACACACGGACGTCCTATTAAAAACCATACTATTCGATTCTAAAGACCTTGAAACGTGAAGATATGTTAAAATTTCCAATTTACAAAATCGGACCCATTACAATAACTTCCCACTGGGAAGTTAATAAGACCTACCAATTATTTTGATTTTAGACTCTAAATAATTGTTTTATAGATGATTCAAAGGCTTATTCAGTGCAAGTATCGATCCCGCCTCTATAACTGGTGCTGCCAATCGTTTAGCCACTGAGACACAAATAAACATACTTTATACTTTTGTCATAATAAATATTTGATATTGAAATTATCATTATTTATTAGTCAATAAATAACTTTTAACGCGATTATATTAAAAAGAAGCCAAAAATTTAACATTTATAGTTGTTCCAATTTATATTGTAAAAAACGTCAATGGATTTTTAAACATGCCAATTTTTTATAAACTGTAAAACAGTAAAGAGCGTTATACGTTCATATGACTATGATTTAAGGAACTGCTATGGAGCTTGGCACCGGTTTAGTTAAGTCTTTCATCGATGATGTCGACGACCCCGGGCGTCGTCTGTACTGAACTTGGTCAGATTTATGTTTTGTTGGTATTTCTTTCTTATTTTTCTACTTTCTTCTAGATTAAGACATAATCCGTTATTACTGGTCATAGTCCTCCGAATGTACGATTTCGTAATGAGGAGGATGGATTAGTGATTTTTTTCTGACTTTTCTTTAATTACTTCTTCCTACTAAGGAGCAAAATAGGGTGAAGGTTTATTTATCTTAATTTTCGTTTTAATGACCTAAATTGTATGCCATAATTATCTCAATTATTCTATCCCAGCACATGAGTTTAACGATAATAAAAAAGTAATATGCATGAAGCTTTCATTGTTATTTTTTTCAATATTGCTTTTTAATTTTGTCAATCCAGCTATCATAAATAATTTGGTATAAAATTATGCAAAACAAAACTGAACTGTGTGACTTTCAATTTTCTTAAGGTGTGAAAAATATATTAAAAAATTTAAATTATTTAGGACTACAGATTTGCAATTTTTCTATTAGTTGTCGGTGTTTTAATATTCTTGCACTGCACGCAACTTATAAATTATTTGTATTTAAGAGTTCAATTTTCAGTATATCGACCCGGGGCTCCATAAGAAAACCAATCACCGCATCCCGGCTCGTAGGTGTTCATAATTGAATTAACTAAAAAGCCAAAAGAATTTGAAATTCAAAAATATTTTATTAAGTTCTACTTAAGTGTAAGTAAAAGGCTACTATGATACATGGACGCCTTCAGCTAACTTCCAAAAAGAATACTACAAATGCGACAATTTTGAGGACTAAGATGGAATCTCTCTCTCTCTCTCTCTCTCTCTCTCTCTCTCTCTCAGCATCGATATGTACTACGCACTAGATTTCGCATTCCGAACACTCACTATGTTCAACTAAACTGTACTGCAATCCGTATACCTGTTATTGTGGATTCGATATTCATGCAGTGCGGAAGGGCGCTAATAATAGTTCTGTATTAAATTAGCACATATGCAAAATAAAAGAGAATTTTAAAAAATGTACTCGATTAACAATACAACCTAAATAAACAATTATTCATTATGACAATTTTTGCGCGTTTAATATCAACTGCGCATGCGCGACTCTACTGTCCCCCTTTTTTTATTTAACTGGTGTAGCAGCCAGACTAATCAGCCCTAAACGGGAATAAATAATATATACTCTGCTGCTACCATAACGCGGAAGGCGAAGATAAAAAACATTTATTTCCTAACTATCCCTGGCTACTGAGATACTGCGGACTGCATATAGATAATTTGACGTTCTTATAAAGAAACAAGAAGCAGCCGCAAATATCATTCAGCGCCACATCGACTTCACACGCCGCTATCGTCACGTATCCGTCGACCAATGGGGAGCCGTTTCTTCAACGCCGCAGCTCGCTTCTTCTTGCTGTTCCGGAGCTGTATTCCACGCCGCCGCCGTTCGCCGACTACGCGCGCGCATTTTTTTTTTTTTTTTGCGCCCGAAGCAATTAAAGGGCTACCCTGTACGTAGGGAGGCGGAAAATGCATTACGCATACCACGATAGCCGGTCTATCGTGGTTATGAGGGACTCACTGTCCTACCGGGGACCCTAAGTGATACCCTCTAAAAACCGCCTTTGGGGACAGGCAACCGGCTGATTAAGCTCTATTGTGCCTTATCATGAGCGACCCTCTTTTGGGAAAAGAGGGCGCAGGCGGCTAAGAGCCGCTGAGGGAGTGCCTACGAAGGCAAATTAATATTGGTTAATGCAATAATTTAAACTAATTAATTAGAGTTGGCCTGAGCCGCCAGGAGGCAGTTCAGGTCGTTTGACAGTTTATTAGGCGGGTCCGAGAGAGAGTTTCTCGGCCTGCGGACACGGGCGCGCGCACCGACCTGCATCTCTTTTATAGCCCGGTCCAGCGACGTAGCTTCGTGAACAACACACAAGTCTCACGCCGGGAAACGAAATGTACATAATAGTAATACATTTTGGCTAATTTTCATTGGTCATAATATAAGCAGTATAATTGGCTATGTACAATAAAAATTATTACCATTGGCAAATCAATTGTGAGCTAGCCATATAAATATAGGCAAGATGCAAATATAATTCATTCCAGTCATAGTCCATTCTATATTCGTACTCCAGTCGGACTTACATAAACAGTCGTTTCATTTCTCCACTTTGAAACCACTCGGAGTCTGTTAATAGTGGACCGTTCATCTCCACTATTACAGTGATCACGTCGGGGTCACCACTTGCTTCGTCGTTTTCTCTAATAGTTCACACGCGCAGACACTTATAGTCCACCAAATCTAAGAAATACCTTTTGACGTTTCACATTAATCATTCCGCAATAACTTTGCACCAGCGTACTCACACGATTTAAAATAACCTTTTACGTAAATCCGAAGAATTATGAAGTTATCTATATTTCATTACAACGCGTATAGTTTTTTATCACTAATTTAAATTTGAATTTTTCAAACAAATCAAAATATTAAAAAATAACCAGCATTGACATTTTTTACCTGACGTCGTTTCAATGATATGTCGCTATGTATATTACCGTAGTGCGTGGATGATTAAAATTCGTTGTTATGCGAATGATCGGCAAAATATTCAAATAATCGGTAAAAATTTTCAAATAATCGAATCATTAATTTTTTTAAAGTATTATTTGTTTAATTTAATTTTTATTTTCAAAATTCCTCAAATTACACGAATCATGAATAAAAAAGTTTATTTTTTTTTAACTTTGTCAAAGTAAATTTGTGTAGGCAAAAAAAAATATATAATATATATATTAATATAAATATACAAGGCCGTGCTAAAATAACCACTACATAATTTCAATATCCCGCTATTTCGGTACCAGTTACTCGACTCCACAGAGTCAGTAATTCATTCTTGGGACGATGTATACGCTTTTACAACAAAATCCCAGAAAATATACAAAATTTGACGTAAGTACACCTAGTTTAAAAACTTTATTGAACTAAGTTTGTATAAAAAGGGTTATTTTAATATTAAGGAATTTATGGATGATAATAACTCCTGGGAAAGGTGATCGCTACCAAGATATTTCTAATTTGTTTTGTGTTGTTAATTGTAACACGCATGATTGTAAGTTTTTACTTTTTTTAAAACTAGTAACGTTGGGTTTCTTGCTGGTTCTTCACAGGACAAAGGTTTTTTTTGCGAACCAGTGGTAAACGAAAAAAGTGACTTTTAATAAGTATTATTCATAATCTATATTGAATAAAAAAGTTTCTGTTTCTGTTTCCAGAGCTTACTGTGCGTAATTTTGTGATTTTTATTTGTCTTCTTATTTTGTGACTCGGTTTTAACTTTTTGGACTGTTTCTTCTATGATAACTTTTTGTACGTGGTAGAGCCACGCTACATCTACTATATTAGTAGTTGTAGCACGAATGGGTCGGCTCAACCAGGGCAGGACCACGCTCTCACAGATTACCAGCGTAAAATATTAGCGTAATGCTGCTGTGTTTCGTATAGTGAGTGTAGAGAACCGGAGACCCTTTTTACTGGAAACGAGGCGTTCCATCTTAAGCCTCTGGGGTGACAACGCATTTGCATTTTTATTCTGAATTGAAAATAAATATGTATGACTATGGGCCATAGCATCCACTTAACATCAGGTGGACTGTGTGCTCGCTTGTCACCCAATGTTATAAGAAAATATTCGTTGAAGCATGTGCCCATGTCACAAAGGATGAGTGGACAAAAGTGGTAGAAAAAACAAACAAAATTATTGTGGATGACTTTGAAAGAGACATTAATTTTGTCTGCATTATTGAAAATCTAATAATAATTAATATAAACAACGACATATCTACTAATTTTACTGAAAATGATTGAATAAATTTATTTTTAATCTAGTTTCAATCTTAAATTTTTATAACTGTGCCTCTAGAAATAAGCAGTAACAACAAATACGAAGAAACTGATAAATCGTATGTTTTAAATTATCCGTTTTAAATTTGTTATGGTATTATTCAAACCAAACTAAATGATAACCAACTGTAAATAATCGATATCGATTTTTTAAAGAATCGAATATCGTACGTTCCCATTTTTTGGTTGGCATGCTTGGTGCAATAAATCTGAAAGCTGTCAAAATGTATTTCTTAGATTTGGTTGACTATAATTCACAAAATCACATCACTTTTACGAATTAAAATCCACTTCAAACCATTATTCAAGCAACAAAACAGGAGCGACAGTCCGTCGTCGGCCAAGTTCCCGCCAAAACTCCTACTGTCTCTCGCACTTGCGCAAAGACAGAGTAGTGTACATTTTTTGTTTGGAATAGCTTCTCTAGTACATAATACATATAACTCAATGGCTCACGGTGTGTAATTACACTGGATCTCTATACCTTCTAGACCGAAACACAGCAGTTTAAGTACTGCTATTTGGGAGTAGAAATAGATAAGACTGTGGAACCTACCCAGGCTGACTCTCAGACAGAGAAGGAGTCTTACCACCTAGTAATAGTAGTTAGTAAGCTGTAGTAGTTTCATCCTGTGGGAGTTTTAAGAGGCAATTATGGGGAACCTGAGAGATCTCATAGCTCGAGATGGCATGAAAAAAAGCCTTCCCAAGACAGTGTCAAGGTACCGTACTGCGAACGTTAAATCCATCTTCTTATCTTAGGGATTTTGGAAATCTGGTTTATCCATGGGAATTGACTATTTCGAGCAATAGATTTTTACCGGATAATGAAGAAGAAATTTTAAAATATTACTATTTCATTTTATTTCAGTTAATACGTAATAAGTAATATATTTAAATGCCCTGGAACTTTAGAAACGCTCGGGCTCTGAAGGAAATAATGCCTATATAGAATGCTTATAGAATTATGGAATAGTATGTTTTCCCTTACTCAGAGACTCGGGTAACCGTAAAATTATTCGTGTTGGGTTCGCCATTATTTCACATAAAAAAGAATTTCTAGAATTCAGGAGACTTAAAATTAAATATTTTATAATAAATTTTATTAAAATTATATTATATTTAATTTCTGTATAAACACTGAAACTCGATTATTAAATAATACATTTCTAAATATTATAGTGATAATATATTTATTGTATCATTCGCCTGTAAAAAGTTACAATTTGGAATCTATAATGCAGTACTTCAACTCACGCATAAATTATAATTCCAATAATTAGTACTACCAAGAGGAAACTTTCTTATTATTTATCACAACCATAATGCCTTAAGTAAAAGTAAAAATAAATCTATCTACAGACAAGTCAACTTACGTGTTATTGCCGACTACTCCAAAAGGGTGGTGATATTTTTGACAGTACAGATCTAATAATATTCCCTTAACTCTAATAGTTATTTTCTTTGCACGAAGTCCGCCTGGTTGGGTAGATATCAACCTAATACATATTTCTGTCAAAGCAGGTATAAAGGGTACAGCGAAGCAGTATTATAACAGGGTGTGAAACATTCAAGAAATATAACTGTACTCTTCTTCGTTTAATGTCTTTTTGATTGAAGTTTCAGTCACAACGGCGAGTTTCAACGAAAACCAGCTACTCGTATCTGTGCAGTACAGGGCTATAACGCACGAGTGTGTGCGTAAAGCAGAGGCGCACACCCAATTTTCTTACTCCTTCCGATGGGCCGGCAACTCAATTCGACTCGGAATCAGGCGATAGACCAATGGTTTTACGTGCTTTCGAAAACACGGGATTATACAACTGTTACTGAGAAATTCTCGAAAGAAAAACAATTTCATAACGACCAGGGATTTGAATCAGCGACGAAATCAGTCAGCAGCTCTTACGACCACCAGAACAACCAGGCAGACAGCTTTCTTCGTTTAAGCTAATTTACTTGTTTAAGTTAAAGAGATATACTTTAAAAAGAATTAACTCGTTACTATGTCAACTTCTTCGTGGTTGTTTAAGTGTAGATGTGTACCACAAGCATTTTATATAATGGTGTGAACATTCGCTGGTAACACCGATAGTATGCCAGCATAATGACGTTATTTTTATTAGTTAGAGATAGTTAAATGTAATGTTCAATATCTGTGAAGTACTCAATTCATATTATTTTAGAAGTTATAATTACTGTATAGTTGTGTAATAGATTTAAAAAGAAATTTCATTTTACTTTTCATCATACAGACTTAATATTTATTTCATGTGTTTAAAAATTAAGACATTAGCCTTTATCTACGTAGAAATTAAACAAAAAAACTGTTGTATTACAAACTGGCTCTCAACCGCGACTTTTTCCACGTAGAATTTATTCAAAAAAATCTGCAGATCTGCAACAGTTAGTCTTTGTGCAAATAAGGTGCGTTAGGGTATCTAATACCGGACGATTTTCGACTAGTTAAAAGAGTCGGGCAAAAACTTTATTTTCTCGACATCCATATACGTCAGATTTCTGAAACATGGCGCAAATTGTTAATGGTTACACGTAATTTAGCTATAAGAAGCTTTTACTTTTCAAAACTCAACAGTTTCTGCTTAAAACGTGTGCGAAGACAAGGCATAATTTTTTATATGCATGATGAAGAATTGACCATCAAGGGGTAAGACCGGACGTCGCTAAAAATCGCAAATAAAAGTGATAGGGAAAGACCGGACGGACGGAAAAAAATACAAAAATTACCTTGTTTCATAAAATACTGCGCAGTACTTCTCGGAGCGACTGGCTGAAACTTGGGGTCGTGGCAGAATAAAAGGAGTCTTGTACCATACTGCTAGCTTTCAAAAATATAGCATAATTCACCGGGAATTTAAGATTTAGGTTGTAGTATTTTTACTATGTATTAAATATTCTATACATTTTAATATAATAAATAATTTTAATAATTGAGGTACAAATGTAATATATTATTTATTATTTTAGTATTGATTTAAAATATAATTTGAAATTTATTAAAAAATACAAAAAAATTTATTGGGCCTAACTTATTTAAAGAACATTGCTAGCAATAAGTAACCTGAAATTGGTACGCGCATGACCAGGGTTCGATGTGTCTAATAAACTTAATTTGGACAAGTGCGCCAATGCTGCACTTGCGTATTTTATAATAGATCTTACGCACGTTTTATAAAGATGGAGCTTGTGCCTTAAAGACAGTTTGCTCTTACGACTTATGAGCAAATGAGGGCGACTAGCAACAATTTGGAGGTTGCGAATGTGTTTCGCGTAGGACATACTGTGGTCAAACGTGACCCCTGAGTATCTGTTCCTCGATTTCCTAGGGATAGGACAGCTGTAGAATGTGATCGTGCATCGATAAAGAGTTTCATTTTAATTTTTCATGAGTGAAACTATTCTCCTAAGTGAATTCTCTCTCTCTCTTTGGCGCATCTTGTTGAGATTTTTCTATCATATCTGGCAACGAAAGTGTCACCGGCGAAAAGAGCATTGTTTCTTACTGGGTCCTTCGGAATATCACTTGTGTAGAGTGTGAAAAGAAGTAGCGAGAGGACGGTGCCCTGTGGGACTCCAACCTTTTAATGACGCTTTGATGAGCGGGTGCCCTCTCTCTAACCGACATAGAAAGGAGCGGTTGGCAAGGATGGCTAGGATGATGTACTAAGCTAGTGCTTATCGGACACGTTAATTTAATACATCTTGTAAATCAAGCCGTCGTGCTAGACCTTGTTGAACGCTTTTGCGACCGTGAAGAAGAGACACCGGTGTTGAGGGTTTTATGAATGAAGCTTTCCAGAATGTATTCGGTTAAACAACGAATTTGATTTATGCACAAGTGTTTGAGCCTGAAGCCGAGCTGCTTTTCGGGATAAAGATTTTTACAAAGACATAAACTTGGAAATGATTCAGTGTGATTTGCTTGTAAATTTCCCCACCGTGCTGAGAAAACCAATATGTCTGTAGCTAGAGGCTAGGTTGCGCGGTTCCCCTGATTTAGGGTTTGCTATGACGTCGGTCCTTATCTAGGCATCCGGAAAGGAGTAGCTGGAGAAAAGGGTATTGAAAATTCCCAGTAGTAGGCAAACTAGATACATGAGTCTGCGGGCGCGAAATCTATTTTCCTTTGTAGTTAAAGCAACAACGATGCGAGGCGGTCCAGAGGCGAAAATTTACTAGACTTGCACGTTGTATTCTTTTACAAATTTTAAGTATTTTTTTTTTAATTTCAATGTGAAAATTAAAAAAAAAATGGTTACATCAATAAGTCTCAAATTAAAGTTTTACAACCGTTGTTCATTAATACATAATACGATACTAATGCTTGTAATAAAAGAGCAGTGCAGTTATAAATAAGTCTTTAATTTAAACACCTATAAAGCTAACCTTTTCTCGAAATACATTTACTAAGAGTTTATGAGCCGCCTCCAATTTGTATCGAGTTTTAATATCACATTGTACTTAATTTACTTCAAATTAAATCAATAATTGAAATAATTTGCCGTGCAGTGGTGGCGTAACAATATCTATTACCCCATATCATTCCGTGAGTGTAGTAAAGGGCGTTAGGGGGAAATTAAAACAGATGACGGACAGCAGCATTTTTTTATAGGATAGGGTGACAAACGAGCACACAGTCCACCTGATGATAAGTGGTTGCTGCGGCCCATAGACATCTACATCTATCTTTAATTACGAATCAAAATGCAGATGCGTTGTCACCCGTGGGAACTAAGATGGAATGCCTCATTTCAAGTAAAAAGGGTCTCCGGTTCTCTACACTCACCATACGAAACACAGCAGCATTATGCTACTATTTCACGCTGGTATTCTGTGAGAACGTGGTCCTTCCCCGGTCGAGCCGACCCATTCGTGCTACAACTATAGTATAGTTAACTTATAACTGCTTTTCTTATAACAACTGAAAATTATGAAAAACTGTGATTACTTACCCGTTTGCCAAGCACTTATAGCAACATCACTCCCGTGAGGCAATATATAGTGGGGAGGGGGTATTTTCAGCAGTGGACTTTTTGGTTGTATTATATTGATGTTGCGATTGATGTAGTCATTAGAACTGTATTGTGGGAGAATTATGCAACTAGTATTTAAAATTATTTCGGTAATAAATTATCGTTTAATAGTTAAACACTAGCTGAGCCGAGTTAATCATGAATTCGAAATGTCATTTTGTCATATCACTTTAATTGAAAAAAAGAGAATTGCACAAAACATTGTAAACACAACAACGTCTCAAGTAACAAAAAGACTTCAGTTAAAGGCAAAGTGACAATAGTCTAATGGCATCGTTATTTGCATATTATTACGTCATTCGATTTCACTACGTGGTGCAAAAACTAACTATGCACAGATATCATCATCACATTCGATTTTCAAAATGAATATAGTCAAAGCACAGAGACATAAATATATTAAAGTTTAATAATTCCTTTTTACATATTCCAAAACCGAAATTACATTCGTATATACATAGTACATTACATTCGTATATACATAGTATATTACATTCGTATATACATAGTACATTACATTCGTATATACAGGTTCAATGCAGCCCATGCACACCTTTAATTAGCAGTTAAAGGTGCGTAGTCACCTCTGAGAACTAAGATGAAATACCTCACATACTGTAACTATACCAGTTGTTAAAAATAATGCACTCAATAATTAATTTAATAACTAACATTATTTTAATCTGTTGTTGCCATTTAAAAAAAATTAAATAGTTAAATTATACTTTTCAATTTAATAGCAAGCGTAGTGAAGGATTCGGATAATACGGATGATAGCGGGGAAACGAGAAACGCTTGAGTTGAAAGAAAAATATTTTATGTAAAATTTATTAATTGATGGGTACGCTCTAGGATCTAGTTTATTTATTGAAGATTTATCTAAAACAGCTATATCTAAAAACGCTAGGGCCGAAGTACATCTATGATAGTTAGTTTTTTTAGTGTTATTGTCAAACCTCATCACACTAATATTTTACAGCTCTGTTTAGCCAAAGTTTATCTGGTTTAGCCCACCAAAGCACTTATCCATGATCCATGTATATATATACCACTAAGAAATTAAACGATCAAATTGTCTGACGCGATTTTTTTATAAAGTTATTTCGTAACATATTCCTTAAAATTTAAATAAACTAATGCGTAAGAGGGGACCAATATTATAATTCTTTTGTTACATTTTTTTACTGCAATGTCTAGCTTGTTTTATTATAGATTTCATTTTCAAAACATTACCACCAAGCGAATTGCCTTACTATTATTATAACATAAACTGTATTATTAATATTTAATTTTAATTAAATATTAATCATACAGTTTATGTATATTAATATATTTTTATAAATTATTTTATTTTATTTAACTATTTCTAATACAAATAGAGTGATATTGTATTAATTTAATTACTCATAGCTCAGGATTTATTAAAAAGCATTTTATTTGCACTTTTGAAAATTAAGTAGAAACTAATTTATTTAAATTTGGATCGACCATAGCTAGCAATTTATTGTGTGAAAGTAGGTAAACGAGAGTGAGAGTTAAGCACCTTGCGATATGAAAGGATATACAACACACATAAGCATTGATGAATTTAAAATAATTTAAGCTACTACTTGCAACTTTTTGTGCAGTATTAGATTTTTTTTAAATTAACTAGAATGTTCCCGCTAACGCTTATGCAAAGCCCAATTTAATCATCATTAGCCCTCAGAAGTCAAGGCTGGACGTGGGCCTTATATATACTTGGATTTCATCGTTGATCATGTATACAGTAAATCAATTGAAGTACAGCAGTCCTTCCATCTGCTTACAATGTGGTTGTCTTCAAGGTAAGAGTAAATAGGTTTTTGTTGAGGTAACTCAGTACACTTTACGATCTTCTGCTGCATCACCAAGGTGGGGTAGTAGTCAAGCAAAAAAATTAACAAAGGCGGTATTCTGGTGTCAGTCCATCGTAAGTACCTCGTCTGTGTCAGTAACCACTCGAATGTGGGGGTCATTTTGGCCAATATGGCGCATCTGTCGAGCACTTTCCGAAGTACTAAGTAAGTATATAACAAGTATACTAAGTATATATATATATATATATTTTTGTATTTAAGTAAAAAAAAAGAAAGTAAAACTGAATCCTACAGAAAAAAATCAATTTCATAAAATATATTTTATGACTGGTAAATAAAGTAAGCTTCATTTATTTCATGGATTGTAATACGAAAAACAACTTTGTATGTGACGACAAAAAGTCATTTTTATAAAGACAAAAGGTTTTAAGAGTAATTATGGAATCGTTTGCAAATACCCTAAGATAAGGTGTCTTATGAATATAAATAAAACAGTCAAACACAAAAGGGCCTGATAACTCCCTCGGTCAAATAATTTACATTTGGCATGATCTGAATAATTTACCATTTTCTGTTCAAGCCCCATCGAAATTGTCTGCTCATTTATTTATTCAAGTCAGCCTAGAGAGTATTTTATTATGCTGATTTAAATCGATATCTAATTCTTCGTCTCTGCTGTATAATTTATGATTTTCTTATTACTCAAGTTTGATGTAATTGAACTTTATGTTTGATATTAAACAGAAAAATACCCTTAGGCAGCATATAACTACGATAAATTACTTGAAAAGTCAAACAACGAAGTAACGTCAAAATCTTTAAAAACACTTGCCTTTAAAAAGCAATTTTTTAAACTCATAAAAGCTATACCATTGCATTAATAACTCCCTTCTGATTAATATGTGGCAGACCTTTGAGAAGAAGCGTCAAAATACTCACAGATAAATTTTGTTTTCAAATATTTTAAATTTAACCTCATAAATATATACACATACGTAAAGAAACCTAAGGAAACTTACTATGTACACGCATTCTTACCTTTTAAAATATCATGTCAATCAATTTGATATTTGATAAAGACAAATATGAACTTGTACTGCAAAGTGCCACTAAGCAGCTTAGGGGCATATTGGTGCCCAAAATTTACTTTTCGTAACCGCAAAGCATTACCGCACTCATAATAAAATTAGTTTTATTTAACGCAAAATAAGTGCGTAATGGTTGACAACTTTAATGTAAATAAAACTGTAACTTTTTTATAAATTGATTAAATCTTCTGGACCCAATTTGACTTCCGGCTAAATGATCCAATGAAAATATATCAACTGCACAAGTAGTATAGTAGATGCAAAAAATACACGCATTAACACAAATCAACTCATTTCTGAGTTTCTCTGCGTGATAAACTCAGAAATGAGCATATCCGCAGTAGAACCAGAGACCGACATAGCCCAACGGATTGAAGTGGCAATGGGCCGACCATACAGCTCGAAGAACCGATAACCGATGGGATATAAAGGTTCTTAAGTGACAGCCTCGTACCGGTAGGCGTAGTGTAGGGCGACCCCTCCACTAGATGGAGTGACGACCTGGTAAGACATGTAGGAAGTCGATGGATGCAGGTGGCTCAGGACCGTGCTTCGTGGCATTACTTGGGTGAGGCCCATGTTCAGCAGTGGACTTGTGAAGGGCTGTAATGATGATGATGATGATGATTAACATAAAGATACATGATTATATTATTATGCGTATGCTTGCATGACAATTATGATTTGAATTTTTAAAATTAATGAATGTTTTACAAACCTCCACAGCAATTTATTTATCTAGTAAACTAATATACGTTTGTACAATGCAGTATCTGTTGCGAATATTTTCTCTTATTATTACTAATAATAATTCTCTCAAGACCGAATTTTCATCACGGCGGCCAGTCTTAACAGAGACTAACCTGTACTTGTGCAACGCAAGTGTAATTTCTATTTCCTCACCCTAATTCACCTATAGTCCGATGGGACGCCAAACCGATACGACCGGAGAGAGATGAGGTGCAGGACCAACTTTTTTACGTGCTTACAGTGGCACATGGGTAAACACTAAACACTCTACCTGAAACCCTGTTGCTATTGAAAATTTGTTAACAGAAAAACTCAGTAAATGATTTTTTTATCCAACCCCGCATTTCGGGAGCTCATTATCAGCAGTCGTGTTTACGGCCACTAGACTAACGAAGTGGTTGAACACCACAAACGAAACAGTTTCCCTTGTATACTGATAAACAAGTTCTAAAATTGTTATTTAAAATTGAACTCGTGGCTTGCGTGATTATTTAAACTATATTACTGCTGCCACTGTATTATCATTATTATACTAATAAGTAGCATACATCATAGCGTTATTCGAAGTGTAACTGTAGAAACATTTTGTAAGTAGTGTAATCAATAAATCAATGTAAACAACTTCCAGGAGATATCCACAGCAATTTATTTTCTTTTTCAAGGCAGGTACAAGCATTTAGCAGTTTTAATTTAGCGGAAGCGAGCGAAATATTTACGACCTCCCGTTTTCAGGTGTATCTTGTCTGCTGCAGTTTTTTTTTTTATGCAGTACTTAAAATAATATATTATAATTAGTTTCACAATTAACCTAATTCCCAGCTTTTATTCACAAATCACAAAAAAAACAATAAATGATGGAATCTTGTACGGGGTAGAGCCATGCTGCAGTTATATTCGTAGTATAGTTGTAGCACGAATAGGTCAGCTCGACCGGGGAAGGACCATGCTCTTACAGAATACCAGCGTGAAATAGTGGCTTATTGTTGCTGTCTTTCGTATGGTGAGTGTAGAGAACCGGAGACCGTTCTTACTGGAAATGATATTCCATCTTAGTCTTCACGGGTGACAACGCATCTGCATTTTGATTCGTGAATTTGTGATCGATGATAGATGTAGATGTCTATGAGCCACAGCAACCACTTACCACCAAGTGGACTGTGTGCTCGTTTGTCACCCTGTGCTATAAAAAAAAAGATTTTTTTTTTAATAGAAGAGGGGGCAAACGAGCATGCGGCTCACCTGATGTTAAGTGACTACCGCCGCCCATGATCAACCGCAACACCAGGAGAATTGCGGGTGCGTTGCCGGCCCTTTAGAAAGGAGTAAGCTCTTTTCTTGAAGGTCCCCAGGTCGTATCGGTGCGGAAAAATCGCCGGTGATAAACTATTCCACAGAGAGGTTGTACGTGGAAGAAAACTTCTTGTGAAACGTACAGTGGTGGACCGCCAAGCACCCAGATGGTGTGGATGGTATCGGGACGTTTGCCGTGTCGTGCGTTCACAAAATTTGGCGGCTGAGATTAATCCGAACAATTCCTCAGAGCACTCCCCGTGATAGATGCGATAAAATACGCAAAGAGATGCAACATCTCTTCGCAACGCCAGTGAATCGAGCCGATCTGAAAGCACTCGGTCGTCGACGATTCGAGCCGCTCTGCGCTGGATGCGGTCAAGTGGAAGGAGCTGGTACTGGGGAGCCCCAGCCCAGAGATGGGAACAGTATTCCATGTGCGGTCGAACCTGCGCCTTGTAAAGTTGCAGGCGGTGTGCTGGCATGAAATACTGTCCCGCTCTGCTGAGCACGCCAAGCTTTTTAGAGGCCAATTTGGCCTTCCCTTCCAAGTGACCACGAAACTGGAGCCACGCCGAGGATTCCGATACTGGCTGAGGCAACAAGGGGAGTGCCTTGAAACTGAGGGGATACGACAAAGCGGTTCTTTTTAGCGGTTAACGCGCAAACTTGTGTCTTCTGGGGGTTAAACTGGACTAGATTTAGTCGTCCCCAATCCGAGACTCTGTTCAGCAAAGACTCGACTTCAGACACAAGTTTGTCCCGGCACTCGGAGACGTTTTCCCGAGAAATATTGGCTCGGCCGGTGTAAAGAGCATCACCAGTGCTGTCATCTGCATAGCAATGAATGTTACATAGCAACATATCATTTATATGCAGAAGAAACAGCGTTGGCGATAGCACGCAGCCCTGTGGAACACCAGCATTAATAGGCTTGCAATCGGAGCTTGCACCGTCTACAACGACCTTGATGCTCCGATCTGCAAGAAAGCTGGTGATCCAATCGCACAATTTCTCGGGAAGCCCATAGGAAGGGAGCTTCGAAAGAAGCGCTTTGTGCCAAACCCGATCGAAGGCCTTCGCAATGTCCAAACTAACGGCCAATGCCTCCCCCTTGAACTCTACTGCATCCGCCCATCTGTGAGTGAGGTAGACCAGAAGATCACCAGCTGACCGACCACGGCGAAAACCGTATTGGCGGTCACTAATCAGCTGGTGATCCTCAAGGTACCTCATGAGCTGGCAGTTTACAATGGACTCCATTGTTTTGGAGAACAAGGAGGTGATGGCGATTGGCCGGTAGTTGGACGGGTCTGAGCGGTCGCCTTTTTTAGGGATCGGGTGGACGAAAGCCGTCTTCCATGATTTTGGGACTACGCCTAGGGAGTAGGAGTACCGGAAAAGACGCGTTAAAACCGGTGCCAACTCTGGAGCACACGTCCTCAGCACAATTGGGGGGATTCCGTCAGGCCCACTCGACTTGTGGATGTCCAGGGAGAGGAGTGCTTTGCGAACCGAGCGCTGTGTGAACTGCACTTCCGGCATGGAGCACTCACACCGCGGGATGGTCGGCGGCGTACTCCCCCCGTCATCGAGAGTCGAGTTAGACGCAAAGAAGGAGCCTAGAAGATCGGCTTTCTCCTTTGCAGTATGGGCCAGTGAGTCGTCCTCCCTGTGCAGAGATGGAAGAGATGGCTGACAGAAATTCCCCTGGACAGCCTTGGCGAGAGACCAGAATGCACGGGTTCCAGAAAGGTTCCAGAAAAAAATAATAAATATACCAAAACTTTTAAAATTTGTATACCTTTCTTTATTACATCTTTTGTGTTTAAAAATGATAATTGAATATAATATTTTATAGTACTGTTTTATAGTATAAAATAGCAACGCAATGCTGCTGTGTTCCATATGATGAGTGTAAAGAACCAGAGACCCTTTTTACTTCTAACGAGGTAATTCATCTTAGTCATCAGGGTGCCAACGCATCTGCATTTTGATTCTTAATCGCGATCAGCCACCACTTGACTGAGTGCTCGTTTCTGACCCCTATTCTATCAAAAATTACTATAACGTTAATTACGCAAAATGTGATCACAGTAACCTAATATTGAAGGTACTCAAAGATCTTTCTTCTCAGACATCTTAAATTACAAGTGTTCTAATAGTTTTTGAGTTATGGGGATTCATAGAAGCTCGTAATACATAACTAGTTTGTCTAAATAAACACTTTGTTCGTGGCATTTTTCCTCAGAATTAGGATGACATACTACTATATAACTCGATACAATGCATAAAATTTGTTTCATCCATTGCATACTTGCCGCGTAATTAAATTAATATATTTCATGATTGTCGATTCATTTATCCACGCTTTTTAAATTATGAGATAAAAAATAACGAAAGTATGAAAGTACAATTAAGTGAATCTGATTATATTCGCTAGCAAGTTTACAAAATATAACATCTAGAACACGTTTTCATTACACGTTGTTACGTTGTCATTATAAATCCCCAGTGAAAGTACGGAATGTAATTATCAAACACTGCAGCTCCTTTCTTTATAATTTTTGTCTATATATATATATATATATATATATATATATATATATATATATATATATATATATATATATATATATATATATGTATGTATATATATAATTTACAAATCTAAATTTTTTTATGAAAATGGTTGGTTTCATGGTATTGTTTGTGCGTGGTCGAAGGGACGTACCTCTCCTGTCCAGTCCTGTCCAGTCAGGTTGGTCGAACAGAGTACAGATAACAGTATCGTCAACACGAGGAGTTGGTCATAAGGACATGTTAGTTCGTAGCTGTATATCATGGCTTGAGAGAGAGATACCGTTCGGTCTCTGCGTGGGCGAAGGGACACCGCAATCGATTATTGTGTGATTGAGAATGTCAGTATGTGTTGCTGAAGCGTCATATATCTTCTATCGACGCCAATAGAGGCGTGCAAACTATACAAAGAGTTGTGTGTTCGTGTGTGCTTAGTGAAAAGAGCCAGTTGTTCGGTCCATTTTTTCATATGAGATGACGACTGGTCGAAGGAACGCTGTCACTTACAGTGAGTTAGTTGCCTTCATATGAGATGACGGGTAGAGAACCAGTTTTCCGGCCCACGTTGTCATATAAGATTATGGCTGGTCAAAAGAACGCCTCACCTAGTGTTGGTTTGCATGAGGTCAAACGTAATCGCCTTGCGTATGTGTGTGTAAATGTCCAAAGACAGGGACATTGTACCTATTCATGTCAGGATGGACGAGCGGAAGAAGTGGTGATTTATAGTATTTGTTACAGAAATTCATGAACAAACCAGAATCGCCAGGACGGTAGTATGTTAGGACCGGCCGTGTCGGCACGTCTATAAAATACTGGTTGGATAGAGTAAAGATTTTACTTTAGGGAAGCGTCGTATCTTTGATTACGTGGCAACTGTTGTTGTTTATGAGATTTTTGAGCACCGTCCCTTCGACCCGTGTAACTTTACAATTTATAAACCTGGACCGGACGGATGTGTCCTTTCAACCAGCTGCGCGGCATGGCGATGTACGACATTGTCCCTTCGACCAGCTTCAAACAAATCCAACCCTCAACTTCAAATACCAATTTTATCGACCATACAATATTCAGTTCAAATCTGCTACAATCATCAATACGTTAGAACACAAAAAGGACACTCATTCTCTCAATTCATGGCACGTTAAAGTAAATTCATTTTTGTGTGAACACTACTAGGTTAGCCGTGGTAGTTCAGATGGTTAGTGCCCGCTGTACGCGATTATCGCATTACGCGAGCCACGCGGCTTCGATCCCCGCCGGCACCAATAAAATCGTTAATTGTAATATTAAGTGCTGATTTACCACGTACTCGGCGGTGAAGGAAAGCATCGTGAGGAAACCTGCACTTCTGAGAATAAAAATATTTCGAAGACATGTGAAGTCCGCCAACACGCATTGGGGAAGCGCGGCAGACAGTTCCTTGCCCTAAAACCCTCTCAAAAATGAGAGGGGGCCTGTGCCCAGCATTGGGACGTATATAGGCTGAAACTTTAGCTTTTTTAACTACTAGGTTAACGGTTGAGTCGTATTCCTTGTACAATTCTCCACTATATGAAGAGCTGCTTGGGTCAGGTCACATACCATGCTTGCTGTTTTTCCCGAGACCAGTATTTAAAAAAATTGAATATACGTAACCATAGATACAAATGCTTGTTACATTTAAAAAAAAAACAAGAAAACTGAACACTTGTGTTACACAAACATAGGCTAAAGTCCATGCACACTAGACCATGCGTTCCGTGGCGTATAGTGGCGGTATAAACAATCTATCACTCCATAACCTCCCGTGGATAAATTATTTTTGACGAAACAATGCGTGCTGACAAATCATCACTTCGAAATTTTTATTTCCCCCCCAATGCTTATTTCCTTACGATATTTTCGTTTTTCGTAGAGCACGTGGTCATTCGAACTGTTTACATAGGTATTCTTAAAAAAGAAATATGGAATCAATTTTCGTAGCAAAATCTGATACCATATTATGTTATACATAGGCTGCACTAAAAGTATCGGGAGTGGAATATTTCCACTGTTCCTGTCATATTAAAATCTTTTTAATTGAAAACTCCGTGGTTTTAAAAATCGAATACCATTTATTTATTTAAAAAAAGATTCTCGTTCTTGTCGCAAGGTTTTGTCAAACTTGTTTAGTCGTTGAGAAAATGGAATTGACTCGAGAAAATTCAAGAGCGATGATTTATTATGACTTTCGAAGTGGTTTAACACAAAAAAGTGTATTGACTGGATGATTTCTGCATTTGGTGATGAAGCCCCATCCAAAACCACATTATCGCTGGTTTGCTGAATTTCAACGTGGACGTGTCAAGCTCAGTGATGATCCCCGTCAAGGTCGTCCAAAAACTGCAGTCACCCAAGAAAACGTTGATGCTGTGCGTTAGCTGATTAAGGAAGATCGACATGTGACATACCGCGAAATTCAGGCAGCTTTAGACATTGGCATGAGTCAAATACAAATAATCTTGCATGAGCAATTAGGTGTAAAAAAGTTGTTTTCCCGATAGATACCGCATTCACTCTGTGAAGAGCAAAAAGCGGCTCGTGTTACTTGGTGCGTCAGAACTCTCGAAAGATTCCACGCAGGATCCTCAATTGCTGTATAAAACATCGTATTACGTGACGAATTCTGGATATACGCGTACAAACCCGAAACAAAAAACCAGTCACGAGTTTGGGTGTTCGAAAATGAGTTAAAGCCAACAAAAATTGTGCGTTCACGGAGTGTTGCAAAAAAAATGGTGGCCAGGTTTGTCTCCAAAACCGGCCATGTTACGACTATTCCTCTTGAGGGACAAAGAACGGTTAATGCAGAATGGTATGCTAGCATTTGTTTGCCACAGGTCGTTTCTGAACTCCGTAAAGAGAACTACAACCGCCGCATCATCCTCCATCACTCCAATGCGAGTTCTCACACCGCACACAGAACAAAAGAGTTTTTAGAGCAAGAAAACATAGAATTATTAGACCATCCGCCGTACAGCACCGCCTACAGGACGCCTACAAAACGGCCATTTTGGAGACCCCAACTTCCGAATATAATGGTTGCTTCAATGATTGGTTCCATCGTATGGAAAATGTGTCAAATTTCGCGGAGAATACTTCGAAAAGCAATAAATACATTTTTAAATAGTAATGTTGTGTCACTTCCTTGATTCCCGAAATTTTCAGTCGTATGTATGAGTGTAATGGAACTTTATAATTCAGTTTTCACTCTTCTCCAGACATTTGTCTAATCTGAACTGAAATTTTGCAGACGTCTGAAAATACAGCAATGTAATGATTACAACCTAGTATCCTCACTAGAATCACAACTTTTGATCAATGCGTGTTGTTTAATTTTTTCTTTATCTCTAATATTTTGTCAATATACGACAATTTTCTTTCTTCGTTTTATTTAATTAATACTTTAATATGAAAAAACTCAATGTGAGAAAACTACACGCATAATAACCTTAAAATGCTACCGAGACTTTAGTTAATAAAAATACTACATTGCGCTCTATTTTACGTGATCGCACGCTTAATCGATTAAGAAGGGACATAAAGGAAAAAGCACTCGTCCGGGTACGTTACGTCCATTATCTTTTTACCTTTAATGTCAATCCCGAGCTGTTTGTCCTCCATTCTTTCTCACTTTATTCAATCCAGTTGAGGTCTAAATAAGATTTATGATTTGTTTAAATCGAAGTAGCAAGCGAGTACACATTAACCTAATGGTAAGTAAATACGGTGATTCATATACACCGATATATGCTGTCAATTTGGTTAAAAGTAAAAATACATGTATGCTGTCACCAAGCAGAATTTCTCGTTGCTCGTAAAATAAGTGCTACCATTTTATATATTTTTCCCTAAAAAGCATCGCCTCTTGTAGTTTGAAGTGTACTGAGGGCCGAAGAGAATACAAAGCTGTGAGGTTCCATTTTAGCACTTAGATGTGTACCCTTCTTTATTTAACGCTGATTCATTATTTTCATTATCATTATCATTACGGCCATTAAAGTCCACGGTTAAATATAGGCATCCCCACAGATTATCACATAGGTTGGAAATTTCCCATAGTTTCTGCGCTTGACTGGTGGGTTCGCAACCGCAATTTTTTTACATTTTGAATTGTTTTCAGGAAGATGCAGCAGCCCATTGCTGGTTTCAGTTACCCTGTGTCGCCTCCGATGACAACCACGAGTTGATATAGGCACAGTATAATAAAAACATATGGATTTATAAGACTGTGATATAGGGTAGTGAATTCTGTCCAGTCAGCCGCCTAGACGGCATTGAAATTGGATGCACACAAAACAATGTAATTAAATTTTTTAATTATTATTTATTTAAAGAAATGTATATATACTTTGTATTTCTAAACTTCAAATGCGTATTTTCTTCGCTGTCTTTTCTCTGAATACACAAACCTCATTTCAAAAACAGTAGAAGATATGAAACAAAAGTATAATTTTGACAAACGAATCTATATAATAACACACTCATATATATATAGTTTAATTTACATTAATACAAATAAGAAATTTAACAAATTCCTATTCTTCACTTATCGATTGCTGCGTCGTGTTAATGTGTCCAATCCTCACTGTGGCATGAACAAAAGACACGTGTGATTTATAGATTAAAATAAATTACAGTGATATTTTTATTATTTACATCAGTAGTATTGTGTGAGAATCGGTATCGATGATCAAATCACACAATGCAAGCGCATTTTAATTGAATTAGACATGGTCGTCTCAAAGAGACGGTCGATATAAAAAAATTCTACACGGTAATAACCGACAGCGGTAATCTAGCGCGATTACATTTCACTATCTGTCTGTTATTGAAATTAGATTTCTAGTATTACCTATGCGTAACACTGGAATAAGACATTTAGTGAGAATAATTTTTATATAACACTAAATAACCGCCTTGCGCTAGAGTGATTTCTGGATCTCGACAGCAGTGCCACCTCCTGGGTACAAAAGTAAATCTAAGTTCTAAGCCATCTACGGATTCATTCAAACACACAAGAAGTTTGATCAAAATCGGTCGAGCCGTTTTTAACCGACTTCAAAAAAGGAGGTACTCAATTCGACTGTATGTTTTTTCAATATGACTGTGTTACCTCATAACTTTTTTCTATGTGAGCCCATTTTAATTATTTTTATTTGAAAGCTGATGGTTCTCATCCCTTAGAAATTTGATTAAGATATGATCAGCAGTTTTTGAGTTATCCTTAATTATTCCTATTTAGTTGACTTCGACTACATTGAAGTTGTCCTCATGTTATTTATACTGAATTCGGTTGTAATTTTTTCAATTTACCACTTATTGAGCTTCAGCAAGACTAACGGACAGCAACTAATTTAATTTTTTTATTGAAAACGGCTGATGAAAAAGTACACAGTCCACCTGATGGTAAGTGAATGCTGTAGCCCATAGACACACACATTTATCTTCGATTAAGAAGCAAAACGAAGATAGGTAGTCACCCCTGAGGACTAAGATGAAATGCCTCCTTTTTAGTAAAAAGGGTCTCTGGTTCTCTACACTCACCATACGAAACACAGCAGTTAAGCTGCTATTTTATGCTGGTATCCATTGAGAGTGTGGTCCTTCCCCAGTCGAGCCGACCCATGCGTGCTACAATCATAATATATCTGCATCGTGGCTCTAATATAATACTCTAATATATATGTGATATATTAAAATTTCCGGGTAAAAGTAGCGTAAGGGAATCCAACAAGTAGGTAATGGTGGTTATCTTAGGATAAAAATATTAATTACTTCGCAACCTTCCTTATTATTAGTGGTGTTGGAAGTAGTGGTGCCGGGGGTAGTGGTGTTGGGATTAGTGGTGCTGGGACTAGTGGTGACGGAGTTAGTGCATGCAATTGAGGGAGGGCGGGAGGTGCTCTTCAATTCAGGTAAGACACATCATTGTATTTAGCTAGCGGAAGGTTGCGAAGTAATTAATATTTTTATTATAATGGATTTCCGCAAAGTAACGTCTGATTCTATCAGTTATCTTAGGAGTCGAGAAAACGACAAAAGTGCGAAATGTCTGGTACTTGTATTATCAATCTGCCTCCAAGCTACGATTAATACGAATCGATGAGACGAATGACTCATAACCAGCGGTAGACTAGACGAGTAACAATCGTGAGCGATTCAGACATTTATTGCAACAAATTTATTTGAACTATCCGGTTTTAATAGTCCTAAGTTTTCGATCGAAAGAACCACGCTTGCGGCTGACGACTAACATAAACGATCGGCTCCTTTATGTTCTAATGTCTCTTCGGAAGCCCGGAATGATCCATTTGAATTATCGACTCAAATGACCCGTGTGACAAACCAATACATGAACCAGAACCATGACCAGGTTGCTAGAAACTAACGATTGACTTATCACGTCTAATGTGGAATTTTGCGAGCAGATGAATTATAATAAGATATTATATTGAATATTACGAGCAAAGGCAGGCGATAAGGATTCCAAAAACACATTGAGTTGGACTGCCGCCAGCACCAATGAAACTGTTGATTGCAATTTTAAGTGGTCATTTACTTTGTGCTCGACAGTGCGGTATCGTTGGAAAGAAATCTGCATGCTAAAAAAAATAAAAAAGAATTTATTATTGCCATATCTAGTTACATCCAGGGTGAGCTTGGTCCAAAAAACGCAATGGCTGATGAAGCTGAAGCCCAATATATGAAAAAAGTGTATCCATTGTCTTTTTGTGATTATCATTAAAAGAACCATATAATTATTAAAAGAACTATATCCTTATACATAAAGATAGTGATTACGACACATCTTCTCGTCAGGTATACCTCAATCTCTGAAAACTAAAGCGTATAACCAGTGCGTGTTGCCAGTGATGACTTACGGATCTGAGACGTGGTCCTTCACTGCTGGCCGTATGAGGACGCTCAAGGTTGCTCAGCGAGCTATGAAGAGGGTTATGCTCGGAGTTTCTCTGCGTGATAGGCCCAGAAATGAGGATATCCGCAGTAAAACCAGAGTGACCGACATAGCCCAACGGATTAGTAAGCTGAAGTGGCAATGGGCCGGCCATATAGCTCGAAGAACCGATAACCGATGGGGAAGAAAGGTTCTCGAGTGGCAGCCTCGTACCGGTAGGCGTAGTGTAGGGCGACCCCCCACTAGATGGAGTGACGACCTGGTAAGACATGCAGGAAGTCGATGGATGCAGGTGGCTCGGGACCGTGCTTTGTGGCGTTACTTGGGGGAGGCCTATGTTCAGCAGTGGACTTGGAAGGGCTGTAATGAATGAACGAATGAAAAAGATAGTGATATTTCTTAGTACACTCAAAAGGGTAAAAATTTACTTATAATAAAAGTAAAATCTGACTTCAGGTAACTAACAAGAATATAAAATAATTACACTTTCTGATCTCGAGGCGTAAATTATTCTATCGTCTTCGTCGATCGTCTTCCACATGCTTTCGGGAGAGAAGCAGCTCGCTTAATTAATTTTAAATAAAAATATGTCTGTCTCTTTATCTGAGACAGATATGTTTATTTAAAATGTTTAGTAATTTCAAAGCTACGTCGTCGCGGTTGGATAGCGGTTACACTTTTTTAGACGCGCGGTAATGTGGTTTGCTCCTCTTATTAGGTATAACTCAATTTAAAAATCATATTAATTAGGAGCATACTCAAGTCTCACTTACACACGCGAAAATAAAACCATAGCTAAGATTAGATAAATATAGACACACCAAACATGCAATGGTGGGTTGGTGTGGCTTACCATATGAAATTTAACCCAAAATACGCAATGAAAAGGAGTTTTTTTAAGCTGTAGTTAATATTTATTATTTTATATTATTATTTAAAAATATATATTTTTATTTTTATTAAAAATATTTTATTTAAAAAAAATTTATTTCCTTATCAGGTGAGTTAGCATAACTGATGAAATAAAACATATTTTTAAGTATATTTATTGTACTAATAAATCAAATAATATAAAATAGGTATGTAATGAAATATAATTAATATTAAAATATAAAATTTGTATAAAAATAAAATTATAATCAATATAAAATTTTTAATATAAAATAGGTTATGAAATGGATCATTCATGAATAAACTAAAATAGGAATAATTAATTATTTCGTATGAAAGTTAAAACGTAGTTTTTATTATAATTTCCAAAATATTTAAAACAAATTAACTTACTCCATTAATTATAATATTATAGTCTCCCGTTAATGTGGGATAATCACAAAGGCGGAAAAGTGGCAATATATAACCTAAGTCGTAATATTCGATAGCTTTATTTTAGGTTTTTATATAAATCAATCGTTTTTTTTAAATAGGTATATCTTGCTACAAACTTCTATATCATATAAATTGTGTATTTTTTTTTAATTATTAGTTTATTTTCTTCTTTTAGAGTATTTAAATAAAAGTTTGTTTTTAATAAATATTTTTTAATATATTTTATTCTTTAGGTATCGCTGGACATGTTACTGTTAAAATTATCAAATTACACATAATTTTGTCATCAAAATATAAATAAATACATTTTAATGTTAATACCTGAAAAGTTATTAAAATTTATTTAGTCTAAAAATTCTAACGCCGAACAAATAAACAGATATTTGTTATATAAACATAAACTAATTTTAATTTGTAGGCATAGCTAAGCATACTTTTAAAATTACTAAGCATATTTTTAAAAGTTAACATTATCACAATACAAATGATTTCATCATCAAAAAATAAAAAATAAATAATTTTTATAGTCATAGTCATAGTCATAATCTTTATTGCAATCAAATGGTTACAATAGATGTTATGTTTAAAAAAAGTCCGCATTTGAACCCAGTTTTGGGCGTAGCAATTATAAAAATATTAAATTATTATTTTTAAAGTACAATATTAGATTTTATTAATACATTACATTATTAGATTATATTATTTTAAAATTCTGTAAATTTAATTTAATTCATAATCACAATGTCAAGTAAAAAGTAATTATTATTATTATAAGTAAAAATAAAATTAAGTAAAAAATAACAATTGAATAACAAAATTAAATTAAATTAGATAGGCACAGGCCGAAGTTGTCGACATAAATTAAATAATATTTGTATCAAAATATTCATTTAAATTATAGAAACATTTTTCAATTAAATATAACTTTAATTTGGATAAAAATTGTGTAGTATTCGTTAAATTTTTTATGTCATTTGGAAGGTTATTAAAAATTTTAACTGTCATACAGTAGGGACTAGAGCTATGCAAAGCAAGAGTAGATTTCGGCAATAGTAGCCTTATTTAATTATTGAATAGTTTAGTTCCAGTAATCTATGATCAGTTCATTGGGCGCCGTGATCAAAGATAGGCGACACCCTGATGACGTCATAAACGAATAGCGGAAAAAGTAGTGCAATGCAACATGAACGATTCCTCAGAACTCATTCGCATTTTGGAAAGCGTCGATGATGATGAATTTTTTTATTTAAATAATATAAAAGCAATTTCACATTTCGTGTTGTGCGATTTTTTTTCTCAATCTAGGGTATTGACTGAAACCTCTATTATATTTGCTGATGACATTTCCATTCTTATTCCCCATACAAAAGACCAGAATTTAAATAATAAATTGAATCAAGTATTGAACCAGGTTAACAATTGGCTGATACATCACAACCTATAGATTAATTTTATAAAACCAAAATTATGCAATTCTGACCAGTTCAAAAGTCACCACTAAATATCGCTTCTAGTTGTTAGGCCTGTTAAATCTTGCAGAAGGTGCAAAAATGAATTAATTAAGAAACAGATATATCCAGCCACATATATGAAATGGATGATACAAACAAATCATTGTTTTATAAAAACAGTATGAATGGATAGCGATGTTTGAGTGAGTCAAGTGTCTGTCTTGATAAGCCATAAGCATGAAGGTTAGGTATATATATATATATATATATATATATATATATATATATATATATATATATATATATATATATATATATATATATATATATATATATGTATGTATATTCATCAGAAAACAAGAATTTTTCTTTTACTTTTATTTTTATTCTTAGTGAAAATTGATAATAATATGATAAAATGAGCGGCAGAAGACTTACTATTTGGACTTACTACTTGGAATAGCCTGGTAGCGATCTTGTCTGCGAATTCTCTTGGGGATGAAAATTATTTTATGAAAATAAATGTTTTATAGCGGTGTGTGTGACAACTGAAAGACGACTGTAATACCTTGTTATCAGTAATTGGGTTGTTTATTTTTTATCATGTTTAATAACAGAGGTTTGTATTTTCGACGAGTATTTTTTGTGTATTTTTTCGACTTTTTGGAAATGAATAAGCCGATTTAAATAATTGTTTTGTCATTAAATATTGTTTACTTCAAGGTTGAACTCGTATACATTTTACGAAAAAGTTCTGTCTCTATCTGTCGAAAACTACGACATACATTTTTAAAGTAACTATTGACATCATTTTAGTTATTGTTGGCGACGCACCTATAAGAATATTTCAATTTATTATTTAACCGATTACGAATAGCTTCTCAAAAGCAAATTATCAAGCAACAATATTCCTATAAGAAAATGCTTAGTTGAATCTTGAAGAAATATCGAATTAATGATATGAAGGTCTTGGGTTCGACTCCCAGGCCGGAATAGTTTATCGTTTTCTTAGTAATATTTTCTTAATAAATTCATATAGGGAATTTTTAAGATATAAATTATGTTACCGGATTTGTTCCCCGGTTGAAATCATCTTTCCAATGATGTTAATTTAAAGAAATATTAAAATAAAGTTAGTTACCGGATTTGTTCCCCGGTCGAGATGATCGCTGTGCATAAGTAGAATTAATGGAAATTAATTATATAAGTATTGTCTTATATGAGTTTGATATGTTTTGTATGAAAACAAATGCCTATTTTCTATGATTGATTTATGAAAACATTCACTTATATTGTTTGATAAGAAACATGATAACTGATAAGAATCTGATTAGAAATAGTTTCCTACAGTTTGAGAATTGTGTAGAATCATTTATTCATCTAGTATTGTCGATATTAGACTTTCCATTTTTACTGATAGTCGATAGCCGTGCAAAAGTTAGTTGTTCAAATAGTGTGAGATCGTAGACGCACGCTAGCCACGTACTTAGGAGGCCAAATATGTAAAAATTTAAATATTTGCAATTTCAGCAATTTATGTAAAAATGACTTGTAAAACATTTCAGATTGATTGTACGTGTAAAACAGGTGAATTCTGTGTTATTTTTATGTGATAATTCCTGTGAATAAGTGAAATAATGATAGTTTTGTATAAGAAATTTAAAAGTGTTTCAATAGTGAAATGAATAGAGAAAATGTAAATTAAACTATTGTATTGGTTAAGATATGTAATTTGTTAAATAAATAAAAGGTTTTTTGTGATATGAAAATGTAATGTATATCGTAGTATAGATATTTTTTGTGCTATCTTTACAAGTAAATTGTATAAATGTATGTCTTATACAAATAAAATTATTGAGAAAACCGTGAGAGAGTGATAGAACAAATTGATGTAATTGAGTTGCGCAAGCGCACGAATGGCGCGGCTCACTTTCGCGTATAGCTCTGGGGTAGCTCAGTAAACGAGTTTTCTTGCAATTCGTTCGGGAATCCTTCGGGAAAAGTGCAAGACCAGCAGTCAATAAGAAGAAGAAAGAAAAAGTGTAGGGAAGTGATAGGGAAAAGTAATTACTCTCTCACGGAACGGTTTGAAGATAATTGCTGTTTTATTCCCAAGAAATTCTCCCCTCAAATAATACAGTCCACATCGAAGAATTAAGGCGTTGGGACCGGGACGACTTCGGAAGACCCGTAATCCCCGCCTGAACCTATTTTCTGAAAAGGAAGAGGTTATCGCCCTTGTGTGTTACTCCGTTGCGGAGATCACATCGTCGATCGTTCCCGAACCCAACGTAGGCGTTATAGGAGGCCGGATCGAGAGAAGCCTCGATTCCTCCCTTCTGTTTCTTAGTTTAACGTTTGCGCACCCTGGTTCCTTTTCAGTACCTTGAAAGAGTGATCCTTATTCAAAAGGGTAAAATTATTGATTTTGTAATAAAAGTTCAAAGCGATTTCAAAACTAAAAAAATCCACATAATAGCTTCTGAAGCTTCTGCATCCGCTGCCTTAGTAGGTACCGACTTCAGAAGCTACCATGTGGAAATTATTTGTTGTGTTAAAGTATTATAATTATTTTTCTTAGTACTGTTATAAAAAAAAATTCTTCACCTCAGCTTTACGCGCATCAAGTTGCTGGGATTATATAGTAAAATATAAAGTGTCAAACGAGGCAAAAAACCATCTTATGGTCAGTGAGAGTATTGTAGTCCAGGTACACTGACAACTGACTTTTAATTAAGCGTTTTTTCCCAATAAAATGACAACTGGATAGATTATTAGGACACTCAGGGGTCTAACAAACAATCAGTTCACATGGTAAATGTATACTGCAGCCTATAAGGAAAGAAAACTAAAACCGGACGACAAGCCGTACAACTATAGACGACATAGCTCAACGAATCAGTCATAAGGCCAAGGAAAAGCCTAGAATGTATTTTAAATAGTTACATTATAAAAGATTACCCTTAACCACGACGAGTATGTGTTTTTATACGTGGTAGAGCCAAGCTGCAGTTGTATTATAGTTGTAGCACGAATGGGTCAACTCGACTGGGAAAGGACCACGCTCTCACAGAATACCAGCGTCAAATTCAAAACAGCGCTTAATGCTGCTGTATTTCGTATGGTGAGTGTAGAGAACCGGAGACCCTTTTTACTGGCAACGAGGCATGCCATCGTAGTCTTCACGGGTGACAACGCATCTGCATTTTTGGCCACAGCAACCACTTACCATCAGGTGAACTGTGTGCTCGTTTGTCACCCTATCCTATTAAAAAAATATAAGTATGCGTAAGTGTCAATCAATAGGTGAAGATAATATGTTAGACACATACAAACACAGTTAAATTGAGAATCTCCTTTTTTAAGTTAGCTAAAAAGGCAAAGGTGTTCCTGTGTTACGCTCTGATAATTCTAAAATTGTAATAAGACATTATTACACTTAATTGTAACATCGCGAGACGTTACTTAATCGCATAACTTGAAAGCACTTATTTACATAATACGTGTCACACTTGAGCGAATTTGCGGTGCCAAATAATGCTATTGCTTAAACAAATAGCCATAAAAACACTAAAGACTATTTTATAAGGTCAACAATATAAAACTTAGGGCTCTTCTTCACAAAGAATAAAAAGCCGTGGTAGCTCAGATGGTCAGCGTTCGCTGTAAATTTCACAGCGCGCAAACAAACCGAGTTCGATCCCCGCCGGCACCAATGAAATTGTTAATTGCAATTTTAAGTGCTGATTGATGTGCTCAGCGGTGTAGGAAAACATTGTGAGGAAACCTGCTTGTTGACTTGTGAAGTTCGCCAACAAGCATATTAGGGGCGGCACTGCGGACAATTCATTGCCCTAAAACTCTCTCAAAAATGAGCGGAGGCCTGTGCCCAGGAGTGGGACGTATATATGCTGTAACTTTAACTAGGAATAAAATAACGAAATACTTTTTTATCACAAGAATAGTCAAAACATAAGCATGTGCAGGAAATTTGCTTAGTACTAGATGATGCAATAACATGTCAGGTGTGGCGGGGAGCGAGAGGCAGGGCCCGGCGCTAATCCCGCGCGCTTTACGGTTACAAGTTTCAACATAAATTGGTTAGGTCCCGAGGTTATACCGAACCGAGGTTAACCGAATATTCGGTTCGGTACAAATTTTACTGAACATTCGGCCGAATATTCGTATTCGGTGAAATCCATATTCGGCCCATCCCTAGTAATAAGTTTATTTGTGAAAACTTGGCTTAAGGCTCGCACATTTGGATTTACCAAAAGTTTTTTGAAATGAGGATACCAGGGATTTCATAAATCCTGAGGGATACCACGAAATCACGATAAATGTCGAATAGTTTTGTTTTTTACTTCTTCTCACTAAAATTATTTAGATATAACACTTCCTAATAATATAAAACTTTGAATCATAAAACACAAAGTACGCATTTTTATTTCAAATTTCCACTAATGACGATAGTAATCGCATAGTTTACAATTAAGCGTCACAATAATTACATCTTAATGTCAGCAAGACAATAGAAGCGAAGTGGAACGAGCTGCTAATGTCCTATTGAGTACCGCAACTATATGAAACTACATGAAACAGCCGGCAGCTGTTCCCTTGCGAATTTCTATTAGGATCAACTTTTGTACGTGCGCCTTCTTGTTTGCGGCTTTGATATTAACAAGCGGGTGCAAAACTTTTTCACTTTGCCTTCTCTTTTTAAATTTGTTTTCGAAAACAATATTAAGGTTTCCTTGACTTAAATTGATTAAGGAGTTTTCAAGTGTACGCCGTAGGTGAATTTATATCAAGACTCTTTGGTTTTTTTAGAGAAACAATCTAACGAAGAACGAAAAAATGTAATTCTAGCTTGCAATACACCTCCAACTGCTTAACTATGAACAGTGAACCAAAATAAAACACTAACAAATTAAATAAACTTTTTAAATATTTTAATTATCTTTGTATATTTAAGTTCTCTTGTAAATCACGGTCTCAGTGAAGATTTATTTTGATTATCTGTATCGAGAAATACCAAAAATCTCGTTGTCTATAGCGGCCTCCGTCTCGATATCGGCCGCGTTTAGAGTCGCGTTCACGGACTCATTCTCGCTCGGCCTAATTTTTGGGAGAGTCTTAACCATGTCCGGGAATGTTATGAGAGAAGTCGTTTAGTAAAGCAGGACAATTGTACGATAAAATGCGACACAATGTGAGACCTAATGCTGATAAATTGATATTCCTAACTTACGATATAAAACTGTTCCATTTTTATTACTAGTATTTTATACCAGCGTAAAATAGCAGTTTAATGCTGCTGTCTTTCGTATGGTGAGTGTAAAGAATCGGAGACCCGTTTTACTGGAATCGAGGTATTCCATCTTAGTCTTCAGGGGTGACAACGCATCTGCATTTTGATTCTTAATCGAGTTTAAATGTAGATGTCTATGGGCCACTACATCCACTTACCACCAGGTAGACTGAGTGCTTATTCTATAAAAAAAATTAAACGCAATTAAAATATTCACAAATTATTTACCATTTTTTGTCTATAAATACTTTTTTGTTGAGGTCCGTGTGCATGTTATACCTGTTAAACGGCTCCACGATTTAGCATAAAATCCAAGTGTGGCGGTAACTTTTTTTTTTGCATTACTGCGAGGCCTTTAGACAAAAACAGTACATCAAATGCTGTACTAAAATTTGCACAAAATGAATATATTTCTTCAGAATAATGGTTTCTTATATTCACGCGAATATTACACATGGAATAAAACTAATTTCAATATTTCTGTTATTTTTAATAATTCTAGTGCGTTTAATTTTAACTTTTCCAATTCCTGACGTTTCGGGCACTTTCCAGCGCACATGGTCACGGGGGATCCGAGATTTTTGACTTCACGATATCGTACATAATGAAGGCATTCGTCCGATATATACAGAACGAGCTTACAGTGTCTTGAAGTCTTGCAGTAGTATCCTTGGGTTTGGATTTAATTTCCCAAGCCGATGGTAGTACCCAGCCATTTTCTGTATTAAAATTAGGATGTTCTTTTAATTTTAATAGCTTCGCGAATCATCATCGGTAGGACTTGGTGTTCTTTTGTGAGGATTTGTGGTCTATGAAATCTAATATAATGGTTGGGACGATCCTGAACATGTTGACGGACTTCAGACTTCCTGGAGCGTCGGTGCTTCACATCAGCTGTTGTATCTAAATCGTTCTTCAGATTTATTTAAGTACTCTTTTAGTGTACTGATACAATGCCACTGGGTGGTAAGTGGTGAAGCTAAAAGCTTATTTATCACCATTCGAAACACAGCAGCGTTGAGCTGCTATTTTGCGGTGGTATTCTGTGAGAGCGCCTTCTACGGTCGAGCTAATCCATTCGTGCTAGAACTATATTACTAATATAGCTGCAGCATGGCACTACCACGTATGAAAAACGTACGAAGACAGGGTTAGGTACCCTCAAACGATTTTTACGATATTTTACAACTACATATTGTGTTCGTAACACGAATGGGTTTGTTCGACCGGGGAAGGACCAAGCTCTCACCGAATACCAGCGTAAAACACCAGCATAATGCTGTTGTGTTTCGCATGGTGAGTGTACAGAACCGGGAACCCTTTTTACTGGAAACGAGGCATTACACCTTAGTCCTCAGGGGTGACAACGCGTCAGCATTTTGATCGTTAATCGAGGATAGATGTAGAAGTCTTTGGGCCACAGCATCCACTTACCACCAGGTGAGCTGTGCGCTCGTTTTTCACTCTCATTCTTAATTTTTTTTAATTAACAGTTAATGCAATCGATGATATCCTATAGCATAAAGCAAGTCAGAATTTTGGCAACCAAAATATTACCCGACGCAAAATCAGACAGCACAGAAAATAACATCATTCATCATTATAATATATTATCAGCAGCCCTTAGAAGTTCACGGCTAGAAAGGAACTTTTCCAATTATGAGGAGAATTAATTTTTATAGCCAGGTTTGGTAGGTATATTGACCACTGCAATACCAGACGTCTCGCACTTGGAATGCTACAGACGTAAAATACTCAGACTCGTCTGATGATGTGGCGTAAACGAAATGCTATAGGTACCACAATCTAACCGTAGACCAAAAGATTTTTTTAAACTCCACGTAGCTACTCGCCCGAGCAATTGGTTGATCGATCCTATTATGTCGCCACTACGCGTATAATATATCATAAAATCTTTATTTCTTTATGATAGACAGTAATTGACTCAAATACAGCATTACGATCATTGATTTATATATTAAACTGACTACGATAAACTGACCTGACTGCCTCGTTGGCCTAAAGGTCGTAAACGCGATTGCTGGTCATGAGGTCCCGGATTTGAATCCCGTGTCAGGCCAAAAATCAGTTATTGGGTCATTATTATCAGTCAGGAAGTTAGCGATGTTTTACCCCTTGCCACGGAAAGCACGTGAAGCCGTTGATCCTGCGCGTTATATCTCTATTATAATAATAGTACCCGGATGACCGAGCTTTGCTCGGTTTTTTTTAGGTTACATTTAGATACAAATTACATGAATAATATTTTTTGATCTTGTTGACATAATAGAAAAAACTGAACTGGTTATTTAAATAAAAAATATTGAGTGCAATTACTTTAATTAAAATTTTCGTATTTTTAAAAAAATACTAAAAAAAGGGCTCGAAATAATAGATTTTCTCTTAAAAGAAAGGAACTTGAAAAAAAATTAAAAATAGTTGGTCGGTCGGTCTGGACTTGAACCACGGAATTACGATTTTTTGACCGACCATTATACCAAGTAAGCTATTTATAATTATTAATAAACTGTCAAAATTTACCTTCTTATTCAAACGATATAGTAGTATAGTTTTTCATTACCTAAAAACACGGACAAAAAGACATTTTCTAAAAATAAATCTTATCTAGATCGATTTATTGCCCCCGAAACTACCTGGACACTAAATTTTATGAAAATCGTTGGAGCCGTTTCCGAGATTCCGATTATATATATACATATATACAAGAATTGCTCGTTTAAAGGTATAGGAGATTACGCTAATACGCTAAATAATGTCAATATTACAAAACACATCAACAGTTATCAACAGTAAACACAGAGCTAAATGTAAATGCGAAGCTTTAAATTTAGCTCTGTGTGTTTCTTGTATTCTATCAAGTATAATTAATCGGACCCAATCATGCTCTAGTAAAAGATAACACAAAATGGTATCGAAATTTTGTATTCAGTCTCAGAACCGCAAACTCTTCGTAGCCTAAGTGTCGTTAACGAGCGATTCCACTTCATTAACTCGCTAGTACCTATTTCTTAGCGATTGGATGAGGACTAGTTATATAAAAAAAGTAGATGACCGATGACGTACTCATCGTACCTACATAGGTCATTACAGAATTACAGATACGTTAACGGACGGTGAGTCCTTTCGGGGTCTCAAAAACTTTGGTTCTATGAGGAAAATAAATCCTTTTTTTTTGCGCCCGAAGCAAATATGGGCAACCCTCCGGAAAACGGGGGAGAGAGGTTGGGAATGCTCATAGCATACCACGCAGCCGGCTGCGTGGTTATGTGGTGACTTTTACCCACTAAACCCAACCTTTTAGGAACTGGCTTAACGATCTGACTAGAGATCTCTAAGCCGTATACGAACGCGACCCTCCTTGGCAGAAAGGTGGGCGCTAAGGAAATGTATCGCACAGAAAGTTTGCCATGATCACTCGCGTTCAGTAATAAGTAATCCTATTTAAAATAGTTATACTGCCATCTATCGGACCTTAGAGGAACTTTTTTGTGTTGCTGCCATCCTGTTATAAGCCCTAAACACGCTTATGACTAACCACATAAGCGAATTATCAGGTTACAGATTCCTCTCTATATTCTGCTATCGTAGATTTTTATTGAAATGTCATTTATCATTGATACTACTTTAGAATTACATTTCATAATTATTTTAATTATATGTATAAATATGTTAAAGGTAGATTATATATGTTAGATCTTATTTAAAAAATCCCATTTGATTTTGTTGTAAAATGATGTACCGTACTAATGTACCGCACTCATCAAGAGTTAAAATGTTCTTGATGCTTGAGAGAAAATATTTTCAAAAATATTCACTTAATTAGCCTTAGTGACATCTAGTGTCAAGAGATAAAACTACGCAACTATTCGTCGGAGGTATCTTATAAAAATAACTTGATTTTGTGACAGATGGCAGGCATTTAGGCGTGCATTAAAATTATTTACCTTTATTTATATTCGTGGTTTTGTTTATTTATTTAAAAATAAATAAACAAAACCACAAATATAAATAAAGGTACAAAAATATAAAAAAGAGTTAAAAAATTGCAAAATTAAACAGCAGACCACTAAAGCATTATTTTGTGCATTAAAAGAATACTGTAGAAACCGATAAACTTTTATTTAAAACTTACTTATCAATATAAATGGCATTTTGTAACAAAAATCTTAACCTTTGTGTCTACTGGCGACATCTGGCGACCGACAGTTTAATAGTCCCACTGACCTCTATATCCCTGATCTATATTTATACAAGTACGTATATATAGAGGTATGAGATTGGCCCTCATTATAATTGGTTTATATAATTTGAACGATAACCAGGGGGGTGAAACTTCAATACAAACCTTACACTGAAATTTTGTGTGCCGCCTGATCAACTTAAGTAAACGTTTTATACAAAATTCTAATAGATGGCGGTGTTAAAAGGGTTGGGTGGCCATATAAAGAACGTGGTTGAATTGGAAGAATTATATTAATTGTGTTTTGTTTTGCTTTTCAATTATTGCAAACTTTACAATAAAAAAAAATAATAAACTAAAAAAACCAATGCTCTTCAAATGTTATTAAAGCCGTTTTGGCAGTGATTTTTTAATTGTTTTCAAATGTTATTATGGTAATTACGCAATTTGTAATTCTGGTTATGGCAACTTTTGACACTGCAGGCTGGTAGAAAAGTATTTAATTTTATCTGACTTTCTGCCTTTCTGCTTTCTGTTTCGTCGTTTGCATCATGAAGATTGCATTAGTGAAATACTTTTTTTTTTTATGACTTGGTATTACTTACGGATTCTGAATTTTTCTACTGTATCTACAAACTCGACACCCAATACGAACTTTGGATGATCTACTACTACGCACGACATTGGCCTTCAATATTCAATACGGATTTTGGTTTGTTTCTACATTGGAATACGCAGTGCCTACGAAATTGTATTAGTTTTGCTGTAAGCTAGATGGTAATTATTTGCGTAAATGAATATGTATCTATTTTAAGATTACAATAGGAACATAACAAACCCATATTGTTTTTATTTTCAGTACCTATGCATCGTTTTCTAAAACCTGGCTATTATAACAAAGCTAGATTTAATATGTGATTGGCAGTATTGTCTGAGGAAACGAAACTCAGAGGAACTTCATATATATTAAGAAGTATCTACATATGTGAATGAAGTATGAACAAAAGTTTCGCACTGTTGGAAGAAGGCTTACTGCTAACATTTATCCCACTTTTTTATGTAAGTATATACCAGCATTATTTTAGTATTTATGTAAGTATATGCTTGCATTCTGGGTAAGTAGCAGTGGCATAGCTATGCAATCAAGGGCCCCGGGGCAAAAATGAAATGGGGGCCCTATTTCAACCAAGCTTAACACCTACTTTAAAGTAACTTTAAAGTAAAACTTTCTAAAAAACTACTTATTCTTCAGCTATTTACAGCCTACTGGGCATAATAAAGCAAAGATACAATCTAGTATCTGTAAGTATATAATAATATTTAATCGTACTTCTTGATCTATATAAAT